>CM067855.1:48370000-49044596 GCA_034642435.1 Megalocaria dilatata
AAGAAAAACTACGAAATTATATTGATTCTCTCATTCTGAAGAAGAAAATCCTAATATATCCGCAATATTTTTTCTTCTCACGGTCGTGCTCATAGAACAAACATAATTTCTTCAATCAACGGGGCACCGAAAAATATACTCCTTTCAAATCACACCGTATTGTATAAATCTCCACCTTCTTTGGATTCTACATACCCGAAGTCTCACCCCTAATTTATATCCCCAACATCACGCCGTCTTGGTAGGATTCAACCCTTATTAGGTAAGATGCCCTACATCCCTGAAAAAGAATTCTACTAACTATGCTGTATGAAGTCCTTCAGGTAATTTATCGCTTTTAATTTCAAGGCGGAACAGTTTTATCGCTTCATCATTTTTGAGTAAAGTAGGTAAAGTAAATTATCACCCTAACTAGGGGTTGTTCAGCGGTTGACTTATTCTTGAGGCCAACTTTTCCTTCGATATTGATCGAATAAATGACTGTTAAATCTCAACTTTATTTACTTGACCTCAGTCTGAACTTCGACAACATTTTGATGATGGAAAATGATCGATGATTTTTTTTCCTCCAGTATAGATTGATTATAAATCATTATATGAAGTTTGTCCATTTTTTATCTGATACCTGTTCAAGTGATTAAAATTATAACGAGTTATTCAATAGGAATTATATAATTAAAAATGGTTATAATGGCAACACTGTATATTATTTTTGACATTATTTTTGTCATTTGTATTCAGTAGTTTACGCCATTTAATTGTGGAAATGTACATGCTTCAACAACTTTCAGAAATTGTTTTATCAATATCAGTGCTCATTTGTGAATACTGTGATAAATTTAAGAAGAATTCATGGCTATTTCTAAAATAATTAAAAGAATCGAGGAATGTGGGTGTTTACGAACAACAGGCATTGTGAGATTGCTAAAACACCATAAACCATTAGTGAAAATCGTCTGAGAAAAAGGAGTAGATGTGTGTGCTGGTCTTGAATCCAGTGCACCTTGTGGAACAAGTCGATATAAGCGATAGAAGTGTTCGGAATATTTTGAAAAGGAATGGTTACCGATACAGTCGACTCTCGTTAATTCGAAACTCGAGGGACTCTTGAAATATTACGAATTATCGAGTGTTTGAAAAATCAAATGGTTTGAAATTTGTGAGAGAAAAGAAATAAAACTTCGAATTATTAAGTGTTGGTTAATTTTTATTTATTAATATAAAAATGACAAGAATTAAGAGGTACATTCGTGTACATACATGTATTCGTAATGTGAATTAATTAATCTTTCGAAAGAACTTTGTTATACTGGTTTGCTTTAAAGCACAATTCTGCTGCTCAGACTGCTCAATAACTTTTTTTAAGAGCTCTCCATGCTTTGTCAATTAGTAAAATAGCTGTCAGAACCGTGATATTTGCAGTTAGCTGTTTGTCGAGAGATTCTAAAACGATCTTAACAATTTCTTTGCGATAGAACGTCTTAAAATTATGGATAATCCCTTGGTCCAATGGTTGCAATTTGGTTGTTGTATTTGGCGGAAAGAAGTAGAGTTCCACGTTAGACAATGTAGGAGAACTGTTGTGGACAGTGCAGTTGTCTAAAAATAGTAAAATTTTCCGCTTTTGTCGTTTCATGTCCCCATTAACTGTTAAAAGCCAATTGTTAAAAAGTTCTGTCGTCATCCAAGCTTTTTTGTTAGCACGATAATCAGTTGGAAACGATTTCACTCCTTTGAAACATCGCGGTTTCATTGCTTTTCCTATCACTAAGGGTTTAAGTTTTTCCGATCCATCCATATTTACTGCAAGTAAAACTGTGAACCTCTCTTTACTATGTTTTCCTCCGTGACATTTTTCATCTTTAAAAGTAAGCGTCTTGTCCGGTAAACAATTAAAAAATAGGCCAGTTTCATCAGTATTAAAAATGTCTCGGGCATCATAGTTTTCAATCAAGGTCTTCGATTTAACGTGCCAATCTAAACAAACTGCATCATCAACACTTCCACTTTCCCCACAAACTTTTTTAAAAACAACTCCATTTCTCTTTTTGAAATTTGTAAGCCACCCTTCACTTGCCGCAAAGTTTTTGATGCTTAGAGTAGACGCGAACTCTTTTGCTTTTTCCTTTAACAAGTTCCCGCTAATAGACACTTTTTGTCCTCTACACTGTCTGAGCCAAATGACCAGGCTTTCTTCCAGAAGAGGAAATTCACCTTTAGTAGTTCTTTTCCGTACTCCAGCAGTTTGAGCAGCATTAATTTTCTCCTTGTGCTTTATTATTGTTGAGAGAGTACTCAGAGGAATCTTAAATTCTTTTGCAACATCACTCTTTTTCTCACCTTCTTCTACTTTTTCGATTAACTTTTTCTTTTCAGCAATCGTCAAACATCTATACTTTCTAGGGCTCATAACTAACACTAACTTTTAATCTGCATACCAACGAAAGAGTAACAGTAACTGAATAACTAAACAAACCAATTCGTAAGAAGTGTGTGCGTCAAATAGTCAAACTAATCATAACAAAAACAAAGGCTCGTGCATCTTGATACAAGTTTGAACTTGTCGCAAAATGTACTTACAATCTTTCCGCCTCTTCTCTCTGCAACTTTGAATTGTTGAGTGTTGGACGCTGATGAATTCGAATTAACGCGTCGTTTTGTTAAATAGCAATGATTTTTTCGTTCGAATTACCAAGTGTATGAAAATACATTGATTTAGTTCGAAATATAAAGAGATTTAGTAGGGAACTCGTGATAACTTTGAATTATAGAGAGGTTCGAATTATAGCAGGTTTGAATTAACGAGAGTCGACTGTATTATAAGGTTCAAACAAATTACGAAAATTTTCCAGAAGACCATATCAAACTATGTGGAACTATGATGGAAAAAGTAAATGAAAATAGTTCATTCCTAAACAATATCTTATTCACTGATGACTCATCGTTTTCCTTGAACAGAAAACATAACCAACCCATCAGTAGGAAGAATGAGCATCTGAGTATTCCTGTGCGTACCCAGTATTCCCAAAAACTTAATGTTTGTACTGGGATTCTGGGAAATTTGTGATTAATGATAGGGTCTTCTTTTTTGATGGTAGCCTTAACGCTACCAAATATCTGGAGCTGTTACAGAATAAAATTATTCCGACAATTAGACAACTTCCATTCAATTTCGATGATATCTGGTTTCAACAGGATGGTTGTTCAAGTCAAAACGCACGAGCAGTCACACAATATCTCAGGACGACTTTTTAGGACCGTGTCATTTCTACAAATGGCACGATCAAATGGCCCTCAGATCACCAGATTTATCTCCCAATGATTTTTTTCTTTAGGGATATCTGAAAAATTTGGTTTATGGACATGATAGAGCGACGAATATTAATGACAGGAAGAGGCTTTTCACCTAATACAAGGAATATAACAAAATTTGAATATCAAAACAGATTTAACCTGTCAGTCTTCTACAATTTTAATTTCAAACAAATTTTATTCAAAAAACCTTTATAATCAAATTAATGTCTTGAAAGCACAGCTTATATTTAATAGACGTATAAAATCAAAACTCAATATACAATATCAAATGGAATAAATAAAGCAACAAATATAAATTGTCAATTAAAATTAATAAATAAATATTTGAGGGAGACAAAATTTTGTTTCTGATCTTACAATTATAAAAACTAATTCCTTTTTAAAAATACAAAACATAAATTGAGGATTCCTCAGAAAATATAATTTCTTTGAAATATTTAATATATTTAAATAAGTCACTTCAAAAATCTCTCAAAACATGCATTATATCTTAAAAAAACGCATCCACGTTTGTGGATGCGAATGATTCTGATTGCTGAACTGAAAGCAGTGCAGAGCTTCTTTTTGATCGAAGAATACCCCCACTGCTATTGAGAGCGAACAGTCGTTTATTCGTCATCGTATCACGCTGAGGGTTTGATTCTTCCACCGCTCCACAGGACATTCCTAGTCCTCTAGATTAACGTTGAATTTTCTATGTTTTCGACAGTTTTTTCCATACCTGTATAGTAAAGCAGGCGAACATATCGATAGAAAGGAAAATATGCTAACACCTTGATTGAAGAATTTCTAATTTACAGAAACACTTATTCTATTCTCTCGAAGGTTTACGAAATCAACCGTTTAAACTAGTTGAGCGCGTGTTTATATGAATGAATATATTAATTTTATGTGATGTTTACCTATTGAGCCCCAGGGTACGATCTGTTAGTCGCCTACGAATATATTTGACATTCGCTTGGTTTGGAGGATGCATGTTTCGAAAATGCATCAAATATACAATGCGACTTGCGCTATTTCGTAACGTGGAATATATGATGAGAAAGGAGAGGTTGAAGAAGAATTGAGATATCTCTTAATTGTGATAGAAACATCTCTTAGCTTGAAGACATCTGGATAATGTGCTTCTCAAATAAAAATATATTACTTTTCAAACAGATGATAAATCATCCTATAATTTATCTCACAGAATAAATATACGGTTGACCAGCTCGAGGAAGATTAAATCATTCACATGACACTTGTGTGAAGACACTATTTAATATCTTTCAGATAAGTTACCAAGGAAACAGAACCCTATGGCCGAATATGATTCGGACTTAATTTTGGATTGATATATGCAGGGTGTGCGACATAAAAACCGACAAATGAAGATGGTTGATTCTAGGGTTGAAATTATGATGAAAAAACAATATTCTATTTCCGCTAATATGAAATAAATAAAAATAAACAGAATATTTTTTTTATATTCATAATTTCGAGATCAATTTCCGTCAAGTAAAGACCAAAACAATCTACAGTTGATTTCGTTCCGATTTGATGGGAACGTCTCATTCAAGAATAGTTGAAGCTGTTTGAAGATGATAATTGGGCACGGTTGCACATATATGAGAATTGAGTAGTGGAAATTAAATTGTTTCAAAACTATTATTTAATCGTCCATAACACGTTTTGACCCGTACCTAGAATTTAAATATCTAATTACAAGAAATTGTCTGCCGAAGGTTCGTTAAACTAGAAATATAATCGTTCTTCAGCCGATATCAGTTGAAAAGCAACATTTGAAATTAAGAAAAATGCTTTCAGAATCGAAATGAATACTGTTATATTTTTTGATACTAAAGTTCTATAATTTCATTTTGAGGGCATGAAGAAATATTCCGTCAGTTTTTATAGGCTTTTAAATGTCTCGAATTGATAGAGTATTGAAACATTATGGTGGATTTAAAAAATTCTTTATAGGACATTTGCATAACGTGCAAGACCTCTAATTGCCTAGATATAGGTGGGATCATGAATTTAGTTTATTTTCAACGATCACGGTGAATTAAACCGTTTTGTTTTGGAGTGGTCTTTTAGAGAATGGTATACTTTATCAGCGAAATTGAAATCATTGTAGAATATTTTACAGTAATTAAACGTTTATGGTAGTCCCCATATGTTTTCAATGGGACTAAGATCTGGTGAAGCTGCTGGCCATGAAATGGTTGTCACTTGGTGTTCTTGCATCCAAGCTTGAGTATAAGCCGAAGTATGGCATCTTGCATTAACCTGCTGAAAACGCCACCCCTTTGAATATAAAGCATTCACCGTTTCAAGGAGAAAATCGTTTAGAATGCCAAAATACTTTTCACTATTAATGATGCCATCAACTATATAGAGAGGCGTATCACCAGGCTTAGATATTGCACCCCAAACCATTATTTTGGTGGGAAATTTGAACAGTAACATCTTGTTTCGATAGGATTTTTAAGTGATTTTTACCAAATTGGAAACAAGTTTCATCAGATATAAAGACATTATTAAAATTATCTTCTTGAAAACGTTGACAAAATTCTATGCTTCGTTCTTTTTGTAAGGTGTCATTAAAGGGATTTTTTTTTGGTTTCCTTGATATATAGCCTTGCCTTTTTAGTGACATACGGACGATTTCTGGACATACTTTTATATTTCGTTGATTTTCAAATCTGTTAGCCAATTTACGAAACCCTATGCGTGGATTGTGTCCTCCTCAGACTAATAAAGCATTTAAATTGTTTCCTTTAATCTTACGCGGTCTTCTTGAAACTGGACTATGTCTTATATTCATGCCATTTTTTATCCTCTTTATTGTTTCATATACAGCACTTTTCCCAGTTCACTCAATTTCACTAATTCTTTAACGTTTCGAAAAATTTTTCTATACAAATATTCTACCTGTTTTCTTTTTCCTAGTTGCGACATTATTTCATAAATTGTTTACAATCAACAATATTTGATAAATAGTGTTGCCATCCAAGTTTAGCCATAGCCGACAATCTGGACAACCGATTTTATACATTAATTTTGTCTTAGAATGTTAAAAAGAAGAAGTATATTAAAAGTATGAAAAATAATGAACTCCGGATACTTTCTATATATTCCAGTTGAATATTGGTTATTTGAATTGATTCTACTTTTGGTTGCATGTTTCAGGAAACAGCGTGCTATTGTTTTGCCCAAATGTCTGTAGCTTTCAATTCTTAACCGAAACTTACCTCAAACGACTAGGTTGGACTAATCAATGAAGAATCCGAGGACAAAGGTAATTCTGTCCGGCCGATCCGATCTGGGTATGTTGTTACGACATGGTCCGAGACATAGGGCTTGTTGTGTCGATTTTTTAATTGAAGTCCCCCATTGCTTTCACTCTAAACACACCGAATTCTAAAACAAAGTTCCATTGTCGACCACCTCTAGATCCAATCATGTATGAAATATATCAATTTAGATAAAAATAAACAGGTGCTCCTATTGGAGCATCAAAACAGTACAATTTAAATCAATGAACAATACATGATACAAATAATACGCACGGTGATATCAGGTAATTCAATACAGTATAACAATCTTTAATCTTAGCTAATCTCGCTCAACTTTTCTTACTTTACTCACAATGAACAATGTCTATCAAAAATGACGTTCTATTTCTAACAAATATATAAAATAGGTTGTGCAGATTGTCAGCTATGGCCAAACTGGGATGGCAAAACTATTTATCAAATATTGTTGATTGTCAACAATTTATGAAATAATGTCGCAACTAGAAAAAGGAAAACAGGTAGAATATATGTATAGAAGAGGTTTTCGAAACGTTATAAAGTTAGTGCAATTGACTGAAGTGGGAAAGTGCTGTATATGAGACAATAAATAGGATAAAAACTGTCATGAATATGAGGCAAACAAATTAAACGCTTTATTGGCCCCAGGATGACAAAATCCGCTCGTAGGTTTTCGCAAATAGGCTAACACATTTAGAAATCAACGAAATATAAAAGCGTGTTCAGAAATCGTCCGTATGTCATTGAAAAGACAAGGCTACATATCAAGGAAACCAAAAAAATCCCTATAATGACACCTGAACAAAAAGAACGAAGGATAGAATTTTGTGAAAGTTTCAATTAAAATCAGTTTCCACAAAGTAAAGACCGAATCAATCAAACATTTAATTGAGTCTCTTCAAATTGAAGATACGAAATTTGAATACCAAAACAGATTTAATGTATTAGTCTCCCATAATTTTAATTTCAAAACATTTTATTCAAAAACTTTCAGAATTAAATTAATGTCTTATAAGTACATAATATATTTACAAAACATATAAAATCAAAACTCGTTATATAATTTTAATTGACAATTTAAATTTTTTTGGTTATTTATTCCATTTGATATTATATAATGAGTTTTGATTTTATATGTCTATCAAATATAAGCTGTGCGCATAAGACACTGATTTAATTCTAAAAGTGTTTGTATAAAATTTTTTGAAAGTAAAATTATAGGAGACTACCAGATTAAATCTGTTTTGATATTCAAATTTTGTTATAATCCTTCTATCAAGTAAAAAAATTCTTATTATTTTATTGAATATATGAAGTTTACATAAATTTCTGTTTTTATTTTCGGTATTATCAGAATTAATCCAAGTTTCTAAGCAGTCTTCTTCTGCTTATATTCATTCAATTCTCACATTTCATACAAACATTCAAATCTATATTCCACTTTAACTTATTGGGATATGGACTTCATGAAAAAAGTTCACAAAATGCAGATCTGGCTTAATGATGAGCGCGCAATAAGTAAACGTATGATCCGGTGTAAAATCGAACCTTTTCGGATATAAATAAATTGTGACTTGCTGATCTAATTGCGGTTCATTTAAAAGTCAAGAACGCCCTGTTCAACGTTCTGGTATAAATCAGAAGGATCGCTCCTATCCGATGACGTCACTTATCAAAAAATAGAATCGTTTTGTCCCAAATTATACCTATTTGAACTTCATGGTGTCAGTGACATCAGTGTACTCGTACCTCGTTGTTTATGTTTGCCGTTGAAGCGTGAAATACGGGTTGATTTAATTTAGCTTCCATACTTTCAACTTGTTCAAACAAGAACGCCCGGTGTAGTAATTATTCCGAGGAGGATTCTGGGTATTATATCGGTGTTGTATGAAGATATAAATTAGCATCTTAAATAGATTAATTCTGCTTTATCTCACTACAAATGTTAATTTTATAAAGTTTCTTACAATTTTTTAGAATTAAACTGAATATATGCCTTAAAATTTTCAATTTAAGTAGACATATTGAATTAATACTCATTTTACAGTATCAAAAAGAAACAAAATATTCCATAGAAAACGTAAAATATTGATTGAACTTACTCAACAATTATTTAGTGGAACCAGCGCTGTTTCATTACGGTATTATGAAAACCAAATTCCATACCAAAAATTCCCAACATAACCTCAAGAAACCACCGCACTTCAAAAAGCCCCTTCAAAAAACTCTTCAAAAATAATTTTAAAAAATCACACAGTTTGTATGTTTCACTATTTATTCAGAATCCTGACACGTGTTTCGGTCTTTGGAACATCTTCAAAGGGGTACAAAAAGGAACTAAATTTAAAATTGAAAAGGTTTTTTTATTATACTTGGGATATTGTGTATTTTTATGGCTGTGTATTTTTATAGTGTTGTCGAATAGTATTTGGGAATTTGTTAAACTCTCCTTTTTCTGGATGGCTTTTTTGATTGAAGGAATCTCCAAATATAAATTTACTTTTATTAACATTATATAGTAGAGTGACATCTTCCTCATTAAAAAAATTATTATTTTCTATACAATGTTCTGCAAAACCGGTTGATTTCTGGTTTTTCAAAATAGACATCCTAGGTTTTCTGATCCTATGTTGGAAACATCGGCCTGTATATCCTATATATGTAGCATTACAATTATCACAATTAATTCGATAAATTCCGAAAAGTTTCTTTAGTGGACACCAAAATCTTAGCTAAATTATTTTCATTTACTGCTAAAAATAAATAAATAATTTAGCTAACATTTTGATTTGATTTTGATAATGATTATAATCATTACAATTAATTTGATAAATCCCCAATTCGGAAAAGTCGGGATTCCTTAGTTTATGGTTCACTAAAATCTTAGCTAAATTATTTATTCATTTTTAGCAGTAAATAGAAATAACTTAGTTAAGATTTTGATGAACAATAAAGGAAAGAATCCCAACTTTTCCGAACCGGGGATTTATCAAATTAATTTTAATGATTGTAATGCTACATATATAGGGCAGACAAGCCGATGTCTACAACATAGAATCAAAGAACATAGGATGTCTATTTTGAAAAACCAGTAATCAACCGGTTTTGCAGAACATTGTATAGAAAATAATAATTTTTTTAATGAGAAAAATTTTACTTTACTATATACTGTTAATAAAGGTAAATTGTTGGACTATTTGGAGATTCTTTCCATCAAAAAAGCCATTGAGAAAGAGCGGAATTCAATAATTTCCCATATATCGGGTGTTTTTATTAGAGTGATAGAACTTTCGGTAGGAATAACTGTGATTTGATAGAAGGAAGAAGCAATGTTGTTTTAACATTTCTGTTCAGTAAGCATTGACAAATAATCATGGAAAGACTCACACCGCAACAACGTTTACAAACTGTTGAAATTTATTTTTAAAATCAGTGTCCTATTCGCCAAACTTATAGAGCACTTCGTGAAATTTATGGTTTACAGAATCGTCCATTAGAGCAGTTTTTTCGACGAACTGTCGATAGATTTCGGACAATATTTTCTCTACTAGATGCAACAACAACAAGACAAAGAACTGTATGTACAGAAGAAAATATCGCTGCTGTAAGTCATAGTGTTAATGATGATCCAGATTTGTCTATTCGTCGCAACAAGTTAAAATCTGTTCATCCACCACATGGAAAATTTTGCGTAAAGATCTCGGTCTACACCCATACAAGATCCAATTGGTTCAAGACCTAAAGCCACTTGACCATAATAAGCGTCGTTTGTTCGATGATTGGGCCCTAGAACAGCTTGAAGTTGGTCCACTTTTTTATCGTACAGTTGTGTTTAGTGATGAAGCTGGTTGAACGGCTATGCAAACAAGCAAAATTGCCGTATATGGAGTGAAAACAATCATCAAGAAGTTCTCCAGGTTCCATTGCATCCTGAAAAATGCACTGTATGATGTGCTTTTTACGCTGGAGGCATCATCGGTCCATTTTTCTTTAAAAACGATGCTGTAGATAATGTTACAGTAAATGGTGCTCGTCACAGATCGATGATCAATGATTATTTGTTTCAAAATTTGAATTGTATCGACCCAGAAGTGTCTTGGTTTCAACAAGATAGTGCTACACCTCATGCTGCTACTGTAAAAATTGATTTATTGAAAGAAAGATTTCAGGATAACATTATTTCGAGAAATGGTCCAATCAATTGGCCTCTTAGATCATGCGACATAACTCCACTGGAATATTTTCTTTGGGGTTATGTCAATTCATTGGTTCATGCTGATAAACCAGAAACAATAGACGCTTTGGAAGCCAACATCACTCTTGTTACTGATGAAATAGGTCTGAATTACTCGAAAAAGTGGTCCAACATTGGTCTGGCCGAATGCGATTCCTCAGAGCTAGTCGTGGTGGACATATGCCGGAAATTATTTTTAAAACATAAATGTAATGAAATTATCTTTCTAATAAAAAAAAATTGGCTTCAATCTTAATGTAAATGTTTTTTATTTCACTTTAAAGTTCTATTACTCTAAAAAAAACACCCGATACCTTTCGGCAACATCCCTATATTGGATGCTGTTATTTCCATGCGCCATAAACATACACAGATATCGTAAGTGTAATAAGAGAACCTTTTCAATTTTGAGCTTACTCCTTCGAAGATGGTCGAAAGACCGAAATACGTGTCAGGATTCTGAATAAATTGTAAAACATGAAAACTGTGTGAATTTTTTTTTAATAAAATTATTATAATGTTACACCTAGAGCCAACCGCATACTCCATTTATGTAATCTTCAGAAATATGTAGCACGTCTTCAAAAAGGCGATTTGAGATTCTAAAATATCATTTAATTTAATTTTAAAAAATCTTCAAGAAATTTCATTAAATTAAAATTTGTAGTGAAGTATAGCAGAATTAATCTGTTTGATATTTAAGGACTTATGAGCATTACGGCATATTATGGTCTGACTTAGGTATGAGGAAAGTTTTTTCTGCGTTTGTAACGTGAAAATATCAGGAATACATTTCTTTACTTCTATTTGCTCGCAAAGGTATGTCTTGTATGTATATTTGCATACTCTAGATGGTGCTAGAGTATGATTGATATCTTAGTGTCTCTGTGTATAGCGATACTTGACAGATTTGTAGTCACTGGCATACATTGTACTGATGAAAACCAACCAGTTTGAAACGTACGCATGTCAGCAATTTTCCCCTTTGATCAACAAAATCTTATCGAGTTTGAGTGTGAAATTGTTATACAGATGTATGTTACACTGTCTCGATTTGTAGAACTTCATATTCCCATAGCTCACTCTCCTTATTAATAAAGAATTTATGGTTTTATATGAAATATTGAGATTTCGATTTTCCTTCAAATATCTAGCTATCATTTCACATATTCGTCCCATATACGGTAAGCTAAGATAGTTTTAATTTTTATTCTTATTTGTGGGTAAACTAATATCTTAGTACATGTATATTTTTTATTGAATTTTATTTAATAGTTTGTCGATAATTGATGGGTTATACTCATTATTTTCTGCAATTTGTTCGATTATATTTAATTCTATCTCGTAATTCTTCTGTGACATAGGTATCTTAAACAGTCTATACAACATACTATTTTATGCTGCTAATTTATGTGATAAGGGGTGATATGAACATGAATGTATTGTGCAATCTGTTTGTGTTTATTTGCGGTAAGTCGAAAAATCATGTCTATTGTTAATTTTGGTTATTTTTTTTTTATTATCTCGGTCTTTCCCGATGGAAATTCCTCTTCAATATAAGAAGAACAAATGTTAATTTCCGCTATTTTATTGATTTACACGACAATTGTTTCGTCATACCATGACTTCAGGTGAGTATTGAAACTGAGATATACAATGCAAAACATGACCTTAAATGCAAAGCTCTGGTACAAAAAATAGAGGGGTGGAAAGAGATGGTTTACAATCAATGAAAAATATTAAGTAGGGGGGATCTGTCTAAATCTATTTGATCATTCAATAAAATTTGTCTTTTATTATATCTATTGATCTCTAAAGTTACTAACAGATTCAGTTTCTGACTTTTGTTTTCGATATGTAATATTTCATAGTTCATATTAAAATTATAACCAGTCTCTAACAAATTGTTGGCATAAGTTGAATTTGGTTTATTATTAATATAACATTTTTCATGTTCTCGTATCCTTGTTTGGAATGAATGGCCTGTCTGTCCCACATATACACATGGGCAATCACTACATGTTAACTTGTAAACTCCTGATTTTTTGTTTTTAGGAATGACGTCTTTATTATTTTTTATTAAGCTGCCTAAAAAATTAATGGTTTTCAAGAGATGTTATAATTTTTTTTTCTTTAAATATTTAGCAATATTTTCAAATTTTTGGCCTATGTAATTTGATGAAATAAATTTTGTTTCGTTTGAATTTCGAAATATTGGATATACAAGTGATATTGCTTTCTTGTAATTTATTTTATCAAGTAAATTATCTATAATTGACGGATTAAAATCATTATTGAAAGCTATTTGTTTAATGGTTTTATATTCTTTGTCAAAATTTTCTTTCGTCATGGATATATTAACCGATCTGTAAGCTGATAATTTTTGTGAAAATGGATGGATTGATGTGTAATGAATCGTACCATCTATATGTGTAGGTTTCTTGTATATGGAAAAGTCGTGTCTATTATTAATTTTGGTGATTTTTAAATCTAAGAAATTGATGCTATTATTTACTTCATCTTCATGTGTGAATTCAATTATTGGGAATAATTTATTGATAGATTCCAAAAATGAACAAAGTTTTTTTTGTGCAATCAAATAAAAAAATAATGTCATCTACATAGCTATACCAATAAAAGAAATCTTTAAAATATGGGAAATTTTGGATATTGGTTTCTACATGATCCATGAATATTTCTGATAACAAGGGGCTTAATGGGTTACCCATTGTTAGACTTTCTTCGTCTAGATGAAACGTGCCGTTGAACATAAAGTAATTTTGATCTAGGTAAACGTATTACATATCGAAAACAAAAGTCAGAAACTATATCTGTTAGAAACTTTAGAGATCAATATCAATAATAAAAGATGAATTTTATTGAATGATCAAATAGATTTAAACAGATTCCCCTACTTAATATTTTTCATTGATTGTAAACCATCTCTTTCCACCCCTCTATTTTTTGTACCAGAGCTGTGTATTTAAGGTCATGTTTTGCACTGTATACTTAAGTTTTAATACTCACCTGATGAAGTCATGGTATGACGAAACAATTGTCGTATAAATCAATAAAATAGCGGAAGTTAACATTTGTTTTTCCTCCTATATTGAATTTTGGTTATTTTTAAGTCTACAAAATCCTATGATTTTGTTCTTCTTCATGTGTAAATTTAATTTCTGGGTATAATTGGTTAGTTAATACATTCTCAAAATAACGAAAGTTGCCTGGATGTACCGATGAACAGTCAAATAATATCGTCAACGAAGCAATGAATGAATAGTTTGAGAAAACGGTGTTCTTGTATGTTGTGTTTTACTTTAAATCATATACGATGAATTTCCGTCAAGTAGAGATAATTTC
The DNA here is from genome assembly GCA_034642435.1 of Megalocaria dilatata. Lineage (NCBI taxonomy): Eukaryota > Metazoa > Arthropoda > Insecta > Coleoptera > Coccinellidae > Megalocaria > Megalocaria dilatata. The sequence goes on from CM067855.1 coordinate 48,384,212, forward strand.
ATTTTTTCAATGACACTTTTTCAGTTACTGATTCATTTTTCCAGTGTGTCATTTTCGACTCCATCATTCATTTTAACTTGCGAGCAACCATCCTAACACAGTTCTAGATTAGTTAGACTGGTTGTCACATCTCTTAATTCGATTATTCCGTCTGCAATAAACCACCTCGAATTCCTTCCAGCATATTAATGCAAAAACACAGGAATCGAGTTCATTGATAGTCGAATCGCTGATGAAATAACGAGCGAATAATTCATTTGAAATTCAAATCCGCTGGCATCGTTCCGGAACAACAGTTCCACCACGTCTTTTGCCCTACGCCATAGGGAAAATGCCCCATTCTTTAGTGGACGTGTCGATATTGGAGTTCCATAAATTTCAATATGGGTTACGGATTTAGAGCGTCCTTGTTTTTGTATGGAAGGTCTCTGTGAAGCTCGAGCTGTTTTTGTTATTGCCTCGCGAAGTTGAATTACGTGTGCAGTGTGAATCAGATAGGGAAGTGTCCTGAAGGGCTTTTCGCGTTATCAGTATCCTTTGTGAGGTTTTGTCGAAGTAATGCTTATAACGTGTATATTTCGATTTTATCATTAGGAAGACATTACAATAATAACACTGGTCGACAAGATTTTTGTAACACAAAGCAGATCTTCATTTTTGTGATGGAAATACCCTTTTAATAATATTGGAGTACAAATAAGTTTCCGCCGTTTTATTGTAGATGGCGCGGCATGGAGTTTCGGTTAGCTTTCGCAGATGATAACCGGCTTAAAAAATAGTTTGGACATTCAAGAACAACATAACCTAATAATATCATTGATTTTATATTGGTAAAATATAATTTTTATAAGTTGAAAATGTCAAAATTTGAGCCAAGTAAGCGTGATTTGCGGGAAATATTAGTTTACTTCTTTAATTTAAAGAAATCTGTTGCTGAGGCGCATCAATTGCTCGTAGAAGCATATGGTGAGGGTGCTTTGAGTGAGAGAACGTGTCGAAAGTGGTTTCAAAAGTTTAAAAATGGTGATTTCGACGTAGAAGACAAAGATCGCAGTGGAAGGCCAAAAATTTACGAGGATGCAGAATTGGAGGAATTATTGGAGGAAGATTCATCTCAAACACAAAAAAAACTTCCTCTAACATTAGAAGTCACTATATTACCGTTCTTCTATAATAAATATTTAATTTGTGTTAAAAAACGGCGGAAACTTATTTGTACTCCTAATAGAAAAAAAATCCCTTAATAAGACCATTTTACATTAGTAAGTACTCAATTTTTATAACATAAAAAGTAACTTATTTTTATTTTTTACAATATAAGACATAAAATTAAGATTAAAAATCAGCCTTTTGTTGAGTTTCGAAGTGAGTAATTCCCTGTGTGTAGATAAGAAAGTGTTTTAAGGACGAAAATGTCGAGACAGACGCGCCGCAGTTGCAAAATCTCTCCTGACAAATTTTGTTATGTTTGTGGGAAATTTATGGTGATATCACAAGCCAGGCTATTGGGAAAATGGGAAAAAAAGCATGCCTTTTGAAGTCCCTGTGAAATGGCGAGAACTCACTTATAATTCAGAAGATGGCTATTTTTGCCTGGTAAAGGCTGAAGGTCATTCCAAAAAGGGAAAGCATAAGGTCGATTATGTGTGTGTGGACAGCTCAGCGGGAGAGCATCGGACTCGTGACCGGGAGGTCCGGGTTCGAATCGTGTTCAGGTGGAAAAGAAATCTTTCAGTTGGACGGGTGTCTGCCACCATTTCACTGTTGGGTCAAAAATTAACAGTGCTGTGACTTAAAGTGGCGCAAGATCACAGTAACAAAGCCTACACAGAACACAACTGAACTCCTAACTCGCACAAGCTGAAAAAGCTTCTGAGGGATCTTCATAGAAGGTCTAGGAGTATCAGAATAATAATAATAATCCAAATTTGCAGTCTGCAATACGACCTGTTCTTCCTAATGCGAATTTACTACTCGCCGATTATACCTTCAGATCCACAAAATGTTGTTTTGGAAGATATTGGAGGCAACGCATCATCAGGCAGCTTCGAAGAACAGTGAACCGACTACTTATAAGGCAATGAAACGCAAATTACCAATTTTCGAAAACGAAATGCTCCGTTTTCTGCATTCTACAGTAAGGAAAATTCGTTGTATGCGTGTACTGATATTGATGGTTTAATGCAAGAACTTGATATTGAGCATTCCCCCTTTGAGTGGAGTTCATAGATTCATCCAAATACAGTTTAAGAGCTGTGTTATTGCATAATGGAAATTTAAAACCCTCTATATTAGTTGCCCATTCAGTGACGATGAAAGTAAGTTATGAAAATATTGTCGGAGCAACACCCATAAATACCAGATATGTGGGGACGTAGAAGTTATAGCAATTTTAGTGGGACTTCAGGGAAGATTTACAAAATATTGCTGTTTTCTTTGTCTACGGGACAGTCGTGCAGTAAATCAGCATTATTCAACAAATATTTGGCCAGAAAGAAGTAAATTTGAACCGGTATTCGAAATTTTAAGTTAAGACCTCTAGTAGACCCCAAAAAAGTCCTCCTCTTCACATTAAACTTGGGCAGATGAAAAATTTTGTGAGGATATGAATAAAAATGGTGATGGATTCAAATACTTGAAACAAGTCTTTTCCTAGTTAAGTGATAAGCCAAATTAAAGGAAGGCATTTGTATTGGACCACAAATCAAAAAATTGCTGGACGACGTTAATTTCACAGAGAATCTTACCAGGCAGGAACTCAGAGCATGGAACTCGTTTGTTGTAAGAGGATTTTTGGGCAACTATATTGATGCAAACTACAAACAGTTAGTTAATAAACTATTAGATTCCTACAAATCGCTTGGTGCCCGAATGTCATTAAAATTTCATTTCCTCCATTCACATCTCATTTTTCCTGAAAATTTGGGAGTGTCAGTGAAGAGCAGGGTGAAAGTTTCCACCAAGATATTAGGAAAATGGAAATTCGCTAACAAGGACGATGTGATCCAGCCATGATGGGTGATTATTGCTTGGTTTGAAGAGTTTTTTTTATATTGAATTGAATCAGTCCTTACTTGGTGAAAATCCATATTAAATAATATTTAAATAAGTTTTTTTTTAAAGCCTATCACAGGAGCAGATTTTAAATGGCCCACTTCATTACTTAAAGCTTCCTTTAATGCGCCGGTCATATGTTTCCGACTGTTGGCTATCCTGAGAACTAGTGATTTTACGAGTATAATTGGTGATATTCTGTAAAAATTGTGAGTTATGCGTCGGAAGTTGTAAAAAGAAAAAGAAAAGAATAATAAATTCGTCTTTGCATAAACATGGTTATGTGCAGAAGACAGTATATTGGAATTTATATCATAATTGCATGCGAATTGCTTTATTTCTGTAAACGTGAGTTATATAAATGAATATGGAAGAAAAGAGAAAAAAGTATTACTTTAAAACCTGAGGAGGAACTACGTTTCTCGTAATTGATAGAAAAAGAGAATTTTAATGTTTCAATGCAACAGCTCTCCATTGGAGAAATAGGGAGGACCAGCTCAAATCCAAATATGACAATATAAAAACTAAAACTAGAAAAGTGGTAGCTGCTTAACGCAGTCATATTAAAGGGACTGGTGGTGGGGCACCATTGAAATTGAGAGAGCCAATTTCCAAACAGTTGAGCCCAATTAGAATTAGATTAGAATTAGAATTCTCCAGCATTGCTGCAGCCTATGAAATTCTCTCAAATTTGAATTAATAACAAATTTCAATAACAAATAATATTTTTATTTCTTTATTCTCACTTGAAACTTTTTCAGATGTTACCGAAAGTAAAACAATCAATCAGAAATGCAAACATAAAAACCTATACATACCTATACCTAGAAAAATCTTATGAAAATTATATGAAATCTTGTCATGTTGAAGACACAATGAATATGAAGAACAGTTTACAAGCGTCAAAAAAATTTATTTTCAATTATCATACAAATATAAATTATAAAGTAGCAAGATGTTCATTAATAATCGACTATCTCACTTGACGAATTGCATTAACATTAGTTGAATTTGTTTGAAAGTCCTCTTCCTCTTGCACATAATGCAATTTTTCATTTGGAAATATTTCGTTCATATCTACACTTATATTGTGTAATACAGCGGTAGCAACTATCCTTATCCTTATAGTCGTTAACTTACTACTCTGTCAAGAAAGTACCGGAAATTTTCAATTAAAACAACATTTTTACATTTAATCGTCAAAATTTATTGGGTCGCCTTCAAAATAGGCTCCATTTGCTCCAATATATCTATGCCAACGGCAGTTCCAATTATCGAAACATTTTTTATATGCGCTTTCCGGGATGGACTTTAGCTCTCGCGCCGAATTTTGTTTTATGACTTCAATCGACTCAAAACGGGTGCCACGAAGGGGCAATTTTAGTTTTGGGAAGAGGAAAAAGTCGCAGGGAGCCAAATCCGGCGAATACGGTGGTTGCTGAAGCACGTTTGTTGAGTTTTTGGCGAGAAAGTCAGTCACAATCGTAGCTCGGTGAGAAGGCGCGTTATCGTCATGCAAAATCCATGAGTTGTTCGTCCACAAATTTGGCCGCTTCTTACGGATACACTCACGCAAACGTTTCATTACGCCTAGGTAATACTCCTTGTTTACCGTCTGACCCTCTGGAACGAATTCGTAGTGCACCACGCCACGGATATCGAAGAAAACAATGAGCATCACCTTCATTTTCGAGCGGCTTTGGCGTGGTTTTTTCGGTTTCGGCTAATTTTTTGCCACCCATTCCGATGAATGCTGGCTTGTTTGCATATCGTACTCGTAGACCCAGGTCTCATCACCAGTTATAATGCGTTCCATGAATGTAGAATCGGAATTACAGCGATCCAGCATGTCTGAAGCAATCTGTTCGCGATGACGTTTTTGAAGAAAATTCAGGTCTTTCGGTACGAGTCGTGCGGCCACCTTTCTCATGCCCAAAATATCAATCAAAATCGTACGTGCGGACTCGTGGGATATCTTAAGATCATGTGCTATCTCTCTCAAGCTGGTACGACGGTTTTCCAGTACCCTTTCCTTAATTTTATCGACGTTATCTTCAATCGAAGCCGTCGATGGGCGACCACTTCACGACCGTCCTTGAAGGCTCTGTACCACTGATATGCACGAGTTTTCGATAGAGCATTATCACCAAAGGCCTTTTGCAACATTTTCAATGCATCGGCACACGAAAATTCATTTGCAACACAAAACTTTAAACAAATTCTTTGCTCAATGTAATCAACCATAGTAAAAATCGGCACGCACTCTGACATCGACTGACTTAATCAGCTGTTGCAAACACACTAGTTGACAGATCTCGCTCAAGCTTGGCATAGTAATTAAGGACAGTGGTACCAACCTAGGAAAAAAAATTTTTACCTGCCTCATTGCCCCGCCAGATTTAAATCGATAATTCCCGGTACTTTCTTGACAGAATGTATCACTCATTCCTTTAGAAAGTATAGGAAAACGATGTTCCAAACTCTATACTTTCTCTACACCACATTTCTAGTTCGTATAATTGACTCCTTATATAAATTTTCAGCTGAAGTTATAGCTTTCGGTAACTTTGTCATAAGATAAATCAGCAAACTATAACCACTATCACCAAGTAACAAATACGGTCCAAATTTACCACTCTCAAGTTGTCTCCTTAAGACACTATTATTAAAGATAGTTTGATCATGTGTTGAGCCAGGTCGTCTAGCTACAATATTTCTGATTCTCAAGTCTGAATCACACACGGTTTGAACGTTAAGGGCAAAATAATGTTTTCAACATCGAAAGATCTCTGCATCATCACCAGCCAGAGAAGTGATTTTAATTAATGTGCAATCTATAGCACCAATGACACGTGGAAAACTAGCAACTGCATAAAAATTTTCTGCTGCTTGCATTTCATGATCACCTTCACACATCTTTATATATTGTGGACACAGGGATGGGATTGCAAAAGGAACTCTTCGAATAATTCTAAAAGCAGAAGGTTTAGAAATTCCCAAGAAATCTCCGGCTGTTTAATATCAGCATATTTCCAATTCCATAGAATCTCAATGTTCAAAGGAATTAGGTTCATCAGTTCAATACAGCTGCCTCTGAAAATTGTCAATTCAGTGATGTGGTATACAGAAAATTATATCAACAAAAAAAGTACAATTGATCTGCAATTTTTTGAAGCAAAGATAAAACAGTTGGTTTTGTCAGGCGAAAACGATCGAATAAATCTAGATCATCTAACGTGGAAAAACGTCTCTCCTTCTGTGAATTTTTCGTCTTCTCACAATTATGTCTTCATCATTTGATGAAGAACTAGAGCTTGAATCAGCATTCAACATTTGGTGCAACATATTTCTTAGTACGCTAAAATCGAACAAAATGGGCAATGCGCAGTGTCGAGCTTCTCGTTAAAGGATCCTTTTCCAGCCGTAAAGGGCCGATTTTCTCACTTTAAGGTAAAGGACGCTTTTAAGTTCCCTTTAACCTTAAAATTTGGTTATGAAACACATTTTATCATTAATGGAGATTTTTTGGGGAAAAGGAGGCTTCAATTTCGTTTATGACACTGGCCGTAAGTATGTGATTTATTTTTACCCATCCTTAAAAAGTTAGATGGAATACTCTGCGATTTGCCCATTTCTCTGTAGCACTTGTTATAACTACTCATTTGTTTTACATGAGAACACTTGGCTTGGACAATAGAGGATTGAAATCACATGTTATTCTTTATTTTTTATTGCGCATTACTGCAGTACTTATTTAAGCGTCACTGGTACTTCGACATTACATTTATTTCTGTTTTATCAATAGTAAAAATAATATCTGAACTCATTAAATTTTTGAGATATAAAAATAAATTGAAACTTTTTAGTTTTCTTGACATCGAAACATTTTATATAAAAATTCATATTGATAACATGCTTGCTCGAATCAACTTCTGATTGTGTTTCATAAAATGAGCTGTATATTTGAATGCTTCTTAGTAATTGCAACGCTACCCCAATTAAAATTTATGAATTTTCCCAGAAATATGAATTTTACTGTAACAAAAAAATGAAAGATATCTTTTTAGTGCTTCGCGTACTATAATGAAGCTAACTCTAAAGTGTACGATGTACAGTCCCAGGAGATATTATCGTTTGTTTCTCCTTATTTCTTCCCCTTTTTTTCCATCCGAAATCGCTCTGGGATCATTTGAATCGCAAATGTTGCAACATCCTATGAACCCGCTAATGAATGCCAGCAATCTTGCTTTGAAGTACATTGAAATCCAATTTGTTCCAATTATAATTGAATCAGAAACTGTTAAGCTGAATAATTTCCTAGGGAAACTTGTGCAGCTTCATGTTGACTTCCAGACTTCCAGAAATTCCGTAATGGGATGGAATAATTCATGTTATGGTTAATTGGTAATTGCACCACCTTTTATTTTGAGCATTTCAGCTTTATCGCTCTAGGAAGATCAAGCCATTGAAAATGTGCTCCTATTGGAGTGCAGGATTTAAATTTTACTCCATTTCAGATAACATAATTCGACGCATCAACACTTCCGTTTATAGGCTGGGAGACGGAAGTATTAGAGAGTTATATCAATGCGACCTATTCGAAATTAATATCGAAGGCGAATGGAAGCACAAAAAATGTTTTTAACACCCATGACGTTAACTGTATTTTTAACAAGCAGTATGAGACAATATGAGAGTAATAGAAAGTTCTACAAATCGAGACAGTGCAACATATATCTGTATAACAACGCTGGGACATAGTTGTCGTTGGACATTGGGCAGTGACGAGAAACCAACAAGTTTCGAAATGCTTATGTCCCAACGATCAAAAAACTTAATCGGGGTTCTTTGCCTTTGAGCAGATGTATGTTGCACTGTCTCGATTTGTAGAACTTTCTATTACTATAACTCATAGTCCTTATTAATGATATTTGGTACAGACCAGCCGAATTAATTTTTTTTTACTGTATTTGATAAGACTAGTAGCTTATTATTATATAGCACCAGCATAAAAACTTTTTAAATTCCTTATAATTGTCATCAGACTTTTTTTTAATTTCAACCACAATTTTCTATTGAAAATTCAACAACACAATGATAAAATTAAAAGCACCGAAATACCACCCAACACAAAACTAGTCTCATTTCATGATGCTAATTTGTTTTCTAATGTACCATCTGAAGACGAAATAACGCTTATAGAACAAATGCTATGCGAAAATCAAGTGAATTGTGAAATACCATCAGATACCATCCATTTACTGAAAATGTGCTTAAATGAAAATGATTTCAGCTTTAATGGAGAAATCTGCAGTAGTACAGAGAAGTTCTTTGAGCCCACTTTTAGCTGATATTTTTATGGATACTTTGGAATTCATGAAAATAAAATTAGAATCGCTAACGAGATAGTTTATTGGTACAGATATGTGAATGACATCATTGTATGCTTTGAAGCTACCAGAGCATAACTTGAAGGATTTTTCCATTACTTGAATTCGTCAGATAAAAATATTCAGTTTACAAGGGAGTAAAAACTCGTTAAATTATTTCGATATACCAATAACTAGAGTCAGTAATGAACATAATTTTTTCTATTTTTCATAAACCTCCTCATACAAATATAACAATTCCTAAAAACTCGTTTCATACAATCCAACATGAATTATCAGCTTATCATTGCATGGCACAAAGATTCTTAACAATTCCTCTATTTCCGAATAATTTGAATCAAGAATTGACTTCAGTTAAACAAATAGCAACTAATAACGGTTATTCGTCATCAATAATAGATAGTATGATGGCATAAAACAATATGAAATTGCTATTTAAGAAATGAACTCTATGCTAATAACGAGACAAAAATACAATTCGCTCATTTACTATGGTAAACCATCACTACAAATAAAAAATTCCTCAATTACATAGACATGAACATAGATATCTTATAAAACTAGCAATTCATTATCAATAATTTTGAAAACCCAAAACCTAAAATGAACAAATCACATTTGTCAATTATCGTTACCTGCTCAAAAACTCCTATTGGACAAGACCGATACTCTTTCCTCAAAAGGAAACATTATTCTGATGAAGGTTTTAAGATTTTGAAGAAAATAAGGGTCTGAAATTGAACCAGAATCTGAAATTCGAGGAATTTATTGAATGAACAAACTGAGTTATCTAATTCACCTCTATTGGATCTATTTTACCTAGGGACCCGGTCTTTTTACCAAAAGTAATAATTTTTTTATGGTACCCTTATCTCAAAACAGAAACCATTTGAATACAGTATGTTATAATATAATACAAGTTGTCCAAAAAGAGTATCGGGTATTTGTTACTTCGATAAAACAAAAACAACTTAAAAATACAAAAGAAAACATTGGTTATTATAACAATATAAAGTCGAAAATTATTTGGATAAGATGATGTTATCTAAATGGTGAACATTACGCTGCTGGAGTTTTTTTAATAGGAAACGAAGATTGCCAATCACACGCTGACACATAGCTCTCGATATTGTCATTTTTGACCTGATGATCTGCTTCAATTGTGTCAGGTTCGTCGGATTATTCTCATAGAGCCTGCTTTCAAGGAATTCCCATGCAAAATAGTCAAGTTAGCTAAGATCGGGGCTTCTAGGAGACCGGTTGATGTTACTTCTACGCGAAATGACCTTATTAAAGAATAAGTCGTTAACAGCTTCCATTTCTTGATTTGATGTATGGCAACTGGCCCCCATCTTGTTGAAACCACGTTCTTGAGTTGAAACCTTGAAACTCCTGTAACTCTGGACCCAAAAAGTTTCGCAGCATACCGTAATAACGATCACTATTCACATTGAGTGGTCTTCGATCTTCATGAAAATAAGGACCGATTATGCCTCTAGTAGACATAGCGGCACAAACAACGACCTTTGGGATGTGCAAGGGTTGTTCATGCTTTCGTCTCGGATTTCCCTCTGTCCAGTACCGACAATTCTCTTTATTGACATGAACATTCAGATGAAAGTTTTCTTCATCACTGAAGAGTATGTTATCAAAATTGTTGAACCGTCGTAAAATTAGCGAAATTCAATAGATTAGAGTAGTCTGTATCCTTCAATTTTTGAATCAATTGAATTTTGTAGGCTTTTTAATGCAAATCTTTCTTTAAAATCACATCCAAGGAATACCTTTTTATGCTGAATGATTGGTCTCACTCTCAGATGGAAAAAGACTGACTTTGACGAACTGGCGCCTCCACTTCTCGAATCGTTTCTTCATCGCGGACTGAACGATATCGTCGCACCTGTATTGTCGAATGTCTGCATCCATCTTCTAATGTTGTCGTTAGTTGGTGCATGGCGTGTACGATATTCCGGACGATACAAACGTTGAGAAGCCACTATTGAATCACCGTTGGGATAATACGTTAGTACGCAAAAAGCGCGATGCGTTTCCGGATACTGCTCCATCGCGACTAAAAGTCCACAAAATGGCGGACACCACGATACCTTCCCCAACCCCCTCTATCGCTCAGTTTCAACAGTTTGGACACGCCGTAGTTACAGACTGAGAAAAATATACGATAAATTTTATCCTTGATTCCAAGCTGAACTGGTTGTTATAAGCATGTTCTATTCAACGAATAAAAAAATTAAATGATAATGTTCTTAATCAAACATGTAGCATGACTACATGCAATTATCAAGCTCGCCAACAAACTTTTTTCGAATTTCTCTCAGTACTGACAAGATTGAATTCATGCTAATGTACAGTATGGACACAGAATTTACTCCTCGTTCCATTGTTATGTCAAACTTCTGATTGACAATATAGCTCTCGCAGCGTCTCAAAAACCATCAATTATGTGATTGTATTGTGAATGTTTTGCATATTATCTATATATGGTGTTGGCAGAATGATTTACATAAAGTCGTAAATTGAAAATTTTAAGGTCGTTCTCGTTATCAGCTCGATAGTAACTACTGGTGAGCAAACAACGCTCACGTTAATTAAAGGACAATAGCTCGGTTTTATTCAGTGAATATCTGCTCTTGCAAATATTTACTGTCGTAATGCTGAAAATATACAGACGAGCATTTTCCCAACTGAATTTATGTGGATCTATCCATTCAGCTTTGTTGTTTTCGATTCTATTTTTATTGGGTATATTGGACTTGAATGATTAGTCTGACACCTTTCGTTTGAAAATTCTATGGCAGATATCCAAGTTTCATTTTTTCACTCTGGTTCAAGGTCCCGCATATGTTTTTCGAAATGATTTTTTTAATGAAGGTTGAATTAAGACTTGTTATGACTAATGAGAATGAAGAGTCGTGATTTGTTCCATTGAAGATTATATCCACAAAGAGATCACGTGAAGAGAAATAACACTTTGAAAAAAATAGACTTCTGCTGGGTGTTTTATCTCGTTTAGTTTTCTTCGAGTATAATCATAATCATAATATCAATGGCTACCTAATGGCTCATTGGATCACCTGCCACGTTCGGGTATTTCTCTTCTTCTTTAATTTTTATTGTATCGGGTGTTTATTTTAGAGTGATAGAACTTTTGATAGGGATAACTGTGATTTGACAGAAGGTAGAAGCTATGTTGTTTTGACATTTCTGTTCAGGAAGCATTGACAAATTATAATGGAAAGACTCACGTCTCAACAACGTTTAAAAATTGTTGGAATTTATTTTCAAAATCAGTGTTCTATTCGCTGAACTTATAGAGCACTTCATGAAACTTATGGCTTACGTAATCGTCCATCAGAACAGCTTATTCGTCGAACTATCGATGGATTTCGGACAACATTTTCTCTTCTCGATGCAAAGACAACAACAAGACAAAGAACTGTATGTACAGAAGAAACTATTGCTGCTGTAAGTCATAGTGTTAATAATGATCCAGATTTGTCTATTCGTCAACGTTCACAACAAGTTAGACTCTGTGCATCCACCACATGGAAAATTTTGCATAAAGATTTTGGTCTACACCCATACAAGATCCAAATGGTTTAAGAACTAAAGACACTTGACCATAATAAGCGTCGTTTGTTTGCTGATTGGGCCCTAGAACAGCTTGAAGTTGATACACTTTTTTATTGTGAAATTGTGTTCAGTGATGAAGCTCATTTCTGGTTGAACGGCTATGTAAACAAGCAAAATTGCCGTATATGGAGTGAAAACAATCCTCAAGAAGCTCTGCAGGTTCCATTGCATCCTGAAAATTGCACGGTATAGTCTGCTTTACACGCTGGAGGCATCATCGGTCCATATTTTTTCAAAAACGATGCTGGAGCTAAAGTTACGGTGAATGGTGCTCGTTATAGATCGATGATCAATGATTAGTCGTTTCAAAATTTGAATGGTATCGACCCAGAAGGGTTTTGGTTTCAACAAGATAGTGCTTCACCTCATGCTGCTACCGTAACAAATGATTTATTGAAAGAAAGATTTGGCGATAACATTATTTCGAGAAATGGTTCAATTAATTGGCCTCCAAGATCATGCGACATAACCCCACTGGATTATTTTCTTTGGCGTTATGTCAAGTCATTGGTTTATGCTGATAAACCTGAAACAACAGACTCTTTGAAAAAACAGGTAGAATATTTGTATAGAAAAGGTTTTCGAAACGTAAAAAAATTAGTGCAATTGACTGAACTGGAAAAAAGTGCTGTGATGAGACAGTAAAGAGGAAAAAAATTGCATGGATATGAGGCTTAGACTAGTTTCAGGAAGACCGCGTACGATTAATGGAAACAATTTAAACGCTCTATCGGCCTTAGGACGATAAAAACCGCTCCTGGGGTTTCGCAAATTGGCTAACAGATTTGGAAATCAACGAAATATAAAAGTATGTCCAAAAACCGAATGTCACTGAAAAGATAAGACTACATATCATATCAAGAAAACCTTTATAAAAGGAACGAAGGATAGAATTTTGTCAACGTTTTCAAGAACATAATTTTAATAATGTCTTTATATCTGATGAAAGTTGTTCCCAACTTGGTGAAAATCACTTGCAAATCCTATCAAAACAACCTGTTACCCTCCAAATTTCCCAGCAAAATCATGGTTTGGGGAGCAATATCTCAGTGTAGTGCTACGCCTCTCTGTATAGTTGATGGTACAAATAATAGTGAAAAGTATTGTGGTATTCTAAACGATTTTCTCCTTGAAACTTCGCATGCTTTATATCCAGAGTGGTGGCGTTTTCAGCAGGATAATGCAAGATGCCATACTTCGGCCAATACTCAAGTTTGGATACAAGAGCACCAAGTGACAACCACTTCATGACCAGCAGCTTCACCAGATCTTAGTCCCATTGAAAACACATGGGGACTAATGAAGATTCAAGTTGAACGAGCAGCGCCCCAATATTAAAATGATTTGATTAAGTCAGTCTTACAGTCCTGGTCTACAATCACCGAAAATTATGGAGGTAATCTAGTTTCGGGTGAACCTCGATGTTTAGTCAAGTATTTACAGTTAAATGCAGGTTGTATAAGTAAATAAGATGATTATTTTGTTATAATTTTTCTGTTCAAGAATTAAAAATATATACTAAATAATTACAATTGAGCTTCGTTTTTTCCGGATAATTTCAAGATGGACTATATTTAAGTATCTATTTAGGTACTAATACTATCGAGTTGAAATTTCGTGAGTGGATGTGAAATAAGAATACCAAGGTTCATGCATAATTTCGCAAAACAAATTATAGAACATCTAGTTGATGAATCAGATATCCCAGTATTTAACAATAATTACCGTCTAGTTTTCTATGTTGTCTCTCACCGACAGAAGAAGAATGTCAGACGTCTAATTATTTGCAAGATATTCGAAATATCAATTATCAAAAATCGTACTGATTATTTCAAATATCCTAGTAATCTTATCAGGGATTTGGGACATCATGAAATTATTAAAATGACTTTTAGAAAAACAAATTTCGGAGTTGACCCGATGCTAGATTCAGAAAGATTACTAGAACTTGAAATGGCAAGGACATAGTTGTTTCTTATTTCGCTCACATCACTTTTATCGAATTCTCTACTCTGAAACTCCTGCGGTTAAATAAAATAATAAAGAACTTTCCCACAATTTATTATTATCAACAACAATTAGTTCAATTGCTTCTTCCGGTTTACATTTTGAACTAACTCTGGAAATTACATCTTTACTTCTTATACAAGGTGTCCAAAAAGAGTATCGGGTATTGGTTGCTTCGATAAAACAAAAACTACTTAAAATAAAAAAAAGTTTGTTGTTAATTATTACAATATAAAGTGGAAAATTATGTGGAAAAACTGATGTCATCTAAATGGTGACCGTTATGCTGCTCTTGATATTGCTGCCATTTCTGATGGTATCCCCATGCAAAAAAAGTCGAGTGGGCTAAGGTTCTGGGGGGCAAGTTGATGTTACCCCTATGCGAAATGACCTTATTAGGGAATAATTCGTTTAACAGCTTCCATTGCTTGATTTGATGTACATTCTGTCAAGAAAGTACCGGGAATTATCGATTTAAATCTGGCGGGGTAATGAGGCAGGTAAAAATTTTTTTCCTAGGTTGGTACCACTGTCCTTAATTACTATGCCAAGCTTGAGCGGGATCTGTCAACTAGTGTGTTTGCAACAGCTGATTAAGTCAGTCGATGTCAGAGTGCGTGCCGATTTTTACTATGGGTGATTACTACGGGACGATAACGCGCCTTCTCACCGAGCTACGATTGTGACTGACTTTCTCGCCAAAAACTCAACAAACGTGCTTCAGCAACCACCGTATTCGCCGGATTTGGCTCCCTGCGACTTTTTCCTCTTCCCAAAAGTAAAATTGCCCCTTCGTGGCACCCGTTTTGAGTCGATTGAAGCCATAAAACAAAATTCGGCGCGAGAGCTAAAGTCCATCCCGGAAAGCGCCTATAAAAAATGTTTCGATAATTGGAAGTGCCGTTGGCATAGATGTATTGGAGCAAATGAAACCTATTTTGAAGGCGACCCAATAAATTTTGACGATTAAATGTAAAAATGTTGTTTTAATTGAAAATTCCCGGTACTTTCTTGACAGAGTAGTATAGCAAGTGGCCTCATCTTGTTGAGACCACGTTCTTTAGTTGAAACCTTGAAATTTCTGTTACTCGGGACCCAATAAGTTTCGCAGCATATCGCAATAACGGTCACTATTCACATTTCGTGCTCGGCCTCGTCGATCTTCATGAAAATAAAGACCGATTATGCCTCTAGCAGACATAGCGGCCTAACCAACAGTCATAGGGGTGTGTAGGGGTCGCTCATGCTTTTGTCTCGGATTTTCCTGTCCAGTACCGACAAGTAAGTATGTTTATTGACATGACCATTCAGATGAAAGTTTGCTTCATCACTGAAAAGTATGTTATCAAAATTTTCGAACCGCCGTAACATTTCGTTGGCAGAATTCAATCAGTTGGCATAGTCTGTATCCTTCAATTATTGAACCAATTGAATTTTATAGGCTTTTAAATGCAAATTGTAAAGAATTGCTTGGTATGTAGAGATAACTTTTGAATTCTCCCTAGTGATTGATTAAACATTAACTAATTAGTATGCAAATTCTTGTTTATACTTTAATGGTTTATTTATAGCCTAAATACATATATTATAAGTTTTCAAGTTTGATTTGTTTACCCAAATTGAGGCAGGTGTTTCGGTGTAGTATCGAACTCTAATAGGGGTGAAAACACTATCTTGTTCGTGGATTAGCAATTCTTTGAGCTTTTTCACCGTTATTCACTTCCACCGAATTCACTTTTACTGGTTTCTCTGATGGGTTCATTTTTCACAAATTACTATCTAATTACAGTAATGATAATATATTCACTTTCAAGCCTTTTAATTCGTTATGGATTATTAAGAGGGAGACATGTGATTATAACTTGAAAGAACGTAAAACTAGCGAGCGGTTTATCTTGTGCTTTTTCGACAAGCAACAGAATGCGACTTTTCTGGGAATGTTGCGTCAACGCTGCTTTCTGGGTAACTAAAAGAGAGTGTTCTTTGGAAGGTTAAAGTGAAATGCGAATATAAAATAATTTAAGAGTAGAGAGAGATGTGTGTTTAACTTAGGAGTTGAGGCAAAGAGAAAATATGTTTAGAGCTTGTTTATTTTTACAGAGTGACTATTGCGTGATCGTCTGGTCGGTGGAATGTCTTCAACCGAACCTGTTGGCTAACTTGGCTCTTAGGGCTTGAACTGTGGTCAGTTATATTCCGAAACGACATTCGACTGTTGTCTTCTTGAAACGGTGTCGGTTCTGAAGGGTTTCTGAGAAAACTGTGAAGGACAAATATTTTCCGTCTTTATTTATGATATACAAAAATTGCTTTCAATATATTATTTCTTCATCATCATTTTCATGACACGTTTAAAAATTTAAGCTTGAAAAAATTAAAATTGTTCTTGAGGATTTTATTCAATTCAATTTAAAATTTTTTCTGTGAAATTTCATATAATCAAAATTTGTAGCAAGGGATAACAGAATTACTCTGTTCGATATCCAAGAAATCCCAAGCTCACCTAAGTAAGTAGATAATTTTCATTTGTTCGAGGCTATGATCGTCCCAAATAAAATTTTGTGTTTTAAGATAAGAATTTTATTGGGAGAGGTTGCATAGAAATTATTGCATTATTATCTTTGTTTGAATTACTGGAGTTCAATAGAGTCATTCATAATTACCATTATTTCTCATTGAACTCGATAACATTGACTGGTCACCATTTCCTTCTACATGTTGAAATTTTTATTCCGAATGTGAATTCAAAAAATCTTCCTAATCAGATCGTTGCCATCATAACACTCAGTGTAGATTATTCTTCTGCAGTTATATTTCATTATGATCACCATCTGAGGAAAAATTATTATTTACGACATTTTTTATTATTATACAAGTATGAAACTTATCACCAAAAATTCTGAAAATGTCTGCCACCTTCTCTAAAGCAAAGCCTACATAGTTTTCGGATAGAATCCTCAGCTTTACCAACTGGCCCCGTCGTTGCCTTAGCATTTTATAGAAGTTTTGTGGTCACGAGTATGAATTGTGTTAGTTAGTTTAAGCCATTTCTGTTAAAATTTCATAGGAGGAAGTCTAGACGTGTAAGGTCGGGACTTCGAGCAGGCTCTTTGACGGATCCGAATCTTCCTATCCATTTATTCCTTCAGAATGCACCTTCTATTCTACTATTGTGTGCTGGACAACCGTCCGTTAGAAACCAAATTTGGAACCGTTGGTTCAAAGGCATGTCTTCCAATAAAACAAAAATTTAATTCTCTATAAGATTTCAGAAAGTGGCAAAATATAAATTGGCTATAATTTGCTAAGGCAACGACTGGGGCAGTTGCGGAAAGCTGTGGACTCCTTCAGAAAACGACATAGGTTTTGCATCAGAGAAGATGGCAGACATTTTATGAATCTTTTGTGATATATTTTAAAATTATTCAATTAATAAAGAATGCCATAAATAATAATTTTTCTTCAGGTGGTGTGTATCTTACTGTTTGTACTGGTCGTACATCTAGTATCAAATGAAAATGAAGATTTAATAGAATGTATCGTCGTTGAAAAAATATGGAAGTTTTTACAAATAATTTCTAGGGGGTTGAAGGGACGGAATTTAGAGTAAACTTTGATTATGGCTGGAGAAAATTTTATAATAATTTTTTCCTTAACCACTCTATAATAAGGGAGTATTTTATAAAAATCTTCATAAATTCACCCTATTGTTAGCCATTTTTAATAGTGTACACTGAATTCTGTTTAAAATGATAGTTTTCAAGTTATGCTATATTTTTTGTGAAAAAATTGTGGAACGTTACAAAATAGTAGAATCTTGAATAACTTTACAATTCATGGTAATTGGACCACACTCAATGAAAAATTTTGTGTTGCAAATTGCCTGTTGAATCACCTTGTGAAATTCGGCCAGAGATAACTTAGGCACCCTGTACATTACCAGCATAGATGACGAAATGAGATTTTGTTAAAAATTTTCTTGATTGGGTGAATTTGCATTTTTATAAGTGAGTTTGATTCTGAATAGCGCTATCTGAAGATTGGCAACAACCATGTAATACGTATAAGAGCTTATATCGGGTGTTTTTTTTAGAGTGATAGAATTTTCGATAGGGATAACTGTGATTTGACAGAAGGAAGAAGCCATGTTGTTTTGTCATTTCTGTTCAGTAAGTATTGACAAATTTTCATGGAAGGACTCACGCCGCAACAAAGTTTACAAATTGTTGAAGTTTATTTTCAAAATCAGTGTTCTATTCACCAAACTTATAGAGCACTTCGCGAAATTTATGGTTTACATAATAGTCCATCAGAGCAGCTTATTCGTCGAACTATCGATACATTTTGGACAACATTTTCTCTACTCAATGCAAAAACAATAACAACAAGACAAAGAATGGTACGTACAGAAGAAAATATCACTGCTGTAAGTCATAGTGTTAATGATGATCCAGACTTGTCTATTCGTCGACGTTCACAACAAGTTGGACTCTGTGCATCCACCACATGGTCTACACCCAAACAAGATTCAACTGGTTCACGAACTAAACCCACTTGGTCATAATAAGCGTCGTTCTTTTGCTGATTGGGCTCCAGAACAGCTTGAAGTTGATCCACTTTTTTATCGTAAAATTGTGTTCAATGATGAAGCTCATTGCTGGTTGAACGGCTATGTAAACAAGCAAAATTGCCGTATATGGAGTGAAAACAATCCTCAAGAAGTTCTGCCGGTTCCCTTGCATCCTGAAACATTCACTGTGTGGTGCGCTTTACCCTCTGGAGGCATCATTGGTCCATATTTCTTTAAAAACGATGCTGGAGCTAATCTTACAGTGAATGGTGCTCGTTACACATCGATGATCAATGATTATTTGTTTCAAAATTTGAATGGTATCGACCCAGAAGTGTTTTGGTTTCAACGAGATGGTGCTACACCTCATGCTGCTACCGTAACAATTGATTTATTGAAAGAAAGATTTGGCGATAACATCATTTCGAGAAATGGTCCAATTAATTGGCCTCCAAGATCATGAGGCATAACTCCACTGGATTATTTTCTTTGGGCTTATGTCAAGTCATTGGTTTATGCTGATAATCCAGAAACAATAGACGCTCTGGAAGCCAACATAACTCGTGTTATTGATGAAATACGGCCTGAATTATTCGAAAAAGTGCTGGTCGAATACCGGAAATGATTTTTGGAACATAAATGTCATGGAATTATCTTTCAAATATAAAAAAATTTGCTTCAATCTTAGTTTAAATGTGTTTTATTACAATTTAAAGTTCTATCAATCTAAAAAAAAACACCCGATAGTTTGAAAAAAACTTTTATCATTTCTATACTCTTTTTTGGGTTCTCACAAAAATGGATGAATTTGTGTATACCAGTGGCGGATTAAAGGTACAGAGCGCCCTAGGCAATAACTTTGTCGGCGCCCCTGTACCGGCCATAAATGGCCATCTTTATTAAAAATTCTGAGCTCGCGCGCCCTTTGTAACTACGCGCCCCTAGGCACGTGCCTAGTTTTCCTTACGGATAATCCACCACTGGTGTATACATGTTGTATACAATGTCATAAAAAGAAAAATAAATATTTTTCTAGACAAAGATCAATTTTTCATTAATCTAATATATGTACTATATATGTATAGCCGTTCAATCAGAAATGAGCTTCATCGCTAAACAC
This sequence comes from Megalocaria dilatata, assembly GCA_034642435.1. Taxonomy (NCBI): domain Eukaryota; kingdom Metazoa; phylum Arthropoda; class Insecta; order Coleoptera; family Coccinellidae; genus Megalocaria; species Megalocaria dilatata. The sequence goes on from CM067855.1 coordinate 48,404,004, forward strand.
AGTATTACGATAGAAAAGTGGATCAACTTCAAACTGTTCTAGGATCCAATCAGCAATCAAACGACGTTTATTATGGTCAAGTGGCTTTAGTTCTTGAACCATTTGGATCTTGTATGGGTGTAGACCAAGATTTTCACGCAAAATTTGCATGTGTTGGATACACAGGGTCCAACTTTTTATGAACGTCGACGAATAGACAAGTCAGTTTGCGGATATTGAATTTGAATTGTATATGTATATAGTTCGACATATGTCTTTGAAACAGTGCTGTGAAATCCGTACCATGAAATGTATAACCCCTTTATAATAATCATAATGTATTTCATAACAATCTATATTAATTTAGAGTTGTATCTGTTGCAATTAATTTCTTAACACAATAAACTATCCAAACTTTTTAGATATTTCATTTCATATTTTTTTTGATGAATGTTATGTAATTCTTCAACATGAAGATCGATTAATATGTTAATCTTTGATTCCATTTCATCTGTTTAATTAAGAACCACCAGTAGATTCTAAAGAGATATACTTGCAGAGTAATATCCGATTTTTTTGGAATTACAACTCTCGATATCAACAGGATTAACCCTTAGCAACCAGGTTCACCCTTGTTTCATTCCTTCTTGTACATATTTCCTTGCCCCTTAATAATCCGTATCCGTGTATTCACACATTACAAAATTTATGTATGCCAGGCCCAGATGAAAAATAAATCACTTCGCAAAAATATTTGACGACTGTGTTCAAAGCGCATACAACCGAGGAGTTGATACAGACAAGCGGAAATAGTTGTACCTGTGAACCATCTGTGGTATCACACATAATTTGTAAGGGGGAGATATTGATTGCTTGTTCAAGGAGAGCTGATCAATGTTAGTGGCAAAAGATATCAGCCACTGGTTATTTTAAATTTAGGGGAGATGTTTTTCCAAAAATACTGCTTGAGTCGATAAAGAAAGATAAATTTAGACCAATAGCTGGGAACTGTTGAAAACTCTATAGGTGTCTGCTAAAATTTATATTTAATCATCATCACGCGTAAGTAGCGTAGCACATCGTGACCTAATATTTGTACTTTGCGAATTTTATAAGAATATATCAAACAATTACTCTAGATCTACAGATGAAAAAAACTCAATCAAATTAATCTCCAATTTCCGAAAGGAACAAACATGGCAAGTCCATCTTTGCGTTTGTGAAAGTTACTAGTGCAATGAAAGTAATTTCCCTTCACGCAAAGTTCGAAAAGGGTTCAAACTTTTTTTCGTGACCAGATTGATACTATTTTTTGTTAGGATATTTTCGATTATATTCATACATTCTGCATTTGGTATGTTCGGGATCATCGCATTGTATGTAGTTAATATGTTCCCGAATATACTAAATCCAGAATGCATGAATATAATCGAAAATATCGTAACAATATATATCGCGTGAAGGAAAATTACTTTCAATACAATTGTAACTTTTACAAACAGGAAGACAGACTTGCCATGGATTCATGTCTCAGCCCACCCCTCGATGAAATTTTTTTTGAAAGAAAAATCCTAGAATCCACACACGCAAAACACGTCATTTTTTAGTACAGATATGTGACGACATATTGGCTTGCTTCTATGGAACACATTCAGAATTATAAAACACACCTTATTAGACTGAGCCAAAAAAAACGACTATTTTTTTTTCAATGATACTGTGAAAATATCATTCATGATGATAAAAAAAAATTATCGTGAAAGTTTAAGCCCTTAATAATAGTATTAAGGGGTGTATCGTTACGACTCTTGGTTTTTTAACAGTAATCGCATTTTTTCACTCAAACCTAGTCAATTATTAATCTGAAAAAATTTGAACGATGCGTATTTTCAAAGGAAATTAAATTCCCTACAAAAAAGCTCTCTTTCTAAATTAATGTAGAACAAGCCGTTTGCTTGTTATCGTGCCTTAAACATTGATTAATTTTTTCAATTTTGCGATTCGATTTTGTATTTTTGTAACTACCAGAAATATCAATATTTTTATGGTACAAAATACGTATTTTAAAGGAAATTTAATACTCTACAAAAAAAGTCTGTTAACATTTTTCACTCATTTCACTCCATCCAAAGTTATTCGACGTTGATAATTATACTTTTAAATGTCCGGGAGCAATGAGTCACGCTCGTTGGATGTCTAAGGCGATTTATTGTATAAAAGTGTTTATTTTTCGAGCAGAGTTTAAGATGGCAACTCGTGAATTGAATAATCTTCGTCATATTTGTATTTTCATTGTTACAACTTGGTTAACTTTACCCTCGGCATTCTTGGCTCCAAATAATGATTTGACTTCGATGCAAGAATTGATGTTATATAAAAAAATTACTTGACTGTATCGCAAGCTGCTCTCAAGAAAATAGTGAGACATTTATGGTATTTGAGTGATCAATTAGCCATAAGGTCTCTATTTGATGATTCTATTGACTTGATAGTGAAGAAGAAAATGATTGAAAATGTGATAAATGAAAAATCTTCAAATACTAAAACCAGAAAATATGAAGTAGCAAGCGATACAGATGAATTGCTAGAAAAAGATATCAGTGACTTAATTTCTGTCGAATCGCTCACCATATTCAAAGAATTTGATTTGCCGTATGATTTTATTGATGGAGATATATGCACTTGGCCTCATAATGATAGTTTTCAAGAGTGTAAGCAATTTTCCGGAAAATTAGCTGTCGTCAATGATGTTGCAGTGTGGTGTATCGTTAATTGAAGATTACAATAAGTGTCTCACTAAAAACGAAGAAAAACTTCAATATTTGTTGCTAGCCCTTAGTGAACATTGAAAAAAGTTTCCAGATTGTAATAAAAGTAATTTCATTGATTGATCCATTCTCCATGACTTGATAATAATTAAAGCCATATGAGCTTTTTTTGTGAAATATAAATTATAAGTGAAAATAAAATGATTTTTTATCTCTTTTATTACTTCTATTCGTATTGACTTATGATTAAATTTTTTTCTGTAAATAAAACTCTGTTTCTACACAAATAAATAACTTATGATTAAGAAACCAAATTTTTTGTATTATTAGAGTTAGTTAAATATATTAAAAATAATTTTATGTATATAACTAATCGTTAAAAAGCAAAATAATACATAAATGATTTATGATTTAATAGAAAAAAGTTTAGTGGTCCAATAGAAAAAAGTTACTTTAAATATTTAAGTAATAAATTTTTCAATCAAGTGAAAAAAATCATGTGTAATGCGAAAAAAACGATAAGTTACTTTTGAATTTAACTTCAACGTCGAATAACTTTGGAAGGAGTGAAATTAATGAAAAATGTTAAGAAACTTTTTTTGTAGAGTATTAAATTTCCTTTAAAATACGTATTTTGTACCATAAAAATATTGATATTTCTGGTAGGTACAAAAATGCAAAATCGAAACGCAAAATTGAAAAAATAATCAATGTTTAAGGCACGATAACAAGCAAAGGGCTTATTTTACATTTATTTACACAGTTTTTTTGTAGGGAATTTAATTTCCTTTGAAATTACTCATCGTTCAAATTTTTCAGATTAATAATTGATGTGGTTTGAGTGAAAAAATGCAATTACTGTTAAAAAACCGTAAGTCGTAACGATACACCCCTTAATACTATTACTAAGGGCTCAAACTTTCACGATAATTTTTTTTTATCATCATGAATGATATTTTCACAGTATCATTAAAAAAAATAGTCGTTTTTTTGGCCCAGTCTACACCTTATGGTTTACACCATAAAGTCAAATTCACTATAGCACCATAATGTACTAATGAGTGAGAATAATGATAAAATTTCCATTGATATATTCAGATATTCAATCCATTCGAACAATTATAAGCTTATAAGATGACATTACGTTGAACAGGGAAATGAATTCAATCAAACAAATAGACACAAATAATCAATTCGAAACAAGAACCATACATTCTCCTTAAACAAAAAAAAAAACAACTCATTCGGAAACAACTATAATCCACTTCCAAAACAGAAAATAATGACAAAAAATTACTGAAACTATTACATTTTGGACCAAACTCGCGAATAAAAGTTCAAATAATTTCAGAAACTAACATAAAAACACCTTCATATAAAATTTCCAACCACTCTTTTAATACAAAAGACAAAAACAACAGGTTAAATAATGCTGGAGTTTATAAAGTAAGTTGTCAACAGTGCAGCGTTTATATAGGACAAACCAGGAGATATTTCCATAAAAGGTTCAAAGCTACTAAATTTTTTCAGCCGTTACTATTTCCCGAAACTCGAGTCACAAGAAAATGTGTAAAATATATTTTTATTGGTAGTAAAACATAGTAATTTCTACAATTTGTTGTAAAGGTTCAAAGGATATTTTGCGAAACATGTTTTCGAAAACAATCATATCTTTCCAGAATTGAACAATCTTGAGATAGTACACCTGGAAGCGAAAACAACTAGACATCCTGGAATCCATAGAAATATTCGAGCACAAGCACGTTTCAGAAATAAAACTATTAAATGAGCAGATGGACCTTTGGCACACCCCACTTCTCGAAGTTTTGCACAAGTCGAAGCCTTCAACGAATTTATATAATGGTTGAGATACAATTTGTTTTTATTCAGTTTGAAAATGTAGTAAACACTATGAAATTCGAGTCATTGTAATTAATTAATGAAAAGAGATAAAAGACTGAGTAATTGATTATTTCATTCCATTTAGAAATAATAATAACTCAAAAATTGAGATCCTAGTAATAAATATTCTCTAATAAGTTCACCACTCCTCGTCTAATTCTCACGACATATTTTGCAGTGCACAATATATTAGTTTCGAATTGACACATGCCTAGCACGTTTTTCTAAGGTGTGGATAGGTCTGCTTAACGGGTTAGAAGACAGACCATTAATGGTGCAGTGAACACCTTCCTCTAATCACTTCATATAAGTATAAATAAGTTACAGGCTTCACTAGCCGAAAGGTGATCACCATGGGTGGTAAGAATATTTCTCTGTACTCTGATCATCAACGATGATCTTGAGGGAAATTCAATTTGTGTAATTTTCTGGGTGGCCTCTTCAGATTTCATACAGATGCAATTAATTCACTAATTTAAGAACGTCCTCTCTATAGGAATATCCTAATGTTGAAGAAGACGAACAGGTTTTAGGAATATTTTATCCTAGAGTAATCTATCATGCTTCCATACTATATTCATATCGAAGAAACCTACTGATTATATCCAACTTATCTCTTGAATTTATTATAGAATATTTGGGCAACTGTTGTTCAGAATTATTCTGTTCTGACTTACCAATTATTAACAATTGTTTATCACTATCGCCAGTAGCACTAATTCAGTTTAATAGTAACTTGTGAAATTTTTGCAATTCACAAATTCAGTAATGTACTGAAAATATTGATTTTTTTGGAAACTTCAAGAGAAATATTTGTTACCACTCTGACAACTCCTATAGTCAATCAATCTGGATGGAGTAGTCCGTTACTTTGTGATAGTTCATTTAAATGGAATGAAATAAGGAATTACTTTGTTTTCTATCACTTTTTATTATAACTGATATACAGTGACTCGAGTTTCGTAGTGTTTACAACATTTTCAAACTGAATGAACAAATTAGATCTCAACTATTATATATGCTGATTGTAGGCTTCGGCGGAGCTTCGAAGAGAGGGGTTTTCCAAAGTTCCGTCTGTTCGTTAAGTAGTTTTATTATTGGTACGTGCCTCTTATATTTTTCAATTTCTATGGATTCCAGGATGTCAAGTTTTTTCCCTTTCGCTTCCACGTGCAAGATAACAAAGTTGTTCAATTCTGGGAACGTGTGATCTGTATTGAAGAAATGGTTCGCAAAATTGGAATTATTCTTCCGGTTCCTAAAAGCAGATTGATGCTCTTTGTACCTTTTATGGAAAGGTCGGCCCGTTTGTCCTACATTCTGTCAAGAAAGTACCGGGAATTATCGATTTAAATCTGGCGGGGCAATGAGGCAGGTAAAAAAATTTTTTCCTAGGTTGGTACCACTGTCCTTAATTACTATGCCAAGCTTGAGCGGGATCTGTCAACTAGTGTGTTTGCAACAGCTGATTAAGTCAGTCGATGTCAGAGTGCGTGCCGATTTTTACTATGGGTGATTACTATGGGACGATAACGCGCCTTCTCACCGAGCTACGATTGTGACTGACTTTCTCGCCAAAAACTCAACAAACGTGCTTCAGCAACCACCGTATTCGCCGGATTTGGCTCCCTGCGACTTTTCCCCTTCCCAATACTAAAATTGCCCCTTCGTGGCACCCGTTTTGAGTCGATTGAAGCCATAAAACAAAATTCGGCGCGAAAGCTAAAGTCCATCCCGGAAAGCGCCTATAAAAAATGTTTCGATAATTGGAATTGCCGTTGGCATAGATGTATTGGAGCAAATGGAGCCTATTTTGAAGGCGACCCAATAAATTTTGACGATTAAATGTAAAATTGTTGTTTTAATTGAAAATTCCCGGTACTTTCTTGACAGAGTAGTATATACACACTATTACACTCTTGACAACTTAATTTATAGACTCCAGAATTATTCAGTCGGTTCTCTTTGTCTTACGGATTAAAAAAGAGATAAGAAATTTTATGGGAGGGTGTGAAAGCTGTTACTATATTAATTTTTGATAAAATTTGAGCTATTTTTTGTGAAATTGGCCCAAAATATGTTAGTTTTATGAATTTATTGTTATTATGATCTGATTTGGAGGTGGGGTAAATTTGTTTACGAATTAGTTGCTTTTGTTTTTTGTTTATGATGGAATTTATAGTTTTGTTTTCGAACTGATTTTTTGTGGCTATTTGTCTGATTGTATTCAATTCCTTCTTTAACGTAATATTATCTAAAGGAATTGAAAATGCTCTATGTACCATTGATCTATAAGCAGCTAGTTTATGATTGATCGGATGATTTGAAAAATTTGGTATTGTTGTATCCGTTGATGTGGGTTTTCTATATATATATCAAAGGAAATTTCATTATTACTGTTAATTAAAGTTATGTCCACAAAATTTATTTTATTATCAAATTGAGTTTCCATGGTGAATTTGACCTTATTGTGCAAACTATTATATGTTATCCTATCAGTTAATAGTATTCTAGTGTCGTTTGACGTAGTTAATATGTTCCCGAATATACCAAATATAGAATGCATGAATATAATCGAAAATATCCTAACAAAAAATAACATCAATCCTGTGATAAAAAACGAAATTTTAACCCTTTTCGAACTTTGCGTGGAAGAAAATTACTTTCAATACAATAGTAAATTCTACAAACAGAAAGATGGACTTGCCATGGGTTCAACTCTCAGCCCATTACTCGCTGAAATCTTTATGTCCCGTTTTGAAAGAAAAATTCTAAAATCCACACACGCAAAGCATATCACTTTTTGGTACAGGTATGTAGACGATATATTGGCTTGCTTCTGCGGAACACATTCAGAATTAAATGAAACATTAGAATATCTTAATAGTTTGCACAATAAGGTCAAATTCACCATGAAAACACAATTTGATAATAAAATTAATTTTCTGCACATAACTTTAGTTAACAATAATAATGAAATTTCCTTTGATATACATACAAAAACCCACATCAACTGATACAACAATACCAAATTTTTCAAACCATCCGATCAATCATAAACTAGCTGCTTATAGATCAATGGTACATAGAGCATTTTCAATTCCTTTAGATAATATTACGTTAAAGAGGGAATTCAATACAATCAGACAAATAGCCACAAAAAATCAGTTCGAAACCAAAACTATAAATTCCATCATAAACAAAAAACAAATTAAAAAAAACAAATTCACCCCATCTCCAAATCAGATCATAATAACAATAAATTCATAAAACTAACATATTTTGGACCAATTTCACAAAAAATAGCTCAAATTTTATCAAAAATTAACATATTAACAGCTTTCACACCCTCCCATAAAATTTCGTATCTCTTTTTTAATCCGTAAGACAAAGAGAACCGGCTGAATAATTCTGGAGTCTATAAATTAAGTTGTCAAGAGTGTAATAGTGTGTATATAGGACAAACAGGCCGACCTTTCCATAAAAGGTACAAAGAGCATCAATCTGCTTTTAGGAACCGGAAGAATAATTCCAATTTTGCGAACCATTTCTTCAATACAGATCACACGTTCCCAGAATTGAACAACTTTGTTATCTTGCACGTGGAAGCGAAAGGGAAAAAACTTGACATCCTGGAATCCATAGAAATTGAAAAATATAAGAGGCACGTACCAATAATAAAACTACTTAACGAACAGACGGAACTTTGGAAAACCCCTCTCTTCGAAGCTCTGCCGAAGCCTACAATCAGCATATATAATAGTTGAGATCTAATTTGTTCATTCAGTTTGAAAATGTAGTAAACACTACGAAACTCGAGTCACTGTATGTCAGTTATAATAAAAAGTGATAGAAAACAAAGTAATTCCTTATTTCATTCAATCAATCTGGTTATTATCGTTGGATGATAACTGGATAATATCTTATACTTCTATTGAGTTTCATGAATAGATATATAGTAATATCGAAGGAAATGCTCACAAGGCAGACAGCCAAATTTGTTTCATTCGAAATTTAATTTATTTTTTTATTGGTTTTCACACCAAAAGAAGTATACTCAAGGACAAATGAAAAAATTATAATATGAGCTAGTAGAATCAAAATGAATAGATAATAGCTGAATAATAAAAAAGGTTTTTACTTGGTAAATGGATTATTAAAATATTTAAAATATCATACAGATTTATTCTGTTAATTCCTAAAAATTTTAATTCCAAAATATTTTTTATTCAAAATTTTTTAGAATCAAATTGAATAAATGTCTTATACAACACAGTTTCAATTTAGTAGACATATAGAATTAACACTCATTTCACAGTACCAAAAGGAATAAAAAATACAAGAAAGATAAAGTATTAATTGAAAAAACTAAATAAACACTTGAAGGATACAAAATTTTGTTTATTACCTTGTTTTATGAAAACCAAATCCCTTTCCAAAAATGCAACCTCTAGAACTTCTTCAAAAATAACTTACTTTATATAAGTTTTTTGAAAAAAAATCATAAAACATGGAGCACCTCTTCAAAAAGCAATTTGGAATTCCAACAACGAAAACTCCTCAACCCCACTTTATATTTAAAAAATAAAAATAATCAACAAAACATATCTTACCTAACTAGCTAAATGTCTTCCTCTAGAAACACCCGAATATAGTGAAATTTTAAAAATTCTTTGTATTCTTTGCTCGTCACAGAAATTATATAAAGCATGGAAGGTATTTTATGAACTCAGTTAAATTCGAATGATAATATATATGATGAGTGCTAAACCAAAATATAATTATTATATAAACAATAAAATAATAAAAAGAGGTTTTTACTTGCTAGAAGGATTATAACAATATTTTAAATATCATACAGTTTATTCTGTTAACTTCTATAATACAAATTTTAATTAAAAAAAAATTTATTCAAAAACTTTTCAGAATAAAATTAAATAGAAGTCTTAGAAAATACAGTTTCAGTTTAGTAGACATAGAATTAACACTCATTAAACAGCACCAAAACGAATAAAAGAATTCCAAGAAATATGAATTATTAATTAAAAATATTGAATAAATACTTGAAGGATACCAAATTCTGTTTCGTATCTTGTATTATGAAAACCAAATCCCCTTCCAAAAATGCGAAACATAACCAATCAAGAACTTCTTCAAAAACAACTTACTTTGATAAAAATAAAATAGAAAGGCCTTTTACTTCATAGAAGAAATATAACAAAATTTGAATATCAAAACAAATTAAAATATGTTTATCTTCTACAATTTTAATTTCAAAAAATTTTTCATTCAAAAAACTTTTAGAATTAAATTACGTCTATTAAATGTAAGCGGTGCTTGTTTTAGACATTAATTTAATTCTAAAAGTTTTTTGAATGAAAAATTTTTTGAAATTAAAATTGTAGAAGATAAACATATTTTAATTTGTTTTGATATTCAAACTTACTTTGAATAAAAAAACTGTGTTTCCTAAGATATTTATTTTATTTAATTCTAAAAAGATTTTGAATGGCCATTGTTTATTTGTGGAATTGACAGTTGTATTTGCCAATGTCTACCATTTTATTATGTAAAAGTACACAGTTCAACAACGTTTACAAATAATCCAAATTTATTATGAAAAATCGCGATCTGGTACTCTAACTTTACGTGCTTTAACTCCAGTTTTTGGTAGTTATAATCATTCGGAAAAAAGAACAGTTGAACGTTTAGTGAAGAAACTTGAAAGGAATTTTACACTTCATGATGTAACAGTACATGTGAGACAAAAAAATGCAAGAAGTGAAGAGAATATTGCTGCCGTACGTGAAAGTATTACTGAATACTGAAGTTGTTCAATTTCTTGACGTTCACAAGAACTAGACATCTACCAGACGTCTTTGTGGCGAATTCTACGAAAGATCTTGGTAAACATCCATACAAAATTTTTTAACCCAAGAACTCAAACCAACAGATCATTATTGAAAACAAAATTTGGTGATTCGATTATATCAAGGAATGGACGATAAATTATCCGCCTCGTACTTTCTTTGGGGTTACATCAAGTCATTGGTTTACAACAATCATCCAGCTAATTAAGACGATTTACAGATCGATATTGAACGAGTTATTGCTAACATACGACCTGATTTACGTGAGAGTCATGGAAAATTGGATTCAACGACTTTATTCCTGCCAGCGTTTCTATTGTGCACATTTAGATCATGTTTAGTTCCATAACTAATTTCAATTCAATTTCAATAATTTTCGAATAAATAATGTGTTTTATTTACAAAACAAAATGGGGTGCTGTTAATGAAAGACCCTTTTTTAGATACTGGCCATAACAATTTTGAAATTTTACATATTGAAAACGAACACCACAAACATATCTACTAGAAATATTAAAAATTAATAGGTACAATAAAAATTATTTAATTGAATGACCAAACAGATTTGAAAAGATCCCCTCGAATTAACATTTTTGTATTATATTCAAGAATTCCCCAATAATTGTCAAAATACCTCTCACCCCACCATTCTATTTGCACAGAGTTAAGTATATAAGAACGGCTCTTTGAAATAATAAAAAGAGGTTTTTAGAGCTGAGGAGTTTTCGTTGTAGGAATTCTAAATTGCTTTTTGAAGATGTGCTACATGTTTCAGAAATTTTTTTCCAAGAAACTTATTTGAAGTAAGTTGTTTTTGGAGAAGTTCGCCACGTTATGTTTTTCATTTTCGGAAAGGGATTTGGTTTTCATAATACAAGATACGAAACAAAATTTTGTATCAAGTATTTATTTAGTATTTTCAATTAATAATTTATATTTCTTGAAATTCTTTTATTCCTTTTGGTACTGTGTAATGAGTGTTAATTCTATATGTCTACTAAATTGAAACATTCTTTTGCTGAGATATTTATTTAATTTAATTCTAAAAAGTTTTTTAATGAAATTTTTTTTTAAATTTAAATTTATAGGGAGTCAACATATTAAATTTGTATGATATTTAAGAAAATACAGTTTTTTGAGTTATACAGTCTGTTGTAAACTCACCTGATAAAGTCATGGTATGACGAAACAATTGTTGTACCCTTCGACGATCGTTTCTCGAACAGCGAACCGGTAGTGGGAGCATCACAGGCAGCACATGACGGCGTGAAAACCGATAATCAGACTGCAGTGATACGTCCTACCCGCATGCAAGGTGCGGTTGTTAAGTTATCTAAAGATAAATTTTGATGATTTAACACATCAAAATAGTGTTTTTTTACTGATTGCAGCGATAAGAACTTAACAAAAAAAATGTTGTCTCGTCTAAAACGACAAGACGAATCCCCAAGCTAAGGGCTGAGTATTAACAGATCGCAGCGTGGAAACTGCTCTACCGAGTACAACACCCCGCCAGGTACGTAAGTCGTCTACAGACAATTCAAAGCTTCAACATCGAAATAAATGAACCCATGATCGACCGCCATGGGGCCAGGTCGGACGTAGCAAGAATCGATCCCGCCACCAACCATCAGCCCCGAGCGGCAACCTTGGCTCGTGCGACAACAGACGAGTACGTCTGAAGCCTAGTAAAGTCACATTGTTGTAATTAAAAAATCATTAGTGGCAATCGTTTCATTTTCAAATTCAAGATAAAATATGGTGTTTTATTTCCAATATACGAGCATGTTATTTGACGTTCATTACCTCACATCCACTGGGGACTGTAAGACAGACTATCAAAGAATATAGTGTCGATGATATTTAATTAACCATTATTCGTAAATGTTTCTGAATAGAGTAATTTTCAAGCCTTCATCAACATTTGTATTGAGATTGTATCTGTGCATATATGATCATATTCATTATCTTCCTCTCAGTTCTCGTAATATTCAAACAAGAAAATATTCGTACAAAGGAGCCGAGAGGCACAATTGCGAGAAGCAGCATGAACAGAATGTAGTTTTCCTGACAAGGTATAATATACACATTTAAATGATTGCCATTTGACCAGAAACATGACTACCAATAATTCAAGTACAATGAAGGTGGGAGTTATAGACTGTGAATTATATCTATGTAAGTTGTAGGTGGATGATAATGAATTTATTGGAAATGGTGAAATAAATGTATGCATGCTCATGGAAGTCGCTAAAGCGTTCTGGGGTTAAGTTCTAGTTAAGTCGATATCCATCATTGCCAGCACCCTTTCTCTCTGAGTAATGTATTTTCATTTAACGGAATCATGCGAGATTGTTTCTCCCAGTACTGTTGGATATTAATATTTATATAGTTTGCGCAGTAGGAAACCACTCCGTTTGTTGAGAATTTTTCCATTACTTGAAAGGATATGCATTACTATTTACGGATCATAATCACGGTCTCTGATGTTGTGAGTTTAGATACTATAAGAAGGAGAATTTAGTACTATTACGCATAGATGGTGCCAGAAATACTACTCTGTCAAGAAAGTACCGGGAATTTTCAATTAAAACAACATTTTTACATTTAATCGTCAAAATTTATTGGGTCGCCTTCAAAATAGGCTCCATTTGCTCCAATACATCTATGCCAACGGCACTTCCAATGATCGAAACATTTTTTATAGGCGCTTTCCGGGATGGACTTTAGCTCTCGCGCCGAATTTTGTTTTATGGCTTCAATCGACTCAAAACGGGTGCCACGAAGGGGCAATTTTAGTTTTGGGAAGAGGAAAAAGTCGCAGGGAGCCAAATCCGGCGAATACGGTGGTTGCTGAAGCACGTTTGTTGAGTTTTTGGCGAGAAAGTCAGTCACAATCGTAGCTCGGTGAGAAGGCGCGTTATCGTCATGCAAAATCCATGAGTTGTTCGTCCACAAATTTGGCCGCTTCTTACGGATACGCTCACGCAAACGTTTCATAACGCCTAGGTAATACTCCTTGTTTACCGTCTGACCCTCTGGAACGAATTCGTAGTGCACCACGCCACGGATATCGAAGAAAACAATGAGCATCACCTTCATTTTCGAGCGGCTTTGGCGTGGTTTTTTCGGTTTCGGCTCATTTTTTGCCACCCATTCCGATGATTGCTGGCTTGTTTGCATATCGTACTCGTAGACCCAGGTCTCATCACCAGTTATAATGCGTTCCATGAATGTAGAATCGGAATTACAGCGATCCAGCATGTCTGAAGCAACCTGTTCGCGATGACGTTTTTGAAGAAAATTCAGGTCTTTCGGTACGAGTCGTGCGGCCACCTTTCTCATGCCCAAAATATCAATCAAAATCGTACGTGCGGACTCGTGGAATATCTTAAGATCATGTGCTATCTCTCTCAAGCTGGTACGACGGTTTTCCAGCACCCTTTCCTTAATTTTATCGACGTTATCTTCGATCGAAGCCGTCGATGGGCGACCACTTCACCTCCGTCCTTGAAGGCTCTGTACCACTGATATGCACGAGTTTTCGATAGAGCATTATCACCAAAGGCCTTTTGCAACATTTTCAATGCATCGGCACACGAAAGTTCATTTGCAACACAAATTTTTAAACAAATTCTTTGCTCAACGTAATCACCCATAGTAAAAATCGGCACGCACTCTGACATCGACTGACTTAATCAGCTGTTGCAAACACACTAGTTGACAGATCCGGCTCAAGCATGGCATAGTAATTAAGGACAGTGGTACCAACCTAGGAAAAAAAAATTTTACCTGCCTCATTGCCCCGCCAGATTTAAATCGATAATTCCCGGTACTTTTTTGACAGAATGTATAAAATTAATATTTTGTGGGATCTTCAGAGGATGGCTGCAAAATTAACTTGACCTTTGGTTCGAAAATAATAGTGGTTGTAGTTGAACAACTTTCGAGATTCTTTAGAAAATGAATAAAATTATTCATGAAACATTGCTCTTTGATTGAAACGAAAGTTTGGCTCTAAACCTTTCTAGTTTGGTAGATTAAAACTGGGGAAACAAAAGTTTGTTGAGACTGTACAAGCTTCAAAGACTTGCTTGTCTAGGTATCATAGGAGCTCCATATACAACTCCTATAGTAGCAATAGCGATTTTCCCTTCACTTCTTATATTAGGACAGTGTTTTCTGCAATAATCCTCATTCTTGTGATGCTGAAGTCCAGCTTTTGTACCAGCGTTTCCTAGTCTAGCATTGCTAGTCTTTTCTCTTTTTTTGTTGGTATTTTGGGTGGTAAGTTGTCGGGAATACTATTTAAGTAGTCTTCGTCTTGTTCTGGACCACTTTACCACGTCTTGTAGCCCAAAAAATCCCTCTAATTTCTTTATTTCTTATACAGTCGTGTAGTGTATAGCCTGTTATATTTCTTAGTATTCGCATCCCTGTTGTTCTTAATTGTTTTTTGGTTTGGCATTTTTGTCTTCTATTTCAATGACGTATGTCATGACGGACCTAACACACGTTTTGTACATTCTGGCCTTGCTTGATGTTCTCAAGTGTTTACTCCTCTATGTTATGTGGCGCAGGTAGCTTTTTTGTTTGGCTCTGCACCTCTTCTTTTAGATTCTATTGGATCTTACTCCGCTGCACATATGCAGAAGAAGAATATCTGATGAGTTTCCTTAGAATGGAACATAGAGGGTCTAGGTGGGGATACAAGAGATTCTATGCCAGTTGAGTAGGCCTTTGCTGCCTACCAAAAAACGATCGCCAAGAAGCCATGGAAATGTTAGTACAACTTTGAAAAAACCAAAACCATATCATCTGCCCCCAAGGAAGCAAGAAATAGGCATAGGTCGTAAGTATAGCAGAAAGTTATTCCAATCGAGACAGTGGAACTTGCATCTGTGAAACAGTTCAAGACTCAAATCCACCTGAATAGATCTCGTTGATTTTCGGGACATAAACAGCCGAATATAGGTGTGTGGCTGCATTGTATTCGTTCGGTATTAGAGCTGGCTCTAATGATGAATCCAATATGCATCGAAATATGCTCGTATTTGCTGCATATGTTGTGACGATCAACAACACCTACTCAGGGGCATTTCAGCTGAACTCGGACTAACTGATTTTTCCATAATCAAACGATGAAAAGTAACATTAAATCGAAAATATTTTTGTTCTAGACAAATTTCCAGATGATCTGATATGTAAGTGCTCCTTATTGGATCACTATGTTTGATCAGAAGTTTTTTTATAATGTCTACTTTTCGTATAGGTGGAATGCCGGGAAATGTCTTTTGTGTATCAAGTAAAATACGTTTAGAACTTTTTATTGTAATTTATCATTTCCAGTTCTCTCAAGGACTTCAAAACTATTTTTAGTTGAAATGCGATCGCTTAATAAGTAGAGCCTCGCAATGGGCCTTTTCTAGGTTAGAAGTTTAGATAGACAGTTTCTGCCACCATTTCACTGTTGGGTTGAAAATAAACAGTGCTGTGCATAACTAGTCTAAGGCTACAGTAACAAAGCCTAACCAAAACACAGTTGAATTTCTCACTCGCTTAAGCTAAAAAGCTTCTGAGGGATCTTATCAATTATCAATAAGCATGATATTTTGTTTCTGTTCTCCAGTTTGGATCCTATAAACAAAATTATTCACAAAAGTATTGAATTATCAAAAAATCCCTAAATTTATTTCATTTGATGTATAGCATTCATTTCCTAGCATGTCGTCTATAGAAGTAGTAGACATTATGAAAAAACTTTTTATTGATAATAATCCAATAAGATGTAATAACAATTGTCTCGAATTTCTTTAGGACAAATCTTTTTTCCATTTAACGATACTATTCACTATTGAGATGAAGGTTTGATAATGGGAAATCGAAGTACTCCGCAATTTAGCCGGAATTTTTATGAATAATTTAGTATGGAAAATTCACATACTACCTTTGAACAAATGTTTTTCTTATTGGTATAGATATGTAGATTGTTTTTTTTTGCTTCAAGGGAACATATAGACAACTATGCAATTTCAATGAGTTCACTTACCAAGTCCATCCAAACATTGAATTCGCTATTGAGGAAGACAAAAACTGTAGTACAAACTTCCTTGATCTTAAAATTTTGACAGAGGGTAATTTGCATGATATCAATATTTTCAGTATATCACTATTCATATTAACCAAAAAATGGCATCATTTCATGGTACGATTCAACCTTTTATAAATCTTGTGTACCCTATTATAAAAGATATGTCTACAAAATATATTTCTTATTCACCTGAATAGAATATCGGATATTATTGCCTAGTTATTTGAAGAAAAATTTTACCATAATAAAGTTTTCACAACGATTAATGATTAAGGAATTTCCATCGAAGTCAACCTAATAAAGACAATAAACCTGGAGTTTATAACTTGACTTGTAATGATTACTCTATGGTAGATATTCTTCAAATGGGTAGATCCTTTAAGAAATGAATACATGAAAATGAAAATCGAGGTGTTCCACAACTGACAGCTCACACTCAAAATACGCCAGTCGTTTGTAAGTATTTGGGTATAATTGCAATAATAACTTTGAAATGATCCATGAAGAGAGCAATGTTCCAGATTAACACTCTCAAAAGCGTTCAAGATCAACAAGTACAAAATTTTTCAAAATTTTCTGAAAGCGCAAACAGATGTCGACAGGTCTCCCTTGTTGAACACTTTAATGTTGTTAGGTATTTCCGACAATTTACCCATATAAGATATGATATTTTATTTTTAGTTATTGTTAATTCAAAATGTTAACCTGACGAAGCCACGATGTCGGCGAAAAAATTGATCTTCATTTCATGGATTGGTGGAATATTTTCTATTATTTAATTTAATTAGAATAAATTTCCATCAAGGTACGACCCAATTTACAATTCATATTCACTTGAAAAAGTCAGTAAGTACTCGGGTAACAAATTTAGATGTTTTTCATTAAGAGTACTTCCAACGCATTCAGTTCGAATTGTCTATAAGTTTTGAATGGTATGAATGCTCATAAAGACCCATTTCTGCCGACGGTTTCTCAAACAATAGAATCGTACAGCATCATCAAATGAGTGAGTGCATAAAGAGCCTTCCATTCATATTCGTTTCATGTTCACATTTATCTTAAGGGACGGATGTTAGCAGCGTATGTCAGTTCTATCTCTGTATGCAACAAAATCTGAAATACTTCAGTTTCTTCAGAACAGGGGGGAATAAATCGGCTTCATACGTGCTGCAGACAATAGCACAATGCGGAAGTAATGTTTATAAATAGTGGTTCGAAAACTGATGGCAACGATAAACTATGTCCGTCTTACCAATAAAATAATGTACAATGAAATTCTAATTCTATTGAAATCATGCAGATCATTTATAGAAAAATTTTCCTACTGAAGAAACCATGAAAAATTTGAAAGACGTTGATTTGGCGTGAAGGGTTTTACAGCGTCTAGAATACTGAAAGTTGGATAAGTTCACTTTCTTATAGTATATAACTCATAGATTATTTTCGTGGAAAATTTCCATTATATTATAATTAAAACGAAGAAAGTTGTCTGTTTCAAAAAAATAGTCTTATTCTATCCTATTTTGTAATTCCAGTAGAGAAATTTTATTTTTTACCTAGATCTTGACAACATTATTCTCTCTTCAAATAGAAGAGCTGTGTAAAATATTTTTGGATAACTAATTCAACAGGCACTTTATGTCTATATATGAATTCAGAACTGACTTGGGGTATTGTAAATTAATTGAAACAAATTTTGCTACTCCTCACTGAAATCTTCATTTTACATTTAACTACTCGATTCCAATCTAACAATTAGGATGAATTGAAAAATCAATTCAAAACAAAATTCGAAATGACAATTTGATAATCACTAAAGCAGATAAAGGAAATTCTATTGTTACTCTATACCCGAAAGAATGTCACCAGAAGATAAACAATATTTTAGAAAAAGAATCCCCCATACAACTAAAAAGAAATCAAATAAATGGAGGTTCATACTTGATAGAAGGTGCATAAAACTTTTTAAATATTTTAATATTAACAGATATATTCTGTTAGCCTTCTACATATTTTATTTAAAGAATTATATTTAATATTATAACTTCAGGAATTAAATAAATGTCATATAAGCACCGCTTATATCAAACGACATATAAAATAAACATAAATTGTTAACAAAAATCCTATAAATTGAATATTTTGATCAGCCAAATTTTGTTTCTGCTCATACCTCATGAAAACATATATCTTTCAAAATTGTTTAACATAATCCGAAGAATTTCATCATAAAACGATTTTACTTGCAATATTCAATATGATTGAATATCTAACTAAGTTACTCTTTAGAAAAAGTCGAGATATCTAAATACATTACTAAAAAACACGTTTTAATAGAGACTTTGCTTCGTCAGTACCCGATCACATTTAAAAAATATAACATCAATCAACAAAAAATATTTACTCACCTTGACAATCCAGAAGCATATTGGTAAATGAATACTGAACATTTAAATGGTGTCCCATGTGACCTCAAACAAATAGTTCTGTGGTTTATCATAGATCTTAATGATTGACCGGCAATTTAACGGCCTCTGTTATAGCAGAAGGAAATCTATTGAAGAATGTTAAGGAAACCAAATAATTATATATTATGAATAAAATGAAATAAATGGAGGTTTATACTTGATGGAAGGTATATAAAATTATTTTTCAGTAATGTTTTTACCAGTCGAACACCCCACTTCTCGAAGTTTTGCACAAGCCGAATCTATACATTCTGTCAAGAAAGTACCGGGAATTATCGATTTAAATCTGGCGGGGCAATGAGGCAGGTAAATTTTTTTTTCCTAGGTTGGTACCACTGTCTTTAATAACTATGCCAAGCTTGAGCGGGATCTGTCAACTAGTGTGTTTGCAACAGCTGATTAAGTCAGTCGATGTCAGAGTGCGTGCCGATTTTTACTATGGGTGATTACGTTGAGCAAAGAATTTGTTTAAAGTTTTGTGTTGCAAATGAATTTTCGTGTGCCGATGCATTGAAAATGTTGCAAAAGGCCTTTGGTGATAATGCTCTATCGAAAACTCGTGCATATCAGTGGTACAGAGCCTTCAAGGAAGGTCGTGAAGTGGTCGAAGACTTGCCTCGTTCGATCGAAGATAACGTCGATAAAATTAAGGAAAGGGTGCTGGAAAACCGTCGTACCAGCTTGAGAGAGATAGCACATGATCTTAAGAAATCCCACGAGTCCGCACGTACGATTTTGATTGATATTTTGGGCATGAGAAAGGTGGCCGCACGACTCGTACCGAAAGACCTGAATTTTCTTCAAAAACGTCATCGCGAACAGGTTGCTTCAGACATGCTGGATCGCTGTAATTCCGATTCTACATTCATGGAACGCATTATAACTGGTGATGAGACCTGGGTCTACGAGTACGATATGCAAACAAGCCAGTAATCATCGGAATGGGTGGCAAAAAATGAGCCGAAACCGAAAAAACCACGCCAAAGCCGCTCGAAAATGAAGGTGATGCTCATTGTTTTCTTCGATATCCGTGGCGTGGTGCACTACGAATTCGTTCCAGAGGGTCAGACGGTAAACAAGGAGTATTACCTAAGCGTTTGCGTGAGCGTATCCGTAAGAAGCGGCCAAATTTGTGGGCGAACAACTTATGGATTTTGCATGACGATAACGCGCCTTCTCACCGAGCTACGATTGTGACTGACTTTCTCGCCAAAAACTCAACAAACGTGCTTCAGCAACCACCGTATTCGCCGGATTTGGCTCCCTGCGACTTTTTCCTCTTCCCAAAACTAAAATTGCCCCTTCGTGGCACCCGTTTTGAGTCGATTGAAGCCATAAAACAAAATTCGGCGCGAGAGCTAAAGCCCATCCCGGAAAGCGCCTATAAAAAATGTTTCGATAATTGGAAGTGCCGTTGGCATAGATGTATTGGAGCAAATGGATCCTATTTTGAAGGCGACCGAATAAATTTTGACGATTAAATGTAAAAATGTTGTTTTAATTGAAAATTCCCGGTACTTTCTTGATAGAGTAGTATAATCGTTGAGATACAATTTATTTTATACAGTTTGAAAATGTAGTAAACACAACGAAACTCGAGTCACTGTACTCTTATATTTAATAAATAAAAAGTGATACAAAACTGAGAAATTCCTTATTCCATTCCATTTTTACTTTGGATTTATAAATTTCATGAGATTTTCCGTTTCTTCAGACAAAAATTGACGTTTATTCAACTTACGGATGACAGAATAAAGAATTCTGTGTTTTTATCCTTAGATGTGGCTTTTTAAAGAAGTTCTTCAAAGATTTCAAATTTTCGAGGGAAACGGACTGTTGAACAAACGCTCAAAAGCTTCTGACTACACGTCAGTGCTTTTCACTATTTTTGATATAAATGTATGTGAAATGAAACTGCTAATTAATGTACAAGTGGCCTTATTCTAATAAGTCCACTTATAGCTCTAAGTTAGCTACAATTATTTCTATTCAGTGAGTACAAATATTTCGATTTTCACTCGTTCATGAAGAAAGAAATAAAACGAATCTTTATGATCGGAAGAGGAAATTTGTCTCGTCGATTTCAATTCAACATCGTTGAAGAATGTGATTGGTAGGCGTAGAATCTCACCAATGCGACAAGTGCACAAAGAACGAGAGAGGCGATTTGGGTTTCATATATCTTTTTGCTGGATCTTTTTCCAATCCTTCGGGAATATAAAGTTGTCAGATGAATTTCAGCGGCAGAAGACACATCCTTAGAACAGAGGGAACGATTTGTCTAGAACGGAAAAAAGAGAAATGTATTTTTTCTCACAAAAGGAATATGACCGAATTTCCCGGAGTTGAAGTAGTCATTAAATGAATGTTTGAATCAATACAATCGCCAGAGATATTCATTATAGTGAAAGAATGTCTGAAAGTTTCCTGAAATTGATTCCTTGGTTTGATTATCTACCTAATTAACAAAAAATTGATTGAATGAGATACAAAAATGGTGAAAATCATTGACGTCAAGTCGGGCGCTTTTGCGCGCTTGTCCATCTACCCACGATTCTCACAAAAAAAACTTTATTTTGGTCTTCTAATTATACGATTCTAATGAAATTTCATATAAGCCTTCTTGTCGTTATTTTACTTCTAAATTTGAACCTGATGGTAAGAATGCTGTTATGGTTACTTCAACGCTTAACGCTACTTCGCTCACAATATTTTTATCGTTGTTTTGAATCTTATAATCCTACCATCCTCATAAAATTCAGCAGAACTATGTGCATTATCATTATCCTTCTAACTCCCTAAATTTCAGATCAATTAGATCTGGAGTTTGAAAAATATCCATAAAAATGAGAGAAAATTTCAAATACAAATAACTGCGAATTTATTGGACTGATTTTGCTCAGTAACAAACTCAGTCAAGAAATTTAATCCCCAAACGCACCCCAAAACTTTCAAGTCCCTATCTTTTTCAGTTCGAAAGGTCATAGTTTTTAAGGTAGCACTCAATACTAACCACCTCGCAATTTTTTTCTTATATTCAAATCATACGATCCTCTCGAAATTTCACACGAACATGCGGTTATATTCTTTCTTTCAAATGTTCGATTTTAGATTCATGGAATCTGTAGTTACGGAAAGATACCACGATAACGCGATAGCAAACACAAGGTTTTACAGCTTCGCCAGCCTCCTTACAGTTCCGATATAGTTCCCTGCGACTTCTGGATGTTCCCAAAATTGAAAATGACGCTCAAAGGAAAGCGGTCCATGACATGGAGAGGATTTAGAGTAATGCGACGCGCTCCAAAATCTGCATTCGAGAACTGCTTCCAGATGTGGAAGCACCGTTTAGAGCGTGTGGTTTTTAATCAAATGGGAACTACTTCGCTATGGCCCTTATGGCGAAGAATACCAACGCGAAGATATGAATTTAGGTCGGATACTTTTCGTACACAACACGTATGTTTGTATATCTGTATTATAAATACTTATTATTTTAAGTTCATATATCGGGTGTTTTTTTATAGTGATAGAACTTTAAATTGAAATAAAACACATTTAAATTAAGATTGAAGCCAATTTTTTTTTATTTCAAAGATGGTTTATCAGCATAAACCAATGACTTGACATAACCCCAAAGAAAATAATCCTTTGGAGTTATGTCGCTTGAACTTGGAGGCCAATTAGTTGGACCATTTCTCGAAATAATGTTCTCACCAAATATTTCTTTCAATAAATCAATTTTTACGGTTGCAGCATGAGGTGTAGCACCATCTTGTTGGAACCAAAACAGTTCTGGTTGGATACTATTCTAAGTTAAAAACAAATAATTATTGATCATCGATCTGTAACGAGCACCATTCACTGTAACATTAGCTTCAGCATCGTTTTTAAAGACATATGGACCGATAATGCCTCCAGCCTGTAAAGCACACCATACAGTGCATTTTTCAGGATGCAGTGGAACCTGCAGAACTTCACTCCATATACGGCAATTTTGCTTGTTTACATAGCTGTTCAACCAAAAATTACCTTCATCACTAAGCACAATTTTACGATAAAAAAATGAAAAACTTCAAGCTGTTCTAGGACCCAATCAGCAAAGAAACGACGCCTATTATGGTCAAGTGGCTTTAGTTCTTGAACCAGTTTGATCTGGGTGTAGACCAAGATCTTTACGCAAAATTTTGCATGTGGTGGATGCACAGAGTCCAACTTGTTGTGAACGTGGACGAATAGACAAATCTAGATCATCTTTAACACTATGAATTACAGCAGCGATATTTTCTTCTCTACGTACAGTTTTTCGTCTTGTTGTTGTTGCACCAAGTAGAGAAAAAGTTGTCTGAAATCTATCGATAGTTCGACGAATAAGCTGCTCTGATGGACGATTATGTAAACCATAAATTTCACGAAGTGCTCTATGAGTTTGGCGAATAGAACACTGATTTTGAAAATAAATTTCAACAATTTGTAAACGCTGTTGCGGCCTGAGTCGTTTCATGATAATTTGTCAATGCTTACTGAACAGAAATGTCAAATCACAGTAATCCCCCTCTAAAAAAAACACCCGATATTGTACCCAGAACTTACTGAGATGCATAATCCCATTCCAATTAAAATATTTCTTCGCTTAATTATTCGGTAAAGAAAATGGCTTTCTACAGTAATAGAACTTCTTCTTACAAGAAGACCAAAAATTACAATGGTGTACTCAGAAGGTTGAACGAATATATCAGTTCCACCACAAACTTTCCAGGATAATAACAAATCTGGTTCATTGAAATCCAACGAACCAAATTCGATATTTTTCCTGAAGAAGGATAGCAATCAAGAACACTTTCATTAATTCACTTTCTTTTTCCCCATATAATCTCGATGGAGGCAATTTTTCCAAGGACAATGAATGTGTTGGTTCATCTATTCAACATTTTTCTTTATTTTGGTTGCCTCTTTTACTCCGAAGTTAATTCGATAGCCAGGTGAAATAATGACAGAAAATTATCATAGAGAAGGGTGGGCGGTCTAGAATTTGCATTTTGAAGTAGTGATTATAGCGTGTGTTGCAACACCTCAGTCATTTGTGTTTCGACGAAAAGTTAGTTTGAGATTTGACATTACCGAAATGAGTCGATTTACACTTGAACAACACTGGAAAATATTAAAAACTACGGCAAATGGTGGATCAATCTGTTCATGAAAACTGGATCGTTATTTCATGAAACAACCCGTTCATGTTCTCGTCCAGTATGAACACCTGAAAACATTGCTGTTGTAGCCGAGAATGTGACTGATCATCCATCAGATATCCATATGTGTGGCTAGTCATATTGATGAATACGAGGCTTCTGGGTTGGATCGCGTTTAGAATTTGTAAGCATTCGATATGTCGGTTTCAATTTTGGAACCATTATCCAGAACAATTGTTGAACTTTGTGATTCACCGCCGAAGTCTCAATCTGCCTACTTTCTAGGTCTCATCACCAGTAATCTCGGCGATCATAGTATTTCCGCTGGAGGAAATAGAAGTACTTTGATCTCCGAAACTAGGGCTCATAACCAGTAGTCTCGTACGTAATCTCATAACAGTACGTCCGCTGGATATAGTAATAGTGTGATCTCGAGACTACTGGTGATGAGACTTGGGGAGTAGGCAAATTGAGGCCCCGGTGTTGAATTGAGTATTTGAAATACTCGTACCATAACAGTGTAAGCATAGTTTCAAGCATTGAAAGGCCCTTCAAAGTTTGTAGCTTTCCGGGAAAACACTTCCACCTGGTTTTCCGTAACGATAAATGTCGTCATTAAACAAGGGTTTTTGGGTTTTTAGCACTATTAGAAAAAATTCAAAGTTGTTAATTCTTTATTCAGACTTAATTGAATTCATAATAGTACTGAGTGTCTCTATTAATGAAAAAATAATTAAATTGAATAATTATATTTAACGTCTTCTCAACTAATGTATTGGAAATATTTAACTCGTTGCCTGAGAAAGACAAATATAATACTTTAGTGTCTGCTACCTCACGTTGCATATAATGCATCCGTGAAATTCTTAGGGTCCCTATCACTGTGTGAAGTTGACTCCTACTCTTTTCTTCATTCTTCCAGCTCAGTGCGGTAGAAGTTGACTAACACAGCGTTATGTTGAGGCATCCTATTTACCACATAACAATTTTTCTATTTGCTGCCCTCATTCATGGAAAAACCACTTATAATTGTACTTTATGCGATCAGAATTTTTTTAAGATCTATCATTACCTGCGAAAACGTTTCCCCATCATAATAATGGAAGGACAAGTCATAAAAGCTCAAGTTGTTTATTGGATTTTGCCGCTAAAAAATGCCATTAGGGAAAGATATTCAGTAATGGAGACTTGTCAAATCTGTTTGTGCGTTCAAAAGGATTTTACGGGCATTGTACCTGTTGATTTCAAGAAATTCTAAAAGTGTTAATCTAGAACTTTTGCTTTCAATATGGATAATTTCATAGTTATTGTTGAAAGTATGCCTGAATTTCTGAAGATGATTAGCATATGTCGAATGTACAGAATACGAAATATAACTCCTTTGGTGTTTTTGGATTCTTTTCTTGAATGATCTCCCTGTCTGGCAAACGTATACTAAAAGGCAATCGTTGCAAGTCAACTTGTAGACTCCAGATTTATTTTCTTTATTTGTTCGATCCTTATTGTTTTTTATGTAGGTAGGATTATTAATGGCTTCAAAAGCTGCGTTTTAATTGAAAATATTTTTGAAATATCTAGCAATAATTTCAGATAATCCATCAACATAACAACGAAAAGTATTTCTGTGTATTGTCGGCTTTTATAATTGGGTACACGAGATTTAATGCCATTTGGAGTCTACGAGTTGACTTGCAACGATTGCCCTTTAGTATACATTGGCCAGACAGATAGATCATTCAAGAAAAGAATCCAAAAACACCAAAGGAGTTATAACTCTGTCAAGAAAGTACCGGGAATTTTCAATTAAAACAACATTTTTACATTTAATCGTCAAAATTTATTGGGTCGCCTTCCAAATAGGCTCCATTTGCTCCAATACATCTATGCCAACGGCACTTCCAATTATCGAAACATTTTTTATAGGCGCTTTCCGGGATGGACTTTAGCTCTCGCGCCGAATTTTGTTTTATGGCTTCAATCGACTCAAAACGGGTGCCACGAAGGGGCAATTTTAGTTTTGGGAAGAGGAAAAAGTCGCAGGGAGCCAAATCTGGCGAATACGGTGGTTGCTGAAGCACGTTTGTTGAGTTTTTGGCGAGAAAGTCAGTCACAATCGTAGCTCGGTGAGAAGGCGCGTTATCGTCATGCAAAATCCATAAGTTGTTCGCCCACAAATTTGGCCGCTTCTTACGGATACGCTCACGCAAACGCTTAGGTAATACTCCTTGTTTACCGTCTGACCCTCTGGAACGAATTCGTAGTGCACCACGCCACGAATATCGAAGAAAACAATGAGCATCACCTTCATTTTCGAGCGGCTTTGGCGTGGTTTTTTTGAAGGCACTGTACCACTGATATGCACGAGTTTTCGATAGAGCATTATCACCAAAGGCCATTTGCAACATTTTCAATGCATCGGCACACGAAAATTCATTTGCAACACAAAACTTTAAACAAATCCTTTGCTCAACGTAATCACCCATAGTAAAAATCGGCACGCACTCTGACATCGACTGACTTAATTAGCTGTTGCAAACACACAGATCCCGCTCAAGCTTGGCATAGTAATTAAGGACAGTGGTACCAACCTAGGAAAAACAATTTTTACCTGCCTCATTGCCCGCCAGATTTAAATCGATAATTCCCGGTACTTTCTTGACAGAATGTAGTTTATTTTTATATATTAGTTTTAACCTATTAATGTAAGTTAATGTGATACCAATTTATCTCTAAAAGTTCAAAAGAAGGTGTTTTGATGAAGGATTCATGAAGGTAAAGTTATTCTGAACAATGACCTCAATACTGTGCGTTAAAATTGACAGTAATATATATCTATTTCCAAACTTACATCATTACTGTTATATCTTATTGAAATAAATTTATTCGGTTGATCTGTACCAAAAAATATAAATAATATCTTATTAAATCACAGTTGTCAAAATTTAAGTTCTACCATATAATTTCCTGCGAATGTTATTACTTCACGAATTTTGCGTCGAACTGGAAGTAAGTTGAGATACTTACTCAAGAAGTAAGTTGAGATACGTTGAAGATTATTACAATTATAAATAACAATGAAAAAAATTCTTTCGCTGACTAAATAATGATCGTTTTCGACCATTTTCTGATGGTTGGTTATATGTTCGATTCGTATCAAAAATGTCCTCGAGGAAATTTTTATCGCCGAACAAATAACTTGAGCAGTTGACATTTATTTAATATTTTTATCTTTCGAATGAATTATCAACCTACTCGATATTTTAAAATTATTTTATTTATTTACTTTCAATAAAATTTTTCAGTTTCAAAGAAATGGTGCGATCCCTCAATAAAGCTAGGAAATATTCAAAAATCAATAAAATTTTTTAACACAATCAGTGACTGCAGTCACTGTCCTTGAGTAAATTCTAGCTTTACCTTGTTTGATCATTTGTTGACCACTCGAAATTTCATATAAAGGTATAATCATCGAACTTTCCGCGTAAAATATTTTGCATACATATTCCTTAAATATAATTAATGAACAGCAAAAAGACAACAAATAGAGTAAAATAATTTTTCTCCAAATATTTATGAATAATTTCTACCATGTAATTTTCTACAACTTTTTTCAGTTTGTTTACTTCCAGCTTTATCGAAACGTGATATTAGTTTTTGACTTGAAATTCTTGTTTCCAAATTTTTCAGTTTCTTTCTGAAAACCATAAGTGGTTATTTTCGAGGTTTCAGAATTAGAAAATAAACAGGTATGGTCTAATTTTGCTGAGAAACTAAACGATTCTCAAGTGAATTTCGCACTACAGTAGACTCTCGAAATTAAAAAAAAATGGATATGAGACAGTAATTCATTTCCACAAAAATTTTTGTACTACTACAACAATTGTTTTACCACGATGTGGCTTCTTCAGGTATTACATTGTACTGTCTAAAATGAGTTTCTACCAAGTAAAGACCGACTCTCGAAATAGTTAACAATGCTTTTAATGAACTACTCCAAATAATCAACGAATAAATATTTGCATTGGTACTCTATACAAAGAACAACTGAAGCCTCTAAATAGTGAACCTAAGGAATTTGACAAGTCATAACAAGAAAACGATTGTTAATCTGGATAAGATCACAAAAACAAACTATGACAGAAAACCTAGTTATGCCGCTATAGAATTTTACAACAAATTACCTCGAACCATCAGATCTTCCACATCGCTGGGAACATTTCGAGCAAGAATGAGAAAACAGTTGGTTGCAAAAAAATTTTTTTTTAGTACTGATAATAAGTGTAATATTTGAATTTATAGTAGGAATTCTTATATATTTTTTTTCAGTGAGAACATTTCTAAGTTGATTAAAAGAATAAAGATTTTTATTATTATTTTATTACTATTTCTTTCGTTAACATTTTGTCATTTGCCTGGGCAAAACGTACCATATTGTTATTCCGTTTGTGAAATAGTTGAACAGTTTGAAAAAGGTATTGGAGTGACAGCTTTAACAAAAAAATATGGTGTGGCTAGGACCAGAAAAAATTAAAACTCTAAGATCATCTGAATGCCCAAGAATAGAAAAAGCTTTATACCAGTGGTTTTTGAAGCAGACATAAAAACATATTTCAGTCACAGGTTTTATGATTAATGAAAAAGCAAAAAAAAAGTGCACGAAGAATACAAAGAGATTCCATGTTTCAATGCGAGCAGTGAATGTTTGCAAAGATACAAGAAACGATTTGAAATTCGATATCTTAAAATCTCAGGAGAAAAACTGTCATCTACAAGTGAGACGGTCAATCCATTTAAAAATACTTTGCTTGAAAATGTGGATGAACTTCAGCTGTTGAAGGAGCAGATTTTTAATGCTGATGAGTCTTCCCTATACTGGAAATTGCTTTCGGATAAAACATATGTAGGTCCTGAGGAGAAGACAGCTTCAGGAAGAAGAACAGAAAAGCAAAAGGTTACCTTCATAGTCTGTAAAACTGCAGCCGTCAATCATAAGCTAAAACCACTAGTCATTGGAAAAGCAAGAAATCCTCGATCGTTTCGTGATTTCAATTGTACAGTACGTTACAGAAATCCCAAAACTGCTTGGATTCATTGTCAAGGAATGGTTCCTTAAGATCTTTATTCCAGAGGTGAGTTGCTACCGTTTGTTTAAAATTAAGGGTATTAAGCTGGATTCATTGTTCTGGGTTAAATAATTCTTGACGGTTGAACCAATTTGTTTGCTGGACAATGAACCGCCAGCGGAGGAGTTAAAAAGTGCTGATGGTTCAATTTTCGTTATGTACATGCCACCTAATATAGAACACCTCTGATACAGCCCATGGACCAGAATGTGATAAGGCTAAAAAACTATTCTACCGTAAGACCGTCAAGCATCCTAAATGACAACTTAGACTGTATTGAAATGGCATTAAAATCTCTGTAGAAGATGAAAATATTAGTTTAATTTTGGCATGGAATTCTTTGAAACCGGATATTATCGAGATATGTTGGAGTAAAATACTATCGCCCTTGGAGGAAACAGCAGCCTCCGATGATGAAGACGACATTCCCTTATCTGTACTGAAGTTGCGATGGTGAGAAAAAACTTTGAAACTTCAAATTTAGGTGGTAAAAGTCTTATGTATCATTTCAAGTAAAATAATGTTGTTCATTCCAGAAAACAATGTTTGATTTGTTTCATTTGAACTTCGTGTTAGTGAACAAATCAAAATAGTGAACTAGGCGTGCACTAAATCGAGAGTCTACTGTATTTTCACATTATATCCGTTAGAAAATATCATCCTGGTGCTGAGATAAGTAGACTAGAAAGCTCTTACACAAGTATAAAATGAATATAACATGAGGTTCACTGAATTCACTTCAAAGAGTGCCGCCGAAAAGTACGAGTATATTTATTTTTCTTCGTGATGAATGATTCCTAATCAATTAGATAATCTCCAAGACCATATGTTGAATACCTCTGGTCTACCACAGCAGCCCAGGTCATCTCCGCCTCTGATGTCACGCATCTACATGCCGAGTTTCGAGAATCTCAGGTTCCAACATTCTGCACTACGATTTAACACTGCCGGCATTCTCTTAAGGGTCGTTAATAGTGGCCATAGACTAAAGACTCCTTCGTCTTCTTATTTTTACGGCGGCTATCTTCGATGGCCACATAAACCAGCTTAAATAACTGTGAAGCGGAATAATTGGTTTCATATTTTATGGAAATCGCGGCTCCAGTTATCACGCTCAGATTGATATCAGGAGATAGATCTTTCGTTCACCGGATTGAATAATTCAGCTTCGTTCCTCGCCAGGAAAGTGTCCGGAATTGCTCAATTATCCACTCAAAATCTTGAGACCTCTTCACATTTAATTTTTTCCTATCGATCTTTAGCTCCACTCTATACGGTTATTTGGTAGCACAACGTTTACAAAATGGAATGCTCA
The DNA here is from genome assembly GCA_034642435.1 of Megalocaria dilatata. Classification (NCBI taxonomy): domain Eukaryota; kingdom Metazoa; phylum Arthropoda; class Insecta; order Coleoptera; family Coccinellidae; genus Megalocaria; species Megalocaria dilatata. The sequence continues at coordinate 48,434,709 of CM067855.1, forward strand.
CTTTAAAATAAAACATAAATAAAGTCCATTTCACATGTATAGTGTATCAAGATCTTTTTTCAAGGTGAAATGTAATTAAAAATATTTCAATGTGCAGAAAATCATCTACATGAATTTGTTGAAAACTCAACGATATAATTAATCTTTATATGTTTGAAGAAAACACTTGACTATACATATCAAAAAAATCTAAGAATATGTTAAGGCGCAAACTCCGGCTAATCTGTGTAATCTCATGCGCAAATCACTTGCGCATGTATATTTAAATATTACTGTAGAATGCATAATATGTATACTGTGGTTGCTTCTAAAAGGGCTAAGTTTCTCTGTGAAAAAAGAGAACCAAAAAAGACTAAAATCCATGTTATTTTGATATACCAAAATCAATTTAGTCTCTAAGTATTTATTCCAAAACACTCAACACAAATGTCTCTTCGAGACAGTCAGACACAAAGCACCACAAAGAAGAAGTTCTGTAAGTTAATTTTGTATACTTTAAGCATTTTAGGACACATATTTTATACTTCAATATATTTTCTTCATCAATAAGGAGTATGAGTTATAGTAATAGAAAGTTCTAGAGACCGAGACATCTGTATAACAATTCTACACTCAAACAAACTCGACAAGATTTTGTAGATCACAGGGGCAAATTGAGACATGCGCACGTTTCAAACTGATTGATTTTCGTCAGTTCAATGTATGCTAGTGACTCCAAATCTGTCATGTATCTATATTCGCCATACACAGAGACTCCAATATTAATAATACACTAGCGCCATCTTGAGTATGCAAAATACATACAAAACATACATTTGCGAGTTAATTTAAGTAAAGAAATGTATTCTCGAGATTTTCACGTTACCAACGCAGACTAAACTTTCCTCATGTTCAAATCAGACCATAATTTGCCATTATACTCGAAAATTAGCATATTCATATTAAAATAAATGAATTTGGCTGATCTGTACCAAAAATTATTGATAAGGAGTATGAGCTATGGTAATAGGAAGTTCTAGAAATCGAGACAGTGTAACATACATCTGTATATTTTTGGTTGATTTTTGGGTACAGATCAGCCGAATTAATTTATTTTAATATTTTCTTCACTTGTTCAATTGTAGTATTTATTCATTTAATCCATGATACCAGATACATATATTCTAACACAGTCCACTTATTCTTTTATCTCTAATCTCCAGTTTTGCGCTCTATTCATATTAGTTATATCTAATAATAATAATCCCCGACACAAGGTCTATACACAGACTATTCATATAATAATAATTATGTTTAATAATGCAACATGATTTCTAAATACATAGGTTATTTTGATATATTGGCAATATTTCTAACCAGCTATCCAATCTCAAGGTAAATTCGATCTCACTAAAATTCCATTTTCAATAAACTTATTGCGAATTTACAAAATATTTTATGAAATATAAGTTTTCCACTCACGAAGCAAATTCAACAAGAAACAAACTATAGGTATTTGTCCTCTAATTGTACAGAATTAACAGATAAATATTCTCGTCAAATACATAAATTCGAAAAAAGGCTTCTTGCACTTAATATCATACAAAATCAATCTGCAGGTTAGGTTTTCGCGTTGATCAGTCATAGTTCAACACCAAGAGTTCATTGAGAAAATTAGGTTGTCAATAGCCTTTGTGTTAAATTTGACTTCGGTTTTCAAAAGTTCCCTGAACTCCAGAGCGTGATGGATGTATCATGTTTATAGAGTGAGTTTTGTTTGTATGTAGAGTTTGTGTTTTTATAACTGGGTATTCTTGCTTCAGTGTCACCTGGCACATTTCAAATTGTGATACCAAGAATGAAAACTTTTATCGAATTGTGATCCAGTCTTTGTTTTGAATACTAATACCTCATTGTATATAAGTGTTTAATCTAAAACAAAACAATGAAATATATATGTTAGAGAAAATGGAAGTGTTTTACTTCGAATTATAATCTATGAGAATTAAACCCTGACAGTCTTCATCTATTTGCTAGACTTCAACACCCGCGTATTCCGAACCAACTGTAGATGATTAATTTCTATGTTCTGTCGCAATTGTGTTCTTTTTCTTCGCGTACAACGACTTTATGTACCATTGTATTGTGCTCAGTAGACCTTAGCATTCTGAGAAAGACCCAACTCCGGCCATTTCATGTGTTTGAAACAACTTAGGATCAGTATTTCTTGAGAATAATAATATTGTACATATTACAATCGAGGTTTTTATATTATCTTGATTCATAACAGTGTCAAACGTGAATTTATTCAATTTATCAAGCACTGTATGAGGATCGAGTATCAATGAAAAATCTGATATCCTTGAATGTAAATTCAGAATTCTTCCTGGAGACTTCTAAAATATATATCAAAAATCATATATTAAAATATGAAGCTTCACAATACAATTGGAATGAAATTAGAAATTACTTTGTTTTCTACCATTTTCATTAAAAAAAGTAATACAAGTAATTTCTCATTTCATTCAAATTAAAATGAACTATCATAAAGTAACGGACTACTCCATACAATATTTTTCACCATTCATATAACTGATATAAAATATTTTTCAATGTCTAGGAAAAAACTATTTTCACCTCATGACATCAAACGTACATAATATACAAATGTATAAATAACACCTATACATGTATGTACTGTCATGGATTTTATAAAATAAATTTTGTAAACGAGTTATAATGACTCATTATTGAAAACTCATGAGATAAAAAATTACAACGCAAGGAAAGGATTCACCTTTGTATATAAGTTGACTCGTTAGAGGGTAACCAGACCAAAATTAATTAAATGATATCCATTCTGATAGAAATATTACTAATTCAATTCATAAAAATACTCACAAGCTGATATTATGAAGAAAAAACATATTGAGAGTACATAACGACTAGTCGAGTGAAAATTCTTTGAACGGTAATCAAAAATCAGTAATCTTGTTGACAGTTTATAAAAAGAATTCACAGGGAGATTTCAATTCACAATTATTCAATGTAAAGACTGCCAGAGTTGCAATAAATAGAAGTAATTTGAATTTAGATATCTAATTTGAAATTGATGAAGAAATTGTTGAAAAGATTTGTTATTATCATGAATCACATATAAACATAGGTGAAATTATTGACAACGAACTACCTAAATTAAATATAACTCACCAAAATGATGTAAATAGGATCAAAATTCAATTAATTCAATGAAAGATAGCATCGACGTCAGATATTCTGAAATTATTAATGTAAGATATATCCTTCAATATGTTTAGGCATAAATAGAATTGTAATATCTAAGCTAAAGAAATTTAATCAATTTCATAAGTAATATTGAGTAATTTATAATTTATAAGCATTAGAAGTTAAACTTTGTTAAATTTTGACACTTGAAATACCTTACGGATGAAAAGCAAGATTTTCACTGTTCTATTTAACATGAAACATACATCAAAATGTAGTTAAAAAAATAGGCTAATTTTCAACAGTAATTTCAAGCCAAAATATATTGTAAATTTTTTAAAATCATCGAAAGCAAAATTTTTCAAAAATTTTGACAGAAGCTAGTAAGCTTTGAACTTCAATTTTTCGTGAAAACTTTAAATAGGGAAGACACGGAAAAAATCAATCAGTCTTAAAATTACGAGAGCAGAATTCATATCGCTCTGTCTCAAAATAGAACATTTCTCTCTTCAATAATCCAGTTCCAAAACCTAAAAATAAATTAATATTATCATTGTGAATATAAATGTGATAGAAATTTCGTTACCTGAGTATTGTGAATGGAAACATCCCAATAACAATCAAGAATTCAACAATTTATATCCATAAGAAGCAATCAACCAAGTGGGCTGGGAGATCCGAACATTCTGGAAATATTCTACAGGAACAAAAACAAAATCCTGAAATAGAGCAAAGCCAACATCAAAGGAACATGGTTAATGGATAATTAAACTTACCAAAGGTAGAAATAAGTTTATTTATGTAAAGTTTTCCAATTTAAATTAAAAAAACAAACCATTGCTTGTTTACGTCAGCATTACGTTAGAATTTAGGTCAGTTAGATCATAAGACCATAGAAGTAGGATTATTTACGTAGTTTACATATAAAATATTAATTTCACTTTATATTCAATATAAATATTTTAAAAATTAATTAGAGAACTTAAATTCGAACCCTTCCTTTGAAAACAAATCAAAATTTAATTATATTACAAAATTTCAATAAAAATTATATGAACTATAGAGCTAGCTGGAAATCCTCGAACAGATCACTGATATACAGGGGTGATCTAAGATTCATTCGAAACTGAGTTTCAAAACTAAATTGCATAATATTATGTGGAATTATGGATTAAATAATCAAAATTTAAATACAAAATATAAAAAACAATGTAAATAAATCCATAACAGTACATAAGCATACATCTATTATATATCTACAAAATCATCTATTTAAAAATTATATAAAAAAATCTTCAAATAATAGATCGAATAAAAAACAATCATCATGTGTGACGGGTATAGATTGGTTAAGCTATCTAATTGAATTTAAATGAAGTTACCAAATTGCACCGTTATATTTAAGCTTTTCAAAATCAAAGCGTACCTCATTTTACCGATTCATGGAAATCCAATGGACGGATGAGTAGCTTTTTATATCTTAAATATCATTTGGCTCCATGAAATTTTAAGATAGCGGCAAATACGCTTCCATGCGTATACGTTAAATAACGTATGAGCTCCAGAATCGAACCTCCAGTAGGAGTGCTTGAAAAAAGTATTGAATTTTTATGGATTCAGCCTGTTACTGTTGTATATTCCTCCTAAAAGGCGACACCTGATCAAGCCATAAACCACCGATATATACATTTTCCCACAGTTTATTCAACATAATAAATGGTTCTAACTTTCAACTCACTGTAATGGAACGGAAATATATTAAGTTCACTTCTATTATCCCGTTCATTATGTTATTTTCTGAACATAACAACCTGGGCGATGATTCTTGAGTCAAGGAAGAGAAATTTCTCCCAGTGAAGTCGTGGGACGTGATGTACATTATAAGTAAATTGTTTATCATTTGTGCAAAGGCGAATAATGTCCTAACTACTTGAAAATGCATGTTTTCCCAAGTTAACAAGCATCTATACATAATTCTACTTGCTGTAGTTCCGTATCGCTTTAACAGTTTACGAACTGCGACAGTCAACTGAAACATAATGGAATAAATCATATCCGTTGAAGGAATACTTTTCAATTGCAAATTTCTACCTAGGGAATTTCGCTTAAGGACATGATTTCTGTGGAAAATCATTTCGAATGGTGTACTTTTCCATTTAGAGCATAAATACCTAAATTTTTTCAAATTTTAAACATAATATAGACTGCATAAAAAGAAACAAAAATGTGATGTGAATTTTCTGATTTTACGATTTAGAATTCCATTCGCGTTCTCTGATTTAAGGGATCTAAACTTTCCACACAGTTTCGGATTTCACGTCTTGTCTGAGTAATTACGATAAAACTAACCGTTATTTATGTGCACAGGTGGATTAAAATTCGATTCTGAATATCAATTTCGCATTATTTTTGTCCATTCAATTTATTCAGACATATTATTTTTATTGAAGTACAAATTGTTTCGGTTTGTTTTCAAAAGATGGCTCTAAAAACATTAAGTGTATCTTACATTTTGAATAACTCCATTTTTCGAAATGAAAAACTTACTGAATTAATTCGTACTTCCAGTTATTCTTTGAAATTTGTAGAAGTTTTAGCGAATTTGATTTATTTAATATTTTTCTTGCGCTACTCCTGAATTACTAGATCCAACATATCAACGTTTCGGAAATATTTTTTCTACTCAGAGAAATCCCTCATTTCTCTATAGAAGACTTTTGAAACTGAATGTATATTATTGATTCATTTCGTCTAGAAGAGACCGAAATAATCAAGAATTTGATTCAAACTGATATTAGTTTATTGGTCTCATGATACCCAAAATTATTACTACGCTACATAAGATCCACGCAGAACATTTAGTTTCTCACCAAATGCTTATAACTCAACTATGAGTAATAGTTATTTATTTTCAAACTGAAATACATTTCAGTTTGAAACAGTCTGCACTCCATTTAAGTGGTTTTCCCAACATTTTTTAAATTTATCCTTATCTCGAATCTGAAACCATTTAAATAAGGTATTGTACTAAATATTTTTACAAGTTGTTTGAAATAATTTGAAGACGTTACAATGTAATGATTAGCGTCATGTGTTCAACTCTCAAAAAAATCAATAGAAATCAACATATATGTGTATTATTTAACTAAGGGTATAAAGGATTTATTTATATCAAGTAAAACCCCACACGATGCGAAGTTAAAAAAAAAACATAACAAATTAGTTACACTGTCTATAAAATATATCCATTTCAGTGCGAATTGTAATATTTTTGAGGCAAAGCTTCTCGAGGATGCCATCGAATATTTATTAAGTTCATATTTTATTCTCCTCTCGTGACTCTGTTCATATTTTTTCGGCCATCATTATGCTCATCACGTAACAATAAACAGAGAAATATTCGGCTTATTGCGAATTTTTGCTCGCCGAGTTCAGAATAGAACTCATACTAAGATTTATTTGCATTTAATCTGCTTTGAGTCTTCATTTATTGGCCCGAAACTAATAAGTTTATTAAGTTCCGGAATTATTGATCAATTGCATTTAATGAAAGGAAATTTATTTAGTGTAGGTATGTTCCAAATAATCTATAAGAATAGTTTGTCTCGTTTTCAAAGGCAAAATAACTATCCAAATAAGATAAATAAACACTAGTCTGTTGGTTTATTTTTATTTGCTGAGAATTCAGTTCTTTCTTGATCGGTTCATTTGTAAACTCTTCAAATTTTTGGTAACAAATTATGATCAAAATGTGATGAGAAATTGTAAAGGAAACCAAATTGCGTTAATCTTCTCCCTAATCTACTTTATCTCCTTGAAATAATATACATTTGTAACAACACACTTATACCAAAGCTTCATCCAATCATCCATACAATTCTGATAGGTCTTCAGTCCCTTCGTTGTAGTTTATTAAATAGTTTCCAACTACGAAGTAACAACTTGGAACGCGAGAACAAAGAAAAGTCACATGGTGCTAAATCTTGCGAATACGGCGCCTGTTCGAGGATATGGACGCTGTGATTTATCAATTGATCCAGCACCATTGGCACTCCGCAAACGCTTCGTAACGCCTAGATAATGTTTCTTGTTAACGGTTTGACCTGACTGCAAGTACTCATATTGAACGATACCACGATAAGGAAAGAAAACAGTGAGAATGACTTTGACATATGATCGACTTTGTTTTTTTCGTTTTCGACTTATTTGGGCCCCTCCAGTTCGAAGATTGTGGCGTGTTGGAACGTCGTGCTCGTAGATTCATGCCTTATTGCCAGTTACGATGCGTTTCATGTATCGGGTGTATTTTTTAGAGTGATAGAACTACAAATTGAAATAAAACATATTTAAATTAAGATTGAAGCCAATTTTTTTTTATTTGAATGATAATTTTAGGACATTTATGTTTTAAAAATAATTTACGGCATATGTCCACCACGACCAGCCCTGAGGAACCGCATACGACCTGACCAATTTTGGTAATTCAGGCCTTATTTCATCAATAACATGAGTTATGTCGGCTTCCAAAGCGTCTACTGTTTCCGGTTTATCAGCATAAACAACTGACTTGAGATAACCCCAAAGAAAATAATCTAGTGGAGTTAAGTCGCATGATCTTGGAGGCCAATTAATTGGACCATTTCTCGAAATAATGTTATCGCCAAATCTTTCTTTTTATAAATCAATTGTTACGGTAGCAGCATGAGGTGTAGCACCATCTTGTTGGAACCAAAACACTTCTGGGTCGATAACATTCAAATCTTGAAACAAATAATCATTGATCATCGATCTGTAACGAGCACCATTCACTGTAACATTAGTTCCAGCATCGTTTTTAAAGAAATATGGACCGATGATGCCTCCAGCGTGTAAAGCACACCACACAGTGCATTTTTCAAGATGCCATGAAACGTGCAGAACTTCTTGAGGATTGTTTTCACTCCATATAGGGCAATTTTGCTTGTTTACATAGCCATTCAACCAGAAATGAGCTTCATCACTAAACAGAATTTTACGATAAAAAAGTGGATCAATTTCAGGCTGTTCTAGGGCCCAATCAGCAAACAAACGACGCTTATTATGGTCAAGTGGCTTTAGTTCTTGAACCAATTGGATCTTGTATGGGTGTAGACCAAGATCTTCACCCATGTGGTGGATGCACAAAGTCCAACTTGTTGTGAACGTCGACGAATAGACAAATCTGGATCATAATTAACACTATGACGTACAGCAGCGGTATTTTCTTCTGTACGTACAGTTCTTTGTCTTGTTGTTTTTGTTGCATCGTGTAGAGAAAATGTTGTCCGAAATCTATCGATAAGTTGACGAATAAGCTCTCTGATGGACGATTATGTAAACCATAAATTTCACGAAGTGCTCTATAAGTTTGGCGAATAGAATTTTTGATAAATGATTGTACCCCTGAAGTCGACAGGAGCATTATTTGAAATTAATTTCATTATTTGAATGCCAACAAACATTTTTATCCAAAACAATATAATTGCTAATTTTCTGATTCCATTTTCGTATTTCACCGCTGTCTTGCTCTTTCCATACTCAATTCGCGACGGAGGAAAAACCTAATTTCGAGCCATTAAATCCTGGCTCTGGAGACTACTTTCAAACTCGGACCGAGTTTAACATTTAGTGGCTTTAGAAAACGGATCACGTTCTGACCGTAATTTTCGATGGAAATTTCGGGGGTCCCACAAAAAGAAGTGGAAATCTGTTATTTTCACTGTTACTGGAAGATACACGATCGCACTAAATTTTAAAATACTTTTGATAAACGGGCCAACATCAAAGATCTATCTGATTGAAAAACCTAAGTTCTGCTTTTAGGATTTGGATCGGTTCCAAAACTGCACAATTCAGGAATATTGATGATTTAATGTTATTGAAAACGGGCATGAAACTTCCTGGGTCTATGGAGATTCATTCCATTAATTAGCATGGAAATATCATTTCATTTCTGACTTCATATCAATTAAATGGGCTGGGTTGTAATGATTTATGAAGCCGGCTCCTTGCTACTGATCAGCTGAAATACGAGCAAATTGGATTTGCGATTCTGATATTCTGGCCGTAAGGTTATTTAATATCTTGTTGAATCGCAAATTAAAAGGGATTGTCTTGAATTAGGTCCTGTTTCTCTTAGGACAGAAAGTAATAATGTATTTATTAAGTTTTATATTGAAAGAACGCAATAAATGGAATAATCTGTACAAAGGCAGTAGCTGTTTGAACGTTTTTCGTGCGAAATTTTATGAGGATCGCGTGATTAGAAGTTTCAAAAAACCATTTGTGAGCGAATGAGTCTTGAGCGCTACCTTACACATTACAACTTTTGAAAGAAAAGAGATAGAGACTTGAAACTTTCGAGGCAGGTTTGGAGCCTGAATATCTCAGTAGAGTTCGTTATAATTCCAATGGTTTTTTTTTATTTTTAGGGATATTTTCCAAATCCGATTGATCTGAAATTTGTGATTTGAAAGGATAATAATGATAACGCACATACCCCTTGTTAACGTCAATGTTCGCATTAATACGCATTCTCCTTTAAGCTGGTTAACAGCAAAATATTCTGCTGAAAACATGCGTTTAAAATCCATTACTCTGAATAAACTGTGAATTGTATGAATTTTCTATGTATCGAGACCAACTAGTTTGATCAGTAAGGCTAGCTATGTCTGTCTTAGCGTCTTAAACCTTTCGTGATATTGACTATTGTAGTGGCCACGGGCTGTAAGTCCACGTTTTACAATGTGAGTTTCGTTTATATATTAGGCGCCCCTGAACTTTTATTTTGTGAATAAAAGTTAAAGTGATTCGTCTATTAAATATTGGCGCAATTCAACAATTAGATACCGAAAATTAAAAAACTCAACCTAAAATTCATCTTTAGTGATCGGGGCAATTTTATAAGTATGTAGGTTTAATAATTAATATGGGTTTATCGTTTAATTAAGAAACCTGCAGTAGAAGATTCAGGTTCGCCATATCAAGCAGAAGGTTGTGAATCAGCGAAAGAGGAAAAAGAAACGGAAGAAATTAAATTTTGTGACGAAGAGAACTATGTCGATGAGCCCATGAAGAAAAAACCAGCAATTAAAGCCATGAAAACACTGGTCAAAACTGAACTTAAGGACGGGAATGCCAAAACGACCCGTTTTTACTCTAGGTAATAAGCTTTTACTAACAAACGTGAAATTCTTCTATGATGGGAAAGAAATTTACATATATGTGAGGCTCTTGAGGAATTTTGAATTTTTTTGTGTTAGGATATTAAATCGTGATTATACCTCCAAAAATATCCAACGAAAATTAGTCTTGGAAAAAAGAAAAGATCAAAATAATGGATTTAAATGTACGTTATTTTAAACAAATGCATTCTTTTCCTCTGGACCAAGCAGAAAAGAACAGGAGCCGTATCAAAGATGAAAGGCCGACGTTGGAATAAAAGAATTACAATTGATGGGCACATAGGAAATATTGTTAATATCAAGGCAGAACCTCCAGATTTATTCAGAAGTGAAAAAAATACTTCAAGATGCAAGCATTAAGTAGAAGAGTAGAACGGAATAATTTATTTTATAAATGCTCTAATTTTAATTCCAAAGAAATGAAAATGTATTCATATCGAAAACTTATATATGGTTCTGAACTGTAAAAACCTCTTTCCTTTTTATATTTATTCTTTATTTTTTGAAATTTGGACATTTTAAGGCGAGCAGTATATTAACGATGCTGGCATCAATAGGCATTCACCTTTTAGGTGGTTAACAGCAGAATATTCTGCTAAGGCTAACATGTGAGAAAGTTCCACTGCTCTAAATGAAATATGAATTGTATGAATTTTCTATGTATCGTGACCATATAGCCTGATCATCCAGGCTAGACTATCTCTGTCTTATCATGTCTTTCGTGTTATCAGCTATTGTAGTCGCCGCGGGCTGTAAGTCTTTGTGTTTTACAATGTAAGTTTCGTTTATATCGGGTGATTCATTTAGAGGTTTTTTTTTTCAATAAAAAAATTAATAAAAACAATTTTATTTTATAATCTTTATTATTATACAAAAGGACCATACTTCACAATTATTTTTTGAAGCTAACTACGGTTAACAACGTCCATTTTGTTCGTTCCAATTTTCGATTACGCGACTGAGTATTTCTAGTGGTATTTGGCCAATAACACGAGTAATATTGGCATCCAATGCCTCAATTGTCGCCGGCTCATTCATATAGACTTTGGACTTTACATAGCCCCAAAAGAAAAAGTTGAGAAGTGTGATATCACACGATCTAGCCGGCCAATTCGTTAGTCCAAAGCGTGAGATGATCCGTTCGCCGAATTGCTCTCGCAGTAAAGCCATGGCTTACGGGCTGTATGGTAAGTGGCGCCATCTTGTTGGAACCAAATTTCGTCAAGACCACGGGCTTCAATGTCTGGTATCAAACAGTCTGTTATCATTGCGCGATAAGGGTCGTCATTCACAGTAACATTCCAGCCGACCTCTGTTTTTAAGAAATATGGACCGATTATTCCACCGGCTCAGAAACCACACCTATCAGTTGTTTTTTCTGGATTCAATTTCAGATCTTGAAACTCTTCGGGTTTTTCATCACCCCAAATATGTCCATTTCGTTCATTCACGAACCCATTGAGCCAAAAATGGGTCTGATCAGTGAATAACGACTAAAACGGAAACGATTCGGAAGGTCTGCTTCAGTTTTTGCACTAGTTGAATTTTGTAAGTTTTTAAAGAAAGATACGTAAAATATGCCAAGTTGTTGAATATGACAGACCAAGCTGTTGAGAACGGCGACGAATCGACACTTCACTGTCTTCGCGTACTCTCTGCGCTTCCGCCCCTATATTTACTTCACTACGTACTAGGTGTGGTCTATTTGGTCGATAATTATCCAATAATGAAAATTGGGTTTCAAACTTACGGATGGTAGAGCTAATTGTGCGTTGGGTAGGCCGATTATGTGGACCATAAGTTGCTCTAAGCGCCCGATACACATTCCTCGTAGAACGCCCATTTTCGATCAAAGTTGAACAATTTGTAGATGCTGTGCCGGGCTAAGTCTTTCCATTATGAATTCTCAAACATTTCTGAACAGAAATAGTACTTCAGTTAGCACAAGGCATGCCCAATCGGCAATTAAATCCCCACTACAAAAATTACCTCTAAATAAATCACCCTTTATATAAGGCTCACCTGAACTTTTATTGTTGTGAATAAAACTTAGTGATATCGTACATTCAATATTTGCGTATTGCAAAAATTTTCTACCGATAGGTAAATAGCTTAATATAATATTACCACTATTGAATGGGGCTATTTTCTGAAATTCTTAAGGAGTGTTAACAAATAGTTTAATTAAGGAACCTGGAGTGAAAGATTCAGGTTTACCATTTCAACCGATTACGTCATTCCACTCCTCAATTTTACGGGGATAGTAGGATTAAAAATTCAATAAAATAGAAAGGTTTTTTACTTGATAGAAGAAATATAACAAAATTTGAATATCGAAACAAATTAAAATATGTTTATCTTCTACAATTTTCATTTCAAAAAATTTTTTATTCATAAAACTTTTAGAATTATATTAATGTCTAAAACAAGCACCGCTTACATTTAATAGACGTATATAATCAAAACTCAATATATAATGTCAAATGGAATAAATAAACCAACAGATATACGAAAGTCATTAAAATTAATAAATAAATATTTAAAGAAGACAAAATTTTGTTTCTGGTCTTACCTTTAAGAACACCAATTACCTTTTAAAAACATGAACACACTTAAAGGACTTCTCAAGGAATATAATTTATTTGATATATTTAATATATTTGATTATTTGAATAAGTTAATTCAGAAATCTCTCAAGACATGCACTATATCTTCAAAAAACAAATATAATTTTAAGCAATCCCTTCTTCGGTCCTGAATAATATTCCAAATATCAAAATCAAAAAACTAACCTATATCAACAACTCAACACGTGTAACGAAATGAATGTTTCGAAACACAGATCAACTTTATAATTCAAGATTGATCTATGTTCTAACAAAATCAAAGAACAGTGTAAGTTATTTTCAAGGCTTATTTCAAGTCCTTCAAATGTGTTCATGTTTTTAAAAGGCAATTGGTGTTCTTGAAGGTAAGACCAGAAACAAAATTTTGTCTCTTTTAAATATTTATTTATTTATTTTAATGACTTTCGTATATCTGTTGGTTTATTTATTCCATTTGACATTATATATTGAGTTTTGATTATATACGTCTATTAAATGTAAGCGGTGCTTGTTTTAGACATTAATATAATTCTAAAAGTTTTATGAATAAAAAATTCTTTGAAATGAAAATTGTAGAAGATAAACATATTTTAATTTGTTTTGATATTCAAATTTTGTTGAAAATTCAAAATAAAAACGAATATTTGCTGCTCGAAGCAGAGTTGAGCGGCAAAGAAACCATAGAAACACTCCCACGATCAAATATAAATTTAGTATTTTGATGAAAAATATGACACAAAGGCTAGTGAAAAATTGAGATGTTGAACAACGACAAGAAAGAGCATGCAAAATATCGAGAGGATCTTAGATGATATGAACAACGTGCTTAAGTGTTTTCCAGAAGTTTTATTGATTCAACACCGTAAAGAAGTAATTCACTGACTTGAAAGTTTAAGGAAAATGGACTATCGAACAGGTTTTTTAAGATTATTATTTGCGATTCATGTTTGATAAGAGGAAGATCAGGTTATTACATACAACAAAGAAGAAAGGCCGATTAATTTTGTTATTCTAAAATCCTTGCCAAGACTCTCCGAGGAACTCACAAAAATTGATAGAAGTACATCTCCAAATTATTATTTGTGAAGTTCATACACGTTTTACAGACAAAAACTTATGAAAATACCAAGGTATATCATTAATTCCTCATGCAAATTCACGATTAGTGACTTGGTACACAGGGTGTCATCTGCAATTAATACTTAACATTCAATTATAATCAATCTCCGTTTGAAATAAAACTCGTTTATTTGACCTCGAATACTTTTTATCGTTTCAATACTGACCTTTATGCCATTCCCATTGCATTGTATTTCATTGCAACCGCATGTCATTGACAACCACAACTTATTCCTCTGGGCTGGTTAAAGCTTCGGATGAAACAAAATGGTCCCTGAATTTCTCAGTCACAGTCGGTTCCTTTGAATGTAGCAGTCCATTCAGGCGAATTTAATTGCAACAGTAGCGATCTCGTGTCGAGTTTGATCAGTTGACCTCCCTTGAAACTTGACATATTATTGAGTTCCTATCAATGGCAAGACATCTGCTTCTGAGTATTGATTGCTCCAGATTTGGCCTTACTGATTAATATTTGTATGAAGTTCAAATATTGGGGGAATATATTAATTCGGTCTGTTTTCAAATGATGGCTCTAAAAAACTTTAAAATTTATTTTTTATTTAAATTTTCAAATAGTAACAAGTGATTGCCGCGGTTTTAGACTGATTGGAAATCTGCCAATAACATCCAGTTTGAGTTGTTTTGAGTTTCATATTATACAAAACTTTTTTTGTTACGGTGTTAAGAAAAATTGATTTTATTTTAACTAAACAATATTTCCGGGAGTTTTAATTTTTTGTTTTAGTTCTAAAAAAGTGCACCTGAATATCCTCGTATGGTTGTGGAAGTTAACGGTGATAATGCTTCAACTGACAAGTCTTGTAGAGAACATAGAAACTGTGTGTATTATTTTAATAAAATTGTTATAATCTTTCACCTTGTTAGTGCCAACCACATACCCCATTCATGTTATTGTTTCAATATATGGTAAAGACTTGAGTAAGTTCTTGTTTTTCATGTTTTGTGCATTCTGGAGAATGGGCTATATATATTTCAGAAATTAAAACAAATTGTAGAAATAACTATGTTTTACTACCAATAAAAATATCTATTACACATTTTCTTGTGACTCGAGTTTCGGGAAATGAACTATCCCATCATCAAGTTGTCTGATGATGGGATAGTTCATCAAACCCCAGAAACGTCTCACAATCAATCCAGGCACAGGACGAGGCCGGTCGAACCGTTGAGTCCCGCTTAGCCCTGAAGCATTTCATGAGTATATCCCGAACATGAGTGTCTGCGAACAGATAAAAGCTGGCTCCTAGGCCAGCATGCGGACTGTCAACCACTGCCCCCTCGAGTCCAACACCAATTGGGTGGCTAAGTCGTACGAATACTTCCCGAGGGACTCCATCCTCTCGAGGTAACGCAGTATGCTACATAACACACTTGGCCATTGGAAAGAAAAATCCAGAGATTTACTGCCATAGGGTAGAGTACGTAAGTTTGAAGGGAGAGGCCCTGTGCTGAGACGAACTTCCTCGCCACTGAGTTGATCAACGCGACTCAGCCCTCCATTGCACCTTACGGTGAAACTAGGTCCTCATTCGGTCGACTTTCCACCACACGGGACCAGTGACTGGCGCGAGTGGAATTATGTTAGGCATCAAGACTTAACCCTCAATTTCACCGGGATGAAACTAGGGTCCTAGTCAAGACAAGCGTGAAATAGTGGCATTTCCCTATTGATAACTTTATCAACATAAGCCTGAGACATCATGGTTCTTGAAAGTACTAATAAATTAATTGTGCCTTAAATACAAACTCCACCCTAATCCTTAATTGTGCCTCCGAAGAAAGATGAATTTCTTGAATAGACTGGCAGTTTCTTTTGAGTGAACGTTTCTACTCTCGTACTGTCGACTATCAGAAAATCGTCCATATCTGGACTCGTGGGTAAAGAGTACCTATCGCTATTGATCTTGACAGTGTACCTGCTCAATTCTAATCTTTGACGCTTGTGTTCGCGAGTGAGTGAAACTTTTCTTGACAAGCGTCTCGATGTTAGATTGATTCATGGAGACATCTTTTGACTTTCTTTAGGGGAACTGAAGTACCATTGGCAACTCGAAGACGTTAACTTGCCATTCTGCAAGTGCTGAGAGGCTGTCTTTTAACCGAAAGAGCTAAAAAACGGTATTCTACTGGCGTTGTAGCACGTAGTCTACTACTTCTGGATCTTTGACGAATAGTTTCAGTGGCTAAGTACCGTGTCAGTAAAAGTTATATCACACGTTGGCTAATACTGCAGATATTGGCCACCTGTACTTCTGTTCAACCAGGCTGAAGCATCACAAGGTCTTTGTTGGCATCGTCTCGGGTAAAACTTGTCTTGGCTAATAAGAATTTGATTTTTAAATGCGTAGGACCCTTCGATCTTATCGGAAACGAAATACAGATTGAAGAAAATTCATTTAATTGTGGATTTCTGACATACATGGACAAAACATGATTTAACTTGATAAAAACTTGGTTCACGATAAACCATAAGACGTTTCTATAATCGTCAGAAGTTAATGTAATTGAAAAAATTTTTGAGATGATACGTAAAATATGCATCTTTGGAAGACATCGATAACCTCAACTTTTGACGAGCAGTTAATCTCTGGATATCCTTCAGGACTTGGCCGATTCACATATTGAAACATTCCAACGAAGAAAAACATTCAAAAAGCATCAGAGTATGTTATTTTAATGCGATAACTATCGGAACCAATTGGTAACGAGACTGTGGTACTGATACATCCATAGATATTGAAATCTGTATCAAGATACAGTTACTTGCGACATGTTATGATAATATCTAAATGTAAATTGGATCTTTTAGTGGTAGTTGCAAAGTCCTTGTGAGTAACGATCATGAGTTATTGCATATCTTGTGAGAAAACAGTGTTAAGTCGAGGTTAAACTTATCTTTCTATTAGAAACTTAAGTATATGAATTCATCTCTGTCTCCATCCAAGACAGGATGTTTTAATTGAATGCGATAATCAAATGTGCTACATGTACTGATAATCAAAATAATTCATTTCATTTTACCGCATTGAGCTCGGACGAAAGAAATTGTTTCAATGGCTCGTGTGAATGTCAAGAATCCTGTGCGCCTGCTATCGCGATAGGTCTGAAGAGTTAACGAGCCACAACATAAATCAAATTGCCGTAACATCATCGTCTCCTATTAATCAATTATTGCTTGCTTTCATCAATTTGGATTAAATCAATCGGGTATAATGATTTGTTTCGATTAAGTCGCCCAAGATGTATGGTAAATTTGATGGAAGTCAATAAAATTCTTCAAGGAATTGAATACACAAATTTATACAATTTCCATTAAAATAATCCGGTTGAATAAGACATTGAAGGTTACAAAAATTCCCATAGAGCTAAAAATTGGTATGGATGTTCAGAATAAATTAATTGTGTTAAGTTCCCATCGATCCCCCTTGTGCAAAAATTTTTATCGAAATTGATTCACTTGGTGAAACATAACTAAAAATTCAATAAATGGGAAAATGAAAACACTTGACTATACGTTTCACAATTTATGAAAATTAACATTCGTTGAAATGCATGTTTCGGGTTTTATCGAATTTTCAAAACTGAATATAAAATACATACGGTCACACAAGTACACATAGATATATTATTAAGTAACAGATGTTAAAACCAGCAGGCGGAAATCTAATTGATCATTCACAATTGGGAGATTTTGTCGATATGCCGAGGATATCTCAGGGAACTCCAAGAGGTCCAAACGTTTACCTTTATCACCTTCGTGTAAAATTTGTGTTTTATTAAAATCTATAAAATGGCCGGATGTGATACAATGACTGGAGAAACCAGTTTTTGATCGAATTGGACATAAAAGATCGATTCTTCAGAATATAATTTCTTTTCAATCTGATATCCGCAAAGAGTTTGAAGAGTATTTGAAGTTTGTTCACTGTATTATTTTTCCGCTTTTTTTTACAGATTTATATATCATATCATATATATATTTTTCATTTCCATGAAATCTACCGTTTTTGCAGGATAATATTCCTAAAATTGCCAAAAAAATGATTAGTGTTTTAGTCATCATCTTAAGCTCCTTTGCGAATTGATTCACAAATTTAAAACTTTAGGAAAAATTAGATGTTGAATAGGCGCGCAAAAGTTTCAATATTTTGAACTATTTTTTCTCGATTTGACATTATTCGGAATTGATTCGAATCAGTTTTATTAATAAAATGTTATGAACGTCTTTCAGATTAGATGATGTTTAGGCTTATATCTTTTTTGCTTAAACTTTCTGTCATTAACTGTTAACAGAGATTTAGCTCAAAGTGCTTTCAAGATCACCATTCAAACTGGCGGCTTTAATTATATCTGCATTTTTTCCAGGTAAGGACTAACAAAGGAAATACTCTATAAGAAAAATGTTCCCTCGACTATAGGTGAGTTTTCTATGCTGATCCGAGATCTCTTCGTCTGCTTCCTTTAATTAAAAGATGTTAATTAGCTTGAGTAACTTATCGGGGTCCCAAAGTCTGTGTTCATTAAAGGGATAACGAACAACTTAATTATTTCGTATCTGACTTAAAAACAAACTCTGGCATAATCTGATTATTTGCATGGAATTTCTTACTATGAAATACGAATGAGAATTTACGTCTGCAGCAACAGAAGTTGTTCAAAACTAGATGAACGTTGAAAGATATTCCAAAAAGCAAAATATATTCTTGACATAATGTGAAATACGAATTTATAGCATTTTTGATAAACAGTCCCATTAGAAGGTATTCAATTGAATATATTTGTTTTAAGCGTGAATAATTATCGTTTAGATGCTTGGTTTTGCTGGTAATTATTTCGATGCTGAATTTTTCCTGTCCTGTCTGTTGCTTGGATTTGTTATTCACTAATGAAAGTGGGGTAACTCATCTTCGAAAAACTACTAAAAGCGTGCCTGGTGGAAGAGATACAACAGATGGATACAACAGTTAAATGCAACATTAACTGTTGAACAGAAATTAACCTTTGTTTTTCAATATTTATTTTTAACAGACCCTTAAATCAATTCCAGGGAACTGGTACCAAGACCTTCATTGAGTGTGTTGAATCTTTTCGTGAAGTAACGAAGACCCATTTACACAAATTATATCTAATATGCGGGAGGCACGTTAGCATCTACACCATAAATCTCTGAAATGAACTCTAGAGCAGACCCTATCGACAATACTCAATTTTTCTGCTGGTATTTGATCGATAGATAACACCGCTGAGAATTCTTTCACCCGTTTTCAGAACATAATTGATTTTGATTGACTCAAATTACAGAGTACGATGGTGGTATATGGTTAATGGATTGCAGAACAAGCTATTGATGGCAGTTCCCTTAGTCATGTTCCGTCCCACGCAATGCCAATCAAATATTTTTTTTGATTGGTCTCCTGTTATCTCCCTATTACCATTCGTTCACACATAGGTTGAAACAGCAATTGAGGAAGTAATAAACTCTGTATTCTGAGTGTATTTCATTGCTGGTAAACAGACAAGAAACATAAAAAACGTGTAAGATGGGGGCGTAATGAGTTTTCCTAAAGATAATAAATTTCGCTACGCAACAAATAGAGACAGAAGCAATAGAAGAAAATTACGCATATAGTTAATGGCATTAAGTGGCACATAAACTTTGCATTCAAGCTAAAATTAGGAAAAATAATATTTTCTAATATAACAACTCGGCATTCAATTCTGCCTCGAATTGTTAACCAGTTTCGTTAATTCTGGTGAATAAACGAGGCAGAATTAAATTTTTCTGAAATTTGACATGATACGAAATTATTTTGATGGCTTGTGAAACACATTGTTAAGTAGTCAATGCAGGTGCATCTCTAGGATGGATCCAAGAATAATTTCCTTCAGTCAGAAATCGAACAGAAATTAAATACTCCTGAAGCTTTCCTTCCAAACAACTGGAAATCAATTAATGATTTTTTTTTGCTAAAATCGAATATTGCCATGAATACTACTCCTAGCTTTATAGTTATATCTATGGAGTGGATATATGCAACATCAACTAACAATTTTTATTTATTATTCAACAATGTTTTCCCTTGGTCTTGTTCACACAGACCTTTGACAGTTATCATTTAACAGGGATTTACTAATTAGTTAGCCTAATTCCAACTCGTTACATTACTTGTACCGGATTTTCCTTTACTGAGTATCAGTACGTTGGTCTGTTCGATAATAAAATACATGAGATCCTGCTTTTCTTATAAAAGTATTCTCCCGTGTTTAGGTGCTTATTGTTTGTTATAATTCGAAAATGCAAACCGATTATGCTTTTATGACTGATCTTTTCGATCAATTTTTATTTCTTGTTTAATTATAATTGAAAAAATATATATGAGACAGTAATTTATTTCCACAAAAATGTTTGTACTACAAAAACAATTGTTTCACCACGATGTGGCTTCTTCTGGTATTACATTGTACTGTTTGATGGTTTTCAGTGTAACCGAGTTTAAATACATTGTTAGGTACGTGACCAAATAATGGAAGCATAAGTCATAAAAACTCTAGGTGTTTATTGGAGTTTGCCGCTAAAATGCCATTAAGGAAAGATATTCAGTAATGGAGACTTATCAACATCTGTTTGTCCGTCCAAAAGTATTTTACGGGCATTATACCTGTTGATTTCAAGAAATTCTGAAAGTGTTCCTAACGTGGATACTTTCATAATTATTGTTGAAATTATGCTTGAATTCCTTAAAATTATTAGCATATGTCGAATGTACAGAATCGGATATATAACCCCTTTGGTGTCCTTGGACATGTTTCTTGAATGATCTACCAGTTTGGCCAATGTATACTAAAGGGCAATCTTTGCAAGTCAACTTGTAGACTCCGGATTTATTTTCTTTATTTGTTCGATCTTTATTGTTTTTTATGTAGGTACTTAGGTTATTAATTGTCTTAAAAGCCGCGTTATAATTGAAACAACTTTTGAAATATTTAGCAATATTTTCAGATAATCCATTGTCATAAGATAACGAAAAATATTTCTGTGTATTGTCCTTTTTTATGATTGGGTACACGAGATTTAATGACATTTTCTTTTGTTTATTGGATACCATTTTGTCTATAAGAAAGGGGTTGTAACCGTTGGTTCACGCTATTTGTTTAATAATATTTAATTCTTTCAAAAAGTTATCTGAATTCAAACGGACATTCACTGATCTATGAATAAAACTATTATATGCTGACATCTTTTGGTTGGTGGGGTGATTTGAAGTTTTATGTATTGTGATGTCTGTATGTGTGGGTTTGTGAAAAGTACTAAAATCATGTAAATTATTTAGTCTTGTTATCTTGAGGTCAAGAAAATTAATACTTTGATTCTTTTCTTCTTCGATTGTGAATTTGATTTTTGGGTGGAGTTTATTAATGAAATTCGTGAAGATATGTAGTTGCCGGTCAGTGCCTTTGAAACAGCAAAAATGTCATCTACATATCTACACCAATAAAGGAAATATTTGCTTATCGGATTTAGGTGCATTGTCGATTCTAGATCATCCATAAATATTTCAGCTAAAATTGAACTGAGTGGATTTCCCATTATTAAACCATTGTTAGAAATATAGACGGTTCCATTAAATTGAAAGTAGTTTTATTCTAGACATATTTCCATGCAATTAAGTATATCATTCATTTTGATGGGATTGGTATTATTTTTAATTAATAGTTTTTTTACAATTTGTATTGTTTCAATTGGAGGTATACTAGGAAATACATTTTGTACATCAAAAGAAATTAATCTACATGTTTTGGACAAATGAACGGTTTTCATATGGATTGGATGCTATTTTTAATAGCGTATTTAGCTAAAAAATTTAAAACTCTAGATAATTTTATGCTTGATGATGTGTTGAATGAAACTACTGCTGTAATTGGATTATTTTCTTCATGAAATATTATTAATGAATATAATTTTGGGATTTGTGAGTTTATTAAAGTGAGCGAATGTGTTTTTGGGAAGTTATTGAAAAGGCTAACAGATTGGTCTATTATATTTTTTATTTGTTTTTGGAAATGTTCAGTGGGGTCTTTAGTAACGGTTTTATATTTATCTGGGGTTAAAAAAGCAGTAGTTTTGTTGAAATATTCATGTTTTGGAATAGCAACGATATTGTTTTCTTTATCGGCTCGAGTGAATATTAAATTATTAGTGTTTCTTTTTTCGATGATTAATTTAACTTAATTCTGGTTTATCGAAGAATAGTGAATTTCAGTTTTATTTTTGTCTTTAATTATGTCAGCAATAACATATTTATTGTAATTTGAATTTGATTGATTTTTGAGTGATTGAATAGACTTAATGGCGAGTTCTGAATCTATTTCTAAATAATCTAGGGATTTTTGTGAATTATTATTTTCTAGGTTGAATTTAAATCCCTTTTCTAAAAGGTTGGATTCTCTACTGTTGTACAAAAGTTCTAGAATTACACTTTTAGAATTTCTTGAAATCAACAGGTATAATGCCCGTAAAATCCTTTTGAACGAACAAACAGATGTTGATAAGTCTCCATTACTGAATATTTTTCCTTAATGGCATTTTTAGCGGCAAACTCCAATAAACACCTAGAGTTTTTATGACTTGTGCTTCCATTATTCGGTCACGTACCTAACAATGTATTTGAACTCGGTTACACTGAATACCATCAGACTTTACAATGTAATACCTGAAGAAGCCACATCGTCGTGAAACAATTGTTGTAGTAGTACAAACATTTTTGTGGAAATCAATTACTGTCTTATATATATATTTTTAACTAAAGTAGTTTCCACCAAGTAAAGACCGAATCAATCAAATATTAATTACAATTGTTGAATTATATGTGTTTAATTTCTGCATTTGATCTGTTGAATTAAAAGAGTTTATTCCATTTTTATTGAAATACTTCAATCGGAATAATAATTCTTAATTTGATCTTGAATTGTTTAAGTTACAAATTTTATTTTACTCTTTTATTATTATTTTTCTATTCTATTTATTGATTCTATTAATTGCAATTTTGATAATATATGTCGCTACTAGTTTATTATTCCAATGTTTCATCTGGCAATACCTTTCTTTTCAATATTTGTCATTTCGCTGAAGTCTAAACAACATTTTCTGTGTGATCTGAAAATTCAACTTTTATATTGACTGTTGTGAATTTGTTTATAATGTATTTGTGTTTACTGCATTTTTATTATCAATTTGAAAAAATCAAATTTCATATTATATTCAGAATATTATTTTTCAGATTTAATTTGGAAATGAGTAGGTTCTTTAGTCTTGATTGCTGCTTTAACTGAACGTGATCAAATTCCTTTCTCTTCTTGTTTACCTCCACCGGTAACTGACTCTACTCCTGCTTCAGCTTCAATTCATTATTTATTGATACTTTTCAATTTTTGATTGATAGATATACGGTTAATTTTTTGTTACCATTTCTGGCATAATATTCAACTTTTATTTCTCAAGAAAGAAAAGTACTTTTAAAGCGCATTCGTTTCTTCAAAGCCCGCCATCATCGTACTCTCTCATAAACGTTTTTGGTCCGAAATTGAACCATAAATTGTTACCGAATTGTGTTTTCGGAGACACATCGATGTATATTACCCTCAGTTCTGTATTTACCGGATGTTGTAAAACTTATTTAATTAAAATCCAGGGTGAGAGTCGTTCTTTCTAGCCAAAAAGCATTACACTTACAAGATTAATCTCTTCAATTACCCTAATACACTCCGGATACTGTTTCCATGCTTGAAATTTGTTGACATAGTTTATGTTATATGGGAATTGGAGCAATCGATGCGACTGAAGAGGTAATTTGTTGACACCTCTCATATTGGAACAATAAATTTTTTTTTTTTGGAGTTGATATTTTAAATGAAATAATAATGAATAATTCTCACAAATTGATTAAGAAGACAACGATTATACGCGATATGTATTTTTAGGAGGTTGTTGTAGAACCCCCATCATTTCATTTCAGCTTTTTTTCAATTTCATAGAAATTTATTCTAAAATCCTCACGAAAAATTACTATTAACTTTAATAGTAATAAATAATGTCTAAGAAACACCACTTCTGTGCGAAATTAAACCAGTATATAAAATTTCGAATCAGAAAAAATCTATAGAACAAATTTACAAAAATATAATCAAGATATGTGTAGGACGTGAACATGTTTCGTACAAATTTCTGAACTTAAAGGTCATATTCCTTAAAAGAGGGTTTTTTCAAATTTTTTAAATATTGAACAGAACAATATCTCTACAAAAATTAATTTTGAAATATTAAATCTAAGTGTCTTAGAAACACTGTTAAAGTTTAAGTGGATATATAGAATTCTCGAACATCACACAACGCTCAAATACATAAAGAAATTTATAGAAAATAACAAAATTACAGATCAGTAATTCAATGCAGTTGTTTCATGTGAACCTTATGAATATTAATTGCTATTCCAAAAAGTACTTCATATACAGAAGAAATTCCTTAGAATATAGCACATGTTGAGGAATGTTTTACCAAGTGTCCGTCAAAGCATTAGCGAGCTGTTGTAATATCTACGATGGGTCAGGTAAGCGGTGTAAATGCTGTGATATTGATGACCAGACATATTCAATACAATTTTGGTCTGGAGAGACAACGGGCTAATCCATTCGGTTAATGCCATGCATTTTTATGCAGTCGTTGATGATTCTTACTCGATGTGCAAGAGCATTATCGTCGATTAACGTAAAATTGTTGCCAGTGGCTGCCGCACAGGGAACAATGGTTCCCTGGTGTCATGGTTGCGTTAATGAGGATAATAAGATCTGTGCCCCCATTAAAACAAATGCTTCCCCAAACGCACACTAAGTCGCCACCGAAGAGAGTCATGAAATGATCATTATATCGTTGACCTCGTTTTTGCCCCACCAACATTCGCCCATCAAACTTATACAGACGAAATCTGGACTCATCTGTGAACAGGCAGGATCTCCATCTGTGCGCGTTCCAGTTCTCATGTTCAAAAGCCCAGCGATATCTTACGCCCCTTGCTCCCTACTCAATCGCGGATGCTTGACGGATCTTCCTTTCCACAAAAAGATACTGTGCAACCTATTCCGGATTGTTTCATCGAAAACTATCCTACCGGTAGCTTCCTGAAATGAACTATGAATTCGGGATGCTATGAAGAAGGGACTTCGTCGTATAGCCGAACTTGTGCGATATTTGTAGCTCTTACTCTTCTACTCCCATGGGTATATTCAGCACTTTTACTTATACGATAGCGATTCTACACTATACTGATTATACTTTGCGAAACCTGGAGACGGTCAGCAACTTCCTGTTGAGATAAATCTTCGTTAAACCAACACACTAATTGTTCAAGTTGAAGGTCTTCTGAAGGCATGTCGAACTCATGACGTTTAATCCTCAACTGACATCACAACACCAATCGATTTCAATAGGACATTATGGCATATACGAACCACAAAAAAAATTATACACCTACAAGAAATTAGATTTTTGAATTGTTTTGTAATTAAACCATTGAGTATCATGAGGACCATATTTCGTTTGTGTATAATACGTAAACACATCCCTCTTCACACAATATATGCAGCAATCCCGAAAATTTGATTCAAGTGCAAAAACTTAGTTTTCTCTCGAATATCCACTTCAATTTTTGAACAGTAGTTTCTGTTTAAGTAAAAAACTGATCCATTCTGTTGTGTCTACATCAGTTGGGCACAATAAAATAGACGATTTCACATCCTTGGTTTCAAGATTTTTGAGTTGATAATTTATTACGATAAACTAATCGCGGTACTAACACATTTCATCCATATTTTTTTCTTTTCATCAATAATAATTGGGAGAAATCTGCAAAAATTATCTCGTCTGAATCAATTGTACCCTTCCTAGGAAACTAATCAGGTTGAGTTGATTTTTGAGAATAATTTCAGCTTTTATTATTATTAAAAGTTTAAATATTTTCTACTCCACTGTCATTCTTGACTGACACATATAAACTATGTATTCTTCCTGATTGCCTCCCCATGTTCCCAGGAAGGAATGTGGAACTGTCAAAAGTGTATCTGCAAATAACGAGATTGCACTTTAAGTAACCTTGTCAACTGTTGTATTCATTATTCTCCGACGTCGAGAGTATAATATCACTACATATTAATCATCTAAAGTTGTGGGAACTGAATTTACAAGTTGCAGATGTCAGCCCTTGATGAATGAAGTTCTCGAACGTTCGTTTGATGTTCACAGAGATATCATTTGTGTTGTAAGGCCAGCCTAATCTTTAAAAATGTTCTCATTTACTGTGTTCCAGTAAATAAATGTCTTTGTTAGTGGATATTCCAATGAATTCTATTTATCATTTTGTGGTAATTAGACTTCGTGATTCAATATTTCGAATGACGAAATATGAAACCTTGAGTTCGAAAGTAATACGAAGTTGAATTTTGCTCACATGTAATCACAAAAATTAAATCAGTACTTTTTCCCGAAATTGATTTCTGAAAATGTCGAATACATATCGGTTGTTTTTTTTTTAAATGATAGAACTTTAAATTGAAATAAAACACATTTAAATTAAGATTGAAGCCAATTTTTTTTTTATTTGAAAGATAATTTTATGACATTTATGTTTTAAATATAATTTAAGGCATATGTCCACCACGACTAGCTCTGAGGAACCACATTCGACCAGATCAATTTTTGGCCACTTTTTCGAGTAATTCAGGCCTTATTTCATCAATAACACGAGTTTTGTTGGCTTCCAAAGCGTCTATTGTTTCTGGTTCATCAGCATAAACCAATGACTTGACATTGACAAAAGAGAAAATAATCCAGTGGAGTTGTGTCGCATGATCTTGGACGCCAATTAATTGGACCATATGCGAAATAATGTTATCGCCAAATCTTTTTTTCAATAAATCAATTGTTACGGTAGCAGCATGAGGTTCAGCACCATCTTGTTGGAACCAAAACCCTTCTGGATAGATACTATTCAAATTTTGAAACAAATATAATCATTGATCATCTATCTGTAACGAGCACCATTCACTGTAACATTAGATCTAGCATAGTTTTTAAAGAAATATGGACCGATGATGCCTCCAGCGTGCAAAGCACACCATGCATTTTTCAGGATGCCATAGAACCTGCAGAACTTCTTGAGGGTTGTTTTCACTCTATATACGGCAATTTTGCTTGTTAACATATCCGTTCAACCAGAAATGAGCTTCATCACTAAACACAATTTTACGATAAAAAAGTGGATCAACTTCAACCTGTTGTAGAGTCCAATCAGCAAACAAACGACGCTTATTATGGTCAAGTGACTTTAGTTCTTGAACCAGTTGGATCTTGTTTGGGTGTAGACCAAGATCTTCACGCAAAATTTTCCATGTGGTGGATGCACAGAGTCCAACATGTTGTGAACGTCGACGAATAGACAAATCTGGATCATCATTAACACTATGACTTACAACAGCTATATTTTCTTCTGTACGTACAGTTCTTTTTCTTGTTGTTGTTGCACCGAGTACAGAAAATGTTGTCCCAAATCTATCGATAGTTCGACGAATAAGCTGCTCTGATGGACGATTATGTAAACCATAAATTTCACGAAGTGCTCTATAAGTTTGGCAAATAGAACACCGATTTTGAAAATGAATTTCAACAATTTGTAAACGTTGATGCGGCAAGAATCTTTCCGTGATAATTTGTCAATGCTTACTGAACAGAAATGTCAAAACAACATGTCTTCTACCTTCTGTCAAATCACAGTTATTCCTATAGAAAGTTTTATTACTCTTAAAAAAACACCAATTATTATTAAATACTTCATTCTTATTCTCCTGATAAATGAGTTATATTTGAAAGAATAGTGATCATAAAAATACCATTTATTCAACAAACAAAGCCAGAAATGGCTATATAACCTACTCTTGCCTTTCATTTATGGAGTCTGACCTTTATGGTGGATTTTTAGGTTCTCACTATGTATTTGGTGATTGACAGATCTAATATGTTCAAATATTTCCGACCTTCTGTCTATAGTCAGATGCTCTTTCAGTCTTGTTTCCTACCTATTTGACCAATGTACGTTGCGTTACAATAACTACAGTTGATTCTTCAGATTCCCAAACCTTCTGAAAGATTTTTTTTTTGTTATGCGTAGAATAGAATATTTTTCAGATAAGGACAACCTAAAAATACCGTTTTAAGGTTAATAGAATGAATATTATATTTCAAATTCATATCACTATAGAGCCAAGAATCTTAGCACACTTTCGAAACTCTGGTCGTCTGAACGCAGCTTCAAGTAACTCTAAATTATTACCCTGATTTTCCTGCCACGAAATAGGGACACTTAATTTTTTCTGGCATTTATACTCATTTTATGTTAGTGGAGTAATGCATTCAATTATTTAATCAATAACTGTCAATGCGTTGGAAATAAGTCATTGATCTTCATTTATTGAGGTACTTTCATCTTTCTGCGAGATACTGTACAATAATCTCCGTAATTGCGTCGTATATCACTACCACTGAACTGCAAAGGAGTTCTTTGAATTACTTAATTCTTCAAATTGGTCCTCGGACACCCACCTAGCGCCATACTCGTTCAAATCAAAACGACCAAAGGCATTATGGGGTCTTGCAACGGACATTAAAGCTGGAACCTGGTTTAGCTCAATTGGGCCAAACTAGGATTTGTAAATAGGTTCTACCTTAAATGATAGTTTCAACAGATACAAAGTTACAGAAGTTTTTTCTTTCATTTTCTTTCAAAAAATTTCTATGGATCTTGGTGAAGGATATATATATATATATATATATATATATATATATATATATAAATATATATATATATGTGCGGAAAACGCAGTCAAACATTCCCGAGGACACGTATCACTTTGGTGTACCAACCTTGCAGTAGTTTCCTAATAGGAAACTGGCTAAAGCGATTTCATTACGACCAATTTATATTCTTTGCTGAAACATATGCAACAGGGTTGGTTGACATGTGTATGTAGAATCGACATAGTGCGTATGGAAATCGCCAATGATAGCACTAGCCTGGTTGCGCATTTAAAAGGAATATTCTAACTGCGAGAATAAGAAATGATTGAGTGCCAAACAAGGACAAGGAGTCGTTTGGTTTCCACGGTTTTTCGAACATTTCTGGCAATCAAATGCTGGTGTATCATTTAGAATTGTCAGTTCTGCGGTCACATGTGGCGATTTGTCCAGGTATTCCGAATGTACGAATACCTTTGCAAGATTTGGCTCGTTCTGAAAAACCATACGATTGATTAAATTTAAGTTCCGAATTCACATGCATAGATTCATGATCGTCGCCTTATAGACTTCTGAAACACCACGACTAAATTTTTCCAACATTTCTTTGCACCAATCGATTGCTTTCTTTGAGCAATTGTCAAACTATGCGGTATCTATTGCGGCCAAATCTTCTTGATGGCCAAATGTTCATGCACTGCTGAATGTATACAAGTGGAACAAATGCACAAATATGCCTCAACCTCGGTATCAGTTCACGCATAGCATCGAGGTTTTATGTCACAACAGCCAATTTTGGATTATTTTCATGTACACAAAAAATTAAAATCCTAAATCATGTCTTAATAATGGTGCAGTCTACCAATATTGTAAATCTTGGTACAAAATTCAAGACAGTGATATAAAGCTTGAAACTTATAAGCAAATATCTGACTGAGAAGTCCCTGAAAATTTCATAATATCCTGATTTCGAGAGTTTAATAAAATCCGGACCCGTATTCTCTGGATCCAACTCGACAACTGACGATATTTTTGGCGTACAGAATGAAAGTCGTGAGGTCAATTATGAACTTTGATTACCAGCAATCATGTAGAGGTGTCTTCAGGGGTTATTCTTTTATATAGTCCGTCTAGAAAGTATCCAGAAAAAAACAAAGCTCAATTGTAATTATTTAGTATATATTTTTAATTCTTGAATAAGAAAATTATAAGTAAGTATTTCTTATTTACTTACACATCCTCCACTTAACTGTAAACACTTTGCTAAACGTCGAGGTAAACCCGAAACTAGATCACCTTCATTATTTTCGGTGATTGTAATTCAGGACTGTAAAACTGTCTGAATTAAATCATCTTTATTTCGTGGCGCTGATCATTCAATTTCAATCTTCATTAGTCCCCATATGTTTGTAATGGGACTAAGTAAGATCTGGTGAAGTTATTGGTCATGAAATGGTTGTCACTTGGTGTTCTTTCATCCAAGCTAGAGTATGGCATCTTGCATTTTCCTGCTGAAGACCACCCCTCTGGATATAAAGCATGCACCGTATCAAGGAAAAAATCGTTTAGAATGCCACCATACGTTTCACTATTAATGGTACCATCAACTATAGAGGGATGCGCTGAGATATTGCTCCATAGAACATTATTTTGGTGGTGAATTTGGAAATTTAAACGGTAACAGGTTACTTTGATATGATTAGTTGACAACCTTCATCAGATATAAAGACATTATTAAAAGTAGTAGAGCTTGAACTCGTGACCGAAAGGTCCGGGTTCGAATTCTGTTCAGGTGGAAAAGAAATTTTCTAGGTGGATGGGTGTCGGCCACGATTTTCACTGTTGGGTCAAAAATTAACAGTTCTGTGACCTAAAGTGGCGCAAAATCTCAGTAACAAAGCCTATCCAGAACACAACTGAACTCCTCCTAACTCGCACAAGCTGAAAAAGCTTCTGACGGATCTTCACAGAAGATATAGGAGTATCAGGATAATAATAATAATAAAATGTTGACAAAATTCTATCTTTCGTTCCTTTTGTAAAGGTGTCATTATAGGGATTTTTTTGGTTTGCTTGATATGTAGCCTTGTCTTTTCAGTGACATACGGACGATTTCTGGACATACTTTCATATTTCGTTGATTTCCAAATCTGTTAGCTAATTTGCGAAACCCCAGGCGTGGATTGTGTCGTCCTAAGGCCAATAAATCGTTTAAATTGTTTCCTTTAATCTTACGCGGTCTTCCTGAAACTGGTCTATGCCTCATATCCATGCCATTTTTAATCTTTTTTATTGTCTCATATACAGACCTTTTTCCCAGTTCAGTCAATTGCACTAAATTTTTGACGTTTCGAAAACCTTTTCAATACAAATATTCAACCTGCTTTCTTTTTTCTAGTTGCGACATTATTTCATCAATTGTATACCTGTTGATTATTAACAATATTTGACAAATAGTGTTGGCATGCAACTTTGGCCATAGCCGACTATCTGCACAACCTATTTTATACATTACTTTTATCTTAGAATGTTACAAAAAAGAAGTATTTTAAAATTATGAAGAAAATAAATTCCGGATACTTTCTAGACGAACTATATAATGACGGTATAGGTTTTGTACATATACGAGGTACTTATTTACTTGTTCATAGTTATAATACCCGAAATTTCAATCAGAGTTTTCCAAAACACCATAACAAACTACGAGAATATAAGAATTATCCGAGTTAGAAAGTATTCAAAATCAAGGTTTTTTGATAAATCTGGATCCTCATTCCAAAAGTGATTATTGCTAGCAATGTCTTTGACAGATATTTCAATTTAAATTCTGTTTTTTGAGAAACGATGTATTTTTTATCTGAAATAAACGTTTTTATTATTTTTATTGAAAACGCTAAACTTTAAGATGACAATGTCAGATTCGATATAATCACATCAGTATTTCCATATCTGAAAACTCAAGTAACTATCCACGTATCACCATCTCAAGCTTCTTTTGTAGGTCCAGAACTCTAATGAACACACCTCCTAGGGGGATTTATCTACACCTTTAACGATTAAAATGGTACGAGAACTCTTTTTGATAATTTCAATAACGAGATATTCTGTCAGAAATTGCTCAGGAGTTTCTTGTCTGTGCACACATAATCCACAATCGTCATATTTAGTTGAACCTGATCTTTCAGGTGCTTTTCGAGGAGAAAACATCCTATAAGGAAATCCTTGCTGAAATCAGTATGAGTTCTTTATTTTTCAGTACTAAAATTCCTACAGAGCTTCTTCTTATATTCGAAACCTGGAAGATGTCATTTTACTGCTTCGCTTTCTATGTCAACTTCTTCCTGAAGTTTTCTTTGTAGCTGTACCAGTAATCCTGGACCAGTTGCCATGTTCCTATTCGGATGTTTGATGCGAACACCCACTCTTCCTTTTGAATCAATATGCATAATAAATACAAACAGCCGTTATTGAAAAAATATGGAATAGTGTATTGTTTGTTATTCATAACTTTATTGTTGTTTTGTCGTGATTGCTGTTCGCTTATTTTGGTTTAAATTATTTCTGGTCATAAACCAGAAACAACGGTCCATAGGCCGTTGTTGTTGAGTATTATTAATTGTGAGAATCGATTTGATATTGCGACAACTAATTTGGAATAGTTCCAAATCAATCGAGTCAAATCAGACCAATAATTATCCTAAATAAATTTAATATCGGTAGAACAATCTTGTGAAACTTAAGCAGAATAAACTAATTTTAAAAAGTTTATTACTTCGAAGGGGGTTTATCTGAATGTCTTCAATATCAAGCAGAATAATTCTGAAACAAATTTTGATTTCAAAAATTTCATCAAAATTAAAAGAATATTCAATTAAATTAAATTTCCAAGGAACATTGTTTTTTAGTAGACATATCGAATGATCTAATATTGCACAGCATTAAAAAAAAGATAAAAGAATCTAAAAAAAATTAAGAATATCAACCGAAATTATCTAGCAAACTTAAGCCCATACAGCTGTTTCATACTTACAGTAGGAACAATTTCTTTTCCAAAAATGCAAAACATAAACTTTAAGAATCCCTGGAATAAACCTCTCTCAATAAAGCTCTTTCAAGAAAACCTTGAAAAATGTGCAGCACATATTCAGATCATGGTTTGAAACACCCATCGATACACTTTGGTCGACTTCAGTGAAAAATATAATAAATAAGAACAATCAATAAGAAATGTATCACAAAGCTTGCAATAAACTCGATTGGATTTGAATATTTCATAAATCTTTGAGCGATATCCATTTTGAGACATAACTGATTGAAACAAGTTGTAGAAATTACTATGTTTTACTAATAATAAATTTATAATTTACACATTTAATTGTAACTCGAGTTTTGGGAATTAATTATCCCATCCTCAGACAACTGAAGACTTAACAAGAAGGACAAGGTATTTATGCATATAGAGAGGTAGAAGAAGCGATAAAAACAGGTTAAAAAAGAGAGGACGCCTTACAACTATTAGAATGTAGGCATGCCAAAGAAGATTGGTAAACAGATGTTACTTATTTGAATATCTCAAATATTTTGGATTACGTACAGTCCGTCATTATTTTTTTTCTTATTTTTGGTGTGAACTAATTTGAAAATTTCAATAGATTCTAAGTAATCAGTTTTCTTTCCTTTTCCTTCTACATGTCAAATTATCTATTGTCGGAAAAGGATGGCCGTTTTCTAAACAATGAGTGGCAAAAGTTGGAGTATGTTTATTTTTCATGAAATTTTATCTTCGTTGAACCTCGTCTTGAAGGAGCGTCTTGTCTTTTCGATATATTTATTATTAATAAGGAGTATGAGCTATGGTAATAGAAAATTCTAGAAATCGAGACAGTGTAACATACATCTGGATAACAATTCTATACTCAAACAAACTTGACAAGGTTTCGTTGATCACAGAGGCAAATTGCAGATATGTGCACGTTTTAAACTGATTGCTTTTCGTCAGTGCAATGTATGCTAGGGACTCCAAATCTGTCAAGTATCCATATTCGCCATATACAGAGACTCTAAGGTGTTGATAATACACCAGCGCCATCTAGAGTATGCAAAATACACACAAGAGATACCTACCAAGAGGTAACTCACGTAAAGAAATGTATTCTCGATATTTTCACGTTACTTACGCAGAATAAACTTTCCTCATGCTCAATTCAGAACATAATTTGCCGTAATGCTCATAATTAGCATATTCTTATTCAAATAAGTTAATTCGGCCGATCTGTACCAAAAATCATCAATAAGGAGTATGAGCTATGGTAATATTATATTTATTTCTATATATTTATTACTGCACGTCGAACAAGATAACTCATAAACTCCCGATTTGTGTATGTTTGGAGTTCGGTTCTTTGCGTGATCCCGTCATGCACAGTGATTTCATCGCTTATTTAGCTTAAAAACTATTTTCAATTTAACAATAAAATATACGAACAATTAAACGGCATAGCTTATTTTTTTTGGCCATACGAAAGCTCTATGGATCATCGATTGATACGCTGAAATTTCATGTGAATATGGGTGACTGGAGGTAATAGGAATACATATATCGTTGGATGTGAGTTTCTTGAACACGTTAAGTTCTATTTTACTGTTCGAGTGTGATATCGAGAAGTCTTAAAATGTAATTCTATTGTTTGATTATTTCTATAATTTGAATTTAATTTTTGGGAGAATATTATTTAAGAAATCCAAAAAATGACTCAGTTGTCTGGATTTTTCGGAAATACACGTGAATATATCGCCTACCTATCTGTATCAGGAATGAATATTCACGGGTAATTTTGAATTGAAGATTTTATTTTCTATTTCGGATACTGAATTGTTTCAGCCGTTACTGTTTGGTAGTTGATCATAATTAAAACAAATTGTAAAAATTACTATGTTTTACTACTATTTACTTTTTAAAAATATATATTACACATTTTCTTGTGACTCGAGTTTCGGGAAATGAACTATCCCATTATCAGACAACTGAAGACCTAACAGTGGTACAGAGGTATTTAAACAAAAGTGATACATATTTTGAATATTTCAATAGATTCTAGGTAACATCTAATAGTGGTACAGAGGTACAAGCGGAACGTGATAAAAAAACCGGGTTAAAAAAAGAGGGGCCTTCTTCTAACAGATATCGGAATGTCGACAGTCGACAAAGAAGGTTGTTAAACAGATGGTACCCATTTAAATATCTCAAATAATTTTTGGGGTTACATAGCTCCGAACATAAAATGAAATTCATAAAAAATAAACTTTTGCCACACATTGTCTAGAAAACGGTTATTCCTTTCTCACAATTGATAATCTTAAAATTTTACATGTAGACTCAAAAGGGAAGAAACTCGATTATCTAGAATCTGTTGAAATTTTCAAATTATTTTAGTTCACAATAACAATAATGTAAAAATAATGAATGACTGTATGGAGCTATGTAAATCGAAAATATTTGAGATATTTAAAAAGTAACATCTATTTTAAACCTTTTCCAACAAACATAAAATGAATTTAATGAAAAGTAAATAAAAATTCAACTTCTGCCACTCATTCTTTAGAAAACAGTAATTCCTTTCGACAAAAGAAAATCTTAAGAAAATTTCACATGTAGATTCAAAAGAAATGAAACTTGATTATTGAAATTTTCAAATTAGTCCACAATAAAATAATGTAAAAAATAATGAATGAACGTACGGAGCTATGTAAATCCAAATTTTTGAGATATACAACAAAATAATGTAAAAATAATGAATGACTGTACGGAGCTATGTAACCCCAAGAATTATTTGAGATATTTAAATGGGTACATTCTGTTTAACAACCTTCTTTGTCGATTGCCGATATTCCGATATCTGTTAGAAGGCTCCTCTTTTTTGTAACCCGGTTTTTTATCATGTTCCGCTTGTAAACCTCTGTACCACTATTAAATGTTACCTAGAATCTATTGAAATATTCAAAATATGTATCACTTTTGTTCAAATACCTCTGTACCACTGTTAGGTCTTCAGTTGTCTAGTGATGGGATAGTTCATTTCCCGAAACTCGAGTCACAAGAAAATGTGTAATATATATTTTTATTGTTAGTTATTGTTAGTAAAACATAGTTATTTTTACAATTTGTTTTAATTCTATTTCGGACATGAATATATCTGCAATAATCTGCAGAAAACCCACATGAACTGATATATGTATTCATATCAACTCCAATCACCCATATTCACAAAAAAATGTCAGCGTATCAATTGATGATATATAGAGCTTTTCGCATTATACAAAATAACCGCGAAGCTGAAGTCCAAACTATAACATCAATAGCCGCGAACAACGGTTTCAACCCCTATATGATAGATAATTTAATTCGACCGAAACAATCTTAAATAGCTATAAACCAAATTTTTCCCATCATAAAAACTAAAAAAAAAACGGACCATTCATTTCTTTATCGTACTTCGGTAGTATGAGTCAAAAAGTGGCCAATAGTTTTCAAAATTAGATGTTAATATTGCCTTCAAAACACAACACAAATTATCATCCGTATTATTTAACGCAGAGGACCCAACTCCAAACATATGCAAATCGGGAGTTTATGAGTTATCTTGTTCGACGTGCAGTAATAAATACGAGGGTGGTTCAAATATGATCGATACATACTCTTTAGATGGCGCGCATGAATGTTTTGAAGGTCGTGGCTTGAGTATGTCATAGCTGGGTCTTTTACGAACAGTGTGGCATTTGTTTTCGTCGGAGCACGTGTTTCACGCCTGTGCTACGACCATGAGTTAACGTCAAGTGCCGACTGCCGTTGCGCAACGTATTATCATTCGTTTTTTAGTGGGAGAAGACGTTAAAAACAAGGATATTTTTGTGCGTTTGCAAAAGCAGTTCTGTAGTGAGTGCCTGAGTAGGGCTGCCGTGTTTAAATGGGCCAAAGCATTCAAGGATGGCCGCGAAACCGTCGAGAATGAGCCGGATGATCGTCGACCGCGACCAGTGTCACACCAGACAACATTGGCCGCGTAGAACAACTCATTTTGGAGGACCGTAGGATGAATGTTCAAGACATTTAGGCTGATGTCGGCATCAGTATTGGTAGTGTGAGTCTATCATTCACGAACACCTTCAATATTGCAAAATAACGCCGCGATGGGTTCCTAAATTGTTGAACATTGAACAAAAATTAACGCGGTTGCCCGGATTTATCCCCCTGCGATTACCATATGTTTGGACCACTGAAAGAGGCCTTTAGAAGTCAAAAGTTTAACAGCGACGACGAGGTAGAGGGGTTCGTGCTTACATGGCTGTCCAAGTTGCCCAAGGAATTTTTCGATACTGGCATCAAAAAACTTCCGGAAAGGTGGACAAAATGTGAGGGGAACTACCTAGTAAAAATGTGTTTTTTGGAAAATTCTTCGATAATAAATAAACGTGTTAAGAGTATTTGTAGTATTTTGTCGAACATAAAATGAATGTCATGGAAAATAAACGAATCTCTACTTTTGCCACTCATTGTTTAGAAAACGGCCATCCTTTTCCGACAATAGATAATCTTAAAATTTTACTTATAGAATCGGAAGAAAAGAAACTGGATTATTTAGAATCTGTTGAAATTTTCTAATAAGTTCACAATAAAAATAATGTAAAATTAATGAATGACTGTACGGATCTATGTAGATCCAAAATATTTGAGATATTTAGATAAGGAACATCTGTTTACCAATCTTCAACAACATTCTAATAGTTGTTAGGCGTCCTCTCTTTTTTAACCTGTTTTTATTACCTCTTCTACCTCTGCATATGCATAAATACCCTCTCCTGCTTGTTAAGTTTTCAGTTGTCTGAAGATGGGATAGTTGATTCTCGAAACTCGAGTCACAATTAAATATGTAAAATATCGATGTATTGGTAGTAAAACTTAGTTATTTCTACAACTTGTTTCAATTATGATCAACTACCAAATAGTAAAGGCATAAATAGTTCCATAACTGATATATTTGAACTCCAAACCAATCCTGGAAATTTGAAGTCTCTGTGTCAAAAATTAATAACTTGAAGTGGAGTATTTCAGTATACTCAAGGCCACCCTAGCGAATTTATACTTTCCAACACTTATCAAAATAATAAACTAAAATTTCTATATTTTCTCGACCACTATGACCTGAACTTATAATGAGGGTATCTTCTTTAAAAAGTACTCATCTTTCGTGTTATTCCAAGATCGATGAGCTATGACCTTTACCCTTCAATTCTTTTTTTCATTATAATTCTAAGTTTTCCTAGAACAATGGCAAGATAATTACAGAGCATCATCCTAATGGGTATTTTGCCTTGTAATCTATCACCACAACAAAAATACTCTTAAAAAATCTCATTTGTTCTAGACTTATGAAGACATTATAATTTACGCACACTCTGTCATTCTGATTTCTTTATAATCAGACCAGTTATTTTCTTGACGCCTTCGTTAATTGTAATAAACGCCTCTCATTAAAATATTACATGTCTGGAATGCTGTTATAAGCACCCCATCTCTGTTTTTAATTAGGTGTTAATTATAATGCATTTACTGCAGAAACGATCCGCTAATCTGAAGAGGAGATAAGGAACTCGTTAACAAGATTTTTGACTGGGTTTTGCAATCTCTTCGCGTGTAGATGAAGGTGTGTGTTCTTTTTTTTTCTCATTTTTATTACTTCAAGTCTTGGATCGACGTTCATCCTTCTTCACGCGATGCTAATGAAATCTCTTCTCGGTTTTATTAATAGGCTTGTGTGAATAAATAATGAGATAAGGATTATATGAACTCTTGGAAATTGATTAACCAAGATAAATCCTGTCATTTAAACTTGCGCTCGAAATGTCAGAATTTATCATATCAAGTTTCATTCATTAACTTTTTATTTACGTGGAAGGAATCTTTTTATTACCTTTTCTTGTTATTTATTTACGTGATTACGTTGCATGAAGACCAAATAATTCAAAATGATATTCACGGATTATGATGGGGCTATAAATAAGATCTATGGAAGAAATTTTATATTAACACATTTGATAATTCGCCTCACCTAATGAAATTTCATCTCTATACAACTTTATTAATGTGTTCAATTCCGGATAGTAATTATATTTCGTAATTGGCATTATGATACCCACCCTACTTGGTGAGTCATAGAACTATATTATTTCCTATCGAAAAATATTGCTGCTAAATTCCTTTTATGGTTGATAAATAACATTTAACATTTTTGAATTCATAATAGAGAAAATCTGATTCTTATCTCAATTTACAAAACTGCGAAGCGGAAAATCCTTGTAAAAATTATAATTTGCTACTTTAAAAGTAATGAATTCAATGATTGAAGAAAGATATTTTGCACTGAATTTTCTCCTGGTGATCTGTAACGAGCACCATTCACTGTAACATTAGCTCCAGCATTGTTTTTAAAGAAATATGGACCGATGATGCCTCCAGGATGCAATGCAACCTGCAGAACGTCTTGAGGATTGTTTTCATTTCATATACGGCAATTTTACTTGTTTACATAGCCGTTCAACCAGAAATGAGCTTCATCACTTTACTCAATTTTACGATAAAAAAGTGGATCAACTTCGAGCTGTTCTAGGGCCCAATCAGCAAACAAACGACGCTTATTATGGTCAGGTGGCTTTAGTTCTTGAACCAGTTGGATATTGTATGTGTGTATTCCAAGATTTTAACGCTAAATTTTCCATGTGGTGGATGCATAGGGTCTAACTTGTTGTGAACGTCGACGAATAGACAAATCTGTATCATCATTAACACTATGACTTACAGCAGCGATATTTTCTTCTGTACGTACAGTTCTTTGTCTTGTTGTTGTTGTTGGGTAGAGAAAATGTTGTCGTAAATCTATAGATAGTTCAACGAATAAGCTGCTCTGGTGGACGATTATGTAAACCATAAATTTCACGAAGTACTCTATGAATTTGGCGAATAGAACACTGATTTTGAAAATAAATTTCAAGAATTTGTAAACGTTGTTGCGTCCTGAGTCTTTCCATGATAATTTGTCAATGCTTACTGAACCGAAATGTCAAAACAACATGGCTTCTACCTTCTGTCAAATCACATTTATTCCCTTTGAACGTTCTATCATTATAAAAAAACACCCGTTAAATAGCTGTGGAAATTAGTAGGTATCTTAAAATTCTTCTCAATGACCCAACATATTCGCAAGATCCCCATTGTTGACAATTTTTACTTATTGAGGTATTTGCGATAATTGGCCCCAATATATTTTCTTTTCTTTTTCGAGATTTCTATGAGTTGATAGTTATCTGTTTTCCTTCTGCATATGTTTTTTTCATCTTTATTTCCAAAAATTGTTAGTTTTAGCTATATAAGAATTGAATTTGTAATTTTGAGAGTTAGTTCAAAATGAAAGCCTAAAGAAGCCACAGTGTTGACGAAACAATGGTCGTTAGCTGAATAAATTGTGGAAATAATCTATATTACTTTATTTAATTAAAATGAATTTCAATCATGTAAGGGCGATTCAATTAAAAAATTTGATGTTAATTTCAATTAAAAAAATGTATATGAGACAGTAATTTATTTCCACAGAAATGCTTGTACTACTACAGCAATTGTTTTACCACGATGTGGCTTCTTCAGGTATTACAATGTACTGTCTGATGGTATTCAGTGTAACCGAGTTTAAATACATTTTTAGGTACGTGACCAAATAATGGAAGAAAAAGTCATAAAAACTCTAGGTGTTTATTGGAGTTTGCCTCTAAAAATGCCATTAAGGAAAAATATTCAGTAATGGAGAATCATCGACATCTGTTTGTTCGTTCAAAAGGATTTTACGGGCATTATACCTGTTGATTTCAAGAAATTCTAAAAGTGTTAATCTAGAACTTTTGCTTTCAACGTGGATAATTTCATAATTATTGTTAAAATTATGCCTGAATTCCTTAAGATGATTAGCATATGTCGAATGTACAGAATTGGATATATAACCCCTTTGGTGTTCTTGGACACGTTTCTTGAATGATCTACCAGTCTGGCCAATGTATACTAAAGGGCAATCTTTGCAAGTCAACTTGTAGACTTCGGATTTATTTTCTTTATTTGTACGATCTTTATTGTTTTTTTATGTAAGTGCTAAGGTTATTAATTGTCTTAAAAGCCGCGTTATAATTGAAACAACTTTTGACGTTATCTTATGTCAATGGATTATCTGAAAATATTGCTAAATATTTCAAAAGTTGTTTCAATTATAACGCGGCTTTCAAGACAATTAATAACCTTAGCACTTACATAAAAAACAATAAAGATCGTACAAATAAAGAAAATAAATCCGCAGTCTACAAGTTGACTTGCAAAGATTGCCCTTTAGGCCAGACTGGTAGATCATTCAAGAAACGTGTCCAAGAACACCAAAGGGGTTATATATCCAATTCTGTACATTCGACATATGCTAATCATCTTAAGGAATTCAGGCATAATTTCAACAATAATTATGAAATTATCCACGTTGAAAGCAAAAGTTCTAGATAAACACTTTTAGAATTTCTTGAAATCAACAGGTATAATGTCCGTAAAATCCTTTTGAACGAACAACTGAATTACTGAATATTTTTCCTTAATGGTATTTTTAGCGGCAAACTCCAATAAACACCTAGAGTTTTTATGACTTTTGCTTCCATTATTTGGTCACGTACCTAAAAATGTATTTAAACTCGGTTACACTGAATACCATCAGACAGTACAATGTAATCCTGAAGAAGCCACATCGTGGTGAAACAATTGTTGTAGTAGTACAAACATTTTTGTGGAAATGAATTACTGTCTCATATACATTTTTTTAATTAAAATGAGTTTCCACCAACTAAAGACCGAATCTATCAAATAGATGTTAATTTCGTTTACTGGAGCATTTAGATTCTCTCTTTAATATCCACGAAGTTATGGAATGAAGAAACAAATACCCTCGTATTATATTTTCCAAAATATCGTCACTATATTCAGATAATAAACTTCTGATTTATCGAAAATTCGGTAAGCGGAGTTTCACATTTAATTTAGTTTTATTTTTCGAGTTGTTATTCAATATCAATAATATTTAGAATATATTGAAAACCTCATTTTAATAATCCAATCTTCTAGAATTAGAAACAATACAAGCTATACAATAATATATAACTACGTTTCAACAAGAATATCCGAAAATTTCGATTTATAATTTATCAACAACAGGTAAGTCATATTTTTGATTTTCTCGGTATTTACTTGAAGGACATTCATCTTCAATATAAGATAGACAAATATAAACTTTCGCTATATAAATAGCGGAAGTTAATACTTGTTTTTCTTATATTGAAAGTAAGTCATATTTATACTTGGAAATGACTCGAGACTCGATATTTTTTATGACAATTTGAATTTTTTTTTTCATTCTAAAAAATTGAACTGTCTTGAAAATTTTGTATCTAATTCATGTTACTAGTTGTTTGTTTTAGGAGGGAACTCTATGACATAATTCAATTTTTTGGCAGTTTGTTTGATTATGTGATGAATTTCAAAAAAGCACCTTGGTGTAACTTCAAGATAGTAAGAGAGCGAAGTCGAAGTAGAATGCAACAATTGTACAAGTTTTTATTTGGATTGTACCTATTTTATAATTTTTTCAATTTTACGAAAATTTTTATAATTTTACAATGGTGAATATATTTTCCACATTGTTAAATGAAATTGGAAGTTTTTCTCAGAAACAGTGATAACTTTAATATTAAATACATTTAAATGTTCAAAGAATTCTGTAATTATGAATAAGAAATGATAATTTCTGATGTGCATTATTTGTTATTTGAACATGAATATTCAAAAATCAAAATTCAGAATTATATATTCTGATATATATTGTAGAAGTGAGAATCTATAATTCTGAATTTACAATAATGAATATATGAAATATGATGTGTAACAATGTTGCTTCGCTAATCATGAAAACCTGGTTGTGAAACTGCAAAATGTAAGTCAATGCAGATGAAGAATTGATAGATGTATTGTCTTTTATTGAAGAAATATTAAACCTATAAGCATATTTAAAATTTGCATCGTCTTCAGAACCTAGACAAAATTATATATTTCAATATTCGCAAAGCGGAAGATATAATCAAAATGGTATAGACTTCGAACAGAGGTAATTAGTTGACTGCAAGTGCCGTTTGAACACAAAGCCTTTATGCATTGTTACACAAACTTCCACATCGGTATTGAGGCCATGCAACAGGAAATCAGCCAAAGTTTGTTCATTTCCGTGTTGAAATGGGTTGCGTTCTGGAGCTAAACGGTCAAATTTACTTTTCATCGTTAAACTACTTCCTTCCTCAGTTGTATTTAAATAGGTGAAATAAGTCATTAGCATTCATTGTCAATAATACGAAAATTTGCCATAGAAGTTACATAATGTAGCTGGTAATTAATTATTCAAAATACACATGAATTAGTTCACTTGCAATTATAATGGAATGGTTCGAAGAAAACTTTTTTGAAATTGATTTAATATATCGGGTGTTTTGTTTAGAGTGTTTAGAGTTCTTTCGATAGGGATAACTGTGCCTTGACAAAAGGTAGAAGCGATGTTATTTCGACATTTCTGTTCAGTAAGCATTGACAAATTATCATAAAGAGACTCACGCCGCAACAAGGTTCACAAATTGTTGAATTTTATTTTCAAAATCAGTGTTCTATTCGTCAAACTTATAGAGCACTTCGTGAAATTTATGGTTTACATAATCGTCCATCAGAGTAGCTTATTCGTCGAACTATCGATAGATACCGGACAACATTTTCTCTACTCGATGCAACAACAACAACAAGACAAAGAACTGTACGTATAGAAGAAAATATCTCTGCTGTAAGTCATAGTGTTAATGATGATCCAGATTTGTCTATTCATCGACGTTCACAACAAGTTGGACTCTGTGCATCCACCACATGGAAAATTTTGCGTAAAGATCTTGGTCTACACTCATACAAGATCCAACTGGCTCAAGAACTAAGGCCACTTGACCATAATAATTGCTGCTTGACCATAATAATTGATGCTTGCGTTTGTTTCCTGATTGGGCCCTAGAACAGCTTGAAGTCAATCCACTTTTTTATCGTAAAATTGTGTTCAGTGATGAAGCTCATTTCTGGTTGAACGGCTATGTAAACAAGCAAAATTGCCATATATGGAGTGAAAACCACCTGCAAGAAGTTCTGCAGATTCCATTCCGTCTTGAAAAATGCACTATATGGTGTGCTTTATACGCTGGAGGCATCACCTGTCCATATTTCTATAAAAACAATGCCTGAGCTAATGTTACAGTGAATGGTGCTCGTTACACATCGATGATCAATGATTATTTGTTTCAAAATTTGAATGGTATCGACCCAGAAGTATTTTGGTTCCAACAAGAGGGTGTTACACCTCATGCTGCTACCGTAACAATTGATTTATTGAAATAAAGATTTGGCGATAACATTATTTCGAGAAATGGTCCGTTTAATCGGCCTCCAAGATCATGCGACATAACTCCACTGGATTATTTTCTTTGGGGTTATGTCAAGTCATTGGTTTATGCTGATAAACCTGAAACAATAGACGCTTTGGAAGCCAACAAAACTCGTGTTATTAATGAAATAAGGCCTGAATTACTCGAAAAAGTGGTCCAAAATTGGCCTGGTTGAATGCGGTTCTTCAGAGTTAGTAGTGGTGGACATATGC
This sequence comes from Megalocaria dilatata, assembly GCA_034642435.1. Classification (NCBI taxonomy): domain Eukaryota; kingdom Metazoa; phylum Arthropoda; class Insecta; order Coleoptera; family Coccinellidae; genus Megalocaria; species Megalocaria dilatata. Next base: position 48,479,500 of record CM067855.1, read on the forward strand.
CGGAAATTATTTTTAAAACAAAAATGTCATAAAATTATCTTTAATTATCGTTTCAGTCTTAATTTAAATGTATTTTATTTCACTTTAAAGTTCTATCACTCTAAAAAAAACACCTGATATTTATTGCTTATATGTGTTTGAGGTCAATATTTGAGCATAGGATTCTCCAAAATTCATTTTTCATGAGCTAATGGTTCAGAATAGGAAGGCAAAGCATGCGAACCTTGAAAATAAATCAGCTCGACAGAAATCCAAAACTGAAATTGGAAAAAAGTTTTCTGAAAAAATTCTCATGAAAAATTTGACCTTTTTTATTCATTAATTTCATTGTGCGCTTTTAAAGAATGGGCAATCTAGAGACTGTAATTTGAAGTATTGGTTGTTTCGAGTGTGGCAATAGTCTGTTATTAGCAGAAAGCTCGTTTAATATTTGACACTAACGAAATAGATTGATTTACGCTTGAGCCAAACTGGGAAATATCAAAAACTCATTTTCAAAGTGGTGAACTTCTATCCAAATTGTTAGAAATTCACGTGGAAAATTCAATGGAAATTAAATACCCTCACTTCAATTTATGAATTATTTGTTCGTGAAAACTGGGACTATTATTCGATAAAACAACCCTTTCAAGTACTTATCCAGTGTGCACACCTGAAACCATTGCAGCTACAGCTCAGAATGTGGCCGAACATCCATCAACATCAACTCGTCATCCTGCTCAAGAACTAAATATTTCTCGTACTTCTCTGAGAATAATTTTGCATAAAGACCTCGGTATAAAGGCTTACAAAGTTCACAAATTGAAGTTTCAATAGGCTTAATCATGGCATGGCCAAAGATGAGTATTTTCCCGGAAAAATCATTTTTAGCGATGAAGCTCATTTCCACTTCCATTTCATCATTTCCACTTCGGAGGACTATTTTTTGTGAAAATTCTTTAGAGATACGTGTTATGCTAACCATCCAGAAAAAATTGATGCCTTGAAACACGAAATCGAAGTTGCCATACATGAGATTGTGCGCCAAACAATCGACAATGTACTGAAAAATTGTGTTGATCGGATTGGGCACTGTAGCCAATCTTGGCGGTCATTTGAATGATATTGGTTTTCATTCGTGAATGTCAAGTTTCAACCTTTCTAAGAAACTCTTAACTTTGAAAAAATATTCATTACTTTTTTATTTATAGCCGATCAAATATGCAAATTTTATATGGCCTGTCCTTATCGTCTGATATATTTTCGTTGGCATTCGACTTTCACAAGTCAAGTGCCTGAATGTTCAAGTGAAGGAAAAGCGAAAACATCCCTCTCATAAGTCTTTTACGATCCGACAAGCCAAACAGAGGTTTTGTATGAATTTGTTTTCGGCACGCTACAGCTGGAACAATGCTGTATAAAACGGTTCCAAAAATAGATATTAACCTTGCCCGAATGTTCAGTGCATGCAGACGCATTCAGAAAGAAGTTGAGCCTTCACTAATGAAAAGTGAAATAGGTTTTAATGCAGCTTTTTATTATGTATTAGTCATACTGTATTTCCCATTTGTTTGTAGCGTAGTCGTGAATATCAACATTTTTGATTCGAGGCAGTATGACAGTTGCGCGATAGTTTTGATTGTATCGGTCTTTACTTGCCGGAAATTCATCTTCAATATAAGAAAAACAAATCTTAATTTCCGCTATTTTATTGATTTAAATACTCACCTGATGAAGTCATGGTATGACGAAACAATTGTCGTGTAAATCAATAAAATAGCGGAAATTAACATTTGTTTTTCTTATATAGTTGCGCGATATGTTGATAATGTTTTGAAGGGTTTTACAATAATAGGTTTAATTTTGTATTGAAAAAAAGAGTCTATTTTAAAAGAAATCAATGGATGTTTATTTTATTGTAAAGAGGAAGGTGAGCCATTAATAATGGAAAACTATATAACCCAACTCTAAAAGTTTTTTCAGATTTGCGTAATATTTTTCATAGCTTGAAAAAGACCCGATTGACGATGGAAACACCGAATTGTTTATGCGTTTTTCGTGGAATAATAGCTAATTGTTTAAATTTAAAGTCATTACACATATATTCTCCTGCTATATTCAAGTCGAACTAAAGAATTGCACACCTGAATAAATAAAATATCACGATATTGATTGCAATTTTTAAAATTTACGTTACATCGTACTTTCGATCATCTATAAAAAGCATTGAGGAGGGGCTGGATCTTATGATAAATCCGATAGTCCATTGATTTATTCCGACCTATTAGCAACTAGTATAAGGCAACTGAACCTCCTTACTGCCGTAATTAATGGTGATTAGATCTCATATTTTCTACCATATTTCAAAGATAGAGTTTTATTACAAGGATCTTTAATTAAACGACTAACTTAGATTCATTACTGATTAGGATAACACATGAACTGTGGCTCCCATTATATATGTGGGTGTATTTTTTAGAGTGATAGAACTTTCGATAGGGATAACTATGATTTGACTGAAGGTAGAAATCATGTTGTTTTGACATTTCTGTTCAGTAAGCATTGACAAATTATCATAAAAAGACTCACGCCGCAACAACGTTTACAAATTATTGAAATTTATTTTCAAAATCAGTGTTCTATTCGCCAAACTTATAGGGCACTTCGTGAAATTTATGGTTTACATAATCGTCCATCAGAGCGGCTTATTCGTCGAACTATCGATAGATTTCGGACAACATTTTCTCTACTCGATGCAACAACAACAACAAGACAAAGAACTATACGTACAGGTGAAAATATCGCTGCTGTAATTCATAGTGTTAATGATGATGCAGATTTGTCTATTCATCGACGTTCACAACAAGTTGGACTCTGTGCATCCACCACATGGAAAATTTTGCAGAAAGATCCAACTGATTCCAGAACTAATAGTCCGGTCTATTTACACATTCAAGTTTACATAAATTCCCATAAAGCTGAATATTGGCATAGTTGTTCAAAACATCATTATAAAGAAAATCTCAAAAGTGCTCATCGTTCCGAGGTGTGCTAAAAATTTGGCACGGGGTCAAAGGTCAAAAAAATGAGTTTTTTGCGATTTTTAGCGAAACGGTGAGTTTTTTCGCAAAATTACTCCAGTACAAAATTGTAGATCACAAAATTCTCTACAAAAAATATATCAATAATTTTTTTCCTAAAAGCCACCATTTTGGAGATATAACGTTCCGAAAAGTTGGATCAGTCGTAATCCCTCTATTTTGCACACGTTTCCACGCCACCTATGAGGTAGTGTACAAAGCGCGTTTTTTTTAACGTGGTTTCCCCAGTAGGCCTATTCCACGGGTCTGCTGAGATTTTATATGTTTTAAAACTATTGCAAAATAATATTATATATTATAGTGGGCAAAAACAACGGCGGTGTAATTAAATAAAATACTTAAAATAAAAAGTTAGTCGTCTGATTCATAACTGTCCAAGATTTCTGTTTCTTCTTCTTCTTGATCTTCTTCTCCTTCTTCTTCCTGTTCATCCTCTTGTTCTTCTTCTTCTTCTTGTTCTATTTCACACGTAAACTGCCCCAATAGCGATTCCTGATCGGTATCAAACGAATCTTCAAGAGTTGGTGACTCAACATTCGAGCATGATCGGCCTTGACAGTGTGTGCATGCCAGGGAACAAAACAGTCCAACTTTTCTGCAACCACATTTTGCACTACAACGTTTCTTGCAGTTGCAAAATATTGTGTTGAGAAGTTTCTCAGGTGCTGGTGGAAGTAAAGTTTGAACTGGCTCTAGTGTATTGTCGATCAACTTCCAACCCCAGTCTTTAGGGTCCAGCTGATTACCAAGCCACACTTGAACTTGGTAATATACCCGAAACAGATGTTGATGAGCAGCTACTGAGGTTGGAGGAAGAGAAGCTAAGTTGACTTGTTTTTTATTACGCGTATTTTTCACGAAAGATGTGTATCGCAACAATAAAACAATATTCTGACATTTTTCTTATAAAAATCTAAAACGCACAAAATAGGTTAAAAGATAGGTTAAGATAAGCACATGTTTTCCCTACGCAGTGGCGCTCAAGACTAACGGTATGTATTTCATATATTGGGCATGCCAACATAAAGCAGGTATACGACCCTAGCCACGCGGACAATAGAATAAAAGACAGATGTTATCCCAAGGTTATACTGACGTACAAATTTAGGAACGGGGTTTCATTATACCTGAGATTCTCGTAGTTTAACTTATATTTTACATAAGCAAGTTACAATAAATAATAGCGAACTTATTTTAGTTCTATTACACCTTTAGTGACTTTCATATGTGGCGTACGTGTGCAAAATAGAGGGATTACGACTGATCCAACTTTTCGGAACGTTATATCTCCAAAATGGTGGCTTTTAGGAAAAAAATTATTAATATATTTTTTGTAGAGAATTTCGTGATCTACAATTTTGTACTGGGGTAATTTTGCGAAAAAACTCACCGTTTCGCTAAAAATCGCAAAAAACTCATTTTTTTGACCTTTGACCCCGTGCCAAATTTTTAGCACACCTCTGAACGATGAGCACTTTTGAGATTTTCTTTATAATGATGTTTTGAACAACTATGCCAATATTCAGCTTTATGGGAATTTATGTAACCTTCCTCCTGATTTTAGGCTTAAATAGACCGGACTATAAAGCCACTTGACCATAATAAGCGACGTTTGTTTGCTGATTGGGCCCTAGAACAGCTTGAAGTTGATTCACTTTTTTATCGTAAAATTGTGTTTAGTGATGAAGCTCATTTCTGGTTGAACGGCTATGTAAACAAGCAAAATTGCCATATATGGAGTGAAAACAATACTCAAGAAGTTCTGCAGGTTCCATTGCATCCTGAAAAATGCACAGTATGGTGTGCTTTATACGCTGGAGGCATCATCGGTCCATATTTCTTTAAAAACGATGCTGAAGCTAATGTTACAGTGAATGGTGCTAGTTACAGATCGATGATCAATAATTATTTGTTTCAAAATTTCAATGATATCGACCCAGAAATGTTTTGGTTACAATAAGATGGTGCTAAACCTCATGCTGCTACCGTAACAATTAATTTATTTAAAGAAAGATTTGGCGATAACATTATTTGGAGAAATCGTCCAATTAATTGGCATCCAAGATCATGCGACATAACTCCACTGGATTATTTTCTTTGGAGTTATGTCAACTCATTGGTTTATACTGATAAACCAGAAACAATAGACGCTTTGGAAGTCAACATAGCTCGTGTTATTGATGAAATAAGGCCTGAATTACTCGAAAAAGTGGACCAAAATTGGAATGGTCGAATGCGGTTCCTCAGAGCTAGTCGTGGTGGACATATGCCGGAAATTATTTTTAAAACATAGATGTCATAAAATTATCTTTCAAATAAAAAAAAATTGGCTTCAATCTTAATTTAAATGTGCTTCATTTCAATTCAAATTTCTATCACTTTAAAACTAACACCCGATATGAGTTGAAATATCATTGGAATACATAAATTTCGAAAGTGTGAATATAATAGATATATTACAGCAAAAGTGGATTGTTGTGGAAAGTTAAATCTGAATAGTAAGAGTAAAGTTTAATATTAATGTGATTAAATTATTTGCCTCTAATTGTGTTATGTGTAAATTTTGATTTTGAGATATTCTATGAAAATTTCATTATAATCATGGTTTATAGTACATTAGACGTTAACAAAGAACAGGATTATATGGACATTTTGGTTTCTGGGGTAATAAGTTACGTTCTATCGATTTGAAATATTTTGAATGCTGCGGTGTAGTCGTTTATGTTGAAAAAAAGCAACTTTGATGTTTCAAACGGGATAGCCTATTATTTAATTTTTGAATTCGATATTGCCTTCTGTTTTTATATTATAATACTTCTCTATACCTACATCCAGCAGACTTCCAGAAATTGAATAATCTCGTTATTTTTCGTGATTAATATAGTTTCATTTGAATATTTGTTACTGTAGAATTTGTATTCGCAGAGGGCTGGAATTTTAGAGTGGTTTACCAGTATCTTGTTATTAGTTATAAGGGAATTGATTTTCCGTTATACAAATTGTTCAAAATTTGAGATTTTACCTAAAAATACAAAAATGGTGAGTGCTTTCTTTCAAATGAAATAACATACAATATTAAACTTTTATAGAAAATCTGACAATTGATCTTTCTATTATCTTTGAACTACTTGGAAGTATTGATACTGGTCTATAGTTATCAGGCATGTTTCTCTCCCTTTCTTTGTATACACAAGTTATTTTTGTGTTTTCACTTTTCTCCGTAAGATATGCATCATTTTGTAATGAGGTGGACCAGTGATTCTGCAATGCTCCGCCTGATGGTGCAATTAACTAGATGAAATGCGATACACACCCCTGCAATATTTTACCTTCAGTTTTTCCAATATTTAAGACATCTGATGTTTTAGTCTCCCTCTATTAAGTTCCTCACAAACTTTCTTCTTTTGAAGTTGTGACTGAAGACAGATCTGGTTGATCGAAGCTCCAACCTTCAGTGAATATTTCATTAAAAATTTAAAGATCTATTTCTGTTTTGCATGATTTTTTGCTTATCACTGATTTATTTTTATTATCTTCCATGCTGCTCAAGTTCGTCAACTTCTTTGTTTGTCTTGATTGTTGCTTATGAAGATTCCTCAGTACAACTTCTTACGAACAAGTATGTTCAAAAATTTCCTAAAAATTCGTCCAAAATTCATCAGTAATTTCTATGGCAGATTCACCTGAGTAAACGAAGTTGAATGATTGTTTCTGTAAAGCTGTATTGAAATTTTTGACGCATTTACTTCCCAGTTTTCTGATTCATTTTCTGGTAGTTGTTTTAATTTCCACCCAACTATCAGGACACTGTGGTATCTGGCCTTTACGGTCTAGAATATGTGATTCAATATAATATGCAATCTTTGAATATCAAAACAGATTTAATCTGTCAGTTCCTTTATGATTAAATTATTGTCTTATATGCACAGCTTGAATTTAGCTCAGATTTAATAGACGTATTATATAAAATCAAAACTCAATATACTATATCAAATGGAATAAATAAACCAACAAATATAAATTGTCAATTAAAATTAATAAATAAATATTTGAAGGAGACAAAATTTTGTTTCTGATCTTACAATTATGGAAAACTAGTTTCCTTTTAAAAATACAAAACATAATTTGAGTAATTCTCAGAAAATATAATATATTTGAAATATTTAATATATTCAAATATTTAAATAAGTTACTTCAAAAATCTCTCAAAATATGTGTTATATCTTCATGAAAAAATTAGAATTCCGATAAGGTCTTAGTCGGTCCTACTTCACATTTAAAAAATAAAATCAACCAACAACCAGGGCCGTCTTTAAACTATTTGAGGCCCTGGGCACATTAGGATCATGGGGCCGCTATGACCTTGAGAAAACACTATTTAGTTACAATAGATAAAGAAAGACAAACAAGGTTCTAAATTTATTTTTATTTAATTACTAACTATAAAAAATAGGAAATATAAAAAATAATCTACTAAAGTAACTCGCTGTCTCGCTTAACTTAAAATCCTTAGATTAATTCTATGTTGATTGCAAAGGAACCCTTCTAGATTTAAGATGAGCAAAATCGTTAATCACTTCTTCAAAATCTATGGTATTGAGAATATCACATTCTATGGACATCAGCGACAAACTAGTTAATCTCTCTTGAAGCATTGTACTTCTTAATTCATTTTTTATTCGTTTCAATTTGGAGAAGGAGCGTTCTCCGCTGCAGTTAGTTACCATCATGCTTAAAAATATTCTCAATGCAATTTCTACGTTAGGAAATGTGTCTTCAATTTTGTTTTGCTTTAATAGATTATATACTTCCTGTACACTGTTAGATGCTTCATTTTCACTCCGAACATTTTTTAAGTATTCCTTTAAATGTTGACATTCTATTTCTAACTCTTTTTCATTTACATCTTCGTGATAGATTTGAGAAAATTCTTTGCATCCTTGTCGTATCTCTTCGGAATTCAGAGTTTTTAAGTGAAAAAATAAACTAAAACGTTGACTGACGGTCTCATATGAACTTTGTCGCTGTTTTAGATGAACACTCAAGGTATCGATTATTGGCAGAAAGGTTTCTACGTTGAATCGCTCTTTTCCATTCAATTGGACTGATGGCGCAGAGCCATCAAAAAAACTCTGCCGTGAGCTTCTATGTCTTGTTCTTTGAGATAGATCCTTGTAGTCAGATTCTGGGTTATTTTCTTTGGCAGATGATTCGAAATTATCAAATTTATCCCTGAGGTTAATATAATAAGCGCAGGTATTGTAGTAAGTCATTATCATCAGATTTTTCGAAATTAATGTTTTTCGGTAATACCTAAATATCGGTTATCATTTGGTAATCTGGCAGAACTAGGGGGCCCCATTCGATCGCGGGGCCCTGGGCACGTGCCCATAGTGCCCAGTGGGGAAGAGGGGCCTGCCAACAACAAATATAACTCACCTCAAACTACTCCTGGAATCATCGCTTTGAAGAACTAACTTCAAAATCCAAGATATTCTATGATCGTCACAAAAATCACAGAAAGCTCTCTTATAAGTGGTTTAAAGAAGACCTTTCTGTGATTTTTGTGACAAGTATAGAATATTTTAGATTTTAAAGTTAGTTGTTCGAAGCGATATTATATTTTCTGAGAATTCCTTGAATTATGTTTTGTATTTTTGGAAAGCAATTAGTTTTCATAATTGTAAGATAAGAAACAAAAATTTGTCTCCATCATATATTCATTTATTAATTTTAAGTGCAAATTCATATTTGTTGATTTATTTATTCCATTTGATATTGTATATTGAGTTTTGATTTTATACATCTTTTGAATATAGTCTGTGCTTAATTTTTTAAAATTAAAATTGTAGCAGACTGACAGATTAAATCTGTTTTGATATTCAAATTTTGTTATATTCCTTCTATCAAGTAAAAGGCCTCTTCCTATTATTTTATAATAGGCAATCTGTTTGCTTTTATTATTTCAATAGATATTATCTATACGCGTTGTTGTCTTATTTGACATCCTCGAAGGTCCTGTGAACGAAGCATGAAGATCATAATCATTCTCAAATTCCTGAAGATCTCTAATCTTTCCACTTCACTTAGAATTCTGATTGAAATCAAAATAAATTTTCTCATAATCGAGCCTCAGATTATCAAGTTCATCCAAGCAGGCTCTAAGTTTCGTTAATAACCTCTCAAATGCACCATTTTGGTGGTCTATAAACCCTTATCACAATTTTTCTTTAGATTTTTTTATATACACCAGCTAATTCAATATGATCTTCAGAGTGCCGCACTACACGCTGAAGCGGCTCAATTTAAAATTTTTTTCCTATTTAGGATCAGGGATTTCACCACAACTTTTGAGTCTACAATAATTAGCACTCAAATCAAATATATAGGAAAATTTTAAAATGTTTCATATATAACCCCATCCTGTGTGCTCTATGACTCAATTAAAGACTATAAATTGGATGAAAAAAAGCTGGAAAATAAAATTAGTTAAACTTAATAACTTAAACTTGGTTCTTTATTAACGGGAAATAAGATCATCTTCTGAAACATATTATCCAAAACGCTTCTTTTCGTGGTTATAGAATGTGAAATTAAACTGCTCGTGAAAAGTTATGGATGCTGCTATCTTCAGAAGATACAAATTTTCCCTATCATCTTGACATTTTTTCATAGACTTATAACGATTATAGAATTGTCTTCTGGTGCAGCGTGAAGCAAGTTAATCATTATTGTTCATGTTTATCAGAAATGCACATTTTAATGACTTTATCTTCATTGTGTATTTCGTTTTCAATAAGATCAAACGGTTCTACTCAAATAAAAATCTAATTTTCATTGTGACAAGTTCTATCGGAAGACGATGACAACAGAGCCCTTGGAATGCTTCAGGCTTGTCGAATACAAGTGCAAGTGTCCAATTTCTTCAACGTTAGCCAATTTGTGATAACACGTGTACTGGCACGGCTCTTTGCTACAGAGACTGTTCATAAAAGACCCAGAAGTGGTAGACCACGTGCTAGAAGGCACGTGGAATCCCGCTTTACACTCTTTCGGTGAGAAGATCGCTTCTCAGCACTTGCAGAATGGCAAGTTAGCGTCTTCGAGATATAGATATTTCAAGAGGAAATTGCGGAGAAAACACGAATCAATTCAATATCCCTGACTCTAATCTAGAACCAGTGGTGTTTTTAGTTTTCATTATTTGCCTGATTGCGTTCCTGAGGTTGAAACTACCCAATTTGTGGATGACACAATATTTGAGGTCGGATTCGATGACCTTGAAAAAACTTTCAAGCTCATTCAAACGAATGAGCTGGCAAGGGTGGCTTTATCTGGGACTCATGAGTCTTAGCATTACTGGAAGTAGGACGGACGTTAACTTTGATAGATAAGGGTACGGTAGAGATGCTACAGTTAGATTTCTAGGAGTTCATCTAGACGTTTCACTGACCTGGTGTGCACATGTGGATGAACCAACAACAGATTTCAACAAAAATATGTTTGCTTTGAGGGTTATTTTATACTCACTATCCGGGAAAACACTGAAACCAGTTAATTCTTCTCCTTCAATTTTTGAGCAACGAATATTTCGCTGATTAGTTAAATTATTGAAAAGAAAACTGGTTCATATTTCACCTTTGTAATGAGAAACTTTTCAAAAATGGGAAAAACGGAGGCATCACTTTCAATCAGTATATTATTAACAGATGCCTCATTTTTATTTATTGAGAAAATTTCAGGCAAGAATGGTTTGAATTGTTCGGACTCGAAACAGGTTATCAAAAGAAAAACTTCTGCTAATAACCCATATTTATACTACGATTTAAGTCGGAATTTGCCCAGAATTGGAAATTATGTATTTCCATTTGAAATTATAAAAATTGAAACATCTTGGTAGGTAGACATATACATATTCCTGACCAGCGATATACCTCACGCACGCTAGATTTTTCCCGCGCATCCCACGGTCGACATTGTTCAGAATGGGATCGAATTTACGATTACAACTTGAACGACCGGACTCGATTCTCCGGGTATTTCTCGGATTGCATAGTATTTACATTCGCCCACCGCAAGATGTTTCGGTTCCGACATCCTATAAACCATGCATTCATTTTAATCGTGTTGGTTATAGGAAACTGTAAATTTCAGGCCACTAGGACCAGATGTACGCAAGCTATTCCATAAATATTTGATGGCATGGTGAACTTCAAATAGTACGATGATGTAGGTAATTAAATTGGAATAAAACAGATTCATCATTAAAGCGCAGTAAAGTATTTTACAATCTAATTTCAAATCCCAAAGAATTAAGCTACCGTGTTGAAGTCTGATGCTGGGCTTCACAGAAATTCGGCGATCACTGAAACTCTACTATAGTTGATCAGAAAAATAATCTTACACCGTCGCACTTTTTAAAATTTGATCGCTACACCATAGAAATAGAAAGAAGGAAAATAATAATGTATATATTATATTTCTATGGTAGCGCTGTTAATGTAGGGTTAGAAGTTAAAAACGGATTGTGATTGTTTTTTATATGCTTGACATACTATACTACTACGAACTACGTTATAATTATTACTTGTGTGTGTGCAAAATAGAAGACGGTTTCAAACGGTCAATTTAGACTGCAGTCCTTTTGACAATTCTGCATATCGATGATTTTGCAATGTAGATAGGATCTCCTATCGTAATTTGCAAACCACCAGTTGCATAAAATCGTATACAAACTAATCATTGTAAGCTCGCATCGATCGATTTATTCCCTTTACTGCGTGGTTCAATTTCTGATCCAATTTTATGCAATAATTCCATCACGACATTTTTTGTTGGAACTAAAACGTATTTTGAAGATCAACATATTTCACAACAGGATCACTCCTGTCTCTGACCATTCGTGGTCTTCGAATTTCAAACAAAACTTCCTCTGACGATGATGAACAATGAAATTATTTCGAAGAACACTTTAAAATAATATCATTCAAGGAAACAAAAAACAATTCACTTCAACTATTTAACGAAGAATACGAAGATCTTGATTCACCAAAATCGACAAATCAACTTAATCTCTGATTTAGCAGCAATTCTAAGTTTAGATTGGAACACAAATTGTTTTGTGGAACCCAATTTGTACTTCATCGATGATCAATAGAGGTTAGTCTGTCATAAAATAATACGAAGAGGTTTATTACTTGATAGAAGGATTAGTACCAAATATCAATATCAAAACAGATGTATTCTGTTAGCCTCCTATAAAATTTAATTTCAAAAAATTTTATTCAAAAACTTTCAGAATTAAATTAATGTCTTATTAGCATTGGCTAAATTTAGTTGACGTATGAAATTAAAATTCATTATATAATATCAAATTGAATTGAAAAAAACCAACAAATATAAATTGTCAGTTAGAATTATTAAATGAATATTTGAAGGAAACAAAATTTTGTTTCTAATTTTATATTTATGAAAACTAAATCTTTACCAAAAATGCAAAAAATTATTTTACGGACTTCTCCAAAACAAATTTATTTGAAATATCTGAATTAAATAAGATCTTGGTCAGTCCTACATCACATTTAAAAAATAAAATCAACTAACAATAAATAACTCACCAGACAGACCTCGTTATTGAACAAAAACTAAAATTAGAGAACTTTGTGATGAACATACAGTGGATTTTTAAAGTTCTTATTTTAGTGTTGTTCAGCCAGGATACCACGAGGTCTATCCAGTAAGTTATTTCTTGTTAATTGATTTTAGTTTTTAAACGTGAAGTAGGAATGACGAAGATCTTATTTAAGTTTAATTTGATTTGGAGGATGTTCTACATGTTTTGAGGGATTGTTGAAGTAACTTTTTGAATATTAGAATATATTAAATATTTCAAATATATAAGTTTTGGAGGAGTTCTTTAAATTATGTTTCGCATTTTTGAGAAAGATTTGGTTTTCATAAAGATACGATCAGAATCAAAATTTTGTCTCCTTCAAATATTTAGTTAGAAATTTCAATTGACATTTTATATTTGTTGGGTTTTTTCGATTCCATTTGATATTATATAATGAGTTTTGATTTTATATGTCTACTAAATTCAAGCTGTGCTTATAAACATTAATTTAATTTTCAAAGTTTTTGAATAAAATTTTTTGAAATTAAAATTTATAGCAGGCTAACAGAATAAATCTGTTTTGATATTTGAATTTTTTAAATTTAAATTTAGTCTGTCATAGTTGGCTACATTTGTGATCCTAACTTTGGGAGCAAAACTAGATTCATTTAGGAAGGACTCCGTTATCAACATTCTTGATTTGATGAATAATTTTTTGTGAAACCCACTGTGAAAGTTTCAATCGAATTTTTTTTCTGGAGTATATTATGAATTAGTATTCTTCTTGATAACGGGTATTTCAAACGGAATTTCCGAATTTTGCCAGATAATAGCGGCCATATTGTTGAAGCTACATCTATTTAATTGACTGTCATTAATATAGTTCTGTTTTTCAAATCACTATGGACAGGTATAGTATTAAATAACACGTGCAAATGATGAAATTGTTTTATCAAAATGGGTGACTATCCACAGTTTGGTGGATAAATTTGAATCCACTGGTTCAGTAAACTATAAACCAACGTACGACGACGACACGTAAGATCTACCGAAAACATCGCCGTTGTCCGTAAGAGTGTGGAGGAGAATCCAAGGCAGTCGATTTCGCGTTGCTCAGAAGAACTTATGTTTTCGCAAACCACAACTTGGCGAATTTTGCGTCGAGACTTCGATCCGTATCGGTACGAAAGTCAACTGACCCAGGAACTGAAGGTAAACGACCATAGACAAACCCGTGTGTTCGCTGAATATGCTCTGCAGCATTTGGAACCTGGCTCTTATTTTCATAAAAAAAATATATTCAGCGATGAAGCCCATTTCTGGATGAACGGGTACGTTAACAAACGAAATTTTCGAATTTGAGAAGATACAAATCCACATGAGATCCAAGAGTGTCTAATACATCGCCAAAAAGTCTGTTTGGCGGTGTTATCGGTTCATACTTGTTTGAGAACGAGGTTGGATAGTCCATCAGCATCAATGGCAAGTGCTATAGGTGGACATTCACCAACTTCTTTTTCCTGAATCTGATGATATGGACACCAAGCACATGTATTTTATGAACATGGTGGCTCTAAGTGCAGCACGGCTCATGTCACAGTGGAAATTCTGCAAGAGCGAATTGAGGGCATGGTCATTTCACGTGTGTGCCGATAGCTTAGTGAGTAGAGCATTGGGCTGGGAACTGAAAGGTCTTGGGTTCAAATCCTGTTCAGGTAGGAAAGAAGTTTTCTAGTTGAACGGTTTTCGACCTCTTATTTGGCTCGAAAATTAACAGTGCTGTGACCTAAAGTGTAAGTAATATAGCAGTAACAAAGCCTAACCAGAACACACAACTAAACTCCTAACTTGCACAAGCTGAAAAATCTTGTCAGGGATCTTCACAAAAGAATATCAGGATATCAGGAGTTGATGTGAACTGGTCACCGAGATCGTACCATTTGACCACGTTATCTGCAGTCGTAGGTCTATGCGAATGGACCACAAACCACATTGGTCCTCAAAGCAAACAGGCCATCGGTCAAATTTAGCCTAATTTATGGCCCAGAATAATAGAAAATTGGACATTTAGATTTAGCATGCGCGCCACCCAGCGAAGTCGCGGCGGACATTCCAAGATATTATATTCCATACATGATGCATCCATAGGCCTTTCAAATGAATAAAAATTTTTGATGATATCTCATATACATTTTGTGTAATTCGAATTTTAAAAAAAAGCGTTTAATGAAAGACCCTATATATTCATATTACAAGAATTTGATGCCGCCATAACTGCAATTGTGTTCGCTTAAAAACGTGACTAATGCATAAAATTTCATACTTTTTTTCCCCTTGAAACTATTAACATAACGGGAGATTTAAATAATTATAAATTTACAAGCAGTAGATATTTCAGCATTTATTTTGATACAATTTATAACTGTTAAAATCTACAAAAGCACTGACGTGAAATCAGAAGCTTTTGTGCGCTTGTTCAACAGTCTATTTTTTTAAATATTTCAAATCTTTGATGAAGTTCTTAAAGAATCTACATATGATGAATAAAAACTCAGAATTCTGTGTTCTTTCGAGCGAAAGTCAAACGTAATTTTTTGCAATTTCAGAACCGTTCTCCTGAAGAAACAGAAAATCTCATGAAATGAATAGTACGCGGTTGAAAGACTTTCTTCACTGGCTTATGTTGGCTTCCAAAGCGTCTTTTATTTCTGATTTATCAGCATAAACCAATGACTTGACATAATCCCAAAGAAAATAATCTAGTGGAGTTATGTCGCATGGAGGCCAATTAATTGGACCGTTTCTCGAAATAATATTATCGCCAAATCTTTTTTTCCATAAATCAATTGTCACGGTACCAGCATGAGGTGTAGCACCATATTGTTGGAACCAAAACACTTCTGGTTCGATAGCATTCAAATTTTGAAACAAATAATCAATGATCATCGATCTGTAACGAGCACCATTCACTGTAACATTAGCTCCAGCATCGTTTTTAAAGAAATATGGACCGATGATAGCTCCAGAGTGTAAAGCACACCATACAGTGCATTTTTCATGATACAATGGAACCTGCAGAACTTCTTGAGTATTGTTTCCACTTCATATACGGGAATTTTGCTTGTTCACATAGCCGTTTAACGAGAAATGAGCTTCATCATTAAACACAATTTTAAGATAAAATCAACTTCAAGCTGTTCTAGGGCTGAACCAGCAAACAAACGACTCTTGTTATGGTCAAGTGACTTCAGTTCTTGAACCAGTTGGATCTTGTATGGGTGTAGACCACGTTCTTTACGCAAAATTGTCCATGTGGTGGATGCACAGAGTCCAAATTGTTGTGAACGTCGACGAATAAACAAATCTGGATCTTCATTAACATTATGACTTACAGCAGCGATATTTTCTTCTATACGTACAGTTCTTGGTCTTGTGGTTGTTGCATCGAGTAGAGAAAATGTTGTCCGAAATTTATCGATAGTTCGACGAATAAGTGCTCTGATGGACGATTATGCAAACCATAAATTTCACGAAGTGCTCTATAAATTTGTCGAATAGAACACTGATTTTGAAATTAAATTTCAACAATTTGTAAACGTTGTTGCAGCGTGAGTCGTTCCATGATAATTTGTCAATGATTACTGAACAGAAATGTCAGAACAACATGGCTTCTACCTTCTGTCAAATTGCAGTTATCCCTATCGAAAGTTCTATCACTCTAAAAAAGCACCCGTTACTTTACATACTTGTTACTGAAATAAGTGAAAAATAAAAAAATCTCGTAACGTATTATATTTTCGTAAAATTATGCATAAGCTTGATTGTCGTTATTTCACATCTAAATACAGATTTGAACTTTCGAAAATATTTGAAAAATAAAATTTTATATCAGAAATAACTCAGGAACAATTGAGCGGATTTTATCCATTTTTGAAATATAATTCAATTCGGCTTAAATCTTTGTGCTGTACACCTAAATACCAAGTGTTACTTTTGATACGTCAGGTTGATGCATTTTTATTTTTTTTTCTAATATTTACTATCAAAATATATATAATATAATATATCTACAATATCACAGTCACATCCATGTCTCTTCGCATCGAACATTAACTTCGAAAATTATTCACATATCTTTGAATGGTGCATCAGTTTATTCATTATATTTCCTTCTTCAGGCTATATGCTCGTTTCATACAACAGCCCCGATATGATGAATTCCTTTGAAGTTTATTCATAATACCGTTCCTCACTTTTGAAGTTCGCTATCAAGGGCCTTTAATAACATATCTACGTTCAGAGTTTCCTGAAATTGAATGAGCTATGAAGTATATTGGAAGTGATGTGATACATCTATCTAAAGCCACTTATCTCTAACCATGCAATACACGAGTAGTACATCAAGGGTGGATATATGAGTATTAAGTAGATCATTAATATTTTCCAACTGTTTCGGCGATTTTTATATAACTAAAATGAATTTCTATAAATTACTATGTATTACTACCAAAAAGCTCAAAGATAAATTTTTTTCACGACAGTGCTCTCTGGGTAAGGAGTGAGCCGTTTAAAATTTGCATTTTCGATCGGCTATAAATAAAGAACTAAGGACTATCAAATGCTTTAGTAGTTTGGTTTTTGACGTCTCTTGTTGGTTCATTGCTGCGATGATGTCCCTCATAAACTCTAGAAGTAAATTTTAAAATGGAACCTTTTGTTGGAAGATCCTTCATATAAATATGTACAATGTACAAAACCCTGTGAAAACTTGAAGATGAAATTACTTGTAGATAGCTGGATATCATTTGACATGGAAGTACAGGTGCTTTCAAAGAATAAAATGCTTAAAATGGAGAGAATATTTCGAAAATATTTGTAAGGAATACATATCATCTCGTATGAGAAATGGATTTTATTAAAATTAGTATCAGCGAGTTCATGGACTTCTTTGTTTAGGAAAATTCATATTTTCAACCATGTCTGTAATTTTCAGTGAGTATAATTTTCAAAATAATATATTCAATCGATTGAATGTCTATCAATATTTTTCTGATATTTTACTCCTAAATAGTAAGAAAAAACTATCAAGACACGCTTATTGGATTATTAATTGTGCTAACATGATTTCGAATTAGTTGTTTATCTCTTGTGGGAATTTGATGATTACTTAATTTAGCTTGTATCGAATACGTATACAATTTTGAATGAAGGATTGATTGATAGCCAATTTACAACCGGTGTACTCCAGAGTGAATATCTTCATTGTCATGGAATAGTCTACCTATGATGTTTCATAGAACATCAGTCGATATTTAATGATAGAAACTTTTGAAGAAATAACTACGCTAAATGGGCTTGGAATCATTTTGATATTTCGGATATTTACTAGAGTCATCTCAAAATTGATAAATAATCTATGTATAAAATATCACCATTGTATCGGGTGTTTTTTTTTAGCGTGGTAGAACTTTCGATAGAGATAACTGTGATTTGACAGAAGGTAGAAGCCATGTTGTTTTGAAATTTTTGTTCAGTAAGCATTGACAAATTATCATGGAAAGTCTCACGCCGCTACAACGTTTACTAATTTTTGAAATTCATTTTCAAAATCAGTGTTCTATTCGCCAAACTTATAGAGCACTTCGTGAAATTTATGGTTTACATAATCGTCCATCAGAGCTGCTTATTCGTCGAACTATCGATACATTTCGGACAACATTTTCTCTACTCGATGCAATAATAACAAAACAATGAACTGTACGTACAGAAGAAAATATCGCTGCCGTAAGTCATAGTGTTAATGATGATCCAGATCTATCTATTCGTAGACGTTCACAACAAGTTGGACTCAGTGCATCCACGACATGGAAAATTTTGCGTAAAGATCTTGGTCTACACCCATACAAAATCCAACTGGTTCAAGAACTAAAGCCACTTGACCATAATAAGCGTCGTTTGTTTGCTGATTAGGCCCTAGAACAGCTTAAAGTTGATCCAGTTTTTAATCGTAAAATTGTGTTTAGTGATGAAGCTCATTTCTGGTTGAACGGCTATGTAATCAAGCAAAATTGCCATATACGGAGTGAAAACAATCCTCGAGAAGTTTTGCAGGTTCCATTGCATCCTGAAAAATGCACTATAGGTGTGATTTACACGCAGTCATCATCGGTCCATATTTCTTTAAAAACGATGTTACAGTGAATGGTGCTCGTTACAGATCGATGATTCAATGATTATTTGTTTCAAAATTTGAATGGTATCGACCCAGAAGTGTTTTGGTTCCAACAAGTTGGTGTTACACCTCAGGTTGTAACCGTAACAATTGATTTATTGAAAGAAAGATTAAGCGGTAACGGTATTTCGAGGAATGGTCCAATTAATTAGCCTCCAAGACCATGCGATATAACTCCACTGGATTATTTTCTAAGGGGTTATGTCGAGTCATTGGTTTATGCTTATAAACAAAAGACGCTTTGGAAGCCAACATAACTCGTGTTATTGATCAAATAATGCCTGAATTAATCGAAAAAGTGGTCCAAAATTGGTCTGGTCGAATGCGGTTCTTAGGAGCTCATGGTGGACATATGCCGGAAATTATTTTCAAAACATAAATGTCATAAAATTATCTTTCAAATAAAAAAAATTTGGCTTCAATCTTAATTTAGAAGTGTTTTATTTTAATTTGAAGTTCTATCACTCTTAAAAAAAACAGACGATATCATTCCGTGATATGTTAATATATCTTTTGGATATTCACTAGTAATCAAACTTTGATTCAATGAGTATGTAAATTCTACACTATGCATACTTCGAGGAGAATAAAGAGGGAAATTATAACCTGGGACTCTTTTATGCACGTCTTTATTATAGAAGAAACTCACAAGTTTAGTTTACCAAAATCGAAAAAAATTCGGCAAAAATATCATTATCGATATTTGTGGTATAGGAAACTATCTTATTATTATGAGCCTAGATCGATGCACTTTGGTTCACTGAGTTAACTTCACAAACTCACAAGCCTTAAATACAAGAGTGCAAATAAGATGATATTTTACATTAACTTTCAGGTTTCGTATTGAAGAAGTTTCAATTAGACCGATATAGGTATGAATTTTGTAGAGATAATGGCTTATCCTAACCCAGTTGGAGGTAACTCAATATAAATTAGCTACTTTAATAGATTTTTTTAAGGATATTGTGGTTCAGTTTGATAGAATAATACCACCAAGCTGCATTTTCCATGATATTTGCTACACTGTGCTAGAGACCGTAATTTGTGTATGAAAGTGAATCGTTGCTAATCAGACTTTTAATTTTTATGAAATTTTCTGATATGTCGGTTGTTACGTTTAAACCTGGCTCGGACTATTTTTCATCAAACGTAAACAATAAATTAAAAAAAACTAAACGGTGAAAATGTTCTGCTGGATCTGCTTGGCTTATTTGTTTAATGTTGAATGTTATAGTATAATGCATGCGATCCAAGAAAATAAGCAAAGTTAGGAAGTATCCTTTTGTATATAAATAAATATATCTTGGTGTGGAAACCCTAACACAAACCTTGTTAAGGAAGGTATATTCGCTTTGCTGTCTTCACTCAGTTCCTTCAGTTGTAGATCGTTAACAGATGTACCACCTATTCTGATTATACCGCCCATGAATCAAATATCAGACGATTCCGTCGCATGAGAACGGCTATATGTGTAGGAGAAAATCCACTGCTTTGATTTTTGCCGTAACCCATCATTCTTGGATTTTTTGCTACTCTCGTTCGTTCTTGAAATGAAGCATTAACATTTTAATTGCGACGTGATGCCATTGCCTGTCAGATACGAGCGTTGCTTGTCTGATTTTAATGAGGAATGTGATGGAACTGAGGCCGGCGGATGAGGAAAACGTGTGAAATAATCCTGCATTAACATTTCTCCATTTGTCATTTACTTTTTGCGATTAACTCCCATTTGATATTGCGTGCTTGTTTCTTTGTTATGTCGAACAAATTATATAGGAAATGATGTCGAAATTGAGAACATGAATTTCTTGGATAGGGAGCATGTAATGAGTTCCAACTGAAAGATACATATCAGTAAGGAAAATGCTGATGATGTAAACAAGTCAAGTTTGCAGTTTCATGATGCAGTGTTTGACTTCTCTCGATCGGTAAGAAATAATGAAAAATATGACCAAAGTGGTAGCTTAACGTTTATTCACTCCAGAATTGGGTTGGCGTCATCAGTATCTTCAATGGTTTTATGAAATTTGAATGTGAGTTAATTTTACAAGACAATGAGCCACAAAAAAGACCACGATACGTGTGAAGTGAGGAGAACTAATGTTCAGCTGCAATCAAGTACAGTAGCCAGTATCGTCGGTGAGCCACATTTGTTTGATTTCATGACGGTCGCAACAACTGGTCTTTCTCAAATGACAACTTAGAGAAGATTGCGTAAAGGTGTTGGCTTGTATAATGTCGTATTGACTCAAGAACTAAGGCCAAATAATCTCAGATTGCATCGAGAGTATGCTGACTTGGCCCTTTAGAACTTGGAACAAGATCCTGATTTTGGCCAAAAAATCATTTCCTCAACTGAGGCACATTTTTGGTTCGATGACTTTGTCAATCAGCAAAATTGCCGCTATTGGTGATAGGAAAATCCTGGAGTGTCGCATGAAATTCCGCAGCATTACCCAAAACTCACTGCATGGTGCAGTTTATGGCATGGCGGCATGACCGGACCTTATTTCTTCTGAAATCAGGATGGAACGGCCGCATCCAAGAATGGTAACCGTCATAGGACAACGTTCCTCGAATTTCTGTGCCAGAAGTTGAGATCAATATTGAAGAGATGTGGTTCAAACTACATGCCATACAGCTAATAAATGCTACGCTCGCTTTGCTGATGGAAGGGTGTTCGAATTTACATCGAACAAGGAATATTCAATTTACTATGCAGGTACATAACAATTATGATTTTTGAGTTAGGAATCTAGGCATTTAAATGTCTCATTTTTCCCTGAAACCTTTGGGCCTGTTAAGGGCCGGAAATATTTGTCCTTCATAGTTTTCTTAGAAACCCATTAGAACGGACGCCGTTTCAAGCGGACAACAGTCGAATGTCGTTTCGGAAATTACCTGACCATACTTCGAGCCCTAAGAGAGTCTCTCGTTCGATAGTTAGCCAAAAGGTTCAGTTGAAGACATCCCTCAAAGTTCGTCGTTGGCCCTCTCTTCGTACTTCCACCAAAAGGTCACGCAATATTCTCTACTCTTCGAACATTAAGTTCTGATCCCACACACATTCTCTAGAAGTAACTTCTAATCACATTTCTCGTTGTCTGTCAAGTGATAATCCTACAACTCTCTCTATTCTTGAATTATTTTATATTCACATTTCACTTTAACCTTCCAATGAACACTCTCTCTTAGTAACCCATAACGCACTAAAGACCTGGAAGTGAATGTTTTTATCTACATTGTTTGTAATAAGATAGTAATTTGTGAAAAATGAACCCAACAGAGAAACTAATAAAAGTGAATTCGGTGAAAGTGAAGAACGGTGGAAAAGCTCAAAGAAGAACTATTTCACGAACAGGTTTTCACCGCAATTAGGGTTGAAAGTACACCGAAACAACTCCCTCAATTTCGGTGAACAATTCAAACTTGTGATTTGTAATTTATATATAAGGCTGAAAATAAACCATTTAAGCCAATTAAACATTCCTCTCTCAACCCCATTAAAAAAATATGCTTAACCAAAAATTCGCATATTTTTGGTGTTTGTTAAAAACTCTGGCGTTCAAACGCGGTGTTACTAAAAGAAGTACACAGTTTCGTATCATTCGTTGGGTGGTAGAGCCGGCACAGATGATAAATTCAACAAGATTCGACACCTGTATATCTGCTTCTTGTGTACCAAGTAAAGTGGTGAACTATACATACTGTATGTTACACAATTGCGTATTTAATAACTACTATAGATCAGATCTTAAGGCATATATCATTAAGATATATTGAAAAAAATAATAACCCAAAAGAATTAATTCATTCATCTGATAGTCTGTGCCAAATATTAACATATTAATAAAATAATACAGATATATGTTGCACTGTACCAATTTGAAGAACTTGGTTTAACCCTAGCTCTCACATCTTATTAATCATATTTGGAGCAGATTATCAGGCAAATTGATTCATTTGAATAAAATTGCTATTTATGAGCATCTCGGCGTAATTGGATATGACTTCAGATGACGCTAGTGTATGATAAATACATTGGTGACGGAATTCATACTGTACTTTCGCGACAGACTTGCTATTTCGGATGAAGATTCCCCGAATACAGCTCCATGACTTTGATTGATAAACAAATGCTAAGTCCCTACGAATCTAACGGTACCAGCTCTACCTGGATCGACCCTTCTTGAAGAAGTACTAGCCGTTTCAACAACGTCCATCACTGCGCCACCCTGTATAATCTACAATGTATCGTGTGTTATGATCTTCATTAAAAGAGCGCCCAGAGCGGATTCGCATTAAACAAAATGATTGCAAATGAACAATTTGACTGTTTTAACTACGAAAAATAGTTGAGAAAGGTTGCACTCTCCCACTCAGTTAAAAATTGTTGCGAAATTAACTATATCCAACACATACTGCAGTGCTAGAATGACAGGAAGTAATTTCTTCAAAACATGGAGTGGGCAATACGTTCTTGATAATACCTCATCATCTTCACTGAATTCAATGTAGAAGTCATCTCCGTTAATAACTCAATTATATTAACAACTTTATGTTTATCGCCGCAGGATAAGTTAATGTAGTTAATGTTAAATTGTACCAATGCATAAATATTTCTTGAGGAAAGTGATAAATTCATTTGCCTTCTTCTGAAATCTTGTTGATTATCATGAAATATGATGACCGGTTTGGATGCTATTGGTTGTATTTGATACAAATTAAATTTTTTCACATGTTCATTCAAATATAACATTTGTCGTAACAACTAGACAGTAATTTCTTCAAATGTTACATTCGGATAAAGTTTCCATCAATTGAAGATAATATTTTAATGTATATTCGAATATTGTTCCTCAACTGAATAAATACAATTATAATTCCTTCTCTTGAAAACACAGTAATTGGATTGGCATGTTAAGAAGATCAATTCAAAGGAGTTTATTGTGTTAACTGTGTTGAATGTTTCAGTTTAATCACTAAGATTTAGTTATGAGAAAAATAGTTAATCAAAATCTATCTTTTCGCTATCTACATCTTCCGGAAATTTCATTATCATGTTCTTATTTTCATCTACTCTGCTTATATCTGTTAAATTCTTTATTGTTCATTGAGTTCCTAAAGAGGTAGTTGGAAAATGACCTTTAAAACCGATAGGTAAGATTACAAAATTGTTGTTGATTTCATAATATAAAATAGACCTATTTTAACTCGCACTTTTACAGGATTTAGACCACTAGAATCACTAGGATTTTAAACATTTCAAATTGGCTACTGGTCAAAATAGAAATGCAGATATTGAAAATAATAAAATTTTTCAATGGATTAGCTTTATAAGAACCGAACCCAGGTGAAGGGATTAAAAGAGTTCCGTTTCGAAGTCTCATTTAAATTTTACACAGTCTCATTTAATTATTATATACACATACCACAGAGAACGGAGAGTTATTATTGCATTACTGAAAAACAAAAATTGAAAGAATGTCCACGATAAATATTGGAGGATAATATTTATTTCGATTTTATAATTTATATTCTTTTATGGTACATTATCCCCTCTGAGTACATATTTGTGAATAAATAAATAAAATAGACAAACAGATATCGAGAACCCTTAGCGTTCCCATTCAAACATCTTTGTAGATTGTGTCAACAGTTGAGACAACCAATCAGAATAGTTGAGGCAATCAGGAGAATCAACAAATATAAAACACTAATTTTATTAGTTTCGACCAAAAATAAGGTCTTTTTTCAGCAATGTATTAAGTTTTTAATCAATTCCGTATTCAAATCTGTAATAACATTATTTTCTGTCTTATTTTTGGGTGAATATTCAGAAATATTGAGTTGAAGCTACTAAAATTTGTCTGAATGATCTGAAAACTTCATCGTTGAAGATAGGTATGTAACACTAGTTACATGATTTTATTTATTTATTTTATTATTTTATTTATTTTATTTATTTATTTTATTATTTTATTTATTTATTTTACCTATTTATTTATTTTTTGATCAAATACGATATCAACAAGCATAAGCCCAAAATGACATCCACGGCAAAATACAAAAAATTTTACTATATGTGCAACCCCAAATCTACACATTCCACCAATTTGAAGAAATCAAAATTATAATACGTAAGAAACTTAACAAGATCTAAAATTTTAATTCAATAGCTTCATTTTTCTATTGAATGATCCAATTGACAGGAAAAATTTATTATTGTCCTTATTATAATTATATACTTTCATGGTTCTGTTGACCGGAGATTACTTTTTCAAATTTGTTTCATGAAACGTAACCTCAAAAATAGCATTACCTCTTAACGGTCTAGATGGAACTTGAATACTCACATAGGACTGCAAAGCTGGAGAAATAACATAACCATTCAACAATTTATATAAAAACATAACGTCGCTATGTTCTCGACAGTTTTCCAATGAGTCATAATTTTTCCTAAGTCTAGTCATGCTCGTCATACAATTACAACTACCTGTAACCTTATATTCTAAATATCTTAGAAATTTATTCTGCACCATCTCCAATTTGTGCTTGTAGATATTATGGCGACCAAACAACGGATGCATAAGATAACCTAGTGTAAATAAAGTCAAAATATAGCGCCTTCAAGGCCTTAGTGGAAGGGAGATCTCTACAAGATCTCATCACAAATCCTAGCATCTGGCTAATTTTGGTCACCACATAATCGATGTGTGAACCAAACAACATTTTTGTATCAAATATTACACCCATATCCACACCTCGTGCCGACGCTGTAAACGATTATCACACAAATAGTAGTCTAAATGATCAAATGATTGATCTTTAGTTTACGACGGAAAGTTATGCAGTAACACTTATTCAAGTTGAGAAATAGTTTATTTTAGAGGTTACAGAGGTACAGAGCCTTCAAGGACGGTCGTGAAGTGGACGGCTTCGATCGAAGATAACGTCGATAAAATTAAGGAAAGGGTGCTGGAAAACCGTCGTACCAGCTTGAGAGAGATAGCACATGATCTTAAGATATCCCACGAGTTCGCACGTACGATTTTGATTGATATTTTGGGCATGAGAAAGGTGGCCGCACGACTCGTACCGAAAGACCTGAATTTTCTTCAAAAACGTCATCGCGAACAGGTTGCTTCAGACATGCTGGATCGCTGTAATTCCGATTCTACATTCATGGAACGCATTATAACTGGTGATGAGACCTGGGTCTACGAGTACGATATGCAAACAAGCCAGCAATCATCGGAATGGGTGGCAAAAAATGAGCCGAAACCGAAAAAACCACGCCAAAGCCGCTCGAAAATGAAGATGATGCTCATTGTTTTCTTCGATATCCGTGGCGTGGTGCACTACGAATTCGTTCCAGAGGGTCAGACGGTAAACAAGGAGTATTACCTAGGCGTTATGAAACGTTTGCGTGAGCGTATCCGTAAGAAGCGGCCAAATTTGTGGGTGAAAAACTCATGGATTCTGCATGACGATAACGCGCCTTCTCACCGAGCTACGATTGTGACTGACTTTCTCGCCAAAAACTCAACAAACGTGCTTCAGCAACCACAGTATTCGCCGGATTTGGCTCCCTGCGACTTTTTCCTCTTCCCAAAACTAAAATTGCCCCTTCGTGGCACCCGTTTTGAGTCGATTGAAGCCATAAAACAACATTCGGCGCGAGAGCTAAAGTCCATCCCGGAAAGCGCCTATAAAAAATGTTTCGATAATTGGAAGTGCCATTGGCATAGATGTATTGGAGCAAATGGAGCCTATTCTGAAGGCGACACAATAAATTTTGACGATTAAATGTAAAAATGTTGTTTTAATTGAAAATTCCCGGTACTTTCTTGACAGAGTAGTATATCAAAAATTTTTGATAGGCAGGGTAGAATTGCTTTTGGTCTGTAGTTGGTACATTCATTTTTATCTCCATTTCCTTTATAAATGGGAATAACTTTCGCAGTTTTCAGCTCATTTATTGATTAGTATTGGAATTGGATAACTGATATCCTCACTCAAGACTTCTACATCTGACGAGTCTTTTGATTTTAAAGATGATATTATCTTTTTGACCTCATTTACGGTGCACTCAAAAAGAAAACAAGATTTTTCATTATTTGATGCCAAGGTTTTTGGTAATTTGTGGCTTTGGGATTTTGTTATTAATTTTTCTCCAATATTTTTGCCAATACTTGCAAAATAGTTATGTAGTATATTGGGATTGAGTTCCGTGGTCATACTGTCCTTTATTCTTTTTGAAGTTTCATTTCTTATCACCTTCCATAACACTTTCTGTTTATTTTCGGCTCTATTTACGTATTCTTCATTCTTCTCTTCTATAGTTTTATTTATTCTTTCGATATATTCTTTCTTATAATACTTGTAAGCTGATAAGGATATTTGATCTCTGTCTACTTTGGCTATAGTCTCTAACTCTGTTAAGGTTTTTTCATTTCTACTAATTCTTGCGTTTTGCAGATGAGTTTCTTTTTATTTACTTTAATCTTTTTTCCTCCAAAGGTATTGTTGCTTGGTCGATTATTTGCAACAGATATTTATGATAAGCTGAAAAAGCTTCTTTTGCATTTGTTTGGTCGAAAAAATTTTCTCATAAGATATTTGAGATAATTAATTCCTTATTGAACTAATAATTTCTTTTGTGATATACTTTCTCCTAATAATTTGCCTTTCATTTTCGGATTCATTAACCGAACAATTTGGAAAAACACTTGCAATATTATATAACAAGCGAATTGAAGGAAGAAAATAGGTATAAGAAATCTTCAACTGATATTTGAGTTGGAGGAGCGACATATTCCAGAAAAATTTTTGGTGGAAATGTATGGTGAATGTTGGTTGTCAGATTTTTACTGTTTTGAAAATATTTGGAAATAAATAGACAAAATATCAGTCTATGGTTGTTTCGGTCTTTACGGAAATTCATCTTGAAATTATGATTAAAAAGCAATATTCTATTTCCGCTAACATTTTATTTCACAACAAATGTTTCGTCATACCATGACTTCATCAGGTGAGTACTACTCGATATTGAAGTGTCTAGTAGCTTTGCCGATGATAGCACGTTGATGTCTTCTTTCATCGGTGACAAACCTTGCACCATCGTTGACTCTCTCCTCCATAGATGCCTGCAAATCGATTCCCTAAACGAAAATCTCAACGAAAAAAATAGACGAATGGAGTCAGCGGAATCTGGTGTAATTATGCTATTTTTCGAAATGAGCGATGAAATTGCCCAACGATTCAATATGATATTTGTGGTTCATTTTTAGAACGATTTTCAAGAAAAAAGCGTGGAATAGTCCTTTAGAATGAATATTTCATAGTCATTCGAGTACTTCAAGTGCTGGTATAAATTTTTATATTTATATTATAATTAACATTGTAGTTTATCAAGAATAAGAATAAGATTATGAAAATTTCAGAGGTTAAAATATCTTCACGGCGATTCGAGGATGATAAACAAAAATTTATATGAACCATTATAACGAACCTTTTATGTTTCAATCCAAGCATTCCTCGACTAATCATTCATAAGGTCCTGGGATAGAGGTATCTCTTGTGATACACTAAAAGCCCTAGTATTGGATATTACGAACGATTTTATATCCATTCCAATAATTACCAACATCAAAAGTTCTGGTCGCAACCATTTCCCGATTTGATAAAACATAAGAATTTGTACATCGCGTTCCTACTTTCTTTGTGTTTCCTAAGACCCCAATAAAGTTATGTAATTTATTCCTCTTTCTCCTGCTCTAGAACAAGCATTAACTTTATCGATAAGACTGAACCAACTCAAGTTAAGTGATTACTTTTGAAATACTGAAGTATACTGAGCTCAGTTTCACATCGACACTTCCGAGGGCATGGTCAATTAACATTGTGATTCACCAATTAAGACCCGCCGCTCATGAAATGTTACATAAAACATGCGTGCTTTTTATTCATTAGCTTGGAGAACGGATCGCTTGGAATTCCGACCGCATGTAATACAATTAGTAATAGAGATAAATTATTCCAAAATGACGATCTTCTTTGCCATTCCGCAATTTTGTTGGGCATTTGTGGAATTAATTATCTGGGAAAATCTTCCTTTAATTTCATAAGAGGGTGAATAATGAGCTTCTTAATTTCAATGATTTATTGTGCTTGTTTTGCACAATCGATATTTTTCGTCGGAAATTAAAGAGAGTGCTGGGTATTTTTCGGAATTTCAAGAAAGTTTTGGTTCAATTTGAGAAACCGATTAACCAGTATGTATATGAAGAAAAATGTAGATACGTTGAAATCAATAAACGTCAATTATATATTTTTTTGTACCATGATTAGTTTCTTTATTTTTTCTCGTGCTTTATTTAATTTTAATTTTTGAGCACTTTTATTAGGATTAACCTGTGCAATTGATTCCTTGAGCCTAGAAGGAACTTTCTGCTGAATAACCTTTCATGAACTTCTTTTAAAATGGTCCTCCAGTCGCAAATTTTTATCTTAAAAGATCTCTCATTATATAGAAAACAAAAAATGTTTCATTTTGCAAATCGCACTCCAAGTAACGTTGATTGATTTATGGTAAAATAGAACACAAATTATCAGGTCCGTTTTCTTAATTGATATAAAACCAATTTTTTGAATACCTCATTTGATTACACCTAACTCTTCCATAAGTGTGTGAACGTTATAATAAGGATCAATACAAAAAACACACTTTTTTGTTAAAATAATCTATTGGCTATCGATTTCGGCTCTAAGCCATCATCAGGCCAGCTGAAATAAACACATATATAAATATATAAAAATAAACCCTTTACAATAAAAATACAGACAATTTATTCATTTTTGTCCTTATGTTATTCATTCAATTATTAGACTAAAGATTGTGTAAAAAATACAATACTGTCAAAAATTCAAAAAATATACATATATCAGACGGGTAAGTATAGAGGAGTAGCTCTTTTGTTGATGAAATATTTTATGCATAACTCTCGTAAATAGTAAACAACGGTGAAAACATACAAATGAGATATTGAAGAGCAGGGAATAGATAACAAGATGCGCATATTAACGTCTGGTATGTGATGGATGTTATTCAAAAGGCGCGAAATATGAATAAAAGTAAAACAGTTACTATGCGTGCGTTCCAAGGAATTTAAAGAAATTTCTATCTGGAAATTCTGAGATTTTATTTAATAGGTGTTCGTTCTGTTCGTTCTTTAGAATTTAATATTGTTCAAGGAGTTATAGTCTCTAATAGTTGTTTTCTCTGTGCAGAATTTCTAAATTTTCTATTGTGGTCCTATGATTCAATTCTATCAGACTATTTCCTAACGATGAATTTGGTCGATTCTTTACGTGTTCATTGAATCTTTTATTTTCAGAACGGGTGGTTATCCCTATATAAAAGGAAGGGCAGTCAGCAAAGGTTATTTTGTATATGCCACTATACTGATGGTTGCTCATTCTCTTCTTGTTATTAATCAAGATGCTTTCTAGTGTCTGATGTCGTTTAATGTGTAGTCATGTTTTCTGAGAGTTGCGTTGATTTTTTCATTGAATCCTTCATAAAATGGCTTTCAGAATTAATTTCCGTCTGGAAAAATCCATAAATAATTCCATACATTTTTTGGATCGGAAAATTGGGCTCAAAGATAATACAGAGCGACATCTACAGAAAACCTACTCAGACAGACACAATCATCCCCTATAATTCTTATCACTCCGCCCCAATCAAAAGAACAGCTTTCAGATTTTTGTTCAACCGTCTTTTGAACATACCTCTATCTAGGGAAAATTAAAATAAAGAATTAATACCATATACCACATTGGGGAAAATAATATATTCAAGATCATATATTGATAATAATTTGAAATCGATAAAGAATAAAATGCGCATCAATAAGATATACCCACACACATCTATCAATCAACGATACATTTCTTTGCCATTTTATAAAGGATTCAATTTGAAAAATCAACGCAACTCTCAGAAAACATGACTATACATTAATAAACAAACGACATCAGACCCTAGAAAGCATCTCGATTAATAACAATAAGAGAATGATTAATATAGTGGCATATACAAAATAACCTGTGCTTACTGCCCTTCCTTTTATATAGGAATGTCATGTTCCTTTTATAATAGGGAATCATCCGATAGAACTGAATCATAAGACCACAATAGAAAATTAAAAATTCGCACAGAGAAGACAACTATCGAAGACTAGTATTCCTTGAACAATATGAAATTCTGAAGAACAAACAGAACGAACACCTTTTAAATGAAATCTCAAAATTTCCAAATCTAAATCTTTTCAAATTCCATGGAATGCTCACATAGTAACTGTTTTACTTTTATTCATATTTCGCACCATTTGAACAATGTCCATCACATACCAAACATTAATATGCACATCTTGTTATCTATTCCCTGCTTTTCGATATCTCATTTGTATGTTTTCACCGTTGTTCAGTGTTTTCGAGGGTTACACATAAAATATTTCATCAACAAAAAAGCTACCCCTCTATATGTATCCCTCTGATATGTGTTTATTTTTTTCAATTTTTGATAATATTGTATTTTATTGTTGACGATGAGTTCAAATAACACAATTTTTAGTCTAATAATTGAATGAATAATAAAAGGACCAAAATGAATAAATTCTGAGAAAATTCCCCCAAAACATTTGTTATGATGATTGTCTGTATTTTTATTACAAAGTGTACATTTTTATATATTTATAAATATATGTGTTTATTTTAGCTGCCCTGATGATGCTTTGAAGCCGAAATCGATAGGCAATAGATTATTTTAACAAAAAAGTGTTTTTTCTTGTATTGATCCTTATTATTTCATTGGAATATTGTATAATGTATTTGATATGCCTGAAATTTGTTAACATTAGGTTTCCTCATGAAATTTGACTTGCATATTCACATCCTAATTCAATTTATATTCACCAGATTTAAAATTGACTAGATCGGCCATTGAGACTATATAAAAGGCTAATTTTTAGTTGTCATGTTTCCGTATCAATTTGGTGGTTCTCACCGTTTCGAGAATCTAACTAAGGGGTGGGCCATTTAAAATTTGGTATTTAGACGGGCTGTAAATAAAAAACAAACGAATATTTTTTATTTTGTTTGTTAATTAGAAAGGCTCAACCTTGACATTTACGAATGAAAAAAAATTTCATTCAAATAACTGGCTATAGTACATTGTCGATTGTTTGGGGCTAACGAATGGCAACTTTGTCCTCCGAGGTGAAAAAGAACTTAATAGTTGAAGATGATTTTTCTGGGAAAATCCTCATCTTCGGCCCTGCAATCATATGCGCATTGAACGAAATAGAAAGGTATCGGATGATCACGAGGCTTCACTTCTTGCACAATTTGAACTTTGTAAAGTCTTGATATCAAGGTCTTCATGCAAAATTTTCCCCAAAGATGTGCGAGACATGTTCAGTTCTTGAGCACGATGTCGAGTTGATGTTGCTGGATGTTCAGCCACATTCTAGGTTACAGCAGCAATGTGTTCATGTGTCATGAATAACGATCCAGTTTTCACGAACCAATTACCGTGAGGCCATTTTATTTCTATTGAATTTTCCACTTTAATTTCTAACAGTTTGGATAGAAGATTCACCACTTTGGAAATGAGTTTTTAATATTTGCAAGTTTTGTTCAAGAGTAAATCGACCCATTTCGTTAATGTCAAATATTAAACTAACTCTATATCAAAACACGAATGATAGAAATGCTTCCAGACTTGAAATAACCACATGTTCAAAATGCAAATTCTATATGGTCCACTCTCTACTTCATTTAAGAATTACTTTCGACAATTATTTCCAGAGTTATTTAGCTTACTACAATTGATCGATTGGTCGGACGTGTCGAATTAAAATCGAAATCTTTTTGTTCGTAACATCAGCAGAATAGTTTGATATAATTCGTAAAATGACGATATTCCAATCGAATATTAGCACCTTGGTAGGAGCGTGCCTTAAACGAAAATCAATACGTTTTATCCAATTTTCGCCATTGTACCTTGAGAGTTAAGTATTTTTTGCCTTGGTGTAGCCATGTACAAGACAAAATAAATTATCAATATTTAAGTGTCGAGCGAATTGCGACTCAAGCGAAACTTTCGGAAAACTCAGCACTGGCTTCTCGGGCTACTGAAACTTCCTCAAGGATAACGTCCGCTGTACTGTTAAGTTGAAGTTATGAAGAGAGATCCACCACAGGTTTACATGAAATAGAAGGTCTTTTGTGAGAGTCAGTTAGCTGTGAATGAAATACGGGTATTTCTGTTTTCCGCAGTTGGAAACAACTTATCATTCTCTGTTTTTCTCCTCCTTCCAGCAATCGATTTATTGTTAGAAGTCTATGCGAGCATCCGAGATGCAGAGAAATTCCGTGTAGAAATTTTCTGACTATGAAACTTTTAATGACCTGCTTTTAGCGCTCCAGTTCATAGATGAAAAATGTTTTAAATTTCATGAAAATATTAATTACTTCGTTTAGTTTAAAAATGGATCGTCTGTTTCTATTTATAGATTATAGATAGATTATATTAAAGATTTCATTGTTTTAACTATTTTTAATATTGGTTAGTTATTATGCACATTTTTCAATTAAAATTTTCAGTTGTGATGCAAGTTTTCGTGTCTGCGGAACGCAGGAGAGAAAATAGCCCTAAAGTTACTTATGACAAAATGTGAGGCATTCTAACTGATCGTAAAAAAATAAGAATTGTGATATTTGAATATCGAGCAGTAACAATTTGAAGTTCTTTATATTATTATATTTTTATAATATTATATTATTTGACTATCAATAACAAAAACCTTTTATATGACAGGTTGATCATTTAGAAATAATAACAAGGCGAATCTTTCAGTTAAAAAAATTTCTGATCAAAATCGTGTTACGATCGCTTCTGGAAATGGGAAGAGGACTTTCAACGAAATACTGCTCCCTGAACATATTGCAATTTTCTCTGAATAAGATCTGTACCCTTGGAAATATATCTCTAATATTTCGCGTCCTTGTGCTGTCCTTGATATTAAATTTTCCAATGATCAAACCTCAAATACACCCTTTTATTGCCTGAATTATACCAGTAAGCTTGTTCCGTCTCATTAGAGACGGTCCTGTTGTTAAAAATTAGTTTGTCATTGAAAATATGAATAAAAACAATATTCTAATTTCCGCTAATATTTTATTAACACTACGATCGTTACGTCATACCATGACTTCTTCAGGTGAGTATTACAAGATACTGAGTATACCATGAACAAGAACTTCATTTTATAGTACATGGATATAACAAAAATAGAAGAGGGGGTGAAGAGAGTTTTACAATTCTTTTGGGAAACTGAAAAATGGTTCAAAAAAGATTCAATAAAGGGGAGTTACTTAATACAGAATTAAGTAACCCCCCTTTGTTGAATCTTTTTTGGACCATTTTTCAGTTTCCCAAAAGAATTGTAAAACTCTCTTCACCCCCTCTTCTATTTTTGTTATATCCATGTACTATAAAATGAAGTTCTTGTTCATGGTATACTCAGTATCTTGTAATACTCACCTAAAGAAGTCATGGTATGACGTAACGATCGTAGTGTTAATAAAATATTAGCGGAAATTAGAATATTGTTTTTATTCATATTTTCAAGATGAATTTCCGTCAAGTAAAGACCGAAACAATCATAGATTAGTTTGTTATTGATACTTAGGTCTTTTACGTTGATACTTCGATCTAGCACTTTTGAGAATTGCTGTTGGAACTGTTTACACTTCAGATTATTTGTATTCTAATGATTATATATGGCCTTAGAAAACATGAAAAGTCATTTAGAGATTTTGATATATTTATGCCTGTTAATTTCACATGACGCAGCATTCGGAGTTATAATCTTCTTTACTTGCATTGATCTCATCATTTTCCTGTAACTCATAAGAAGTTTTATTTCGTTCATTCAGTCCACCTCCAAATGGACCTTCCAATCAATTATGTTAATTTCCCTCTTTTTGTAAGAAGGTATGCACCTCTAACGTTCAATCTTTGAAAAGACTGTAAAATCATTATTATTCCAGTAATCGTCAAATTTGTCGCATGTAGCCTTTGCTACATTATGAACTATCATTTGGATAGTCCAATTTGTCGTACGTAGTTTGTGACATTTCGGTCCAAGCTATCGCGGTTATTATTGTTATTATAGTATTACATTCGATTGCCAAAGCATTGGCAAATTCATTACATTTGTTTTTAGTGTAATAATCATATCTTTTAACTTGGTTTATATACAGTAAACCAAGAATTATGGTTCGTTGTTATCATAGTGTATTACGAGGGTTTTACTTTAATTCCGTATCATCTTCGTTGTTTTATCTTATTGGATAAACAAAACTAGTTCATCATACTACATATAAGTGACCTTGAAGTAAAACTCTTCGTCAACTACGCCAAAATACAGTCCACTTAAACCCATAGAAATTAATCATCGACGTTAATTAAATTGTAACTGCCTGTTATTTCAAAACACTGAAATAATAGGCAAAATACTGCGGTAAACTTAGCGTGGTACGTTACAAAGCTGATGGTCTACTTATAAACGATGTGTATATAAGATAAAATAAGAAGGAACGGTTTTTTACTTGATAGAAGAATTATCACAAAATTTGAATATCAAAACAGATTTAATCTGTTGTCTTCTACAATTTTAATTTCGAAACATTTTTTTTTTAAGAAACTTTAAGAATTAAATTAATGTCTTTATAAGCACTGCTCATATTTAATAGACGTATAAAATCAAAATTCATCATACAATATCAAATGGAATTAAGAAAAACCAACGAATATGAATTGTCAATTGAAATTAAAATATAAATAAGCAAACATTTTTTGTTTCGTTCCAGGCATGCGTACTGAACTCTTCAGACAAACGCACGAAGCCCTGTTTGTTACAAAATATATTGTTTTCTGATCCTATATCAATGAAAAATAACTCTTTCTCAAAAATATAAAACATAATTTCAAGAACTTCTCAAAAACTAATTTATTTGAAATATTCAATATATTTAAATAAATTACTTCAAAAAATCTCAAAACATGTAGCACATCCTCAAGAAATAATTAAAGTTACGATAAGATCAGTTCAACTTTACATATAAAAAATAATAAAATCAATTAGACAATGTATAGACTTACCGAGTGCACTTCAGAAATATATGGTATATGAAGATGTAAATAGGTACATTTATATCCAAGGTATTCTATGTTCTATGTTCACAAAAAATCATACAAAGCTTATAAGGCACTTGGTCTTAGTTAAAACCATTCAACACTGTATAATGAATTTCTTTATTTAAAAAACCTAATATAATTATATATTATATATAAGATAAAATAAGAAGGAACGGTTTTTTACTTGATAGAAGGATTATTACAAAATTTGAATATCAAAACAGATTTAACCTGTTGTCTTCTTCAATTTCAATTTCGAAAAATTTTTTTTGAAGAAACTTTAAGAATTAAATTAATGTCTTTATAAGCACTGCTCATATTTAATAGACGTATAAAATCAAAATTCATCATACAATACCAAATGGAATTAAGAAAAACCAACGAATATAAATTGTCAATTGAAATTAAAATATAAATAAGCAAACATTTTTTGTTTCGTTCCAAGCATGCGTACTGAACTCTTCAGACAAACGCACGAAGCCCTGTTTGTTACAAAATATATTGTTTTCTGATCCTATATCAATGAAAAATAACTCTTTCTCAAAAATATAAAACATAATTTCAAGAACTTCTCAAAAACTAATTTATTTGAAATATTCAATATATTTAAATATATTACTTCAAAAAATCTCAAAACATGTAGCACATCCTCAAGAAATAATTAAAGTTACGATAAGATCAGTTCAACTTTACATATAAAAAATAATAAAATCAATTAGACAATATATAGACTTACCGAGTGCACTTCAGAAATATATGGTATATGAAGATGTAAATAGGTACATTTATATCCAAGGTATTCTATGTTCTATGTTCACAAAAAATCATACAAAGCTTATAAGGCACTTGGTCTTAGTTAAAACCATTCAACACTGTATAATGAATTTCTTTATTTAAAAAACCTAATACAATTATATATTATAAATAAAATAAAATAAGATTTTGTAATAATCCTTCTATAGAGTAAAAAAACCGTTCCTTCTTATTTTAAAAATATACTGTCCTTCAATGGAAATATTACGAATTATGTTTTCAAACTGGATTAAACGATAGATAATTTATATAATACGAAATTGTAACTTAAAATAAAGAAGTGAAAGAATATAGCCTTCTAGTTAGTTCTGAAAATATTGACTTTATTGGCCCAGTGTTACTCCAAAAATCAAAATCTAGACATCGATAATTTCTCCGAATGATCCAAAATGAAGTGCTACTATATTCTTCGAAAGAGAGTCGATTTAACTCGTTCAATTCCACCAGTTTATAATTCAATCAATCAGATTCAACTAAGATGTTCAAAGTGGACGTCGACATCATCGGTAAGAAAAACATACTTACGCTATAACTCTACGCAAGCCAGCGTTCCTGACGTACGGATCTTATAGAACTAGTATTATTCATAATAGATAGTTGATGATCTGAACGTCAATATCTAAAAATGCCCGGATTTCAACGGCGAAATTCAAGTGTAAATTTTTTTTTATATCCTGTATAAGCTTGCTACAGAACGAAATTTCTAAGATGTCTGATTCTGCAGCTGTGGAAGGGCAACAAACCGTTGTGAGATCCTATATACACTCACCTTTCTTCAACTAGTAAGACAAAATACCGTACACTTCCATTCTCTCCTTGAAAACCCATTAAATACTAAATTTATTGTTTTCTCTTCAGAGCAATTCCCAATTTCCGCCACAACAA
Source organism: Megalocaria dilatata (assembly GCA_034642435.1). Classification (NCBI taxonomy): domain Eukaryota; kingdom Metazoa; phylum Arthropoda; class Insecta; order Coleoptera; family Coccinellidae; genus Megalocaria; species Megalocaria dilatata. The sequence goes on from CM067855.1 coordinate 48,517,395, forward strand.
AAAACATTCTGCCTGGAAGGAAATGAGCACTTGCTGAACATTTTATGATTGCAGCTACACAAAGTGAATAATTTTTATCAATATAAGTGCTACAATTTCAGCCATTATGTCATAAAATTGAGGACATAAAGTAATAAAGAAGAAATACGTTGTTTTATTGTAATGCGGTGCAGAATTACATCCATAAGTATCCTCATATTTTACAATATTAAGAGTCACTTCGAATTTTTTTTATTTCATTTGGAGACTAAAATAGAAAGGCCTTTTACTTGATAGAAGAAATATAACAAAATTGAATATTAAAACAAATTGAAATATGTTTATCTTCTATCTTTTTTTTGAAATTAAAATTGTAGAAGATAAACATATTTCAATTTGTTTTAATATTCAATTTCATTTGGAGACATTTATGTATTATGTTTCTCAGTCTTTTGAAACAAGAATTAAGTATACAGCTTAAACTCAAATCAATGTCGTGATGAATGTTGAATTTCTACACCAATTGTGAAGAATTCTTCAATGAATCAATTGAGCAAACACGAATCCTACTCAGGAAAAACTTATTTGACTATCATGATTTACTAATAATAATTTTTTCAAGGACTAGATGTTGACAAATTCTTCAATCCATGTATAGCTGATTGACACTTTGAATACATGTTAATTCTTTCTATTACCAATGAAATTTCGCGAAATAGCAGATCAACATTTTGATTTACAACGTATACAATTTCAGGATAATGGCCAATATTAATTAATCGATTGAAGATACTAAAAAAACGATATTATTTTATGATGGCTCGAAACAGGCCGTTGCAAACAATTTCTATGCACGAGGATGGATCAAAATATGGATCAAATATAATTGGACTTTTACTGGTCGCTGCGTGAAGTCATGCGTGTGGTACTCTGTTATGTATTGAAAGGTATTGTCTTGGGAAGAAGAGGAAAACACAGTGGTTCACTACAGTTGATTAGGCGTCAGTAGTATCATAGCTGAGCAAGAGGTACATACATCTGTCGAGCAACGCATAATTGTAATATTTTTATCTCGGGTAGGCGTAAAACTTCCCAAAATTTTACGTTAATTAAGTCTATACTTCGCTAAGAAGATTCAAGAACGTAAATCTACGAATAGCAGAAAAAATTTCTAAGTGGCCGTGATGCAGCAGTAGAAAATGTGAATCATGCCTGCCAACCGTGAACAAGTTTTACTGACAGGAACATTCGTGCGATCCGTGAACTGATTCAAGCTGACTGGCGACTTACACGAAATTGCTGCAGAAGTGGGAATATCTATCATTTTTAATGAGTTGGGGTATCGGAAACTATCGGCAAGATGGCGTTCTAATGGAAAATCTCAAAGAGCACCGTTTTGCTACCTCTGAAAAGCTTTTAAAGGGTTATTGGTGATAATTTCTTAAGTCACATTGTCACCTGTGATCATATATGGGTGCGTTATTACACTTCTGAATCTAATCTGGCACGCAAGGAGTGGAGACAAACTGGAAAAGCGCCACATCGAAAAGTCAAAACACGTCTGTTTGCAGGAAAAGTTGTTGCACCTGTCTTTTTTTTGGATAGCAAAGACGTACTGTTTATTGATGTTCATCATGAACAAGTGCGATTAATGTTGAATACTATTGCAAGCTCTTTAGTGAAGCTGGCTTATAGAAGAAAAAGACGAGGCATATGCATCCGAAGTGTGATTCTTCTTCATGACAACGCACGGCCACACATAGGTTCATTGGGAAATACTCGAGCATACGTCCTACAGCCCAGATTTGTCCCCGTGTGAATATCACATGTTTGGTCCACTTAAAGAAGATAGCGGCATTAAAAAACTTCCTATTCATTCGGAAAAATGTATTAATAGAAGCGGAGAAAATAGAATATATCAAATTTTTTTATAATATTTCTTTTACTCAAGTCCGTTCATATTTGATCCATCCTCGTACTATGAAATATTGGTTGGAATACCTAAAACAATATTTCACTATACAGAAAGTTGGGGAAATAATATGCCTTTGAAGAATGGTTGAAAAATAATCAACAGAGAAATTATACTCGTAAAAGTATTTTTTATTCTTTTATCATTTTAAGTTTGCTAATACCTTCGAAGTAATAAAATTCTAGATAAATTTTTATTATGGATTATTATGAATATTTTATTTTTATTTAAAAAAATTCACATAGTTTTTGTTTCACAATTTATTCCGAATCCTGACCCTTGTTTCGGTTTTTGGACCATCTCTAAAGGAGTACAAAAATGAACCAAACTTAAAATTGAAAAGGTTTCTTCATTATAATTAGGACATCTGTGTATTTTGTGGCACATGGAAATAACAGCATCCAATCTAGTGGTGTTACCAAAGAGTACTTGGGAATTTGGTAAATTCTCCTTTTTCTCAATAGCTTTTTTGATTGAAAGAAACTGTAAATAGTGCATCAATTTACTCTTATTAACATTTTATAGTAAAGTGACATCTTTCTCATTGAAAAAATTATTATTTTCTATACAAAGTTCTGCCAAACCGGTTGATTTCTGGTTTTTAAGAAAGGATATTTTATGGTAGATGTCTGTTAGAATGAGTGATCTCAAATGAAAACTTGTCGTTTTCTGCTAACCTACAATACATAGGTAAAACACAAGTTCCTTATAACCAACCAATGTTCGATCCTCACCTGAAATTTTCCTCTCATTATAATTTACGGGACTTCGTATAGGATATAAAAAATGGCAAAATTTTTAGTTCCTCCAGAATACAATGATGCAACAGCTGACGAAAGTGATAGTTCTTAACGAAGGCTTTTCTATTTTTTATATTTATTATAGAGAGGAGCCGTAGCGTGAAACTGATTAAATTGAAAGGGCGTGCGTCATATGGGGGACGAAAAAAAAGGTGTGTGCCTGTATACACAAATGATAAATTACAGGAAGTATAAAAATATGGCAAACATTGAAATGTAAGGGGACTTCAAACAGTGAAATACTTTCTCTCTCTTTCAAATTAATTAGTTCTTTTACTCGTAGTACCGATGCAGAAGAAATTAATTCTAGTTGTCTTCAAATTATTGAAAATTATTTTATTTCTTTATAACTAATATTTGCGTTGGTACCAGGCAATCTATCATTCTAAAATTTTGGAGTTGAAGTGAATTCAAATGATTACATTAGCCTGCAGATGAAAAATTAATGATCAACTTCAATTTTGTCCGGTTGTTTTTTTAAACCAGATCACTTCCCAGATTTTGCAAGAAGAGTTGCAAACTATTACCTTAAATACACAGCTTTGGTACAAAAAATAGAGGCGTGTCAAGAGATGGTTTATAATCAATGTAAAATATTAAGTAGGGGGGATCTGTTTAAATCTATTTGATCATTGAATAAAATTTGTCTCTAACAAATGGTTGGCATAAGTTGAATTTGGTTTATTATTAATATAACATTTTTCATGTTCTCGTATCCTTGTTTGGAATGAACGGCCTGTCTGTCCCACCCACATATACACATAAGCAATCACTACATGTTAACTTGTAAATTCCTGATTTTTTGTTTTTAGGAATGACGTCTTTATTATTTTTTATTAAGGTGCCTAAAGAATTGATGGTTTTAAAAGAGATGTTATAATTTTTTTTTCTTTAAATATCTAGCAATCTTTTCAGATTTTTGGCCTATGTAAGTTAATGAAATAAATTTTGTTTCTTTTGAATTTTGAAATTTTGGATATACATGTGATTTCTCGTAATTTATTTTATCAAGTAAATTATCTACAATTAACGGATTAAAATCATTGTTGAAAACTATTTGTTCAATGATTTTATACTCTTTGTCAATATTTTCTTTCGTCATGGGTATGTTAACCAATCTATAAAGCATACTATAATAAGCTGACAATTTTTGTGAAAATTGATGGTTTAAAATATAATGAATCATACCATCTGTATGTGTAGGTTTCCTGTATATGGAAAAGTCGCGGTGGTGATTTTTAAATCTAAGAAATTGATGCTATTATTTACTTCATCTTCATGTGTGAATTCAATTGTTGGATATAATTTATTATAGTCCAAAAATGAACAAAGTTGTCTATTTGTGCCATTAAATAAACAAATTATGTCCTCTAGATAGCGGTACCAATAAACGAAATCTTTAAAATATGGGAGTTTTTGGATATTGGTTTCTACGTGATCCATGAATATTTCTGATAAAAAGGGGCTTAATGGGTTACCCATTGTTAGACTTTCTTCGTCTAGATAAAACGTGCCGTTGAACATAAAGTAATTTTGATGTAGGCAAACGTTCAATATTCCTGTTTTTACAACAGGATTATTTCGTTTTTGGAGTAATAAATCATCAACTAATTTTATGGTTTAACTAATCCTGTTGTAAAAACAGAAATATTAGACGCCTTGAACGTTTGCCTCGATCGAAATTACTTTATTATCAACGGCACGTTTTATCTAAACGAAGAAAGTCTAACAATAGGTAACTCATTAAGCTCCTTGTTATCAAAAATATTCATGGATCTCGTAGAAACCAATATCCAAAAACTCCCATATTTTTAAAGATTTCGTTTATTGGTACCGCTATGTAGATGACATAATTTGTTTATTTGATGGCACAAATAGACAACTTTGTTCGTTTTTGGAATCTATCAATAAATTATACCCAACAATTGAATTCACACATGAAGATGAAGTAAATAATTGCATCAATTTCTTAGATTTAAAAATCACCAAAATAAATAATAGACACGACTTTTCCATATACAGGAAACCTACACATACAGATGGTACGATTCATTTTACTTCAAACCATCCATTTTCACAAAAATTATCAGCTTACAATAGTATGCTTTATAGATCAATTCTTTAGGCACCTTAATAAAAAATAATAAAGACGTCATTCCTAAAAACAAAAAATCAGGAGTTTACAAGTTAACATGTAGTGATTGCCCCTGTGTATATTTGGGACACATAGGCCCTTCATTCCAAACAAGGATTCGATAACATGAAAAATGTTATATTAATAATAAACCAAATTCAACTTATTCCAACAATTTGTTAGGGACTGGTCATAATTTTAATATGAACTATGAAATATTATATATCGAAAACAAAAGTCAGAAACTAAATCTGTTAGAAACTTTAGAGCTCAATAGACATAATAAAAGACACATTTTATTGAATGATCAAATAGATTTAAACAGATCCCCCATACTTAATATTTTTCATTGATTGTAAACCTACCTCTCTATTTTTTGTACCAGAGCTGTGTATTTAAGGTCATGTTTTGCATTGTATACCTCAGTTTTAATATTCACTTGATGAAGTTATAGTATGAACAAAAAATTATCGTGTAAATCAATAAAAAAGCGGAAGTTAACATTTGTTTTTCTTATATTGAAGTTGAATTTCCGTCAAGTAAAGACCGAGACAATCAAAAAAAGAAGAGTTTTGAGCCAGCAAGTTGGAAGATCAAGTTCGTGAATGCGGGAAATCTGCTAAGAGTGTCCAGAAAATATGGTTTTAGAAAATTTGTTTTCAAAATCTCGAAAGGCGAAAAGGCATAAAAATTCAACATAATTTATTTATAGTTTATGATGTCATTTATGGAATTCCTTCGGAGACTTTTTTTTTTGTTCGGAATATTTCTACGCAAATATCCTGCAGTTATATGTGGACCAAAGCTTCGAATGAAGCAGGAAATAAAGGAAAAGAGATTTCAATAAATTTTAAAGTTCCTAAGATCAACTGACAAGTTTGAACTGTAAATTTATATTAAACAGATAAGAAGTGGAATGGAATAAGATGTTTAAAGAATGAGCTGAATAACTGTTTATCACTTAATTTAAACTTCAGGAACAATGTAACACTCTTAACAATCAATACAAGCTACTACTAGCTTTTATAAATAACAAGTTGTAAATAATTTATATACAGTTTCTTCAATTTTATTTAAAAAAAAAAAATTAGCACAGTTTTTATGTTTCACAGTTTATTCAGAATCCTGACACGTCTGTCGACCATCTTCAAAGGAGTACAAAAAGTAACTAAACTTAAAATTAAAAATGTTATTTTATTACACCCAGGACATCTGTGTATCTTTATGGCGCATGGAAATAACAGCATCCAATATAGGGGTGTTTTCAAAGAGTATTTGGGAATTTGTTAGATTCTCTTTTTTCTCAATGGCTTTTTTAATTGAAAGAATCTCCACATAGTCCATCAATTTACCCCTTTTAACAATTATATAGTAAAGTGACGTTTTTCCCATTCAAAAATTATTATTTTCAATGCAGTGTTCTGCAAAACCGGTTGATTTCTAGTTTTTCAAAATGGATATCTTATGTTCTTTGATTCTATGTTGTTAACATCGTCCTGTATGTCCTATAAATGTTGCCTTAAATCATCACATTCAATCTGATAAATCTTTTCCGAATCGGGCCGATGTTTATAACATAGAATCAAAGAACATAGGATGTCTATTTTGAAAAAGCAGAAATCAACCGGTTTTGCAGAACTTTGTACAGAAAATAATATTTTTTTTAATGAGAAAGATGTCACTTTACTATATGATGTTAAAAAGACTAAATTGGTGGACTATTTGGAGATTCTTTCAATCAAAAAGCCATTGAGAATAAGGAGAATTTAACAAATTCCGAAATACTATTCGGCACATCCCTTTATTGGATGCTGTTATTTCCATGCACAATACATTGATATCCTTAGTGTAATAAAAGAACCTTTCCAATTTTAAGTTAAGTTACTTTTTGTACTCCTTTGAAGGTAAAATAATAAGGAACGGTTTTTTACTTGATAGAATAATTATTACAAAATTTGAATATCAAAACAGATTTAATCTGTTGGTCTTCTACAATTTTAATTTCAAAAAATTTACTGAAGAAACTTTAAGAATTAAATTAATGACTTTATGAGCACTGCTCATATTTAATAGACGTATAAAATCGAAATTTATCATATAATATCAAATGGAATTAAGAAAAACCAACGAATATAAATTGTCAATTAAAATTAAAATATAAATAAACAAACATTTTTTGTTTCGTTCCAGGCATGCGTACTGAACTCTTCAGACAAACGTACGAAGCCCTGTTTGTTACCAAATGTATTGTTTCCTGATCCTATCTTTATGAAAAATAACTCTTTCTCAAAAATATAAAACATAATTTCAAGAACTTCTCAAAAACTAATTTATTTGAAATATTCAATATATTTAAATTATTATTTAATTTTTGAGGATGTGCTACATGTTTTGAGATTTTTTGAAGTAATTTATTTAAATGTATTGAATATTTCAAATAAATTAGTTTTTGAGAAGTTCTTGAAATTATGTTTTATATTTTTGAGAAAGAGTTATTTTTCATAAATATAGGATCAGAAAACAATACATTTTGTAACAAACAGGGCTTCGTACGTTTGTCTGAAGAGTCCAGTACGCATGCCTGGAACGAAACAAAAAATGTTTGTTTATTTATATTTTAATTTTAATTGACAATTTATATTCTTTGGTTTTTCTTAATTCCATTTGATATTGTATGATGAATTTCGATTTTATACGTCTATTAAATATGAGCAGTGCTCATAAAGACATTAATTTAATTCTTAAAGTTTCGTCAGTAAAAATTTTTTGAAATTAAAATTGTAGAAGACCAACAGATTAAATCTGTTTTGATATTCAAACTCCTTTGAAGGTGATCGAAAGACCGAAACAAGTGTCAGTATTTCGAATAAACTGTGAAACATAAAAGCTAAGAGACTTTTTTAAAATCAAATTGGTATAATGTTTCACTGAGAGCCAACCGCATACTCCATTCATTCAATTACGCAATGTCTTCGTTGCACTTATTGGCTGATTGTATTGAATTCATATTTAATACCCTCATTTCCACCCTAAACACAGATTACTCTTCAGAATGCCTTCCCATGGTTCCGCTTTATGGAGATCATTTTTACTTTGTGAACAGCATTTTGCTCTGCATAATTCCATGCCTTCAGTAGAATATCTCGAAATTTAACGAGGATAATTTAATCGTATTGAAATGGATCTCTTCTTCCAGGAATGATGAAGTGAAATTCAAATTGAAATAATTAATTATACTCGTTAGTTAGACTAATTTTTTTAGACCTGTTTGAATAATCGAATCTGTGGCTAGTTTGAATTTTTGGACGATTTCGACTTGTGCGACATTTAACAGTTACAATTCTATTCTGAAGAAGCCGTAAGTTTGTAGAAGGAATTTAGTAGATTTCATTCTCGACTGTTCATACCAGTTATTTATATTTTTCAAAAAGTTTCTTAAGAATGCTCAACCGAATGTCCCCTCAAATGATTGAAAGCGAAAATTTGGTGTTCATATTCAATTATTTCAAATAAATTTTATCCATTCAGTTCCTTTTGAACACTATGCGAAAAAAGTATTTGAACATGACCAAAAAGGCTTGAATATGATGATCTAACCCGATTTTTTACATTCCAAGAGTGGATGATTTCGGAAATACAGTGTCAAAGGTTCAATTTGGTTTTAGTTTTTCCTAAGAATTCTTTTGAAAGTTGGTGTATTCCCGCAATATTCGAATATGGGGAATTTTGTGGGATGGAAAATTTTAATCTGCTTGTTAACGCCGATATTGAGGTTATTACGCGTTCTCATTTTAGCTGGTTAATGGCAGAATATTGTGTTGAGGTCATAATATTAAAAAGGTCCTGATCTCTCTAGAAAACTATGAATTGTATGATTTTTTGATGTTACAAGACTAGGTGGCCTGGCCAGTGAGGCCAGTCTGTAGGTATAAATAGCAATGGAGATTATCTTGAATATAATATTTTTTATTATTTTCAAACAGACGTGTAATTTTCACCAAAATAATTCGGTTCCATACTTTTATACCTGGTTACTGTTATTACTTGGCCTTCCACCTGTTTTCGTTTTGACTTCTGTATAAGTTTCAGAAATCGAATAAAACTAATCGTCCATGGGCTTTTCTCGGCAACTGTTTGAGAAAAACTCATGGAAGTATCAATAAAATTTACTATCCTAAAATGATCTTAAGGAATTTTCAACCAAATCATTCCACTCAAGCGTTGCAATTGAAAAAATTATTAATCAAAAACTTATCACAACATTTTCATGAAACTCAATAAAAAGAAAATTATATTTCTTTTAATGTTTATCTTCAATTCTTTTTTCTATTTGTGTGAAATTTGCAGCATTTAATTATTTGTATCTCTACGAAAATATCCGACGAAAAATGTTTGGCTCAGCAGATTCAGAATTTTCTGCAATCAATTAAACTTGGCGTCTTGAATCCAATGCATAAATAATAAGTCACGTTTTCTTATTGTTCATTGTAGCCTACATATTCTCATGGAATATCTCAATACGATGTGTACTTTGTTAAGAGTTAATTCGACACGGTTTGGATTTCTGTCTATTGTTTGTTGAAGACATCTGCTATTGGTCATTTTACAACAGGAAATGATTATTGAAATGAGTCCTTATACTCAAAATCTAGAATGTGGTCGTGTTTATTGCTAGATGAAATTGGTTGTATATTTCGGCTAGTATTTGACCCTTGTGTTTCAGAAGCGTAAAACAGGATATTACCAGGAATATTGCATGTCGTAAAATATTTAGAACTTCGGCGGCTCACACGTGTTCGAAGATATGGAAATACTATCGTTATGCGGATGTTCACTCCATTCTGTGTCAGTTTTTAGTATGCATACCAGAAAAAACAATATTCTACATCGAATAATTGATGATCTGATCTATGAAACGACAGCTTCTTATCAGAATTTTCTGATTTATAATTTGTTCATTTCATACTGATACATTATAAACAAATAAACCCTTAGTTACCGTAACTATAAACATGGTTAATTCCCTTGGGAATTATACTTATTTATAAATTAACTCCCTCTAATGTAAAATAGAAAGGCCTTTTACTTGATAGAAGAAATATAACAAAATTTAAATATCAGAACAAATTAAAATAAATTAAATGTAAGCGGTGCTTATTTTAGACATTAATTTAATTCTAAAAGTTTTCTGAATAAAAAATTTTTTTGAAATTAAAATTGTAGAAGATGAACATATTTTAATTTGTTTTGATATTCAAATTTCGCTCAATGTATTTACAAAAAGAAACCGATATTTTTGTATTGTATCGGTCTTTACTTCATGGAAATGCATCTTCAATATAAGAAAAACAAATATAAACTTCCGCTATTTTTATTGATTTTCATAACAATTGTTTCGTCATACCATAACTTCATCAGGTGAGTATTTAAACTGAGGTATACAATGCAAAACATGTCCTTAAATACACTGCTCTAGTACAAAAAATAGAAGGCTGACAATACAATACAATCTGTTTAGGTCTATTTGATGATTTAATAAAATTTTTCTTTTATTATATTAGAGATCAATAGATATATTAAAAGACAAATTTTATTAAATGATTAAATAGACAAAAACAGATCCCCCCTAAATTTTTTTCAATGATTGTAAACCACCTCTTGTCACCCTTCTATTTTTTGTTTCAGAGCTGTGTGTGTATGAAGGAAATATTTTGCATTCTATACCTCAGTTTAAATACTCACCTGTTGAAGTCATGGTATAACGAAACAATTGTTGTGAAAATCAATAAAAATAGCGGAAGTTAAACCGACATTTGTCGAATTTTCTACTGAAATTGTTTCCCCCATTGCAAGGATTTTCCATTGAACTGTATATGGCTGCAGTCGAATATGAAGTTGATGTTTTCCTTCTTTCATCTAACATACCAGACAACATTCTTGACATTTTGACTCATAGCCTTTACTTTTTTGTTTGAGAAACTTACTTCCATCTGTATCAGTATAAATTCTCATCATTAATTTTAACATTGACCACTTAGTCCAAAGGGAATTAGGACTCTAGGATTCAGACTGTAAGGAAAATAAACCAATTCATTTAGACTGGAACGTAGAAGAATAAATGAATACCATGTCTTGAAAGTAAACCAACATTATAGTTTTTTGCTTTCAATACGGTTATCTTTCAGCCACTGCAGGAGCTGAATTTATCATATTCTTTTTCCAATCCAATCATAACACATAATCTCCAGTACCTATTTTTAACGATCATTTCATCAGGGTTTTCAAAAAAATATTTTCAAATAAACGAAAAATTTCAGCCCTCTAAAAACCGAGGCAATGTTAAGTCGTTTTTCGTCTTTGATGTTACTGAGGATGAAGTTGTTTATAAGTCAAAATGATGAAGAATAAAAATTCATTTGGTTATTATGAGATATCTTTGACGGCTATCAAAAGGTCAATTCATTTGATAGCAAAACCACTGTCTGAGATTATTTATGCTTGTTTCACCCACGGAATATTTCCAGATTCTTTAAAAACATCAGTAGTGATACCTATTCATCAGAAAGGAGATCTTAACAATCCTGGAAATTACGGACCTATCAGTCTTCTGAGCGCATTTTCTAAGATATTCGAGAAAATTCTCTCAGGGAGAATAATTAAGTTTTTTGGCAAATGTAATATCTGCGCGAATAATCAACATGGTTTTCTGAAAGGAAAGAATACAGAGACTGCAATATATGAAATGATCGACATAATAATTTCAGAATTAGAGAATGATAATCCTTCAATTGGTTTGTTCTTGGACCTCAGTAAGGCATTTGACTGCGTCAATTATGATTTGCTTCTGAAGAAGCTGTTTCACTATGGAATCAGAGACAATCAGCTGGAACTAATCCGGAGAAGGGTTCAGAAGGTGAAGATTGAGCTGAATGGTGAAGACTACTTCTCAGCTTGGCAGGCAATAGAAATGGGGGTTCCCCAGGGAAGTATTCTTGGCTTGCTATATCTGTACATAAATGACCTTCCTGATGGTATTCTGAACAGTCGGCTTTTAATGTATGCGGATGACACAAACATCATAGTCTCTAGAAAACAATTAGATGACGCAGTGAATGATATCAGGGCTGAATATGAAAGTGGGTGTAGCCAAGATCTTTACGCAAAATTTTCCATGTGGTGGATGCACAGAGTCCAACTTATTGTGGACGTCGATGAATAGACAAATCTGGATCATAATTAACACTATGACTTACAGCAGCGATATTTTCTTCTGTACGTACAGTTATTTGTGTTGTTGTTGTTGCATTGAGTAGAGAAAATGATATTCGAATCTATCGATAGTTCGACGAATAAGCTGATCTGATGGACGATTATGTTAACCATAATTTTCACGAACTCCTCTATAAGCTTAACGAATAGATTAATGATTTTGAAAATAAATTTCAACAATTTGTAAACGTTGTTGTGGCATGAGCCTTTCCATGATAGTTTGTCTGAACAGAAATGACAAAACAACATGGCTTCTACCTTTTGTCAAATCACAGTTATCCCCCTCAAAAGTTCTATTACTCTAAGAAAAAACACCTGAGATTTATATACCTCTGTAGAATTTTCGTAACCTACTAACTTGACATGGGTTGTTTATTTACATAACAGATAACATGTTACTATTTTGTGGGTCGAATTGAGATAAAGTTAAATATTAATCATAAAAATGGGTCGTGCTACTGCCAACACTTCAGAAAATTGTTCGGAAGACATTTTAAATGCCGCTCGAGAATCATCTTCGAGTTAACTTCCTTTAAAATCCAAGGAAAATTACTAGAAGGTGATGAAATATTTTGTAATTAGAGGATGACGAAAACACACTGAGAACCGATGAAAGTGTAATGATAGCCTATTTTTTGAGAAGGTTAGCTATTTTTTATATATATTTTAGTGTTTTCATACAATTTCTTTCATTATTTTAGGCAAAAGCTCTCAAGGCATCTAGTTTTTTTCTTACATATTCCATGTTCAAAAGTACTATACAAATCAACGAAAATGTGGATATTTTACAATACAAAAAGTTACTTTCCTTTTTGAAACGTCAATATGACACATATGAAGCAAATAAATCAAAAGGTTTGACCATGACAAACGTTATTATGTTTTTCAAAGAGGCTCTAGACGATAAGTTCTTATTAATGAAAGTGGTACTAATATTCGGTTTAAATGGGGACGTCGCCGTGCAGAATTATGCAACTTGACTGTCAAAGACATAGAAGACATTGGGAAAATTTTGGTTATAACTTTATATGATACCAAAACCAAGAAGAAACGTGTATTTACCATAGGATCATAGTGCAACAGATATGATGCGTTCAGTTACACTGGCCATTGCTTGAGGAGGACGTCTCCCACCTTCCTCGCTGACAGTGGAGCTGACATTCAAATACTCAAAAGGCATGGAGGATGGCAGTCATCTAGTACGGCTGAAGAGTATATCGAGGAAAGCATTGCCAAGTTGAAAATTTCAAAACGTATATTTTATCACAAGAAGTAGTTACACCTCGGGATCATTCAGGAATGCAGATGCAGAATCATAATAGTTTTCATGAAAAACAAATAGAATTGAAAAGATTTGGTGTTTTGAAGTTTTCAAATTTGACTAATTGTACCTTCAATATACATAACAATATTTCCATTTATAAATAAACAATTTTCTGTCAAACTGTGTTTTATTGATAGTGAGAATATTGTGCAGTAAAGTGACAGTTCTATGTGATAAAATGGCACTTTATTGAACTATTTTGAATTCAATAAAATAGCACATTATCAGTCAGAATACAAAAAAAATAAATTATCACGGGCAACTCAACAATCGAAATATGTTGCCCTCTGTAATTAACAACCTCCTAACTCCATTGATAAATAAATAACTATAAATTCAACATTCAGCAAGTAAGACTCAAAAATTCGATAAATTTTACACATTACAGGAATAGTAAATATTTGTACTCAAAAAATTTTCACTTTGAAGTCAATTTCTGCTGTTATTTATAAGGGACCCAATGGCCTTGCAGTCCCATAGATTTCGAACGTACAGACACTGCTTCTTGGATCACCACCAACGTAAGTACAAACTCGTCTTCATTTTCATCGAGTAATGTCTGTAATTCATCGTTTTCGAATTTTTTTGACTGCCTTGAGCGAGGTCTATCTTCAACACTGAAATCACCACTTTTGAAGTGCCGAAACCATTGTCACCGTGAACTTCCATAAGCATAAGATGAGCTTAAGCTGCACTTTTTCCATTTCATACAAAAAATTAAAACTTCTCGCAAATGCCGTTTAGTTATCAAAAAATCTGACATTTTAAATACCGTAAAAAAGACGTTTTGTAGGAAACAGCTGTAACTTTTTAAATATTGAATATTCTGAAAACGAACCAAATTAATTTGTACTTTCAATAATAAAAAGTATATTCTACGATTTTCTTGAATTTTTTTTAAGTACTCAGGAATTAGTAACAGATCGGTGTTGAGGGTTTCATCAGGTTTTAGCAGTTCATAATAGATTAAAACCTTCTGACCCAAGCAAACACAAGCATTGTCTTCTTTTCAAAGCGATTTAGTCTTGCAGTAGATGTCGATGGTTCGCCTGAATTAACCTATGATTTACGACGCTCAGGATTCTCAAAATATATACATCAAATATATACACACAGCTGTCACGATTATATGTAAGAATTATTATTTTTTTTTTATTTATCGAGCATTATTATTTTTGAATTTTCTTGTTGCCTTTCGTTTAGTTCATTGGGAACCCATTTATCCACTTTCTCAATCATTCCTATAACTTTCACATTTAATTTATCTACGTGTTCTCATTGAGTTTGAGTATCATCTTCATCCAATAAGGGTTGCAATTAATTGTCTGCCAACTTTTTTGTTAGTTTTGCACGCTGTTTGTTTCTGACGTTAAAATCACATCTATTGAATTTTTTGAACCACTCTAAACACTCAGTTTTACCAAGAGCATGCTCACCGTAAACTTCGACAAGCATTTGATGCATCTTCAAATGATAGCAGAAAAAAAACGCTGTCCGCAAATCGTAGTTTGTAAGCAGGAAACACGACATGTTTAAGGTTATAGAAAAATATACTACTTTATGGAACTTGAGTTATTGTGTGTTGAAAATTTTCTTCCACTGATGATGGGACATGATGACGCTGCAGATGTGGTCTTATGGTGCTTGCACTGATGGATAGCATCATATCCAGATATATTCTGATATCATACTTCCCTATTTTTAAGACATATAATAAATGAAAGGATTTTTTATTGTATATTTCGACCTCCTATAAGTGAACTGTTGCAATTTTTGGTAATTACTGTATATGTTTTCTGCAACTTGACGCTTATGATTATTCTATGAATATTATAAATTGTAACAAAATTGAAAATAACGATAACTGACTTATGTGTCGTGGGGAGTTAATTTTACTTCTGTAAAAGTTTCACTAAAAATGCCCTAGGAATTCTCAAGAAAAGATCCTTTCGTTAGTTTCGAAAGAGTCGAGAAAGTTCTTCGATGGTTTGGATGCGAGTAGCAGATGAAAAGTTGCCCATTGTCGTCTCGACTGCTTCTCGGCGACACAAATTTTCCAACTTTCCATATTTCCCAGCTTGATTTCTTGAACTTTAAATTGAGAAACTTTGACTTTCCATTATCGTTAGAAAATAGGTAAAGATTATTTCTAACTCTTGACTATTAACGATTCTCGAGATTGACTTTTCCTTCAGGTTATTATATTTTCCATATTTCATCATACGTATATATCACCCTTCGAGTTTTCTTTGGAACTCTGAAACAATATACTTCTTGCTAAATAACGTAACTAATGAAGAACCTGCGGAAAAACTTATGATAAATAATTGCAATCCGCATAATTTTCCTGAGATTCTCCTTTAGATTAAAATTTAATTTACAGGGTTAGACACGGTCCCAAACTAAAGTGAGAATAAAAAAAATTTCTAAATATTTTTCCAAATAGACCGAAAAGTTGACAGTCACACTCAAAAGATGCACTTGGCTGAAGCACATTAAGTTAGAAGTCACGAACTGCGTTTTCTGAGGAGAACTTGTTATTTGCGTCTTCGAATTGCACTAAATCCCGTTGGTATATATAGTATATTTTTGAGATCTTCGTTCGGGGAATCGTTAGGCTGGCATCTAAGGAGGTGAGACTCAACGGTGCTTAAAGGTGTCTTATTGGCAAAAGAAGACCTCAGTATACTATCATCCGCGGAGTTCACAATGTAGTTCTTTGTCGTATTAAGAAGATCGTTTATGTGGATCAGGAAGAGTGTGGGCGGCAAAACTGAGCCTTGGAGCAGTCCAGCATTCACGTTGAAATCTCGGGAACCGACACAATCCACGGCCATATGAATGTTTCTGTTGGTGAGGAAACTCTTCATCCAATTGCACAGATTCCTGGTAAACCCACACGAAGATACCTTATACGGAAGAGCTTGATGCTAGATACGATTGAAAGCTTTGGATATTTCTAGAGCATCTCATCTAGATTCTCCATAGCGTTCAATATCCCTTGTCCACACTTGGTTCACATAGCTAAGGAGATCACCTGTTGATCGGTGAGACCTTTGCTCTCAGGTATCTAAACATTTCGAAATTTATAGCTGCTTCCATGACTTTCGTTAAAATGGATATTATCGCTATTGAGTGGTAATTTGATGAAAAATACTTCATTCTCTCAAAGAAATTATAGCATGATACCCGCCTGACGTCTCGTGGGATTTCGGTCCATTCTCACTTGAAAGCTGTATTCAGCCCATTCACTGTATGGTATTTTTTTTGCTCCCACCTTACTCCCAAACTACTCCTAAATGCAGAAATCCAGCGCTTTAAGTCTGGATAACATGGAAGCCATGGCTTGGTGAATTTTAGGATGGAACATTTTTTTGAAGCCATTGGACGGTGTGTTGCAGTCTGGGAGCTGGTGCAGAGTCTTGCTGGAGTACCCAGCGTTCTGATTTGTCGATAAATCAAATGAAAACAACTTGGTTTAAGTTTCACTGTTTATTTGATGTCTGTTAACATATATGTTTCGAGTTTTTAGCCCATTTTCAAAACTGAATCTTTTTCAGATAGGAGCAATGGTGATAAAGTAAATTGAAGTTGTGCAGCACATGGTTAGAAGTTACCAATCACCAATAAACAACTGCAATTTAATGTTTAGCACATGGTAAGAAACTACCAATCACCAATCAACTTCACCATTGCTCTTAACCTGAAAAGATTAGGACCGAACTAACACCATATTTTTACACTCTTCAAAATTGTACCTGTGATCTACCCTACCATTATAAATAGGATTTTAAGTTTTGTCCTTTTCAGTTTTGAAAATGAGCTAAAAACCCGAAACATATACGTCAACAGACATCAAATAAACAGTGAAACTAAAGCCAAGTTGTTTTTATTTACTTTGTTAATTTGAAGATGTTTCACCAAGTAATATGCGAGAAATCAATATCGTTCTGATTTGTATTGTTTCCACGCCTACAGTTTCATGGAATCTTCCAACACTAACTGTCGATAGACTGGAGCATTGAGTTTTACTTATCCTGGTATGAAAACCAGTGGAGATCATCCAATTCATGGGATTGCTGCCCAAAACATCACCAAAGCCGGCTTTTGATTTTGATACCCTCGCAGATAGTCTCGATTGTGAGAAGAAGGACCAGTCAAGTGGATCTGATCATCTTGTTTGTTCACAACTTGTTGAAGTATAAAAATTTTCTCATCTGAGATTACCAAATTGTCTAACTCATAATGCGGCCATCCCATCTAACTGTTTTACCCTATCGAGTCTAACCATCTTCTTTTTATCATTGAAGTCCTGAACTTTTTGTATTTTGTTGACTTTAACATGAAATTTGGTTTTAAATATGTGACTAATGGATCGTTGTGCTATTCCAATATCTTTTGCCAACTCATTGCTACTTCGACGTAGATTTCCTTCGAATCGTTTCTTCACTTTTCGAACATTCTCAGAGGGACAAACAAGTAGTCGTTGGTCCACAACTTTCACATTTATGTTTGATACATTCAGTTTTAATATAACGTTTGATGGTACGATAAACAAATTTTCCGTTAACATTTAAATATTTCAGCTCCTTTACTATCTCATTGGTCGATTTTTCATTAAAAAATAAAGCGATTATTGTAGATTTTTGTTGATCGATCTTCACAAATAGACGCGCGTCACAAAGGTAATTGAATTACAATCATTCAAGCATCATATCTTTTTTCTGTTGCAAGTGACAACAGTGTAAAATTTGGGATAAATTCCGCATCTAACACTGTATGATCAAATCTTTGAAAAAGGAGAATGCTCAAGATTTGTGGTTGGATATGTATTTTTAGAATTATTATTAATATTAATATTATTGATAATCCTAGGTCTTCTGTGAAGATCCCTCAGAAGCTTTTTCAGCTTGTGCGAGTTAGTAGTTCAGTTGTGTTCTGGATAGTCTTACTGTTAGTTACTGCGATCTTGCGCCACTTTAGGTCACAGCCCTGTTAATTTTGAAATGGTGGCCGACTAGAAAATTTCTTTCTCACCCGAATACGATTCGAAGCCGCCACCTTTCGGTTGCGAGCCTTATGCTCTACCACTGAGCTGTCGGCACTCATCTATTTTTGCATGAAATTTTAAAATTTTGCGAACCTGCTAGCTAATAAACCAAATGAGTTTATCTGGTGAGAAAAAATGAATTGAAAAATCTATCTGAAATAATTTTTCATTTAATCATGCATTGTCCGTTGAATTTATTGAAGTTATGTTTATGGAACTTGGGTAGCTTGACCCAAATATGGTTTTCCCATAGAATGGATGGCTGAATGACTTACACGTGCTTTAGTTTTTACGTCTCATAAACCACGAAATGGAAATGAAAACAAATGATGTATATCGCTGGCTATTCACAATCCAATATGTAACGCCCCTCGGCCAAGTAAATAAATAATTTACCATCTTAACTAACCTTAATATGGCCAGCGCTAATTAATATGGTAATCAGTATGAATGCTTTGAAGCGGTCGGCCATTGATGACCCTTTTGTATGATTTACGACCGTTCACATTTGAATGTTAAAAGGATTGACCGAAAAAGGATCATAAGTGAGCTGAGGAAATATTAAGTATCAACTTCCGCATTGAAGTCGATAATTAAAACAAAATGTGTGAGACGCGGTCTTTAGCGTTCTATAAATTACATAGTTGATGGATATTGTTAGTATTCACTTTGCTACAGCTCAACATTTTTGGGGAGGTACAGAAGATGTATTGTTTTAATGAGATTTTTCAAAACAGATGGAATGATTTATTGTGAGCATCTATGAAATAGAGAAGTTCAATAAAGAAGATAAATTTTTGGAATTTCATTGGAATAAGCAATAAGAGTAGGTAGTGCAACCGATGTTGTTGTTAAATTATTTTGAAAATGTAAATGTTGATTTAAATTTCGATTTTTAAATGCCTGGTTAAATTTTCACTTTATTTAATAGAAGAAATTTAAATTTATTTTTTGGAATTTGATTTTATGATACGAAAATAAATATATTTTTTTACAAAATTCAATCAAAAAAACTAACAGACATATAAAATAACCTATTGCTACTAGTTTATGGTTAATTATTATTATTACATAATAATATAATGTAGATTGTGATACGACTATCATATTAGAGAGACGAGACATCCCTCTATTGAAATCTTTTTTGCTGTGAGGCCAACATTCAGATTGTTTGGATAAAGATGAATATAGCAAAACTTACGAGTGTGACAATGAGAAACAAACCTGATAGTTCTGTGCTAGCAACGTTGTAAGATATTCTTCAAATTCAACACACCACGTGCGTATAATAAGTGTTTTTCACCTGTAACAGGATAAATCAGAATGAGAATTTAATATTTCATATTGAACAACCATGTTGTTTATAACTTATAACCTAATATACCCTAAATAGCTCGAAACTCCAAATAAATATTTAAACTCGGGAATGTATGTACTGATATTTGAGGAAAGAGAAGGGTAACCGTCCTTGACAACGTAGACTATTAAAGGGATACAAACAAAAAAAACAAGAAAATGTTAATTATTTTTATTTGTTAATGTATAATAAACTTATTTGATAAAATATTAATATGCAGCTATAACTTTCAGAAACTTACGAATAAAGCAGGATTAATAAGGATTAATAATCTTATGATACTGGAATGCTAACGATTGTTTTGAAAGGAAACATATTATCAAATAAGTAGTTTGGCAACACAGGACTTAGTAGTATTTACATTGGACCAGTTAAATAATGGGCGATATGATATTAATCAGTAAAAAACGTAAATAATTGGGTCTTTTTTAATACGTCTATGTGATCCAAAGAATAATGTTTACGAAAATGATATTCCAGTTTTAAAATTCAACAGACAAATATGATAAATCGAGTATATAGGATTAACTGTAATAATTGCACAACAGTCTACGTTAGACAGACTGAACGTAATTTTAAATAACGTTTAAAAGAACCAACCGCCATTTTCGAACCGCCATTTTCGAACCTATCACCAATACAAAATATAAAGCGTCATCACAAAAACCTTTAAATCTGACATGTATGCGATGGAGAGAGAAAAATGAATCTGGTGGAATGTTTAGAAATTGGTTAACCTCACCAAAACCCATATTACCAAACGCTCAATTGTAAACTAGATATTAATAGTTCACCCTTATTTAACCTAAAATTATGAACCCACATTTTTGTGAATTTAACCTGTCGATATTGTATGAATATTCGTATTTGCAGTCGGAATCTTCACTTGATAATGACTTAATAATCTAAACTTGCCGTGCTTATTGGAAACTGAAGTTCAGCCGAAATTAGATGAAAGTGTTCTCTTTGCCATTTAACAATCTTACTTTAATTTTGTCGACCGATAAAAAAATGAAAAAGAAAATAGATATTCATGAATATGTTAGGTAAGTGGTTCAATCAATTTTTCATTATAGATGTCGAAATTGAGAGTCGGCAACATTTCTTACAATATAGATTTTTTTTAACACACAGTTTGTAATCCGGGTACAAAAAAGTTTTTATTACTGTGAAAAAACACGGAATTCTTATTAGAATGCCCCATCAGAGAAAAATTTTATAATTTGGTCTGGTCATTCAGTAAATTCCCAGAATTTCTCTACTAATTCTTTTCTCAACTTTCTAATATACATATAGTATATATGATATATATCATATATATGCGAAAAAATTTAGGGGGTGATTCCTTGACAATAAATAGGGTGGGTCTTTCATAGAACCTTTTTTTGTGTCCCTCTACTTAGTTACAGCCCCCTAAAGATGGCGCCCGAAAAACAGTTTTTAATTTTTTTCTTAAAAACCAAAAACTGACAAGAAGAAAATTAACCAAACATATTATGCGGGCGAGTAGGCACTCAAAAAATTTTTGCTGGTGTTCGTCTATGATTGCAAGGATTAGAAAAAGCCACCACTTAACCTTCTTTCGCGAGAAACTTATTTCCATATTACTATTTTACAATAAGAAAATAGATTAATTTTGGATAGCTTGATCTATTCTTAACAAATAAGGTCTCCTATAATTTCTTGCTAAAATTTAAGGTTTCTGACAAAAAAAAATTATCAAGATGATAACGTGAGTCATAGAGGCTGGAATTATTTTCAAACTAGTATTTATCTAGTAAGCGGATGATTTGTTAAGACAACTGAACAGTTTTGATTAACTTCGATTCAGTTACAATTATTTTTTAATCTGGCTTATCATTTGGAGATTTTTGTCACATACTCATTAAGATGGCGGTGTACACAAACGCAGAAAATACCGATATGCGTTTTGTTTACGGTTTTTCTGATTGTAATTCTCTGAAAGCATCCAGAAGATATGCGGAAATGTTCCTTAAACATGTGGCTGCGCATCACACTCTATTTACACGAATTCAACAACGATAAAGAGTAAGTAGTACATTTAAAATAAATAAAAATGATTGTGGTCGCCAGCGCGAAATCAAAATTCTAGCAATAGAAGAAGCAGTATTAAATCTTGTCGACGAGCAACCTGACATCAGTACTAGGACAATTGCTCAGCAATTATAAATTCACCGTATGACGGTGTTTGCGTATTAAAGGAACAACTTCTATATCCATATCACATCTAACGTATACAGGCTCTTTTACCACGGGATTTTCCGCATCGTCTACAATTCTCCACTTGGACGTTGGGAGTGATTGAATAATATCCTCAATTTTTGGAGAATGTCCTATTCACAGACGAGGCAATTTTTTCTAGAGATTCAATAACTAATTTTCATAATAACCACATATGGGGCGAAGAGAACCCTGTCGCTATTACTGTAGCTCACCACCAACAACAATTTTCTCTGAATGTCTACTTGATAGAAGGAATATTACAAAATTTGAATATCAAAACAGTTTTTATCTGTTAGTCTTCTACAATTTTAATTTCGAAAAATTTATTCAAGAAACTTTAAAAATTAAATTAATGTTTAACAAGCACTGCTTTTATTTAATAGACGTATAAAATCGAAACTCATTATACAATATCAAATGGAATTAAGACCAAACCCAACGAATATAAATTCTCAATAAAAATTAATAAATAAATAATTATTTTTTGTTTCGTTCCAAGCGTACTGAACTCTTCAGACAAGCGAAAACGCAGCTTTGCTTGTTACAAAATGTTTAGTTTTCTGATCTTGTATTTATGAGAACTAAATCTTTCTGAAAATATGCAACATAATTTTAAGAACTTCACAAAAACTAATTTATTTGAAATATTCAATATATTTGAATAAATTACTTCAAAAACTCTCAAAACATGTAGCAAATCCTCAAAAACTAATTAGAATTCAGATAAGACCATTTCAATGTCAAATTTAAAAGATGAAATCAATTAACAATATATAAACTTACTCAATTCGATCTCTAGGAATATGTGTTTGTTGAACATTAAAACTAGGTATATCTAATATCCAAGGTACTGTATGTTCTATGCTCACAACAAAATCACACAAAGTTTATAAGGCACTTTATTGGTCCTATGAACTTTGTTTGATTTTGTTGTGAGCATAGAACATAGAGTACCTTGGATATTAGATATACCTTGTTTTAATGTTCAACAAACACATATTCCTAGAGATCGTATTAAGTAAGTTTATTTATTGTTAACTGATTTTATCTTTTAAATGTGAAGTTGAGATGGTTTTATCTGAATTCTAATTATTTTTTGAGGATTTGCTACATGTTTTGAGAGTTTGTGAATTAATTTATTTGAATATATTAAATATTTCAAATAAATTAGTTTTTCAGAAGTTCTTAAAATTATGTTATATTTTTTTCAGAAATATTTAGTTTTTATAAATATAAGATCAGAAAACTAAACATTTTGTAATAAGCAAAGCTGCGTTTCCGCTTGTCTCAAGAGTTCTGTACGCATGCGTGGAACGAAACAAAAAACATTTATTTATTGAGTTTAATTGACAATTTATATTCGTTTGGTTTTTTCTGAATTCCATTTGATATTGTATAATGAGTTTCGATTTTATAAGTCTATTAAATATAAGAACTGCTTATTAGACATTAATTTAATTCTTAAAGTTTCTTGGATACATATTTTGAAATTAAAATTGTAGAAGACTAACAGATAAAATTTGTTTCGATATTTAAATTTTATTCATATACAACTTGTATAAGTAACAAATGATTCTGATGAGTGTAGTTTCAATCCTTCCTTATTTTTTAATATCTTAAATCGCCCATTAGAATTGTGTTTTTCTCCCATTAATGGACTATTGAACAAGTGCGTAAAAGCTGATTTCACTTGTGGAAGTTAATTCATGTATCAGAAACGTATGTTTGTCATTACAAAAAAATCATATCTGGCTTTCAGGAAAAATGTCCGGGTTTTTCTAGCACCGACTCCGACTTTTTTATTTTAGAGCCTAACACCCTAACTCTACTCATTTACGAAGTCGCGCACCTCATTATTGTTTCAGATTACAGAATAATAATGGGTGGGCCATTTAAAATTTGCATTTTTGAACGGATATAGAAGAAAAACCAATGAATATTTTTTCGAAGTTATGAGTTTATTAGAAAGCACGAACTTTGTCATTCCCGAATGAAAAAATATCATTCAAATGATCGCAAGAAGTACAGACTACAGTACTCCGTCCGATCAACCCAATTTTTCTGTACATTGTCGTTTGTTTGGGACTCATTCTTACGATTGGCAACTTTGATTTCGTGTTTCAAGGCATTAATCGTTTTCGGATGGTTAGCGTAACATTTATTCTTAACGGATCCCTACTAAAAATAGTTCCTCAAGGTGAAAATGAGCTTCATCGCTAAAGATGATTTTTCCGGGAAAATGCGAGAACGTGAACAGGTTGTTCTATAAAATAACGAACCAGTTTTCACGAACAAATTTATCTACATACGGCCTTGAGGGCATTTCATTCCTTTGAAATTTTCCACGTAAATTCCTGATAGTTTGCATAGAAGATTCGTCAATTTGGAAATAAGTTTTTTCCCGGTTTAGTTCAAGCCTAAATAGACACATTTCGTTAATGCCAAATATTAAAATAATTTAATGTCAAAACACGAGTTTTGGCGAACTGTAAATTACCAGTTTTATAAAATGTGAACCCTAAGTAGCCCACCATTTATAATTTCCTACAAATGTGCTCGATGCAAGACTACCACCTTGTCAAAAAAACAATTTGAAGTAATTTTTCACACTAGGTGTAAAAGTCCTGATGTCACTGAGTATATTCATTCAAACTCTTAGTCTGACGAGTGCAAAATGATAATTCCACGCAGCAACGTCCATTAGTTTAATTCCTGGAAATAGGGCGGTCAAGCGGCGCCCATAAACCACGCTGCACATGTAACTTCACGAACAAAAGGGATATAATTATTCTCATTTTGTTTTCGGACCTACGCTCTTAATCGGCCGCCCGTAAACAGAGAGCCATAATGACCTACCCCAAATCGACGCATACCCTGGCGTACTGGGCCCTTGTTTGTGTGCAGTATCCCGACCCGACTTTATCTTCGATATGTTCCGCCACTCCTGCATTAAACAGGCTATTTATGGTGACATAATCCAGGCAAAGGCAGCGGCTTCGAATCTCGAACAAAGAACTAAGCCGAATTCACTTCTGTACGAAATAATTCCATTTTTGTATTGTATAGTACGTTTTTGAATTAATTCGATTCGTCATTGTTCAGATGTATGGTTCAGGACTGAAGGGCCAAATTTCAAGGAGAGATCATACAGTTATTTGCAACAAAAAATGTCATATAACACATGGTCGAAACGTTGATAAATATTCTTCAGTTTAACATTTCTTGATTTCACGAAATATTTCAAGTTTTTCCATCAAATAAATTATACTTCAATTATCCTTGTAGCCTCATCAAATTTGATCATGGCATTGAATTTGCTGCAAGATAAGAAGTTCTATGTGCCAAAATATTCTTATTGCGGGCGTGGTAAGGAGATTATTATCACGACTGTGAAGTGAACACTATCAGTCATATTTTCACAATGGTTTTAGCGATGAAAAATTATTATTAAAACAAGTTGTAGAAATAACTGTTTTACTAACAATAAATGGATATTTTACACATTTAACTGTGACTCGAGTTTCGGGATTCAACTACCCATCTTCAGACAACTGAAAACTCAACAAGCAGAACAGGGTATTTATGAATAAACAGAGGTTGAAGAGGTAATTAAAACAGGTTAAAAAAGGTTTAAAATGAGAGGACACTTAACGACTATTAGAAAGTCGGCATGTCAAAGATGATTGGCAAATAGATGTTACTTATTTAAATATCTCAAAATTTTGGATTTACATAGATCCGTACAGTTATTCATTATTTTTACATTATTTTTATTGTGAACTAATTTGAAAATTTCAACAAATTCTAAATAATCAAGTTTCTTTCCTTTTGATTCTACATGTAAAATTTCAAGTTTATATATTGTCGGAAAAGTTTGACCGTTTTCTAAACAATGAGTGGCAAAAGTAGAAGTTTGTTTATTTCTAATGAAATTCTTTTAATGTTCGTTGAACCTCGTCCCGAAGGAAAGTCCCGTCTGTCCTATATATTTATTACTGCACGTCGAACAAGATAACTCATGAACTCCCGATTTATGTATGTTTGGAGTTGGATCCTTTGCATTAAATAATACGGATGATAATTTATTTTGTGTTTTGAAAGCAATATGAACACCTTATTTTGAAAAACAATTGGCCACTTTTTGACTTATGCTACCGAAGTACGATAAAGAAAACAAAAAATGCATTTCTTTATCGTACTTCGGTAGCATAAGTCAAAAAGTGGCCAATAGTTTTTCAAAATTAGGTGTTTATGTTGCATTCAAAACACAAAATAAATTATTATCCGTATTACTTAATGCAAAAAATCCAATTCCAAACATACACAGGAAGAAAACAAAAAATTCATTTCTTTATTGTACTTCGGTAGCATAAATCAAGAAGTGGCCAATAGTTTTTCGAAATTGGGTTTGAAAACACAAAATAAATTATCATCCGATTATTTAATGCACAGGACCCAACCCCAAACATACATAAATCGGGAGTTCATGAGTTATCTTGTTCGACGTGCAGTAATAAATATATAGGACAGACGGGACGTTTCTTCCAGACTAGGTTCAACGAAAATTAAAAGGATTTCATTAAAAATAAACGAACTTCTACTTTTGCCACACATTGTTTGGAAAACGGACATCCTTTTCCGACAATAGATAAACTTAACATTTTACATGTAGAATCAAAAGGAAAGAAACTTGATTATTTAGAATCTGTTGAAATTTCCATATTAGTTCACAATAAAAATAATGTAAAAATAATGAATGACTGTACGGATCTATGTAAATCCAAAATTTTTGAGATATTTAAATAAGTAACATCTGTTTACCAATCTTCTTTGATGTGTCGACGTTCTAATAGTTGCTAAACGTCTTTGAACCTTTTTTAACGTGTTTTTATTACCTCTTCTACCTCTGTATATTCATAAATACCCTGTTCTCTTTGTTGAGTCTTCAGTTGTCTGACGATGGAATACTTAATTCCCGAAACTCGAGTCACAATTAAATGTGTAAAATTTCAATTTATCGGTAGTAAAACATAGTAATTTCTACAACTTGTTTTAATTATGATTAACTACCAAATAGTAACGGTTGAAACAGTTCAGTATCTGAAAAATTATTAATTATGGAGATGTTTTCTTTTCAGCAAAAATTCCTCATTTAGTTGGCTTTCGAATGACTTATCAACTTTTGTGCTAGCTACTCCTCTGTCATATTTTGACCATGTGTTATATGACATTTTTGGTTGCAAATAACTTACTTGTATAATCTCCCCTTGAAGTTTTGCCCTTTCAAAAGTAGATATATTGGTTAAAGGCTTCGGCTTGTGCAAAACTTCCAGAAGTGGGATGTGTCGAAGGTCCATCTGCCCATTTTATAGTTTTATTTCTGAAACGTGTTTGCCCTTAAATAAGTACATATATGGATTCCAGGATGTCTAGTTTTCTCCTTTCGCTTCCAGGTGTTATATTTCAAGATTGTTCAGTCCTGGGAAGATATGATTTCATTTATTTCACCAAACTAATTACAAATATTTGACAAAAAATGTTTCGAAATTTGAGAAATTTTTCTGGTCTTGAAATGAATAATTCTTTTAACCATTATTTGGAATAATCTCACGTTTTGTCCTATATATACGCTACTGCACTGTTGACAACCTAATTTTTTATACAATGGAAGTGTTTACAAATTATTACTGAAAACTTGTCAAGATAATGCAACTGCTTTGGAGACTACTGTAGGGTATTATCGCTTCTGGAATCGATATCGTAAAGTGGTTGCACGGTCTGGTAGATCATGGATGCTTACTCCCTGCGTGGGTCGATATCTTCAATTGGAAGCATGAAGAAATAATATTTTTGTTTGAAATTAAAACCATGAATTTCCTAGTATTTACAATATACCTAGATTTTGAGCACGTGTGTGGAAAGAGTGATAAATAATTCAGTGTAATCGAAGACAAACAGAATCGACAACAATGAACAAATAAAACTTCAAGTTACCTTTTACGATATCAAATCTTTAGATTAAAGAGTATTCATCCATATAGGGAGGAATTCAATTACGTACTCCTCAATCTCCTAGAATCATACAATTTCTTCCGAAGACAGTTATGAATTCTAGGTGATTATGATGAATGGAAGGTAGGACGAAAATAATGAAATAATTTTCCACTTTCGTCGAGGGGACTTGTTTGATTAATTTTTGTTTAAGTCCGCTAAGAAAACACGGGTGTTATAACGCGAGGCCAGAAGCGTTAAAAATGTCGATTAATCAAGCGAAATAATTTATTACCTCCCGCAAACTGTAATTATTGTTTCATCAGTCATATCAAAGAATTTTCTCATGATTTATTAGTCTTGAACTCAAAGCCGAAGTTGAATACTACCATTACCATATTTTTGAAGTGCATCATGACAAAGTTAAATATTCTCCTGGTGATAATACCGAGTATTATCGAAAATTTAGTGGAATACAAGGAACATAAATAACACGGGTCAACATGAAATTTGATTTTGATTGCAAAGCATTAAATTTCGGTAGTTTAGGTCGTAATAAGACGGAAAAAAAATATATGGCATGAAAAACTTTGCTTTTGTGCTTAGAAGTCTATTGAACGAAATTTTTAAAAATCTCGGATTTTAATTTTTGATTGAAAATAAAACTATTGAAATACAAATGTTTATTATTTTTATTAAGTTTTACTATCAAATTAGCTTACAGAAAAGTGGAAAATAACTTAAAAGTGCACACTTTTACTTTTTCTTTCATGTTCATAGCTACTTTCTCTCAATAAACCCCAAATATAGTCGACCATCATGTTTTCATTGTATTGGCCTTGATAGCGTTGTTCAAAATTCATGATGTCCTGATGGAAACGTTCTCCTTGCTCTTCGGAATAGGCTCCCATATTGTTTTTAAATTTATCCAAATGAGCATGCAGCATATGTACTTTTAATGACATCCTGCAGCCCATGGCCTTAAAATTTGTAAGCATATCCTCAACCAACTTTTCGTAGTTTTCAGCTTTATTATTTCCTAAAAATCCAGAAACTACTGCTTTAAAACTGTTCCAACTTGCTTTTTGAGTACGATTCAGCAACGTTGAAAATTTTTCATCGGCGAAAATCTGTCTTATTTGCGGACCAACAAAAACCCCAGCTTTAACCTTTGCTTCCGATAACCTCGGAAAAATTTTTTTTAAGTATCCAAAAGCTTCTGAAGTTTCATCCAGTTTTTTAACAAATTGTTTCATCAACCCTAACTGAATGTGCAAAGGCGGCATTAACACTTTTTCCGCTTCCACAATCGGCTCAAATTTGACGTTCTGTTTTCCGACACACAATTCTGTTCTTACAGGCCATGACCGTTGAATATAGTGTTTAGAATCCGCTCTGCTATCCCACAAGCACAAATAACACGGATACTTTGTATATCCACCCTGTAGCCCCATTAAAAATCCCACCATTTTAAAATCTCCAATCAGCTCCCAGTTATACTCACGATACTTTACAGATTCAAGCAAAATTTTGACACTTTCATAATTTTCTTTAAGATGTACTGAGTGAGCAATTGGAAGAGACGGAAATTTATTTCCGTTGTGCAATAGAACTGCTTTTAAACTTTTTGTAGAGCTGTCAATGAATAAACGCCATTCGCTAGGGACACAGGGTATGCCAATTGCTTCAAACATACCTTTAATGTCATTACAAAAACAAAGTCCATCCTCCTTCGTGAAAAACGTTGCAAACATTTCATGCCTAGTCCGCTGATCCGTGATCTTAACATCATCAATCAAATTCCACTGTTTTAACCGAGAGCCTAGAAGCTCTGCTTTATTTTTTGGCAAATTTAAATCTCTAGTTAGATCGTTAAAATCTTCTGAAGTAATGAGATAGTGTTTTGGTTGTTCAGGTGTAGGCAAAAACTCCTTATCGGAATTACTTTTATAAGAACTAAAAGATGAGCTACTTTTCTGCGATAATTTTTTTGGTGGCTCAGGTACTGGTCGTGTCAGGTCGTGAGCAATTGGAGCAGAAGAAGATTCGAGGTCAGGATATTCAATAGGTTTTGCATTTTTACCTCTACGTCTTTTACTCGGATTCACCATACAAAAGTAGCAGTCAGTAATATGGTCTTTTGGTTCTCGCCAAATCCTTGGTATTGCAAATTTCATAGACCTTTTCTCACCTCGATACCAACCTAAAAATATAAAAATAAAAATAAATATGTCTATTATTTTGGATTCATTGCTTGATTAAAAAAAAATTGCTTACCTTCCAAACACCTTTTACAATAACTACAAGCAACATGTGGAGCCCATGGCTTATCTTGATTCCGTACAAGACAGTCAAAATATGCTTCATAGGCTTCACAGAGAACGTGAGATGTCTTTAGTTCATATTTCACGTCTCGAACTTTAATAAATTGACCACATATAAAACAAAAAGCATCAGCATCGTATTTGCACTTTCGTGACGACATTTTGAGTTATTCTGGGCTTGTAAACAACACCTAATGGTTGTTTATCACTCGGGTGCCATCTAGCGGCACAGTGTTAACGTTAATACCCCACTCTCACCGCGCGGTCTTTTTAAAAATATTAAAATCAATTAAAATTTATGAAAAAATTGAAAAATGAGTATTATTATTATAACTATCACAAAAGCAAACTTTATACCGAAAAAAGGTATTTTCTTTTCGTTTTTGTGCATAACTAACTGGAAAATAATAGTATAAACTTTAGGACAAAGAACGAAAATTTTTTTGTAGAGTCGTGTAATATTAAAGAGCGTTGGATGAAAATTACAGCCAATTTTACACAAAAACTTATAATTTGTATAATTTGTTTTTATATTCAAATTTTGTTATATTTCTTTTATCAAGTAAAAAGCCTTTTTCTATTTTATAATTTTTTTCATTTATTCAAATTTAAGGTCTTCTGTTATACAGACTCAAAGAATTGATGGAAACATTTGTACATAAAACTTTTTTTCTTCAATAACTGTGTTTTACAACCAAAAAATGTTTATGCATATTGTGACTGTAGTTTCGAAGTATTATTCTTATTTGAGACAAGTGAAGATTTAACATCTTCCTTGCAAGGAAGAGTGTATTGATTTAGGTTGCTAAAAAGAATGCAACAATATGCGATAATATGCTGGTACAGTCGAGAGAAATGGTTATTTGAATATTAATATTAAATATTTTGGTTTTACATAAATTAATTTTATATTTATAGAATTTTGTTCTGCTTAAACCTATTATACATTTTTGTGTGAACTGAGGATTCACATTTTGTATTACTACAGTTTCGAATTTTCGTTCATCTTAGGATAACTGAAAACTCAACAGTAGGTGAACTATATTTAGGTAGGGTTATCATTATTTTGTGAATGGTCCTTAATATCTTGTTCCTTTCTTCCAACAACAAAATGACTCTAACTCCAACAAATTGAAAAATCGTGTCCCATTTCCGGCCCAGGGATTGCTTCAGCGACTTCACACTACTGTGGTGTATAGCACACGCCCTGAGCTCTTAAATCGACCACACGCTGTAGTTCGTTGGGTTGAGATCCGGCGAGTAGGGCGGCCATTCTGCAAATGTGATGAAACCGGAAAATGGGTCTTACACCATCCTTGCGTCCTTTTGGGCTTTGTGAGCCGGAGCGGAGTCGTGTTGAAAGGTCCAATGCGTATCGCCGAAGTGCTGCTGGGCCCATGGAAGTACTACGGCCTGGCGAATGTTACAGTGGTAGACTTCTTGATCCACGAAAACCAAGGGTGTTGTGCCGCTGGCGCAAATTCCGCCCCAGACCATGATGGATTGCGGATTTTGACGATGTTTGATTCTGCCGTTTAAGTGGATGTAAGATTGTTCGACGGTGAAAACCTTCTCGTCTGTGAAGAGAATGCGACGAGACGAAGGAGTTGGCGGCACCTTTGAAGTCATACGCGCTTCTTCTTGGAGCTTGTATGGCTTGAGGTTAACCTCCTTTTTGGACATTTGACGAACGGATTCACTGTTGATACCGGTCTCACGGGCTATTTTCCTCATGGAGACCTTCGGATTTCGATTGACTCGCTTCTTGACGATGTTGCGATTGCTAGGCGTATTGACAGTGCGTTTTGTCTCACTTCCTGGACGACGACTATCTTGGCCAAGCTCCGTGACACGGTTTGTCGAGGTACCTTGAGCAAACGAACAATTTTGCATTGACGCTTACCTTGACGAAACAGCTCCAAAATTGCACTACGTTTATTTGACATTCCAACCTCTGCAAAATAAAGTAATATGAAACTGAAAATTCACATATTACTACAAGAAAGTGTAGAGAATCTAATAGAATATTATTTGGCTGCGCTAAAATACTTTTTTTCCAGAACACAGTAAAATTTGTCCGAAGTTTTTCTTGTCAGCCTTTACAGTCTTTTCATGCTTGTAGAAAATCAAAACGACAGAGTCGGATTAGTCATTTACTTCTGGAGTTAATTAGAATTGCTCTCGATAACTTGAAGGTCCTTGCGAAGTGGTGTTTTTCTGGAGCTAACAGATGTCTTAATTGCTTAAATTTCGTCACAGCTTGAACTCTTCCGATTGGCTATTAGGTGCAAGCTCGCCAATGATGCCTGTTAAACTTGTTCCATGAGGGACGAAGGTACCGAACGTTGAATTTGATTAGTTGTGAGCGTTTGGCTTACTGACAGCCGCCAAACACTGGATACTGTTGCTACGAGTATTTGAAGCCGGAGGGGACAGTGGATTGGACATTGAAGAGCGGTTGCGTCCTCCGTGTGAGATACCAAAAGGTTGCGGTAAGTAAATAAAGCAGATTACTGGATGATGCTCATTGCAACTAATATGAATGTAATACTGAGAAGGATGTGATGCCATTTAAGGGTGGGATATTGGGGGACGAAAAATGGAGGTTACCTCAGAACGCTGCGTGTGGTCGTCGGTTGTCAAGTCTAATTTGTTGGCTGTGATATTGAAATAAGTATTCAACCCAACAATAAATAATATAAGGATCGATAGGTAATTGAATATATGGAATTATTGCACGTCTCCACTCTCGGTGTTCGGCTGGGCTTCCTCAGGGGATTCGGCTAGGTCCTGTGTTCTCTCATACTGGATGGCCATAAGTACAGTCCTACGATCGATTTTAAATTCAGCATTTAGATGTAAAATAATGACGAGAACATGATTGTAGGTATTATGAACAAGCGTGTAAAAGCTCCTGACATCTCGTCAATGCTTTTCACCATTATTTTCATCAAAGGAATCGCTGACACACAAAGAATCTGTTGATTTATTTTCCACTGCTTATACTGCTAATGAAAAACAGATATTGTTTTTGCAATCAACCGTCTCATCATGTGGAAATTTCGGTCGCCGATTAACATTTCAAATCAGTTTATTCCATCAGATTGGACAGAATTATTGCATTTAACTTACCGCCTGTCGAGTCATTTACATCTGAAATTTACCAATTGAAATCACTAACAGTAAACAAGGATATAAATGTGGGTCTGTTTTGATCGGTAGCTAAACAGTTGATTAGCGCTCTGATTATGAAATACAAACAGCCCATTGATTGAAAAATATAAGACCACACCAACAGCTACGTCATTCTTTGTTTTAATGATATGATTCTTATCGACATTTTTCCAGCATCTTAAATCATATTCCATAACTTTTAGTGTTGCTTTTCAATTGACTGGTATGGAGCACTCGAAAATCGCTTTGAAGGAAATATTAATCTGTACATATGAAAATTAAACTATAACTATACACGAAGAAGTTGTTCAATAGAACATATATAGTATTTTCAAAGCCCTCTTTAACGGGTTGTAGAATTCTTTAAATTGAACCATTTCACACGAATTCCCCATATTGAATATAAAAAGTGAGATAAATGAAAAAATCATCGATAAAATAGCTCCCAATACAACTCTACGTGAAATGCCTATAACTTATTTGACTTTATCCTGCGAAATATGAATTCACCATAAGGTTTCGTTCAGAATTTTGATGGGTGGTTCGATCTTTACCAAGAGAAACTATTAGCAAATTTGAATGTCCATATCACTTCGCCCCCCAGGCATTAGATCTTGACGTGATGGGGGCGCTCTCTTGACTAGGACCCTAAATTCGTCCCGGCGAATTGGAGGGTTAAGTCTTGGTGTCTAACGTAATGCCATTTCGCGCCAGTCACTGGACCTGTATGGTGGAAGATCTCCGAATGGGGCCCTAGTTTTACTCAGGTGAAATGGAGGGCTGAGCCGGTTGATTAACTCAGTGACAAGGGAGTCTGTCGCAGCACAGGGCTTCTCCCTTAAAACTGGCGTACTCTACCCTATCGCAGTATAAATCTCCGGATTCTGTGTAATGGCCGAGTGCGTTATGTAGCATACTGCGTTACCTCGGGGGGGTGGACTTGCCCTCAGGTGTTACTTGTACCACCTGGCCACCCCACTTGGTGTTGGACTCGAGGGGGCAGTGGTTGAAAGTCCGCATGCTGGACTAGGGGGGTATTTCATTTATCTGTTCGCAGACCCCCATTTTCGGGATATTCTCATGAAACGACTCGGGGTTTAACGGGACTTGACGGTTCGACCGGCCTGTCCTGGCCCCTGGATCTGTGCGTAACTATTTAGGGTTTGTGGATCTCGACGAAATGGCTCCGCCATTAGTGCTTGACGCCAGGATCAATCAAATGACTTCACATGGGTTCGGTGGGTCAGGACGTATAGTCCGCTAGACGGTGCTCGTACCAGGATCAATTGTAGTCGTCAATCTTGAGTTTATCTTAGTTTATGGGACTGCGTTCGGGTGGATGGATAAGAATTCCCTCCGGCGGGTGAGTTGCGTCTCAAACCAACTCGGGTACTGACCTGCTGAGCCAGTAGAGGTTGGATAGTGCTTCGCTGCTACCAGTCAGACGGTTCTGGCTTTCGAGTCGGGGCCCAAACTGGAAGCTGGTGGGTTCATCTCTTCGGAGGGGTTCTCGCCGAGCGCGATGATATGGCGTAATCCTTATCACACTTTCTACCTCTAGGTGGACTGTGGAGACTGCTTGGTAGTCACTTGGAAAAGAGGCCTTCCTCAAATAGCCAATAACTATTCTGGTAGAATTCACCTGTCCATATCACTTTATAACTTTTTAAACAGATTTTTTCTGAAATGTTTTATTCTGTTGAGTCAGAAAAAAGAAACAACCGTATCAAAAAATAAAAATGAAAAAACTTATTAAATTTCAATACTTATCAATGGATATACACTGTGTATCCAACTTATTCATATAAATTGTTCAATGCCTTTGCACTCACTGAATTCGAGGATTTCTCGACAGATATATTTCTGCTGCATTTTGATTGAACTGTCCGAATATATGGAAAAATAAAACGCTACATTTCATGAAATTTTCACAATTTATTCACTCGACTTGTCAAGTAACACTTGACAATGATGTTACAAACTAGGTGTCAATAAGTTTTATCTTGTGAACCATGATAGGTGTGGTATAACGTTATCATCATAGAATAAAACACGTTTACGACTCACCATTTCTAGTCAACGTTTAATTTGTCCAGTTAACGGCACTACTCATCTGAATTAATTGTGTAGATCGTTTAAAGCAGCTTGAAATACACAATACTTTTGTAATCCCACCATAGTGTAAACTTCTTTTGATGTCTTTCAGCTTTCGATGTTATTCACACTGATTCATTTCCTTCAAACCAAGCCCGATCTAGTTCGATGTTATTCATTTACCCACTGTCAATCACCAGTGATTATTCGTCTTAAAAAAATGGATTTCAGTCAGTTCCATGTGCACATTGCAAATTTTAATGCGTTGAGTTAAATGAATTTCTTTCAACTCATCAGATGTGGAGTGTTTTGGTGTATCGTATGTAGATTATAAAATAAAATATGACGAAAATCAACACTTGCTTTCCATGATATGATTAAATCTTAAGAGCAAATTTCATTATAAATGTTCTTGATTTGGTTTTCGGCATAATTGTTGTACTTAATTCAGATTCAAATAAATAACAAAAACAATTTTCAACTTACCGAAATGATGGAACTTGTAAATGAACCAACTCAACAAATATTTGATGTATTTATTAAAGACCCTGGAGAAATGACTTGCAAAAATAATCATAACTCACGTATACTCGGAACACAGAAAAACATAATAGATATTCTTTCCGAACAATTTATTATAAGAACGAAAAATTATCAGAATTTCAAAAATAATACATAATTGAGAAATTTTCTGTAGATCTTTGACTACATGAAATTAATTCACAAGAAGAAGTTATTAAAATAACTGTGAATTCAGAATTATATCTTGAAACTTCTACAATATATCGGGTGTTTTTTTCAGAGTGATAGAACTTTAAATTGATAAAATTCATTTAAATTAAGATTGATAATTTTATGACATTTATGTTCTAAAATAATTTCCGGTATATGTCCACCACGACTAGTTCTGAGGAACCGCATTCGACAAGACCAATTTTGGACCACTTTTTCGAGTAATTCAGGCCTTATTTCATCAATAACACGAGTTATGTCGGCTTCCAAAGCGTCTATTGTTTCTGGTTTATTAGCATAAGCCAATGACTTAACATAACCCCAAAGAAAATAATCCAGTAGAGTTATGTCGCATGATCTTGGAGGCTAATTTATTGGACCATTTCTCGAAATAATGTTATCGCCAAATCTTTCTTTCAATAAATCAATTGTTACGCTAGCAGCCTGAGGTGTAGCACCATCTTGTTGGAACCAAAACACTGCGAAGTGGATACCATTCAAATTTTGAAACAAATAATCATTGGTCATTGATCTGTAACGAGCACCATTCACTGTAACATTAAATCAAGCATCGTTTCCAAAGAAATATGGACCGATGATGCCTTCATCGTGTAAAGCACACCATACAGTGCATTTTTCAGCATGCAATGGAACCTGCAAAACTTCTCGAGGATTGTTTTCACTCCATATACGGCTATTTTGCCTGTTTACATAGCCGTTTAACTAGAAATGAGCTTCATCACTAAACACAATTCTACGATAAAAAAGTGGATCAATTTCAGGCTGTTCTAGAGCCCAATCAGCTAACGAACGAGGCTCATTATGGTCAAGTGGCTTTAGTTCTTGAACCAGTTGGATTTTGTATGTGTGTAGAGCAAGATCTTTACTCGAAATTTTCCATGGGGTGTATGCACAGAATCCAACTTGTTGTGAACGTCGACGAATAGACAAATCTGCATCATCATTAACACTTACAGCAGCGATATTTTCTTATGTACCTTCAGTTCTTTGTCTTGTTATTGTTGTTGTATCCAGTAGAGAAAATGTTGTCTGAAATCTATCGATAGTTCGACGAATAAGCTACTCTGATAGATGATTATGTAAACCATAAATTTCACGAAGTGCTCTATAAGTTTAGAGAAGGGAACACCGATTGTAAAATTAAATTTTAACAATTTGTGAACGTTGTTGCGGCGTGAGTCTTTCCATGATAATTTGTCGATGCTTACTGAACAGAAATGTTAAAACAACATGGCTTCTAACTTCTGTCAAATCACAGTTATACCTATCGAAAGTTCTATCACTCTAAAAAAAACACCCGATGTATTGAGAATTATAAACTAAATTATCAGAATGATATGACACTTTATATAATCAATATAAATTATTTTTGAATGTATATAAAAAACTACATTTACAAGAGTAAAAATAATTTAATGTATTGGAAATTGGAATACATTAAATCTGTTTGAGTTGATTAATTTCCAAGTACATATTATCTTCGTTTTGTGATTTATTTGGATCTGAATTGAGTGCATATCTGATGATGAGAAGAATCATGCCGAAATAAATATATATATATATATATATATATATATATATATATATATATATATATATATATATATATATATATATATATATATATATATATATATATATATATATATATATATATATATATATATATATATATATATATATATATATATTTATTCCTGAAGTTAGTATATTAAATATAATTTTTTGAAATTAATTATGTAGAAGGCTAACAGAATATATCTGTAAATATTAAAATATGTAAAAACTTGTATAAACCTTCTATCAAGTATAAACCTCCATTTATTTCATTTTATATATTGTGGTGTTATTCAGATATTTTAGTATATAATTTTCAATATTTATTGAAGTGTTTATATATTGAAAATTAATTCCTGCATAAATTTTCAATATATATTATAGGATATATAGGAAAATAAAAAAAGACCTTTTTGAATTCAATGTAGAACATTTTTTGGTAACTGAACTGGTAATTTTTTAACATCCGATTGGAAAAAAAATTTGTATTAGGTGCTGTTTGAATAATTTGGTCATTATTTCATATTTCTTTCGATTCTTTATTAATTGATTTTCACCACATGCGATGATTATATATATATATATATATAGATATATATATATATATATATATATATATATATATATATATATATATATATATATATATATATATTTAGCTGGAATTAGATCTTAGGAACCCTTACAGATTTAAATCAAAATAATTCCCTTGAAAGTATTTAGAATTAAATTTTTAAGACCTGTCCTAAATAACACTGTATCACATTATAGACATATATATATATATATATATATATATATATATATATATATATATATATATATATATATATATACTACTCTGTCAGGAAAGTACCGGAAATTTTCAATTAAAACAACATTTTCACATTTTATCG
Organism: Megalocaria dilatata; assembly: GCA_034642435.1. Classification (NCBI taxonomy): domain Eukaryota; kingdom Metazoa; phylum Arthropoda; class Insecta; order Coleoptera; family Coccinellidae; genus Megalocaria; species Megalocaria dilatata. The sequence continues at coordinate 48,556,313 of CM067855.1, forward strand.
TCAAAATTCATTGGGTCGCCTTCAAAATAGGCTTCATTTGCTCCAATACATCTATGCCAACGGCACTTCCAATTATCGAAACATTTTTTATAGGCGCTTTCCGGGATGGACTTTAGAAAGCGCCGAATTTTGTTTTATGGCTTCAATCGACTCAAAACGGGTTCAACGAAGGGGCAATTTTAGTTTTGGGAAGAGGAAAAAGTCGCAGTGAGCCAAATCCGGCGAATACGGTGGTTGCTGAAGCACGTTTGTTGAGTTTTTGGCGAGAAAGTCAGTCACAATCGTAGCTCGGTGAGAAGGCGCGTTATCATCATGCAAAATCCATGAGTTGTTCGCCCACAAATTTGGCCGCTTCTTACGGATACGCTCACGCAAACGTTTCATAACGCCTAGGTAATACTCCTTGTTTACCGTCTGACCCTCTGGAACGAATTCGTAGTGCACCACGCCACGGATATCGAAGAAAACAATGAGCATCACCTTCATTTTCGAGAGGCTTTGGCAGGGTTTTTTCGGTTTCGGCTCATTTTTTGCCACCCATTCCGATGATTGCTGGCTTGTTTGCATATCGTACTCGTAGACCCAGGTCTCATCACCAGTTATAATGCGTTCCATGAATGTAGAATCGGAATTACAGCGATCCAGCATGTCTGAAGCAACCTGTTCGCGATGACGTTTTTGAAGAAAATTCAGGCCTTTCGGTACGAGTCGTGCGGCCACCTTTCTCATGCCCAAAATATCAATCAAAATCGTACGTGCGGACTCGTGGGATATCTTAAGATCATGTGCTATCTCTCTCAAGCTGGTACGACGGTTTTCCAGCACCCTTTCCTTAATTTTATCGACGTTACCTTCGACCACTTCACGACCGTCCACCAAAGGCCTTTTGCAACATTTTCAATGCATCGGCACACGAAAATTCATTTGCAACACAAAACTTTAAACAAATTCTTTTCAACGTAATCACCCATAGTAAAAATCAGCACGCACTCTGACATCGACTGACTTAATCAGCTGTTGCAAACACACTAGTTGACAGATCCCGCTCAAGCTTGGCATAGTAATTAAGGACAGTGGTACCAACCTAGGAAAAAAAAATTTTACCTGCCTCGTTGCCCCGCCATATTTAAATCGATAATTCCCGGTACTTTCTTGACAGAATGTATATATATATTTAATTCTAAATACTTTCAAGGGAATTATTTTGATTCAAATCTGTAAGGGTTCCGAAGATCTAATTCCAGCTATTATCTGTTACATTGTGGAAGTTATGTGTATAATTCTGAATTTAAAGTTATTACAAGAGCTTCTATCAAGTACCCACTGGCATATCAATTTATTTTAAATTTGTATATAACTTATAGAAGTCTTAATTATAAGTTCAGAACTTAAGTACTTCATTAATCATTTTCGATATTGTCTTGATGATACAATATGAATGAGTAAGCTAGAATTTTATATTATATTACCTAGCACCTTCATTATAACTATAATTAAGTCTCATGCATGGCTATCATGTGCATGATAGCATCATATTACTCCAATAACTGTGTTTAATGGTTTATCGGAAAGGACACAATGCCAGAGGGAGGTGCCATTTTCTGTTGCACATAACTGTGAATGTGAGAGGTGTACTGATTACAGAAAATTGTAGTTGTAATTCGTGCAATTGTGTAATGATTAAAAATTTTCCTATAGTGCAGAAAGGTAATTGGTGAAATGGTTTCGATATCTCTTCCGAGATATTCGGAATAAATTGTCTGATTACACCCATTATGATATGTTGAGGTAGGTCTGAGTGATGGTACCTTCCTTTGTTGTTGTGATTGTTTTGGAACATTCATAAGAGTCGGCAATATTGTAATTCGAATGTTTATAATACTGATATTGAAATAAACCATGTCAATAATTTTCGGTATACATATTGTTAGGTCTCATTTAGAGGCGGCCCTGTCCACGTTAGACATAATTCATTATTTTCTTATCGCTGGTGCGATATTTCAATCGTTTCATGTTGATATGTTCAACCTAGCAGTTTTTGAGGTGTCATTCGAACATTGAAGTTTTTCTTACACCTGAATATTTCGCCTATCCGTTCTTACATGGGTACTCATATATAAGTGATCTCCTAATTTTTTCTATAACCAGTGAGAAAGTTTATTTCACTTATTTAGTCCACCCACAAATTGCTTCCCTATCGATTTAGTTTATTTCCCTCTTTTTATTAGAAGGGGTCCATCGGGACACCTCTAACATTCAGTTTTTGAATATAATGTAGCTTCATTTTCTCTGTGATTATCAAGCTTCGTCGATCGTGGCTTCTGCCCAAATGATATGCATTATTTTATATATAATATATACATTCTGTCAAGAAAGTACCGGGAATTATCGATTTAAATCTGGCGGGGCAATGAGGAAGGTAAAAATTTTTTTCCTAGGTTGGTACCACTGTCCTCAATTACTATGCCAAGCTTGAGCGGGATCTGTCAACTAGTGTGTTTGCAACAGCTGATTAAGTCAGTCGATGTCAGAGTGCGTGCTGATTTTTACTATGGGTGATTACGTTGAAAAGAATTTGTTTAAAGTTTTGTGTTGCAAATGAATTTTCGTGTGCCGATGCATTGAAAATGTTGCAAAAGGCCTTTGGTGGACGGTCGTGAAGTGGTCGAAGGTAACGTCGATAAAATTAAGGAAAGGGTGCTGGAAAACCGTCGTACCAGCTTGAGAGAGATAGCACATGATCTTAAGATATCCCACGAGTCCGCACGTACGATTTTGATTGATATTTTGGGCTTGAGAAAGGTGGCCGCATGACTCGTACCGAAAGACCTGAATTTTCTTCAAAAACGTCATCGCGAACAGGTTGCTTCAGACATGCTGGATCGCTGTAATTCCGATTCTACATTCATGGAACGCATTATAACTGGTGATGAGACCTGGGTCTACGAGTACGATATGCAAACAAGCCAGCAATCATCGGAATGGGTGGCAAAAAATGAGCCGAAACCGAAAAAACCACGCCAAAGCCGCTCGAAAATGAAGGTGATGCTCATTGTTTTCTTCGATATCCGTGGCGTGGTGCACTACGAATTCGTTCCAGAGGGTCAGACGGTAAACAAGGAGTATTACCTAGGCGTTATGAAACGTTTGCGTGAGTGTATCCGTAAGAAGCGGCCAAATTTGTGGGCGAACAACTCATGGATTTTGCATGACGATAACGCGCCTTCTCACCGAGCTACGATTGTGACTGACTTTCTCGCCAAAAACTCAACAAACGTGCTTCAGCAACCACCGTATTCGCCGGATTTGGCTCCCTGCGACTTTTTCCTCTTCCCAAAACTAAAATTGCCCCTTCGTGGCACCCGTTTTGAGTCGATTGAAGCCATAAAACAAAATTCGGCGCGAGAGTTAAAGTCCATCCCGAAAAGCGCCTATAAAAAATGTTTCGATAATTGGAAGTGCCGTTGACATAGATGTATTGGAGCAAATGGAGCCTATTTTGAAGGCGACCCAATAAATTTTGATGATTAAATGTAAAAATGTTGTTTTAATTGAAAATTCCCGGTACTTTCTTGACAGATTAGTATAAGTGATCTCCTAATTTTTTCTATAACCAGTGAGAAAGTTTATTTCACTCATTTAGTCCACCCACAAATTGCTTCCCTATCGATTTAGTTTATGTCCCTCTTTTTATTAGAAGGGGTCCATCGGGACACCTCTAACATTCAGTTTTTGAATATGCTGTAGCTTCATTTTCTCTGTGATTATCAAGCTTCGTCGATCGTGGCTTCTGCCCAAATGATATGCATTATTTTATATATAATATATAATTATATTTTGGCTTCAATAAATCTCATTATGGAATGTCAATGAATTTAAATAAACCTTGAAATAACTCACACTGTTCTTTGATTTTGTTAGAACATAGATCAATCTTGAATTATATAGTTGATCTGTATTTCGAAGCTTTAGTCTTTTAACACGTGAGAGATATAGGTTAGTTTTTTGATTTTGATATTTGGAATATTAAATGAGGACTGAAGACGGGATTGTCTAGAATTATATTTGTTTTTTGAAGATATAGTGCACATTTTTTAGAGATTTTTGAAATAATTTATTCGAATATTTAAATATGTTAAATATTTCAAATAAATTATATTCTTTGAAAAGTCCTTTAAGTGTGTTCATGTTTTTAAAAGGCAATTGGTATTCCTAAAGGTAAGACCAGAAACAAAATTTTGTCTCCTTTAAATATTCATTTATTAATTTTAATTACTTTCGTGTATCTGTTGGGTTATTTATTCCATTTGACATAATATATTGAGTTTTGATTATATACGTCTATTAAATGTAAGCGGTGCTTGTGTAGAAATAAATTTAATTCTAAAAGTTTTTTGAATAAAAAATTTTTTTGAAATCAAAATTGTAGAAGATAAACATATTTCAATTTGTTTTAATATTCAAAGATTGCATTATCCCTGCGATTGTCACTTGTGACCTTTCGATCCCAGATATTATATTATTACTTCAGTAGTAACTAGTCTTATCATTTGTGACCTTTCGGTTCAAGATATTGCAGTATCGATTTGATAGTCACTCTTTTCACTTGTAGCCTTTCGGAACAAGATTATCGCGATTACTATTGTTAATATAGTTATTCACATATTATTGATTGCCAAAGTAGGGTTAGAAATAATATACAAAACCTGGGAAACACAAAACATTCAATAAATTCTCGAAAAATGGAGGGACCTTTCTCAGGAACAATTTGACAGTATCATGCAATATCACGTAAACGGAAAGTCCACATATCCCTCATAATTCTCATTTTCTCACTAAAATGCTTTTATAAAACTAGACATTCCCATTTCCGATATTATAAACGAAATTTCACTTTAGTTTGGCTGCATTTTGCAATGAAAAATGTTGAAAGGTTATCCAACGATAATTTTCTTCCCGAATAATTCTTTCTGCAAATTAATGGGCTGAAGGTTCTTGTATGCGTATATTAAAAGTGGCGGACGCCAAGAAAATGAGTTTTCTGAAAAGTTGGCTATATTGCTATTTTGGCACAAGATATATATAATAAATTTGCTGAAGTCACAAAATTTTAATAGTTATATATGGATAATATTTTCTAGAACTGATTACCAAAATATAAGTGCGAATAAATGTAATACTTAAAGCAAACCCAGTGCCTACATCCTTTTTAATTGTTATAAATGTACGGTTTTCGTGCAAGTCATCGGACACTACCCACTAATGTGATGTGACCGATACCGGGGCGATTCTACAAATGTTTTAATTTGTGGGGTTCTCTTAAGAGGGCAGCTGTACTATTCGACACACCCTCACAAATTGTTGAAAGAAAACATCGTTTGAAGAGTGGCACGTGGCCTATGAATACCCGACCTTTGTCATATCACATACCGCGTTTCTATACCTTTTGCAATCATCCAGAAATTCGTCAGATGCTCCTGATGTCGAAGTATTTATCCGAGGATTGTGCAATGAGGGGGAAACGGAGAAATAGCCCTTATTTTTAGTGATTTTTGTTTCTTTAAATTTATGGGATAGATATTTCAAGGAACTCTTCTTCTCAATATTTATTGCCATTACATGTTAAAAATGAAAAATATTTCACAATTTTGTAGTTGGCTTATGCAAACATATCATCGAACATTTATAATCACAACAACGTTGTGATAATATCAAAATTGTCTACGAAAACCAAAGAAATGTAAAGAAAACTCTACCCGAATATGTTATACTGTATATAATGGGCAAAGTAAGCAAAAAATTCTTGATGCTCTGAAATATTTGGAAAATGTGTTCAAGCTGTTGAATAATCCAAGAAGGAAATATGTCAAAACGTGAGAAAAACAAATTGAAGCTGTGAATTCAAGTTAATCACGACGTCTTTAAATTCATAGTGATATATTCTAACTTCTACAATATATATTGAAACCATATACAAAAATTATCAAAATGCTATCCCTATATATAATCAGTATAAAATATTTTTCATTGTCCCGAAAAAAACCTTTTCACGTACCGACATGAAACGTATGGATACAAATTTATTAAAAAAAACCATATAAGTATGCATATTAACATACAAATACAAGAAAAGCCACTATTCCAAAATTATCTGAAATTCTCAAAATGAAGGAACAAATAGAAATAATTGAACGAGAACTCCATCATTTTGTAGCGACTATATAATTCAAAAAGGCCTTTTTTTAGTTTTCATTAAAAACAATAGATAGCACATCTTCCAGAAAAAAACCTGATAAATTCGGACCTAAATCTCTTCAATAAAGAGTTATTTGAATAAACAAAATAATCATTCAAAAAATATATAAAAATACTTTTTTTTCACCAGACATTTCTGCAACATCTTTCATTATAGATTTCTGGGATATAACCTAATTTTCGTACAGACCATGCCAATCCAAAAATTGGTTAGTTGTTGCAGAAATGTCTGGTGAAAAAAAGATATTTTTATATATTTTTTAATGATTATTTTGTTTATTCTAATAACTTCTTACTGAAGAGATTTGGGTTCTAATTTATCACGTTCTTTTTCCGGAGAATGTGCTATATATTCTTTGAAAAGGAAAATAATAAAACCTTTTTGGATTATTTGTTGAACCTTTTTCAGTGATGGAACTTGTGATTCTTGGTCATTATTTTATATTTCTTTTGACTCTTTATTATTTTATTATTTATTTATTATTATTTCCACCACATGTGATGATAATATATATGTCTATAAAGTGATACAGTGTACCTGGGACATGTTTTTTGAAATTTAATTCTAAATGTTTTTATGATAATCATTTAGATTGAAATATGTAGATGTTCTGGAGAATTAATTCCAGCTATTATCTGTAATATGTTTCTTCAAGTGGTTACGGAAACGCTTTTGCGAAATTATTTATCATTATTTCTACATCATTTAAGTTTGGCACATCCACAATATCTATGTATATCGAAACATTGATCGTGAATAATATTATAAAAATCCATAAAAATATGAAATACTCCGGTGCATTTTATGATTTCGGAGGCTGCAATAAATTGGATGGAAATGTTAAACTTTATATTCGGTGTATAGATGAATCGAAATAAAATTGAAATAATTGTCACAACAACCCAACTTGTGTCGTACTCAGAAAGAGCAATTACAAACGCTTGTTAAATCCAGATTTTGCATATAAAATAACGCCTTTCTGCCGAATGCATAATAATGATATAGAGCAATTTAAAAAATATACTTTCGTCCTAGATTTATTAATTTTTGTGAGATAGACAAATAAAAATAGGTAGTTATAATCGAAACTGCTTTACTTTCTTCAAATATTCTTGATCATAATAAATATAGATACTTTTGCATGCGTTTGAATAAACCTTCTAAGAACTTTTTCCGTGCATGTTTGTACAAAATTTGAGGAGGATCGTCTAAGAAGATTCAGAAAAGTAATTTTTCATTTCTTTTTAAAATAATTTATAATACATACTCCAGGAAAAGCATTTAAAACTCTTACCCATTTCCTCTTCAATCGGATGTTATTTATATGTTGGAGAAAAACAATCAATAAGAATATATCTTAATGCCTTCTATTCATCAGATACATTCATTGACTAAACTTTCACAGAAAATCTTGAAAAGAAGGATTACAGATTTATTATATGGAAACTACCACGAACATACGTCAAAAAGTACAAATTATAATTTTTATGAATAAACATTAATTGAATATTACGTTGAAGGTTCATTTTGAACAAACATTTCAAGTTAAATTAACTTAATTTTTTTTTCTGGAAACCTCTATAAATTCAATCTAAAAAATTTAATGAAAAATTTTCAAAATTAAATGTCAAAGAAACATTGTTTCTTTTAATAAACATATAGAATCACCAAAAATCGGCAGTCAACCGATACAGAATCAAAAGAAAATATGAAATATTGACCGTTAATTAGCAAACATTATATGAGGCAGCAGTTTCGTTAATTTTTATTTTTTGACGCATAGATATCGAATCTGTGATCGTGTCTTCTTTTCAAGATTTTCTGTGGTGTACATTTTGATGTATAAGTTTCTTTTAGTCTGCTTCAAGTCGGATCTGTTGAATAGTATGAGATATATTTTTATTGATAGTTTATACTGAGCATCCAAATAATTTTCGTCTGATGAGAATATGGGTGAGAATTTCCAATGCTTTCTCTGGAGAATGTGCTATATATTTTTTAAAAATGAAAATAAGAAAGACCCTTTTAAATCTATGTGGATCATTTATTTAACCGGGTTTTTATCACGTACCGCTTGGAAACCTCTGTACCACTATTAGGTGTTATCTATTGAAATATCCAAAATATTTATCACTTTTGTTTAAATACCTCTGTACCACTGTTAGGTCTTCAGTTGTCTGATAATGGGATAGTTCATTTCCCGAAACTCGAGTCACAAGAAAATGTTTAAAATATATTTTTATTGGTAGTAAAACATAGTAATTTCTACAATTTCTTTTGATTTTCTTCAGGTTTTTCTTAGAATTTAGATATAATAATAAACTCTCAAAACGAAGTTTCATTTAGAATCAAAGTGCACATAATATGAATTATACTATATCCTTCACCGTTTTCGAAATACCAATAACCGATACCACACTAACAGTCCTCGATCTTTCCATTCTTTCCAACCTATCAACTTGAGCAGAGCAAACTTAAGTCTTCGCTTTTGTTTAACTCTGTCAGTCTGCATACCTAAGTGGATTTAAATGAGATGTATTACTTCCCTTCTTCATACATTAGGTTAGAAAGACTGTATAATAATCACACACAATCTTCCTTTCTTCGCTCGCGTTTTCTAACATACAGATGAGATGTGAGAAATGACGGTACCTTTTGGGTGGAGCTGTTAATCCAAGACGTGACCGCATCACCCTAATAGGCTTATGAGAAATTTGAGCACGTTCAAGCTACCGATTCATTTCAACCTGGACAGAAAATTTATACTTTTCCATAGATAAGTGATGGTTCTACCGAACTTCGTATGGGCATAACATCCGAATGGCATGATGAATGTGGAATATATACACGGTGGCAGGGGCGCAGTTAGGATTGAGTTTAGTAAAAAATAAGAGATCCCCTCATAATACAGTAAAATATTCTATTTACACATAGGAAAAGGTTTCAAAATAGATTCTTCACTAATGTTGAATGAAATAATAAGCAATATTTTCATAATAAAATAATAAGAAGAGGATTTGTACTTGATGGAAGGATTATTACAAAATTTAAAAATCAAAACAGATTTATTCTCTTAGCCTTCTATAAATTTTAATTTCAGAAAATTTTATTCAAAAACTTCAAAAATAAAATGATGTCTTATAAGCACTGCTTAAATTTAGTAGACAGTATATGTAGCTTCGTCAAGTTTTATTTCCAAGATTTGTAGTTTATACAGTAAATTATGGAAATATTCTTCATTTTTTTCTTCGAATAAAATGAATTTAATAGTGGCTACTAGTTATTTTTTAAAATAAGAAGGAACGGTTTTTTACTTGATAGAAGGATTATTACAAAATTTGAATATCAAAACAGATTTAATCTGTTGTCTTCTACAATTTTAATTTCAAAAAATTCTTTGAAGAAACTTTAAGAATTAAATTAATGTCTTTATAAGCACTGCTCATATTTAATAGACGTATAAAGTCAAAATTCATCATACAATATCAAATGAAATTAAGAAAAACCAACGAATATAAATTGTCAATTGAAATTAAAATATAAATAAGCAAACATTTTTTGTTTCGTTCCAGGCATGCGCAATGAACTCTTCAGACAAACTTACGAAGCCCTGTTTGTTACAAAATGTATTGTTTTCTGATCTTATATTAATGAAAAATAACTCTTTCTCAAAAATATAAAACATAATTTCAAGAACTTCTCAAAAACTAATTTATTTGAAATATTCAATATATTTAAATAAATTACTTCAAAAAATCTCAAAACATGTAGCACATCCTCAAGAAATAATTAAAGTTACGATAAGATCAGTTCAACTTCCCATATAAAAAATAATAATAAAATCAATTAAACAATGTATAGACTTACCCAGTGCCATCTTAGAAATGCATGATCCTCAACAAACATATAAGTAGGTACCTTTATATCCCAGGTACTCTATGTTCCATATTCACAGAAAATCATACAAAGCTTATAAGGCTATATTGGATATAAAGGTACCTACTTATATGTTTGTTGAGGATCATGCATTTCTAATATGGCACTGGGTAAGTCTATACATTGTTTAATTGATTTTATTATTTTTTTTTATATGGAAAGTTGAACTGATCTTATCGTAACTTTAATTATTTCTTGGGGATGTGCTACATGTTTTGAGATTTTTTGAAGTAATTTATTTAAATATATTGAATATTTCAAATAAATTAGTTTTTGAGAAGTTCTTGAAATTATGTTTTATATTTTTGAGAAAGAGTTATTTTTCATTAATATAAGATCAGAAAACAATACATTTTGTAACAAACAGGGCTTCGTAAGTTTGTCTGAAGAGTTCATTACGCATGCCTGGAACGACACAAAAAATTTTTGCTTATTTATATTTTAATTTCAATTGACAATTTATATTCGTTGGTTTTTCTTAATTCCATTTGATATTGTATGATGAATTTTGACTTTATACATCTATTAAATATGAGCAGTGCTTATAAAGACATTAATTTAATTCTTAAAGTTTCTTCAAAAAATTTTTTGAAATTAAAATTAAAATTAAAATTGAAATTGTAGAAGACAACAGATTAAATCTGTTTTGATATTCAAATTTAGTTATTTTTTAGTGATTTTTGTTGTATTGATAGCTAATGCAAGTGAAATATGGGTATCAATAAATACATTCAGCTCTTAGAAAATGATACCCTTTGGTTTTTGATCATGTCAAAAAAATGCTGAGGTAATCGACATATTTGAGCTAATTTTTTGACCAAAAAATATCTGTCAAACAGTAGTTGCTATATAGTTTTACACAAGTTATAATAATTCTCATGGACCTATAAAGTAGTGTTTTACCAAGTTCCTATTTCGTTTTTTGCGCACTTTTGAATTTTTGATTATTAAACACTTGCTATCGTTTCGCGCAAATGTCTGAATTTTCGAATTTTGATCTGAAAATTGTCTGAAACGACTAGGTTGTACACACTAATGAGAACTCCGAGGTCAAAATTAATTCTGTCCTGCCCTAAATTTCGAACAAAAAGATACATGAAATTTTATACAATGGCGATCGGGAAAGAAAATACATCAATCAAATTACAACTTATATTTTGCAGTATGCAGATTTCAATAATTGGATACAAGAACTATAGAAGCCAATTCTATGAAAGTGAGAAGAAGAATTAGAAAACGATCTTTCAAGCTCCTCCCTTGAATCATGTCACTTTAGGGGCATTAGTTCATTTATTGAGTCGCCTTATATTGTGCAGAATAGACATGAAAGCAAGAGTTGAAGAATGTTTAGATGAAGATCAGTTTGGATTTAGAAGTGGAAAAGGTACGATAGAAGTAATATTAGCTCTGAGACAGATTTTATAAAGTCTAGAGAAAAATAAAAACACCTTTCTAATTTTTTTGCCTTCGGTAAATTTAACTGGGAGCTTCTATTTGAATAATTAGGAAAAGCAGCCTTGAACTGGAAAGACCCTCGATTCATCCTAAACCTTTACAAGACACAATCTACTATTATAGACTTGAACTGTCATAAAAAAAGAGACAGGGTTGCCCTTCTACGAAATGGGAGAAATGAAAAAAAAGACCAGAGATATCAACATCAATGGTGCAATTATGCTTTGCATCTGTTTTGCTGATGGTATTGCACTTTTCGCCGAATCACAAGAAGACATAACAAACACATAACAAATAAGTAAAAAGACCTCGTGGACGATCGAAGAAATCTTATTTTGAAGAAGTATTCCTTCTTATGGGCTGTTCATGATATTTCCAACTGGAAAGAATAGCTCTTAATGGACAAACCTGGACTACAACGACAAGGCAGTGCCTTTAGAAATTAATAATGATTGTCTTTCTACAGCCATATTTCGTTTCCTTATTACAAGGGGATTGTCCGTCTTATTTTTCTGGGCATACATATGTTTTCAATGGTCTTTCACACAGAAGAGGTAGAACTTATAAAATAAATGAGAACCTTCTCAAGTTTTGTAGAATAAGCACAACAACATTAGATCATTTTATTATAATGATTGGGATTAGAATTATTTTCATCATAAAACTTAGGAACTACCCTATTTCACCAATTTTCCTGAACTTTTTCCAGTGCAATTGTTTTCTAAATTAATTTGACATTTTGCTAAAATTAAGAATAAGCCTTCCACCTTTTTTTATAGAAAATTTTAAATATCACACAGATTCATTCTGTTAACCTCCAACAAATTTTAATTTCAAGAAATTTTCATTCAAAAACTTTTAGAATTAAATAAAATAAATGTCTTTAAAACACACTGTAGCAATTTAGTATACATATAGAATTAACACTTATTACTTAGTACCAAAGAAAATAAAAGAATTGAAAGTAATTTGAATTGTCAATTAAAAATCATTAAATAAATACTTGGTTGAGGAGTACAAAATTTTGTTTCTTTCCTTGTTTTATGAAAACCAAATTCCTCTCCAGAAATGCAAAGCATAACCTCAAGAACTTCTTCAAAAACAACTTGCTCAAAATAAGTTCCTTCAAAAAAATTCTTAAAACATGCAGAACATAAAAAAGCAATTTATCAAAACGGAAAGTCACCAGCTCTACCTACTTCATATTTGAAAAATAAAAATAATTAATAAAAAATATCACCAGACAAACTGAATGCAATTATCTGGACAAACACAAGAATGAAGTGAACTTTTAAAAATCCTACTTATTCTATGTTAATCACAGAAATTACATAAACTTTGCAAGGTTTATGGACTCCTTAAAAACTAAATGATAATATGTTATAAGTAAAACCAGAATATATAATTATTATATATACAATAAAATAATAGAAAGAGGTTTTTCTTGATAGAATCATAGAATTGTAGTACTTTTCTTCAATTTTTCATCACTCCAATATGGTGAGTATCATGTTTCGTGAAAATAAACCATAAAAACTCTCTTGTATAACTTTCGTCCATTCTCCCCTCCAAATGTATCAAATATCGTCATATTTTAGGTTAACGCTGAATTATGGAGCAAATCTATCTGGATTTTTTTGTGAATCATCGTCCATGTAGACAGAAAGAAAGGTCATATATATAACTCTTCTGATTGTAGGTATTGATGCTGGATGATGGATTACTTTTAAAAAATATTGATTTTAATTTTTCGTTTTTATTCCGTTTGATTAATCGATGTCATCAGACACTTGAGTGCATCCCAAGGTATGATTTATCCAACAACTACGAGTAGTTATACACGATATAAAGAAGTGTAAATAGAATATTTGAGATGAAATTCTCCATCGAATTTGTTGGCGTATCTTTCCGATGCGGTATTGTTATTGGAAAATATACCTACTACTTATATTCAAATTTATTGCGAAGATATTATAAAAGCAGAAACTTGATACAAGAAGTTTCGGAGTACATTCTGTCAAGAAAGTACCGGGAATTATCGATTTAAATCTGGCGGGGCAATGAGGCAGGTAAAATTTTTTTTCCTAGGTTGGTACCACTGTCCTTAATTACTATGCCAAGCTTGAGCGGGATCTGTCAACTAGTGTGTTTGCAACAACTGATTAAGTCAGTCGATGTCAGAGTGCGTGCCGATTTTTACTATGGGTGATTACGTTGAGCAAAGAATTTGTTTAAAGTTTTGTGTTGCAAATGAATTTTCGCGTGCCGATGCATTGAAAATGTTGCAAAAGGCCTTTGGTGATAATGCTCTATCGAAAACTCGTGCATATCAGTGGTACAGAGCCTTCAAGGACGGTCGTGAAGTGGTCGCCCATCGACAATTTATGATTTTAGCAGGGCTCTAATATCCATATTTTATTTTCATACAGCATCCAATGAAAGTTAATATTTTATAGAGTTTATAAACCGATGGAATGTTTATACAGGGTTTCTTCAATAGTGTGTTGTTGCACTTCCATAGCTACCGAACAAAACATCTTAGAAATTTCTATTTTACTATATAATGAGAAAAAATTTTCAAATGAATAATGTGTTTCATTTACAAAACAAAATGGGGCACTGTTAATGAAAGACCTTTTACTTCCACCTGTATTTACATGCTGCTAGCTATCAGAATGCGGTAATTGAACAACATTATTTCAAGTTGCCATAGAATAAAAACCTAGTTGATTTATCAGATTTCTTTTACAATTTTTCAGCTGAATCTGATCAATATTCCTGGATCTATGAAAAATTTCTGTAAATTATAATTTGCATGGTTCCAATGATATGATTCTTGTGAAATTTTCATTAACATTTGACTGGTATTTTGGCATTTAATAACTCAATTTTAATTCAGTTGAATCTGTTTTTCAGATTTAAAATAGGGGATTTTTCCTTTTAAGTTTTCCATTTGGGCTTAATATAAATCCTGCAAATATTGAATCATTTTTTAAAATTTTTCCTAGAGTTGTAGAAATTGAAAGATATCATTTCTCAAAAATGTATTGACGGATTTTTTATTTTAAAATTATAAATCGCGTGAAGTTTACAGCGTTTTTTCGCATTATATTCTTTTTGAATGCAGATTAATTATACTTTTGTGAGATCATCAATTTGATCACGTGTCCGTAGTTTAACCGTTTAAACACAAAAAATTCCTCACTAAATGTTACCCAATAATGATCATCCATAGAAAATTCAAATACTAAAAATTATTTCCGCAGGAAATGTTTAAAAAGCAATTTGTCGTCGACGACGGAATGAACGCATTCGAAACACATAAATTTTGCGTAGGAATAATCACTTTAATAACATCCGAAACATCAGTAACGGTTATAATGGCATTAGCAACTGTTAAATTATGATATATGCGTGTCTGTTTGGAAATCGATCTATTTCTGACCGCCAGAAGATGGTTATAGATATCTTCATAAATAGGTCATATACATCAAATGAGGTTATTTCCACATAAATCAACCACATCCATGTGTACTCAGTCTCCCTTAGCGTTTATTTATGTTAACTATGATGATGGTTTGTGTTGCAATCTATGGAAATCCAGGAAAGTCAGGATACTCTTTGAGTTATTTCAGTGAAACAGGAACTAATAAACTAACAAAAATTTATGATTTTCATAAAGGTGTCAAGTAATTTGCCGTTTCTATCGATGGGTGTAAAGTATGTTGAGATTTTTAGGAAAAATACTTCATTATGACAAATTTATGAACCTACCTAATTAATGTAGACTAGAGTAAATCTATTTTCATTCGATCTCCAAAACGTTTACAAGAAAATATGTAGAAAATATAAAACGAATTGAAGATCTACCAGGCGTCTTCTTTATTCGTTTTCAGCGTTGAACATTTAATATGATTCTGATACTTCTATATCTCCTGTGAAGAACCCTCAGATGCTGCTTGTGCTAGTTAGCAGTTCAGTTGTATCCTGGTTAGGCTTTGGAACAGTTTCCTCATTCCACCTCAGACACAGCATTGTTCACTTTTGACCCAACAGTGAAATGGTGGTCGACACGTAGACATTGCTTTCGAAAACGATTGGGGTCTTCAGACGTTTCTTACAATTTCCTATCGGTCGAATAAGTATACAATGAAGAAAAATTGATGCCGCAGAGTGCACCATTTGGCACTCCTGCTGTCATAACGACCTGAATAATTATTCTTTGAAATCTGTTTGAAAGAGAATATTCACTTATAATACCACAAGAGCTTCAAAATTATCGGGTATTTCCTGATAGGTTCGTTGCAAACAAATGAAGGAGTCAAGTTTTTCAGGTTAAAAAATCACGAGCGCGAAGCGCGAGTGATTTTTCCTGAAAAACTTGACGACTTTATTTGTTTGCAGGGAACCTTGAGGGAAATGCCAGATAATTTTGAAGCTCGTGTGGTATTCGGGGGATTATTTTTCCGTCCCAAATGTCTGCACTTGCCCTCCGTTTTTCCGGAATAGATTGTAAAGCCTTACGCTTGGCATCACGAGCTCCTCGAGCGGTCTTGAATGCAGCATCCGAAAATGGGTTGATTTTGATGTCGAAATCGTTCAAATACTTTTCTTGAAGTGATTTGGCAGTCTGATTCCACATTGTTTTTATTGTACCTTCCTTATAGTCTTCTCCATCCATTTTCTTCATATTGTAGGCGTAATCTTTCATAATGTTTGCCAATTGCGCTTCACTCGTTTCAGCACTCAATGTGTATTCCCTCTCAGTACAAAAAGTAGTAAATTGGTTCCAAACTGTTTTTTTTGCCTTCTCCATATTAATGGGAACATTTCCTTTGACTTTTTTATCGATGGTGGACAGAGAACAAACTCCAAATCGACTCATTTTCATGCAAAATCTCCAATTTTCACAATTGAATTCAACCTGTCAGTTTGACGTGTGGTTAATTTGACTGGATCATGTTTTGTTTTTTATATATAGCAACTACCAGAGAAAATAATCAAAAAATTATCAGTATAATACCATGTAGGTTTTACCACGTGACGTCGAATGGTGCAATTCTATTGGTCGATATTTGGGTCGGAAAAATAATCATTATTATTTATGCTTATGTTCGTTGGTAAGATTTTGTGAAAAAATAGTTCTTTTAGCCATATTACTCCATCCATGGGATGCTCTGTTACGAAATTTATCAAGCTTACAAATAGCCGAATAACCTCACAATTGAGTTTAACCACGAATTCTTCAACTGAAGCGTTGGACCTAATATTTTTTCCCAAATTCTCAGTATTACATTTCAGTATTAGAGTTTTTTCAACGTGTTCAGAAAACTCACCACATCCACTGATATCTGTAGACCTATGGACTCCAAACCACCCATAGTAAAAAAAAATCAGAATATTGAGCGATGACACCTAGAGATTTTTCGTTACCCATATCAAAAAATAAACGTGAAAACAAAAACTGCGATCAACGATAATAGACAATTCAGTTAAATGGAAACAATCTCAAATAGGCATTAACTAAATATAGACCAATATGAAAGAAAAAACCGAAAAATTAATTTCGTTACCTGAGTTCGCTTGCATAAATGAAGGAGTGGCCAATAATTTTTCAAAATTAGATATTAATATTGGTTTCAAATTACAAGGCAAAATATCGGGTCTTTTTTTTTTAGAGTGATAGAACTTTCGATAGGGATAACTGTGTATTAACATTTCTGTTCAGTAAGCATTGACAAATTATCATAAAAAGACACACGCCGCAACAACGTTTACAATTTGTTGAAATTTATTTTCAATATCAGTGTTCTATTCGCCAAACTTATAGAGCACTTCGTGAAATTTATGGCTTACATAATCGTCCATCAGAGCAGTTTATTCGTCGAACTATCGATAGATTTCGGACAACATTTTCTCTACTCGATGCAACAACAACCACAAGACAAAGTACTGAACATACAGAAGAAAATATCGCTGCTGTAAGTCATAGTGTTAATGATTATCCAGATTTGTCTTTTCATCGAAGTTCACAACAAGTTGGACTCTGTGCATCCACCAAATGAAGTATTTTGCGTAAAGATCTTGGTCTACACCCATACAAGATCCAACTGGTTCAAGAACTTAAGCCACTTGACCAAAATAAGCGTCGTTTGTTTGCTGATTGTACCCTAGAACAGCTTGAAGTTTATCCACTTTTTTATCGTAAACCAACAAGATGGTGCTACACCTCATGCTGCTACCGTAACAATTAATTTATTGAAAGAAAGATTTGGCGATAACAATATTTCGAGAAATGGCCTTCAAGATCATGCGACATAACTCCACTGGATTATTTTCTTAGGGGTTATGTCAAGTCATTGGTTTATACTGATAAACCAGAAACAATAGACGCTTTGGAAGCTAACATAATTCGTGTTATTGATGAAATAAGGCCTGAATTACTCGAAAAAGTGGTCCAAAATTGGTCTGGTCGATTACGGTTCCTCAGAGCCAATCGTGGTGATCATATGCCGGAAATTATTTTTTAAAACATGAATGTCACAAAACTATATTTCAAATAAAAAAAAAATTAGCCTCAATCTTAATTTAAATATGTTTTATTTCTATCACTCTAAAAAAAACACCCACTATCATCTTTGTAATTTAGCGCAAATGATCCATCCGCAAACATATAACTTACATTAGCAAAAACATAGAACATACAGGACGTTCATTAACAAGATTCAACAAAATGAATGTCATAGAAACAAGCCTCCACTTTTTTCCTCAATAGACAATATGAAAGTTTGACATGTGAAATCTATGTAAATTCAAAATATTCAACATTTTTTAGTAACATTATCTGTTTATCAATTTTCTTTATTGTGTGAACACAGTTGTATTTTTTATTATTTCTTGTAAATAATCCTGTATAAATAATCTGTATCTTTTGTTAAATCTTCAGTTGTATGAAGAATTGCTGTCATAAAAATGTGTAAACATTTCAATTTTCGAATAGTAAGGCAGGATAATTTCGTTAAACTTGTTTTAATTATGATCATCAACCAAACAGAAACGGCTGAACCGTTCAACATCAAGCATCATATTGGTCAACAACAGCAGTAAATCATTGTTAATAATTGTAACCTCAAATAATTATTGGAGTTTCCCATTCTGTAACAGATCTCATGTTTTTTCGAATAATTGCTGAAAAGTAGTATTCTTGAGTCGTAAAAGCATAACGAATCATTTCGGCATTTTGCATTCGAGGGAACGAATCAATGTGATAGATTTATTCATCTTCCATTCGTTACATTTCGTACTTCATTTCCTGCGCTCAACACTGAACAGTCAACTATATCGTTTTTCCGTAGTATCTGCCAACTTTTTGCCGTGAATACCGAACTCAAATTAATCCTCATAATTCCCATGAGAATTCAAAAAGTTTTTCCGATAACACTGAGTTAATGAACTGAGGTTCTTCTCAAATTTATTTTATTACGATGATTTAACTTCACTAGAGATGAATTTTTGGTTAAGCCTTATTATTTGTATTCTATTTTCAGCTAATGAAAAAGTTTTGAATTATATGAACGTTTATTGTTTGTTCAGAAGACTATGATTGTATGAAAAAAATGTAAAATATATAAAATGGTGAAAGTCGGGAGCTTTAGGGCAGTAGTTATTATCATCCACGATCCCCACAATATTTGCATTAACCTTCTCGACCGTAGAAATGTTGCTATGCTTCATTTACTATTCTCCTTCTGAATAGAAAATTTCATATCTGTTATTTCAAAAATTTCGGAGAAAATAAAAAAAAAGTTTGAAATGTGAATAACTGCGGAACCATCTGATCCATTTGTCCGTTGACGAAGTCAACCAAGAAGACATTTAGGTCCCAAACTTGATCTGATCTGCAAGTCTGTAGCTCTTTCCTTTTGAAAGTTAGGTTTACGGATGGACCAGCCGGACAGAAATACTTTTGACCTCTTTTTCGCATTAATTCTGACCTCGCATTATGAATGATGCTCTATTTAATCTTGGATTATTACATATAAACAAATAGTTTTCATTATTTCCTAACTAATATTCTCAATTCTCAATTGTAATTATTTAATATATATTTTCAATTCTTGAGTAAGAAAACTATAACAAAATATTCATCTTATTTACTTATACAACCTTCATTTAACAGTAAACACTTGACTAAACGTCGAAGTACACCCGAAACTAGATCACCTCCATAATTTTCGGTGATGTAGTCCAGGACTGTAAAACTGACTGAATTAAATCATCTTTATTTCATGGCGCTGCCCGTTTAACTTGAATCTTCATTAGTCCCCATATGTTTTCAATGGGACTAAGATCTGGTGAAGCTTCTGGCCATGAAATGGTTTGTCACTTGGTGTTCTTGCATTCAAGCTTGAGTATAGGCCGAAGTATGGCATCTTGCATTATCCTGCTGAAAACACCCACCACTCTGGATATAAAGCATGCGCCGTTTCATGGAGAAAATCGTTTGGAATGCCCCAACAACTTTCACTATTAATGGTATCATCAACTATACAGAGAGGCGTAGTGGTGCTACGCTGAGATATTGCTCCCCAAACCATTATTTTGGTGGGAAATTTGGAAATTTGAACGGTAGCAGGTTGTTTTGATAGGATTTTTAAGTGATTTCTACCAAGTTGGAAACAACTTTCATCTGATATAAAGACATTATTAATAATATCTTCTTGAAAACGTTGACAAAATTCTACCTTCGTTCCTTTTGTAAAGGTGTCATTATAGGGATTTTTTTGGTTTTCTTGATATGTAGACTTGTCTTTTCAATAACATACGGACAGTTTCTGGACATACAAGGGTGGTTCAAATATGATCGAGACAAATACTTTAACACGTTTATTTATTATCGAAAAATTTTCAAAAAATCACATTTTTTCTATGTAATTTTCTCTCACTATTCACACATTTTGTCCACCTTGTGGAATACATAACAGGTTGGGAAAAAAACTTCAAGACTTTATTTCGGATTGCTAGATTTGTTACAATAAATTATTGCCATTCTTTCTTAATACCTCTCTCATAGAAGTCTTAGCCCTTATTCCGATTTCCACAATTTTTTCTTGATGCCAATTTCTTATCACTCAAGAAGTTTTGCAATGCGGAAAAAGATGGTAATCGCTTGGTACCAGGTACGGACTATATGGTGGATGCATTGATACTTCCCAACTAAGCTTCCGGAATTTCTAGTGAGTCACTACATACGTGTGTAGCCTGGCGTTGTCCAGATGAAACACAATACCTCTTCTATTTAAAGGTGAAAATCCACCTTAACGACGAGCATAAATCTGAAATTGTTTGATCGATAATTTACGAGATTCGATCAATACATCCATTAACCGAAAAAAAAATGATTTTCCTTTTTCACTATCTATTATTACATTATCTTTCCTACAAGTAATAGGGATAATAGTAGATATTTCTACTTCTATTTTAATGGAGAACGCAATCATTATGTCTGATCGTTTTTTTTTCAGGACGATGTACCACAACAAGGACCAAGTCACAATTTTCGACGTAAAACATTCAAGAAAGCAAGACCGTGTCATCTTTGTCATCAACCTATATTGAATGAAGGATCGTGTTGCAGAGGTATGTCGAATTTTCTTTATCCATATTCATGAAATAACAAGGCAAACAACAAAAATGGCATTTCATAAAACAAAAACAAACAAATACGTCGAAAAATATTTATCAGGTGTACTTTAATTACGAGGTTCACTTCAGTAGTCGCCGCGATTTTTCTATATTTTCTGTGGACTGAAAAAGAAAGTTCAAAATTTGGAGTTAAAAAAAGTGGTGAAAAGCACAGAAATGAAGTCGTATTCTTTTGCGAGCTTGTTCAATAGTTCAATAGTTCAATTTTCCTGAAAATTTCAAATTTATGAATTTATTATTGAAGAAGCTACCTGCGATTAATAAAACAAAGAAATCTGTGTTCTGTCTTCCAAGGTTGGCTTAGAATAAATTGCTTCAGGGACATCAAAGAAAGTTTGAATTTTGAATCCATCTGTTCTGATGCGCGAGTGACGGGAATCAATGGCTACAGCGACAAGGACTAGCCTTTAGAAGATTATGATGACATGGTTTAAAGGCTACCCTTCAATATGCATCTCGTTATATGTTGACAAGAAAGCTTGGAAAAAGAATAGAATGAACCAAATTTCATATGCTTTTTACCGAAATGATAGGAGAAAAAAACCTTCTCGAGATTTATTTTAACTTTTGCTTTTCACATCTGAATACTCAATTTTGATTAGATTGGATTTGCACTTTCGAAAATAATTGAAAAATAAAATTTCAAATAAGAATTACTCAACCAATGATTCGATTTTGAACTGTTTCAGTTACTATGTGGTAGTTGATCTTAATTAAAATAAGTTCTAGAAATTACTATGTTTTACTAACAATAAATTGATATTTTACACATTTAATTGTGACTCGAGTTTCGGGAATTAACTATCCCATCTTCAGACACCTGAAGACTTAACAACAGGACAGGGTATTTATGCATACACAGAGGTAGAAGAGGTGATAAAAACAAGTTAAAAAAGAGAGGACGCCTAACAACTATTAGAATGTCGGTACGCCAAAAATTGGTAAACAGTTGTTACTTATTTAAATATCACAAGTATTTTGTATATTCATAGATCCGTACAGTCGCTCATTATTTTTATTGTGAAGAACTAATTTGAGAATTTCAACAGATTCTAAATAATCAAGGGTCTTTCCCTTTGATTCTATATGTAAAATTTTAAGATTATCTATGGTCGAAAAAGGATGGCCGTTTTCTAAACAATGATTGGCAAAAGTAGAGATTTGTTCATTTTTCATGAAATTCATTTTATGTTCGTTGAACCTCGTCTTGAAGCAACGTCCCATCTGTCTTATATATTTATTACTGCACATCGAATAAAATTACCGATTTGTGTATATTTGTAGTTGGGTACTTTGCGTTGAATAATACTGATAATTATTTGTTTTTTGTTTTAAAAGCAATATAACATCTACTTTTGAAAAACTGTTAGCCACTTTTTCACTTATGCTTCCGAAGTACGATGATGAAATGAATTTTTTTTCTTTAGTTTCTATGATGGGATGAATATGGTTTATAGCTTCTTTAAATTTTTTCTGTCGAATTAAATTATCTATTATATTATGGTTGAAACCGTTGTTCGCAGCTATTGATTTTATCGTTTGTACTTCAGCTTCGTGGTTATTTTTTGTTAATGGATCCAATTCTGTCAATTTTTTGACGTAGCTTATAGATTCAGACTCCAGATCGATCAGAAAATAAGAAGAAATTAAAAATGTGAATAACTGCGGAATAATTTGACCTATTTTATTCATTAGCGAACTCAGTCGGGATATTTGGGCTTCAAAACTTTACTGATCGTTTTAAGTCTCTGGCTTCTCACGTTGAAAAGTAATAAATACTTATATGCACGTGTTTTTATGTTGACATACTTGAGATTTATGATATATTTTCAGTGCTTCTGCACACGAAATTTCATTTGAAATCCAATATTTTATATACATTTTTTGTTCAATATTCCTATTCCTTGCGAAAATCGAGAAACATTTTAGAGGTCAACTGACAAAATGGAGCACTATTAACTAATTAAATAGCAGATGACGCCCAAACTTCTCGTGACCATCGTGCCAACTTAGCGACAAAAACAGTTTTGAGAATTCCTTCACGCCGTCTTTTTAAATGATCGATTTCAAGTACTTAATGTATGTCGAAGAGTTGGCTTAATGTATTCGAGAAGTTTTGAAAAACTGATTCTTTAGAAGTAATTTCATTCAATATTCGCGAGTTTGTTGATCGACAACTTGGTGTGCATCGTAAACAGGGAATTGATATCTTTGATCAACTGGAAACAAAAAAGAAGAGATCGCATGAACCGACACGGCAACAATACCATAGCATGGCTGCGAAATCACGAATGCCATATTATCGACATTTAAAATAATAGAGTGCGATGTCACAACGTCTCCTGAAGATAAATTACATATTTCGTCCGGAACGTTGTCGAGAAGAATTATTTTTTGGCCAAGAAAATACGTGAGGTTCGTGATATTAGCGCTTCAGGATGTTTTACTAAGCGGCAAGAAGATTTATGAGGATTGAAAAGTTTTCAGTGTATGAACGAGCTACCCAGCCGCTCTTTAATGAATATTTTGTGCTCGGTTCTGAAAAATTCACTCGTGTGTAATGAAAACTTAGTAGGAAAAATTCATATTGAGATATATTTTCAGTAGAGCTTCTCTGAATATCCGATTTCTGAATTTTTCCCATGAAAACTTATAATGGATGAGCATTCCAAAATATCATAGTAGATAGATATCAGCTAATGTCAGTGACTTTGTTACGTGGACTGCACCTTTACATATGAAAATTTAATTTTACGTAGAGTTGCTTGAACTCAAGCTTGAGTTTCGTATTTACAATGAAAAAGACCCGAAATTGAAGCATTAATTCCATTTATGTTATTCAGTAATTGAAAATTAAAAAATTTATTGTTATTTTTGAATGGCTATATCCTTTCTATCCGTTATCCGATTACGATTAACCGGAACCTGAATATTGCTCCAGGCTTTTCATGATCTACCCATAAAACCGTAAATAAGTTTCCAATATGTTTCGGAAATTAGTGATAACAAAGACAAAGACAGACGCACGATTAGACAGACAAACATCTTTAAAATCATTTCTTTGTGTACTCTTCTTTCATCCTTTCCGATCAATTTCCGGCAAGTAATAAGTTGGTAAAAAAACTATTATTTTTGCGTGAACTTCAAGAGTTTATTTAACATATTTAAGATTGTCTAATTTGGGTCTAATATGAACCGTTTTGTTGTATAATTTGTTGCCATTTCAAGAGTAGCTTTAAAATGTCTCTCTCATAGAAATCCTGGTCCTTATTGGCGAAAAACTCCTCTTGACGCCCACATCTTATCACTCAGGAAGCTTTGCAATGAAAGAAAGAGATGATAATCGCTAAGTGGCAGGTCTGGACTATAGGGTGGATGCATTGAAACTTTCCAACGAAGCTCCCGGAGTTTCTGGCGAGTCACTACAGACGTGTGTGGCCTAGCGTTGTCCTGATGAAACACATCTCTTCTGTTGGTCAATTCTGGCCGTTTCTGGTCAATCAATCGCTAGCTTCAAACGGTCCAGTTAATACTGGGTTTCTTTTTCCCTAAACTACTATACTCAATGTCGGTTATTTTGGAATTGTTAACCAAAGATAATTTCAACCAATAAGGTTGAACTCGATAATGAAGAATCAGAAGTCAAAAGTAATGTCCGGTCTACCGTAAATACTCTAACTTTCGAACAGGGAGGGCTAGAGACTTAAAGCTTTCACGGTAGGTTTGCAGCCTAAATATCTTGTGTGAGTTCGTCAACAGGCAGAATCGACCTAATGGTTCCGCAGTTATGAGCATTTGAAACTTTTTTCTCACGATATTTCCGAAATTGCTGATCCGATCGGAATGAAATTTGACATTTAAGTGCATAATAATGATACGCATGTAAGTGCCGAAGCAGAGTATGTAAAAGGCATTTCCAATTCCATCATCCAAAGTTAAGTTTTTCAATATGAGAGGAAGAAAAGGCCAAAATATTTTTCAGATTTGACTCTATATATTACATAGTACAGACAATCAGAACAAAATGATATACGAAAGATGCATGGTCAGGAAGATATTTAAATTTTGAGTCTCATCATCCCATAACCAAGAAGAAATCTGTTAAAATAGGCTTAAAAGACAGAGCAACCTTCCTGTCTTATCCAGAGTATGGTAATAAAAAGGCAAAATGAGCGTTAAAAGAAAACAACTTTATTCCAAACCTTAAAAATGCGCAGATAAAGTAAAACTTTTTTACAACAATTCAAACAGGCATATGCAGGAACCTACCAAACAAACAACATATATAGGATTTTCATAAAGGACTCTCAGAAGGACTGACTAAAACTCTTAAAAGTTTGACATACATGCTGAATATAAAGCACATAAAATGATCGAAAAAGAAACTTTCTCTTAACTAAAAACTGAAATACCAAAAACAAGAAAACCCATGAAGAATACCAAATTCCTAGCAAACCTATAATGAAGTTTATATTGGACAAACATAACGGTACCTGAAATATAAAATCAAACGACACAAATGCATACTACAGCACTGAGTAAACATAAAGAACCGACATTTCACTATTTCAACTCGAAAATATTATGATTGTTGGCACAGAAAAAAATGGATTCCTTGAGATGATTCGTACAAAAAAAATGACAGAACAGATATAAAAGAACTAACCAAGATATATCAAAAAGTGAAAATGATGCTTATCAGTCTTCCATTTATTATACTGAATTGTTTCAGTTTCCACAATTTCGTAGTTGATCGTAATTAAAACAAATTGTAGAAATTACTATGTTTTACTACCAATAAAAATATATATATGTCTGATGATGGGAAAGTTCATTTCCCGAAACTCGAGTCAGAAGAAAATGTGTAATATATATTTTTATTGGAAGTAAAACATAGTAAATTCTACAATTTGTTTTAATTCCATTTATTAATTTAAAAATAACCCTTCACCTTCTTTATTAACAAAACCTTATTACGTAAGACGTAAAAAAGGTCATCATGCAAGATTTTTGAGTCAAGACAATCACCGCTGACAGATGAAAATAAACTGTTACCTTCAAGATTTCAGAAATTTACTGAAAGTTAAAAAAGTGATGCAATAAAAAATAAAATGACTTTATTTTCTATCAATTTTTATCACTGAATATTCAGTGACATAATTTTCGTAGTGTTTACTACATTTTCAAACGGAAAAACAGATTGTATTTCAAAGATTTCATATATTCATTGAGGGTTTTGCTTGTTCAAAACTTCGGGAAGTGGAGTATGCCAAAGATCCGTCTGCTCGTGTAGTTTTATCTCTAAAACATACTAATTGTTGCAAAGCTCTATCGCTTCCAGTATATCAAGTTTTTTGCCTTTCGCTTCCAGATGTAGTATTTCAAGATTATCAAATACTTGGAAGACATGATTTGTTTCAGAAAAATGTTTCACAAAATTAGAGCTATCTTTCTGGTTCCTGAATTCCTTGATTGCTGTTCTTTGAACCTTTTTGAAGAAGATTTACCCGTTTGTGCTACATACACGCTATAGCACTGATGACAATTTAATTTATAATTTCCTGAATTATTATTCCGGTTGTTTTCGTCTTTAGCATTAAAAAATAGGTTGGAAATTTAATGTGAGGGTGTGAAAACGATTTCTATGTTAGTTTTTGAAATAATTCACTACAAATTGATCCAAAAGAGTTTCAAAAATTAACATAAATATTGCTTTTACACCCTCACATAAAAGATCTTACCTCTTTTTTAACTCTGAAGACAAAAGCAACCGTCTTAGTAATTCAGGAGTAGATAAATTAAGTCGGCAACAGTACCGTTCCGTATATATAGGACAAATCAGGAGATATTTCAAAAAAGGTTTATTGAGACACCGGAAAGCGAAAACATTTTTTCGAAACAAATCATGTTTTCCCAGAATTAGATAATCTTGAAATACTGCATCCAGAAACGAAAGGCAAAAACTAGACATCCTGGAATCGATAGAAATATTCAAGAATAACATAATATAATATTCAAGAATAAGCACACTTTTGGAAATAAACCTATTATATGAGCAGACGGACCTTTAAAACACCCCACTTCTGGAAGTTTTGCACAAGCCGAAGCCTTCAATGAACATATAAAACCTAAAACGAAGTAATTTCTTATTTCATTCCATTTGTAAAATAAACTATCTGAAAGTAACAGACTATTCCATCCAAAATTTGAATAAAAAATATTAGATTGCAAAAATATTATTTATTATCAACGACATGAATTTTTAAGTTTGTTGTAATCTCAATATTGAGTGTATGTATTGTATATGTTTTAATTCATAGAACCTGGAGTAGCTTGAAGATCTTCCAACGAAACGTTTTCACACTTTTTCTAGAAATATTAAATCCCAAGAAAAATTAAACTTATTAATTTTAAAAGATTGAAGGATCCATAAATTAGGATATAAATTAATATGCACGGAATAAGGACATGTGTTTGTTTGCACGATTATGAGGAATCTCTTTACCCGGTGACGAGCGATAGTTTTTTTTTGGGTGACCAAAAAGGACGTTTTAGCAGAAAAAAGGACTGGAGGTTTGTATATAAGAAATATTGCAATTTAAAAATGTTAACTCACTTTTATTCAGCACGTTCTGAATAATTTATGTGATTTGTTATTCCGTATCACGCTAAGACGAAGAATTCTGACAAGAAAGCAAATTTATCATATCGTGATATCACAAATAATCCTCATTCTGAATCTTGGTTATTCTTCTAGCATTTGATCCCAATCGTTATTTTATGAATATTAGAGCATACAGCTAGAATACCTAGGATTTTTTTTTGTTTACTTGATTGTCTTGAACTTCTGAACACGAATAATAAAGCTATGCGCAAAGTGAATGTCACGATTATTAACGTTGGTACAGAGACAACGTCGTCCTAAAAGTGTCATTCAAGTTTTTCGCGATGTTTTAGAGCTTCACAGTGAAGCCTTCACATCAATTTATAAGGGCGGAAGAATCTCTGACACTTTACTGCAAAGTTGAAAGAATATTGAAAATAATGGATAGTTTCGCTAGATATACTTGATATTTTTTTCTAGATCTCTTTTGAAGAGTCTCCAGGCCAAGGCAGTTTATTTTTTTGGGATACTTATGGAATAATTCGACTCGAAATATATTACGATATTATTGCAGCGTTTAGGTGGTGAGAAAAAAAATTTCACGTAATGTGAAAATAGATGTAGTTGGACTATAACTCTTACGTCCGTAATTGTAATTCTAAAGGAAATGGAACGGAGAAGATTTGTTAATAATAAAAAATTGAAATCTGAATTTTATGGCGATTTGAGGTATTCTAATTAGAAACAAGGAATTGAAACGATTGAACACTACTAAGAAAATATAATGAGCTCTAAATGCTTGATGTTTATATTAACGTGTATGAAGAAAGTTTGTTCGATGAAATTAAGAAAAAATTTTTTAAGCACTGACGTGAAGTCTGTAGCTTTTGGGCGTTTGTTCAACATTTCCCCTGAAAAGTTCAAATATGTTGATAATTTCTCAGATATAATGAAGGAGAACACATAAATTCTACGTTCTGTAATCCAAAAGTCCAATTAACGTTATTTTTTGCAATTTCAAAATTGTTTTCCTGGAGAAACTGAAAATCCAATGAAAATACAAAAATACATTGCTAAAAGGCCCCATCATTCTTTCTTAGGTTTATACCGATAAATATTGACAAGAAGAGTGGAAAAGGAATATATTGAACAAAACTTCATATACTCTCCATATTTTTCACCGAATTCTGAAAACAATTAGGAAATTCTCATAATTTATCTTCGAGAAATTTAAACATGAGCCTTCCTGTTGTTATTTAATATCTGAATATTATATTTGATATCGATCGGATATGTATTTTCGAAAATATATGGTCCAAACGGCCATAGGGTTGTACTCTCTCTCTTCGTCTGCAGCGGCATGAAAACATAACCTCGTTTCGGTGACGCGTGTATTTTTTTATGAATAATTGTAAATCTATATTGTAAATGGAAGCTGTGAATAAGTTTAAAAAACTTTACGTTAATATACTAACACATCAGTGTTGCAAGCGGCATTTACTTAATAAAAGAACTCATAGTGCTTACAGGTTATAATTTCATTATATACCTCAGCGATGTATTCAGTTTATTTAGCCAAATAAACTTTATTATTATTATTATTATTATTATTATTACAAGATGTTCCAAATACGAAAATATGTCCCATAAAGAAGAAATGGAATGAATAGCGATAATTATAAGGAACACAATAAGCTGAAATGGAACCGTTCTAATATGAAATGGAAGAAATAAAGGGGGAATGAAATCAATAGAAGAGAAGCTGGCGAAAGAGTACAATTCACTTAAAATGGAATTATATAATGTCATACATAATTATA
Organism: Megalocaria dilatata; assembly: GCA_034642435.1. Classification (NCBI taxonomy): domain Eukaryota; kingdom Metazoa; phylum Arthropoda; class Insecta; order Coleoptera; family Coccinellidae; genus Megalocaria; species Megalocaria dilatata. The sequence continues at coordinate 48,586,089 of CM067855.1, forward strand.
ACAAAACCATAGATTTTCTATTAGGCGAAGCAAGCCAATTAGAAATGAATATAGGAGACATCATGTCGAAAGAAGTGAGTAAATCAAAGCAATTCGGCAGTGTTGAATCGTTTTGTGAAATGCTATTCGTGGAAAAGATGCGTTGAGCCGAAAACAAGAAGGTGCGTGGCGTTGATGAAGTGCACATCGTGGCAGAAATACGTGCAACGAGGAAATAGATCAAACCTCCTACATGGAATGGCCAGATAGCACTTGTATAAATTTCAATTCATTTTACGTGGAGAAGCACTTAGTTTTCTGTAAAAAATTCCTGATAAAGACTAAAGTAAATCTGGAAAGAACAAAACAGATCGCAAAACAAAGTACAAAAACCCGGGGAATCGTTTCAAGAATTTTTAGCTGATAGTGAACGGTTGTTGAACTTAGTTCATCCCAATGCTTCGGAGAATATCAAAAAAGAGATAGGGGTATAGACCTTCATTGATGGACTAAAAGAGCCGGGTATGCAGCGTGCAATAAGATTCATGGTAAGAAATATAGCTCAAGGATGTACTATAATATGCATTGAATTTCCAAATAGCTGATGAAATAAGAAATAGAGCTAATTGAGAGGGGTGCATTTCTGGGATAGTTACTCCAAAAACTATAGGAATGTGGGGTATTCTCATTGAGGAAAAATAGGCCATATACAAAGGCGCCGTAGATACAATAGTTCCGACCAAAAAGCAAAGGAACAAGAATCCCAAGAAAATTTTTTCCAAGAAACAAAAACAATCCACGAATTCCAAAAAGAGGATATAGACCACCAATTCCAGGAAGAAAAAGCGAAAAATCGATGGGAAATGACTGACATTCTTGAAGTCCCCAATACTGTTAAAATCTCATTGACAAAAGAAAACGATCAAAAGCATAATGATGAAGACTTGTTATCAAGAACACCATGCTTGGGACAGCAGTGTTGGTATTGCCATAGATCGAAGGTGAAGAAGGACAAGGTTCAGGATGCGGAACTATGCAATGAGATGGTACGATCGACAGTGATATACGAGTATGATGGAGACGAACGGAAGAAATGATCAAGAGCTAGAAGGCCGGTACAGAACTGAAAACAATTAGGAAGCTAGTACACTAGCAGTCATTTTCGTAGAGAATGTAATAGTAAGACACGAAGTAATACTCGATTTGCATTTGGAGTCATGGCAAGTATTGAAAAAATATTTCGGATTGAGAAAACAAGAAAAACTGTACATTAAACCAGGGTACTTCCAATCGACATTCATAACAGGACGAGTTGGATTCTCTTTTTTCATCGGCAGTGGCATGGCGACATAATCTCTTTTTGGTAACACCTGTATATATTCGTAAATAATTGTAAATAAAACGTGCAAATAAGTTTAACATTGATTTAATAAATCTTCGGTTAATCTCCTAACCTTTCAACTCTGATGGGAAATTTAGTACACTTTGTAACACTTGTTATAATACCAAATTTTATTTCGATCGGATCAGTTGTTTAGGAACTATTGGTAGAATAAGAAAAGTTCAAATGTGAATAACTGCGGAACGATTGGAACGTTTTTACCCCTTAACGAACCTAACCCAGATATTCAATTTCAAACCTACACTGACAGCTTAAAGTCAATAGCACTTTTCGTTAGAAACTTAGTGTTTACAGATTGACCGAACCGAATTACTTTTGACCTTGGATTCTTTATCATGAATTCCAACTTAGTCGTTCGAGACTATTTTGGGCTAAAAATTACAGACATTTGGATAAAACGATAACAGGCTGTTTCCCAGAACAAGCGCGTAAGGAGTATATTTCTTTTCTTTCAGCTTTTGGTATGTTATATTCTCTATACGAAAATATCCTGACCTCGTATGTTACAACGCAATTGCCAAAAGTGTCTGAGAGAATCTTTTTCTGCAGTTCCGTGACAATTTTATCCGAATTTTATGTTGAAGATATTATTAACACTCATAGCAGAAAATATTAACACTTAAAGTAGATCTCCGAGCGTTTCATTGTTAGAGGTCAAGCGGAATTTGCAAGAAAAAACAAGAACGAGAAGTAAAGCATTGAGAGGATGATTTGGCAAAACGGAAAGTGCATGAGAATTTGCAGCGTCATTCTCAATGACAGGGATAGGATGATCATGACACTCGAGCAAATATATAAAGCTGACAATATAAACTCCCACAGAATTATTTGCTCTTACTGTAATCTCTTTTTAAGTGCGCTTTGCACAAAATACAAAGGGATTACCTCTCTAGTTTTGATGGAAAATATTTCAACTCACAGTTCGGATGATATTCAACAGATAGATGAAAACAGCCTTTGTGTTGAATATATAGGGTGTTTTTTTAGAGTAATAGAAATTTAAATTTTATAATTTTATAACATTTATGTTTTAAAAATAATTTCCGGCATGTGTCCACCACGACTAGCTCTGATTAACCGTGTTCGACCAGACCAATTTTGTACCAGTTTTTCGAGTAATTCAGGCCTTTTTTCATCAATAACACGAGTTATTTTGGCTTCCAAAGCGTCTATTGTTTCTGGGTTATCAGCATAAACCAATGACTTGACATAATCCCAAAGAAAATAATCCAGTGGACTTACGTCGCAAGGCCAATTAATTGGACCATTTCTCGAAATAATGTTATCGCCAAATCTTTCTTTCAATAAATCATTTGTTACGGTAGCAGAATGAGGTGTAGCACCATCTTGTTGGAACCAAAACACTTCTGGGTCGATACCATTCAAATCTTGAAACAAACATTGAACATCGATCTGTAACGAGCATCATTCACTGTAACATTAGCTCCAGCATCGTTTTTAAGTTGGATCTTGGACTCTCTGTGCAGAACTGTCAACTATCCTGACTTAAATTGTTCGAAAAGAGCATAAAATTGCAATTAAGCGATTGTTATCACTTTCAGTATCTGATAAGTATCGAATTAGAGTGAGTAAAACCTGTAGAACCCCAAGAACATATTGGACCTTATCAAGAATTAAATTATGTAAAACGCTTCTTGCAGTTGATAGGTGTGAACATTGAACATTGAATAAGAATTCACTTACTACTTAGGAGTACGTCTCAAAACTTGTTCTTTCAGAAACTTGAACACTTAATGCACTTCACACACCATTTTCAACGAGTTTCTTCACCAAAATGAATGCAGAATAGAAATTTATAACATATTCATAAAAAGAATTGCAAAACCTTCAAGATAATGTGTTACTCGACCCCTTTAGGATTCTGGAGGAGGTTGCCACCTCGCTTAGGGGGATGATCGTGTGCACCCACGAACTTGCAATTAAATATCGGAGTTTTCCGGAAAATCTTATACTTACGGAAATATCTGGCTGGACCTTTCTATGTAAACATCTCTGTATAAATATGTCCGAATATATATCAAAGATCGTCTGAGCAGGTTGCATATCCTATAAGTTTTCATGATTTTAGAAGACAATGAATTTAGCCATACTTTCAAGTTGAGATTTTTCCAGTTACTGATATTACCACACGTCGCAAAATCTTTATTGAGAAATCCTGGGATAAAATGAGTTTTATGGTTAAACCAAACGGTTTCCATTTCCTGTTTATTCGTGACGGTAATGGTTCTTAATAAAATTTTAGTGCCCATTCACTCAACTTCTGCGTCAATTTGCACAACTGGAGAACAAAGTAATCTTCAACTTCATAGTTCTGATCCTTTATCGGGAACGCTTATTAATGGGTCACTTTATAAAGTCATATCTGTAATAAAGATGATTTTATGAAAGGAAACAATTTGAAAGCGTTTACTGAGGAAACGGAATTCGGGAATTTAATGAGTTCGCTGAATCCGATTTCCGAAGTTAACTTTCTTCAATTGAATAGAATCGAATTACTGAAATGGTTATTAGAAACTATTTTCATTTAATGTGATAGTGTTGGCTTTAAAAGGTAAATGAATTAATTGAATGAATCGGCGGATATTTATTACGAAATATGATAACGAGTATGAGGATGGTAAACAGAAAGTTTTTCGAATCGGGACAACATACATATGCGTAACAGTTCTAAACTTAAATATAGCCGAATAGGTTTTCTTGAGATCAAACATAAGAAGCAGACATTTTCTATAGCTTTTTGGCTACTCTTTAATGATGTAACACCGATGCATGCTACATAGCCACGCACCCATGTTCACCCTGCATAGGGACACTACTACACGTTGACCTTCGTTATCATATTTCGTAATAAATATCAGCCGATTCAATTAATTAATTTGGAGAAAAATTCTAAGTATTGGCATAACGGCTTAGTGGGATATAACGTAAGCATGAGGAAGATTTATTTGTCTGTGACGCTTGAAGTACTTGGGAATGCAGTTCAATTCTGGAATTAGCCTGACGTGGTATGATACGTATGAGTATTGACCACATATCTGCAAACGGCATTGTATTTGCTACAAGATAAGAAGTTCTGTGTGCCAAAAAATTCTTATTGCGGGCGTGGTAGGAGATGAATATAATGATTCTGACGTGTAAAAAATCAGTCAGATTTTTCCAATGGTTTTATCGGTCAAATATTATTAATTGTAGACATGTTTTCTCTTCAGCAAAAAATACCTCATTTCGAATGACATAGCAACTTTTGTGCTAGCTGCTTGTTCTCTGCCACAATATCAAGGCTAAGAAGATAACAACGATACGTTGAAATATTCCAAACCTAATTTTGCTCCATCTTGAAACTCTTTGATAGTTTATCTTCAGGGTCCCAAAAAAAATTCACAGCCATATGAAAAATACAAAAATGAACATAGGGAAATTTTTCAGATACTTCCTAGAAATTTGAATGGAAAATTCTAGATTCAACAACACAATTCTCTAAGCAAACTACACTTTCCATATTTTGAACCCTCGAGATATCATATCCCTCTACCTATCCAGTCTTCAAACTCGTTTTTCCACCTTTCAGTTCACGAATTTGTTATTCCTGCTAGGAATTCACAATCTGGGATACGGTTGGGAGCCTTAAAATTATATGCGCCATGAAAGTCGAAATTGGCGAGAGTCTGAAAATGCCTGATTACAGAATGGGGATTCATACCTTCCAAATTGAGATGCTACTCCGTATCAAATTCAACCGGAGCAAATGGCACTTTGAATCCCGAAGTTATTCAATGAGAGGTCATAAAATGCTACGACTTCTAGTATTGTTGTTGTTTGGAATAGGAAGGTGTTCCATCCGGCGGGGGTCTTTGTTTTTTTATATCTTTGAAGGATATCTCAATTGTACTAGAGTTGAAATTTAATCGGAATAGTCACGAAAACAGTGGGATAGTTTGTTATAGTCCAATTGATATCACATATAGTATTCATAAAATTTATGAACCATAGCAGTTTCAGCAATGTGAAACAGAATTGAAGACCTTATTTCAGCATTTGTGGAAGAAGAATGAGCACTATCTTAGTATTTTTTTTTCATTGGGTACTTGGTTTTATGGAATTAATTTCTTTTAATAAAAAAATTCATAGTACTAAAAAACAAAAATCTTAAACATAAGTTAAGCACATCATCATCCGGAGCAAGGGCCTCTCCAAATTTCTTCCACTGTTCCTATTTTGAGCGATTTGTGTCCTTAATATTCCTTTCTTTTTCTTAATAGAATCCTGCCTTCTTGTTGCTGGACGACCACGTCTTCTTCTACCATTTCTTGGATACCCCTCCCGAACCAACTTGGTCCATTTTTAAGTTGACATCCTACATGGCCAGCCCAAGTCCACTTTTTCTTGAACATTTCTTTGCCTACATCTTTTATTTGTATTTGTCTTCTGATATCTACATTTCTTATTCAGTCTTTCAATTTTATTCCTAAAAAATTTCTTTCTATTTTTCTTCAGCATACTTTTAACTTTTGTGTTTGTTTTTCAGTCAGGGACCAAGTTTCAGCGCTATATGATAGAACAGGCAGTACACACATACATTCTGTCAAGAAAGTATGTAATTTTACCTTGAAATCATCAAACTATCTTGTAGCAAATTGTAAAAGCCATTACGTGGTGACCTTCGTTGCGTATCAGTTGATGAACCTCGGACACGGTGCTAAAAGTTTGGGTTCAAATCCCATGCTTGCCATGCTTGTGTTGTGTGTGCTGATCCGAATGAGCGGAAATTATACATATACATTCTGTCAAGAAAGTACCGGGAATTATCGATTTAAATCTGGCGGGGCAATGAGGCAGGTAAAAATTTTTTTCCTAGGTTGGTACCACTGTCCTTAATAACTATGCCAAGCTTGAGCGGGATCTGTCAACTAGTGTGTTTGCAACAGCTGATTAAGTCAGTCGATGTCAGAGTGCGTGCCGATTTTTACTATGGGTGATTACGTTGGGCAAAGAATTTGTTTAAATTTTTGTGTTGCAAATGAATTTTCGTGTGCCAATGCATTGAAAATGTTGCAAAAGGCCTTTGGTGATAATGCTCTATCGAAAACTCGTGCATATCAGTGGTACAGAGCCTTCAAGGACGGTCGTGAAGTGGTCGCCCATCGACGGCTTCGATCGAAGATAACGTCGATAAAATTAAGGAAAGGGTGCTGGAAAACCGTCGCACCAGCTTGAGAGAGATAGCACATGATCTTAAGATATCCCACGAGACCGCACGTACGATTTTGATTGATATTTTGGGCATGAGAAAGGTGGCCGCACGACTCGTACCGAAAGACCTGAATTTTCTTCAAAAACGTCATCGCGAACAGGTTGCTTCAGACATGCTGGATCGCTGTAATTCCGATTCTACATTCATGGAACGCATTATAACTGGTGATGAGACCTGGGTCTACGAGTACGATATGCAAACAAGCCAGCAATCATCGGAATGGGTGGCAAAAAATGAGCCGAAACCGAAAAAACCACGCCAAAGCCGCTCGAAAATGAAGGTGATGCTCATTGTTTTCTTCGATATCCGTGGCGTGGTGCACTACGAATTCGTTCCAGAGGGTCAGACGGTAAACAAGGAGTATTACCTAGGCGTTATGAAACGTTTGCGTGAGCGTATCCGTAAGAAGCGGCCAAATTTGTGGGCGAACAACTCATGGATTTGGCATGACGATAACGCGCCTTCTCACCGAGCTACGATTGTAACTGACTTTCTCGCCAAAAACTCAACAAACGTGCTTCAGCAACCACCGTATTCGCCGGATTTGGCTCCCTGCGACTTTTTCCTCTTCCCAAAACTAAAATTGCCCCTTCGTGGCACCCGTTTTGAGTCGATTGAAGCCATAAAACAAAATTCGGCGCGAGAGCTTAAGTCCATCCCGGAAAGCGCCTATAAAAAATGTTTCGATAATTGGAAGTGCCGTTGGCATAGATGTATTGGAGCAAATGGAGCCTATTTTGAAGGCGACCCAATAAATTTTGACGATTAAATGTAAAAATGTTGTTTTAATTGAAAATTCCCGGTACTTTCTTGACAGAGTAGTATTATCACTTTCCCTTTGATATTTATGGGAAAATCATCCTTCAGAATAAACGCAAGTAACCAGTACTGACTACAAGCGTTTTCTTTTATTCTCTTAATCTCTTAGTCCTGACGATTTATAACAGAAACGACCTGGCCAAGATATCAATATTCCTGAACATAGTCAATGGTTTTATCATTCTTTTTTATTTATTTTTCCTCACTGTTTGTTATCACTTTAGTTTTGGTTTCATTTATCGTTAGTCCAGCATATCTACTATGAGTATTCAGGTCATTCAGCACTTTGTTGAAGTTCTTCTTGGCTTTCTGAAAAGATGACAATATCGTTCGCTAATATAAGATTAGATAAATGCTTTCCATTGATTTTGATGCCTTGTTCATTTTCGCAGTCAATGGTTCTGAATTTTGCTCCAACAACGCTGTAAATAGATTTGGAAAGATGAGGTCTCCTTGACGTACACCTTTTTCGATTTTAAAGGGCTTTCCTACATTCTCAAGTTTAATTTTTGCTGAGCAATTGTGATAAATTTGTTGCAGCATATGAATGTATAGTATGACCTTGATTGATTAGAGCATTTATAATATAGGTGTGCTGCACCATATTGAAGGCCTTGTTGTAATCTACAAATGCTAGGTACAATTTTTTGTGGTATTCTTTGTATTTTTCAATGGCCTTGGTTACAGTGAGTAGGTGGTCTATGGTTGTATTTGTATGTTTACGATGAATGTTCAATGTATCCTCGGTATCGCGGTGATTTGTTGAAAATGTGAGTAATCTAATTATCTCATTTACTAATGATATAAATATAAAATTATCCTCAGTAAAAAACGTCCAGAATGATGAAGAAATTTGGACATCGCGCTGTTATAAAATTCCTTCCTAAGCAGGGGAAACAGTCAAAAAATCATTCATGAAGAGATGATTGCTGTTTACCAAGACTGTGCTCCATCGTTGTCCACCGTTCAAAAGTGGCCAAATGTATTCAAAAGAGGCAGAGAAAGCACTTGAAGATGCCAGAATAAAAATGAAGATGTTATCAGAGATGACAAACCTATCCGTGGGTACCATACATGCTATCTTTCCTAACCATCTTAACCTCTCAAAGGTCAATGCAAGATGGGTAGCGAAAGTCTTTAGGGCTCTGTGGAGAAGACCCATCGACTGTTTTCAACCAGGTGGTTACTGGGGATGAAACGTGAATTCATCACTATGGCCCTGCGAGTAAACAAGTCTTTTGGGGTTCTAAAGGTATTTTATTGATAGAACACACTGAAAAGGGTGAATGCATCACAGCACCACCATAACAACCATTTTGATTAATTTAAGAGAAACACTTAAAGGAAAAAGCCAAAGAAAACTCAAAGCGGCGGTGTTGTTGTTTAACGACAACGCGCCGGTTCACAAGGCCCATGTGGTGAAGGCTGTGCGGGAATGTGGCTCCTAAGAAATTATTCATCCTATGTACAGTCCAGATTTGGCCCCCAGGAACTACTACCTATTACCAAATGTGGAATAATATTTTTACAAGGTTTAGAGAAGCTTATTTCTGGATCTAACAAATGTATTGAAGTTCTAGAAAATTACATTAAAAAATAGAATTTTTCTAAAATTTTCTGAGTTTTCTTTCATGTCTTTACCGAGAATACATTGAATATTACATTCTTATATAATTTTGTTAATAAATTTGTATTGATACGTTTCATGTCGTGAGGTACAAAAGTTTTTTGTGAGACATTGAAAAATATTCGACATTGATTATATATTAGGATATCATTTTGATAGTTCTTGTATATATTTTTCAATATACATATATTTAGTTAGAATATATAATTCTGAATTCAAAGTTACTTAAATATTGTTTATATATTTTTCCTTTCGAATTAAAATGAGATTTATTAAAATAAATTAATTCGGCTGATCTTTACCAAAAATCATTAATAAGGTATGAGCTATGGTGATAGAAAGTTTTAGAAATCGAGACAGTGTAACATACATCTGAATAACAATTATATACTCGAACAAATTCGACAAGGTTTTGTAGATTACAGAGGCAGACATGCGCACGTTTCAAACTGACGAAAACCAATCAGTTTGAAACGTGGGCATGTCTGCAATTTACCTCTGTGATTTACAAAACCTTGTCGAGTTTGTTCGAGTATAGAACTCTTATACAGATGTATGTTACACTGTCTCGATTTCTAGAACTTTATATTACCATAGCTCATACTCCTTAAAAAAGAGATTTGCTTACTCTTCAAACTTGTGTATAAGAATGATGATAACTTCATAAATGGGTTAAAGAAGTGGCTCGAAAATTTCAAAATGTTCGTTTTAATATTAAAATTATATAACGAAAATATATATGTTGCTCTAATGGAAATATTGCGTTTTTATCTACACAAAAAATTCGTTCACCTGCGGGATTATATGGATAACGACCATTTTTATCCAAGGAGCTCCCCATAGCATACGTTTTGAATGTGAATTATTCCCTTTCAAGGCACAAATGCAGGGGAGGTCAATGTAGGGAATTCTCGAAGGAACCATATATGCTTAACAGCCTGCAAACCATTTTACGATCTTCTCGCTACCCTTAGGATTGTTGAATTTATATTTTGAAATTACTCCTTGTGCATAGAACTATTTCTACTTGAGAGAACAGTGTGTCCTAGAAGTCGACGTCAAACCGGAATCAGGAAACAATTTAAGTCATAATAGTCATCAGAAAAATATAAAAGGAAGTCCTGTATTTTTCAAATTATATTGCACTTTTTTTTATTCACTAAAATGCACACTCGGTGATGATTTTTGAACTACTGTTGCTACAATTTTTTACTCTTTTCAAATTTTATTTTTCGTATATCATGCCGAATGGTAATCTTTAATTCTAAGCCAATTGCTCCAGGAAGATCTCTGAATGGGGCCATAGTTTTGCTGCTCTGGTGAAATGGAGGGCTGAGCCGGTTGATTACCTCAGTGACAGGGAGTCTGTCGCAGCATAGGGCTTCTCCCTTAAAACTGGCGTACTCTACCCTATTGCAGTATAAATCTCCAGATTCTGTCCAATGGGGGCAGTGGTTGAAAGTCCGTATACTGGACTAGGGAGCTATTTCATTTACCTGTTCGCAAACCCCCATGTTCGGGATATTCTCATAAAATGACGGGACTTGACGGGTCGACCGGCTTGTCCTGGTCCCGGATCAATGCGTAACTATTTAGGGTTTGTGGATCTCGACGGAATGGCTTAGCCGTTAGTGCTTGACGCCAGGATCAACCAAATGACTTCACATGGGTTAGGTAGATTAGGACGTACAGGCCGTTAGACGGTGCTCGTGCCAGGATCAATAGAAGTCGTCAATCTTGAGATTATCTTAGTTCATGGGACTGCGTTCGGGTGCGTGGATAAGAATTCCTTTCGGCGGGTGAGTTGCATCACAAACCAACTCGGGTACTAACCTGTAGAGCCAGTAGAGGTTAAATAGTGCTTCGCTGCTACCAGTGCTTTCGAGTCGGGGCCCAAACTGGAAGCTGGTGGGTTCATCTCTTCGGAGGGGTTCTCGCTTCGAGCGATAATATGGCATAATCCTTATCACACTTTCTACCTCTAGGGGTGGACTGTGGAGACTGCTGAGTACTCACTTGGTGAAAAATCTATGCTCGTCATGCCTATACGAAAACCTGGTAGAATTCACGTGTAGTAGGTTATAATACACCACACCCAGCTAATCCCACCCATGATCTTCTCGCCATGAATATTCGGCATGAGAGTTGATGAAGAGGCATCTATATATTGCCCGACTTTTTGGAATATCGTAATGGACCCACTTTCTATCACCAGTCGAAATCTGATGGGAAAACCCCTTTATTTTCTACAATTGAGCAGTTGCTCATTCGTTCAATGGCTCTTGGCTTCATTTCATACAGTACCTAATTTCCTACCTTTTGGATCATTCCCATTGCTTTCAAACGATTGCAAATAACTGGTAGAGTGACTCCAAATGTTTTTTCGAGTTTCTCCTGCGCTAAACTATGTTGTTTATACTTCAACGAAATTACCGATACTTTAAAGAAAGCCCGATGATGACAATTAAAAATACAGGTAATGTCAGATAAAACAACGGAATATTAAACTTGTAGTGACATCTGTTATCAAAACCGAACGAACTTAATTCTACTCCTAATACAAGCATTCATTTAAAATTTGTTGAATCGATAATCTCGCGTAATGGCCTATTTTCCACTCTTTAATGGCCCCAACTATTGGCTTTACAGGTAAACTCTAAGTTACATATTATATTCTTTTCTATAGTGTGTTTCAACGAAAATTTGACCTTCCCCCCAGAACTCAAAAACGAAGAATTTTCGAAGATTTTAAAAAAACAGGCCAACTTCTGTTTTGAGAGGGATGAATTTCCATCATGAGTTTGTTCCGAAAAAACCATCCCCATAAAGGTGGCATCAACCCCCAACATTTTTTGAAAAGGAAAGAGATATCCAGTGTTGGTTCTGTTTCAAAAGGTAATGGTGAACTGACAGTTGAACAGCCCAAACTCAAGCAACTAAGAGTTTTGGAGAATCCAAAAATAATTTACTACTTCTGTATTAGGGAAGAAGAATTCCTATGAGGGCATTTTTTCGAAAGAAACACCTGAGAGTGGCAAAAACCCCCAATTTTTTTTAATAGTAAACAGATGGCGTATGTGTTTTAGTTAAAAAGCTTCTTTTGTTCTCTAAACATTCTAGTTGAAATTTTCAAATTTGGTGATTTTTCAAGCAATTTGATATCGAACATTATTAAAAAGGTAACTCAAACAGAATCCCAATAGATTTAAATACACCAGATCGGTGAGTAATGATAGGGAACATCTAGAAAAAATGTGAACTATTTAAAAAACTAACGTTTTTATTGTTCAAAATGACTTCCACTAATAGTCTACTTTCGAATCCTTCTCTGACATTTTCGGAAATGTCTGGTGTCAGTATTGGGCATTCCGTGATGATTCTATGTCGCGGTTCTGCAAGACTTCAGATGTCCCCACAAAAAAATCAAATCACGATAGATCGAGTGATCTATCATGAACGATAAGAAAATCGAATGTTTTTGAACTGAAAACATTCAAAAACTCAAATTGTTCTGCCATTAAATGAACAAATTTGAAAATTTCAACTGCGATGTTCAGAGAACAAAAAAAACTTTTGAACTAAACCACAGCCAATATCTCCTCCCTATTCAAAAAATTTTGCCATCCTCAGGGGTTTTTTTCGGAACAATGTCGTCATAGGAACTCTTTCTCCCTAATACAGAATTTGAAAATTATTTTTGGATTCTTCAAAACTCGTAGGTTCTTGAGTTTGGGCAGTTCAACTGTCTGTCAACGTCACCTTTTGACAGTAAGTTCGATATTACATTATTTCGTGAATAATGAACCGATTTTGAAAATTTTAATTGTGTTGTGTACAGAAATTTCAAACTAACCAACAATCAATATCTCTTCTTTATTAAAAAATATTAAAGGTTGATGCCACCTTTATGGGGGTGGTTTCTTCGGAACAACTCATGATGGAAATTCGTACCACTCAAAACAGAAGTTTTTTTTTAAATCTTCAAAAATTCTTCGTTTCTGAGCTCTGGCGGGGGAGGACAAATTTTCGTTGGGATATCCTGTATACTTATATTTGTAATTTCTGCTACATGATGTCTCATTCGGATCAACACTCTGGGCAAGCATGAGATTTGAACTCAAACTTTTAGCAACTCAAAACAGAAGTTGACCTGTTTTTTTAAAATCTTCGGAAATTCTTCGTTTCTGAGCTCTGGAGCGGGGGGACCAAATTTTCGTTGGGATACCCTGTATACTTATATGTATAATTTCCGCTACATGAGGTCTCATTCGGATCAGCACACACAACACAAGCATGGCAAGCATGGGATTTTAACCCAAACTTTTAGCACCGTGTCCGAGGTTCATCAACTGATACGCAACGAAGGTCACCACGTAATGGCTTTTACAATTTGCTACAAGATCTTTTGATGATTTCAAGGTAAAATTTTATATGGTTGAATAATTACACTTCTATTATCGATTGCATAATATAATGATAGAGCGAAACATTTCCTTTCGATATATTTGGGACAAATCAAAAATGTGTATCCATTGAAAACAAATATGAATCTTAAACTAACTGCCATGAGTCTTTTATTTAAAAAAAAGTACATTTTTCATAGATCCTTTATCCGAATTGATTCAATCGATGGTAAAAATTTCTTTTTCTGAATCAGGTTTAAAGAATTCATCATCACTTATATCTTTTCAGTCGAATGATTATCCATTTAGTTCGATTCTTGTGATTCCTCCCCGTCACATCGCAGGTCCGAACGCTAACAATGAAAGATTTCTCGCACAATGTAATCCAATCAAATTTCTCATGTCTCGACAAGGATCTTGACAAATACGAGTTATATAAAGGAAAAAGATAATCGTTCAATTAGGTGTTAAAGCTGGCGTTAAACCTGTTAACAAAGAAGGTATTTCCACGTCATGTTCAGAGTAATAAATCACCCCATCGGAATTATATTTCTTCACCTTTTTACGGAATGACGGTGCAGTGACAGGTTTAATGTATGTGCACTCCAGATAACAACGAGAAAACTGTAATATGCATACACAAAGAACAGATTTATAGTGTCATTTCCACTTATTCTTTCCTTTCAGTAGAGGTTATTATACTAGGTACAAGATGTTATTCGCTATGTAGCGATCACACAAGTCGTTATGTGTTTTGACAGCTATTAAATTATCATATTCTCAAATTTTCATCAGATGTGTGATTCAGCATATCGTTATCTCAATATTACCTAACTGGGGGGTTTCTTATTTTGACTTAAAGATGATCTATTTGAACATGAGGAGTACATTGAATATATTGTTTAACCTGTATTAGAATTAGAACATATGAAAATCTTGATTCATAAAGTGGTTAATATCGGGTGTTTTTTTAGAGTGATAGAACTTTAAATTGAAATAAAACACATTTAAATGAAGATTGAAGCCAAATTTTTTTTTATTTGGAAGATAATTTTATGAAATTTATGTTTTAAAAATAATTTCCGGCATATGTCTACCACGACTTGCTCTGAGGAACCGCATTCGACCAATTTTGGACCATTTTTTCTAATAATTGAGACCTTATTTCATCAATATCACGAGTTATGTTGGCTTCCCAAGCCTGTATTGTTTCTGGTTTATCAGCATAAACCAATGACTTGACATAACCACAAAGAAAATAATCCAGTAGAGTTATTTCGCATGATCTTGGAGGCCAATTAATTGGATTATAAAGTTTGAATATTGAAACAAATTAATATATGTTTATCTTCTACAGTTTTAATTTAAAAAATTTTTATTCAAGTTTTTTTGAATAAAAAATTTTTTAAATTAAAACTGTAGAAGATAAACATATATTAATTTGTTTCAATATTCAAACTTTATTATATTTCTTCTATCAAGTAAAAGGCCTTTCTATTTTATTTTATATATAATATATAATTATATCTTGGCTTCAATAAATTTCATTATACAGTGTCAATAAGTTAGGTAAACCTTAAAAATAACTCACATTGTTCTTTGATTCTGTTAGAGCATAGATAAATCTTGAATTATAAAGATGATCTATGTCTCGAAACATTATTCATTTACACGTGTTGAGTGGTTTGGTACAGGTTAGTTTTTGATTTTGATATTTTGAATATATTTCAGGACTGAAGACGGAATTGGTTTGAACTATATTTGTTTTTTGAAGATATAGTGCATGCTTTGAGAGATTTCTGAATTTACTTATTCGAATATTTAAATATATTAAATATTTCAAATAAATTATATTCTTTGAGAGGTCCTTTAAGTGTGTTCATGTTTTCAAGGTACAAATGGCGTTTTAAGAGCAAGACCAGAAACAAAATTTGTCTCCTTTAAGTATTTATTTATTAATTTTAGGGACTTTCGTGTATCTTTTGGTTTATTTATTCCATTTGACATTGTATATTGAGTTTAGATTATATACGTCTATTAAATATAAGCGGTGCTTGTTTTAGACATTAATTTAATTCTAAAAGTTTTTTTGAATAAAAATTTTTTAAATTAAAACTGTAGAAGATAAACATATATTAATTTGTTTCAATATTCAAACTTTATTATATTTCTTCTATCAAGTAAAAGGCCTTTCTATTTTATTTTAATTGGATTATTTCTCGATCTGTTATCGCCAAATCTTTCTTTCAATAAATCAATTGTTACGGTAGCAGCATGAGGTTTACCACCATCTTGTTAGGACCAAAACACTTCTGAATCGATACCATTTAAATTTAGAGACAAACAATCATTGATCATCGATCTGTAATGAGCACCACTCACTGTGGCATTAGCTCCAGCATCGTTTTTAAAGAAATATGGACAGAGGATACCTCCAGCGTGAAAAGCACAGCATACAGTGCATTTTTCAGGATGCAACGGAACCTGCAGAACTTCTTGAGGATTGTTTTCACTCCAAATACGGCAATTTTGCTTGTTTACATGAAATTACACAGAAATGAGCTTCATCACTAAACACAATTTTACGATTAAAAAGTGGATCAACTTCAAGTTGTTCTAGGGCCCAATCAGCAAACAAACGACACTTATTATGGTCAAGTGGCTTTAGTTCTTGAAACAGTTGGTTCTTCTATGGGTGTAGACCAAGATCTTTACGCAAAATTTTCCATGTGGTGGATGCACATAGTCCAACTTCTTGTGAACCTCGACGAGTAGGCAGAGCTGGATCATCATTTACACTATGACTTACAGCAGCGATATTTTCTTCTGTACGTACAGTACTTTGTCTTGTTGTTATTGCATCGAGTAGAGAAAATGTTGTCCGAAATCTATCGATAGTTTGACGAATAAGCTGCTCTGATGGACAATTATGTAAACTATAAATTTCACGAAGTGCTCTATAAGTTTGGCGAATAGGGCACTAATTTTGAAAATAAATTTCAACAATTTGGAAGGTTGTTGCGGCGTGAGTCTTTCCATGATAATTTTTGAACGCTGACTGAACAGAAAGGTCAAAACAACATGGCTTCTACCTTCTTTCAAACCATAGTTATCCCTATCGAAAATTCTATTACTCTAAAAAAAAACACTCGATATTACAATAACGCTTACCCGGACCTGTTTTGCAAGATCGTTTTTTTTCTATTATTATTAGTATTATTATTATTAGTATTATTATTATTATGCTGATACTCCTAGATCTTCTGTGAAGATCTCTCAGGAGCTTTTTCAGCTTGAGCCAGTTAGGAGTTCAGTTGTGTTCTGGGTAGGCTTTGTTACTGCGATCTTGCGCCACTTTAGGTCACAGCACTGTTAATTTTCGACCCAACAGTGAAATGGTGGCGGACACCCGTCCAACTGAAGAATTTCATTTCCACCTGAACACAATTCGAACCCGGACCTTCCGCTTATGGAAGGTCTACCACTGAGCTGTCCGCACTCATTACATAAGGAATTCTGCTTGATGAACCAGATATTTGTCTCATGCATCATAAGAGTACATATTCGGAGAATATAACGTCCGAATTTTAAACTGCCCCCTTAATCCCTCTTCAACTGAACATGTGTGGAATATGCTTTATAGATCAAAACCATTTCGAGATCGTTTACGATTTAATCAAGTACTTCAGCAATCCTGGAATTGAATTTATGAAAAACAGCTGGATAATCTCATTCTTGGCATAGATCAGACGTTGAAAATACACTATAATTGCTCGCGGGATTCATATTCTATATTCAATTCAGTATTTATGATTTTCGATGGAAAACTTATCTTATATACATTATTAAATGCCGATAGCTCAGTGTTCAGAGTCCTGGGCTGGAACCGAAATGTCCCGGGTTCAGGCCGCGTCTAAGTAGGAAAGAAATTTTCTATACTGAATTGTTTCAGCCGTTACTATTTGGTAGTTGATCATAATTAAAACAAATTGTAGAAATAACCAGTTTATAGTAATTTCTACAATTTGTTTTAATTAGAAATTTTCTAGTTGGACGGGATTCAGCCACCATTTCACTGTTAGGCCGAAAATTAACAGTGCTAAAACGGCGTAAGCACGCAGTAACAAAACCTAACCAGGACACAACTGAACTCCTTAACTCGCACATCTGAAAAGGGATCTCAACAGAAAAACTAGGAGTATCAGAATAGTGTTATTAATATAAGAGAAAAACAAATGTTAACTTCCGATATTTTATTGATTTACACGACAATTGTTTCGTCATGCCATGACTTCATCAGGTGAGTATTAAAATTGAGGTATAGAATGCAAAACAGGACCTTGAATACACAGCTCTGGTACAAAAAATAAATAGAGGGATAGAAAAAGGTGGTTTACAATCAATGAAAAATGTTAAGTAGCGGGGATCTGTTTAAATCTATTTGATCATTCAATAATATTTGTCTTTTATTATATATATATATATATATATATATATATATATATATATATATATATATATTGATCTCTAAAGTTTCTAACAGATTTAGCTTCTGACTTTTCTTTTCGATATGTAATATTTCATAGTTCCTATTAAAATTATGATCAGTCTCTAGCAAATGGTTTGTGGCATAAGTTGAATTTGGTTTATTATTAATATAGCATTTTTCATGTTCTCGTATCCTTGTCTGTCCCACATATACACATGGGCAATCACTACATGTTAACTTGTAAACTCCTGATTTTTTGTTTTCAGGAATGACTTCTTTATTATTTTTCATTAAGCTACCTGAAGAATTAATGGTTCTGAAAGAGATGTTTTAATTTTCTTTTTTCTTTAAATATCTATCAATCTTTTCAGATTTTTGGCCTATGTAAGTTAATGAAATAAATTTTGTTTCGTTTGAATTTTAAAATTTTGGATATACAAGTGATATATTGCTTTCTTGTAATTTATTTTATCAAGTAAATTATCTATAATTAACGGATTAAAATCATATTTGGCTTGAATGCAAGCCTAACATCGATAACTTATAGATTCTGCTTCTCGAGGGATAAACTTCAGTTTGTTTCTAATCTGCTCAGCTTCACTTGAATTCTATTGAGTAATTGTTGACAAAATGCATTAAGCACTGTGTGGGCAGGTTGGTGCCTACTTTGCATTTTTGAAGATTCAAAGAGCTACACATTCTGATATCGATATTATTCTGATATGAAAAAGGGTTGAATATATTTTTGCAATTAAATATACAGACAATTATTTATAAAATGCAAAACAAATCAAGTAACAAATAAGACAAAACATATAAATAAGACAAAATGATTAAGCACAGGAAAACCTGAGATTTTTTGTAAAGGAAATGAGAAATCATTACGTGAGAAGCTATCTCAATAAAGGAATTTTCAATTAGAGTTTTCATTTTGAAATGAAACCTGTTATTGGAAAATTCTTTATAACCTTCTTATTTCGACAGATCAAATCGCTCACGTACGAAATAAACAGAATTTATATCAGACGACAATAACTGATCAATTTCTAATAATTTTCATTTTTATTTCAGTGTGCAAATATGTCTGCCACAAAGTCTGCGAGAGCAAGGTAAGTGATGCCTCTCAATATTACGAAATGAGCATGGAACTAAATAATATATTCATAAAGCTCACGAACATGAGAGATATACATCAAGCAAATCCGAAAAACCGTGATTCCGAAATGCAAATACAGTTAGGATCGGTCTGCACATTTACGACCTATGGTCCTTTAATTCGCTTTGATGTGATAAGTTTATGCCAATGCATTCTGCATTCAGCACGCATCGATATTACCTATACTATGACAGAATATATCTGAATTGCATTAGGCCACAGAGTTTGCATGCAACTCGCGTGAAAACATTGGATCAACATAAACAACGGCGAGAAAATAGACACAAAATATCTAATTGCATCCGTCCAGAATTTACATTCTATTTTAGAGTGCCTAGTTTTCACGTTTAGGTGTATTTTCCAATCAGAATATAAATTAAAATAGATTTTCAGTGTGTATATACTCAATCATCTAATTATTTCCCGAAATAAAGGGCAACAGTTCTGTCATTCGTGTTTTGACAGAAAGTCAGTTTAATATTTGACATTAACGAAATGGGTCGATATACGCTTAAACAAAAGTGGACGATATCAAAAACTTATTTCCAAAGTTGTGAATCTTCTACCAAAACTGTGAAAAATTTACTTAAAAAAGTCAAAAGAAATAAAGTGCCCTCATGGTAATTTATCGATCAATTTGTTCGTGAAAATTGGATCGATATTTGATTAAATAACCCCTTCACGTTCTTGTTATGTGAGGACACATTTCTCGCACTTCTCTATGAGAAGAATTTTGCCTCGGTATTAAGGCTTGCAAAGTCAAACTACTGCATGAAATGAAACCTTGTGATCATCCGATGCGTTTCCACATCGCTCAATAGGCTAATCATCGCATGGCCGAAGATGACCATTTTCCCAGAAAATCAGCTTTAGCGATGAAGCTCACTTTCACCTCGATGGCTTTTTTTGGGGATCCGTTAAGGATAAGTGTTACGCTAACCATCCCCAAAGCATTAATGTCTTGAAACACGGAATGTACGAAAAATTAGATTGATCAGTTGGGAAACTGTACCCAGTTGTGGCGGTAATTTTGAAGATATTTTTCTTCATTCGTAAATGTCTAGATTCGACCTTTCTAATAAACTCATAACTTTGAAAAAATATTACAGATAATGGCTGGATTGATTCTTCGGAGCCTCTACAGATTTAAATCTAAATAAATCTCTTGAAAACATTAAGAATAAAATTTTAAACCAATATTGTCATCACATGTGGTAATTAACTAGTAAAGAATCAAATGAAATATAAAGTTTGACCAAATCATTCAAATTCATCACCTAATTGTTTCATTTGGTTTTTATGGAACAACAAATTTAATCAGTAAAAAATTCTTCCACGTAGTATTCAAAGAGATCTTTTTTATTTTTCATTACAAAAAATAGATAGCATCTTCTCCAGAAAAAAAATTCGAAAAATTCTACCTGAGTTATTTGGATAAAAATAAAGTTATCAGTAAAAAATATTATATATACATAACGTCTTCATCGAATATTCAGCGAAAGGACTAAATTTCAGATAATGCATTGCATATGCAAAAATTAGGTTATTCTACAGAAATATATAATGAAAGACGATACGACATAGACTCGGCATTAGAAAACCGCTTCGCACATGTGTGATAATACAAAGAATTTTTCAAACAATATATATTGAAAATCTACAGATTTTATATTGAATAAATGTCTTGAAAACACTTAGAATTAAATTTCAAATAGGCCCTAGATAACATTATATCACTTTATAGGTATATAAATTATCATCACAGGGTGGTAATTAACTAATAAAGAATCAAAGGATTGACCAAATAATTATTATTATTTGAAGAAATATTCATTCATTTTTTATTTGTAGCCGATCAGAATTGCAAACTGTTCAAATGGTTGTGAGATCTCGTTCAGAGACGATCTTGCTTATATTATTTAAAATTCTTCTACCTGTGCTTCTCTACATACAAAATGTTCTGTTTATGAGAATCATGACATTTTTCCTCTTGTTTAAACTGATGTGAATTTATGGGAGCTAGATACTTAGCTTATATATTATTAATAACCAATAGTGATTGCCCTATAGTATATATCAGGTCTTTTTTTGGAGTGCTGGAACTTTCAATTGAAATAAAACACATTTGAATCAAGATTGAAGCCAAATTTCTTTTTATTTGAAAGATAATTTTATGACATTTAGATAAACCGATGACTTGACCCGAAAGAAAATAATCCAGTGGAGTTATGTCGCATGATCTTGGAGGCCAGTTAATTGAACCATTTCTCGAAATAATGTTATCGCCAAATCTTTCTTTCAATAAATCAATTGTTACGGTGGCAGCATGAGGTGTAGCACCATCTTGTTGGAACCAAAACACTTCTGGGTCGATACCATTCAAATTTTGAAACAAATAATCATTGATCACGAGCACCATTCGCTGTAACATTAGCTCCAGCATCGTTTTTTAAGAAATATAGACCGATGATGTCTCCAGCGTGTAAAGCACACCATACACTGAATTTTTCAGGATGCAATGGAACCTGCAGAACTTCTTGAGGATTGTTTCACTCCATATACGGCAATTTTGCTTTTTTACATAGCCGTTCAACCAGAAATGAGCTTCATCACTGAACAGAATTTTACGATAAAAAAGTGGATCAAGTTCAAGCCTTTCTAGGGCCCAATCAACAAACAAACGACGCTTATTATGGTCAAGTGGCTTTAGTTCTTGAACCAGTTGGATCTTGTATGGGTGTAGACCAAGATGTTTACGCAAAATTCTCCATTTGGTGGATGCACAGAGTCCAACTTGTTGTGAACTTCGATAAATAGACAAATCTGGATCATCATTAACACTATGACTTACAGCAGCGATATTTTCTTCTGTACGTACAGTACTTTGTCTTGTTGTTGTTGTTGCATCGAGTAGAGAAAATGTTGTTCGAAATCTAGTGATAGTTCGACGAATAAGCGGCTCTGATGGACGATTATGTGAACCATAAATTTCACGGAGTACTCTATAAGTTTGGCGAATAGAACACTGATTTTGAAAATAAATTTCAGCAATTTGTAAACGTTGTTGCGCCGTGAGTCTTTCCATGATAATTTGTCAATGCTTACTACTAAACAGAAATGTCAAAACAACATGGCGTCTACCTTCTGTCAAATCACAGTTATCCCTATCGAAAATTCTATCACTCTAAAAAACACCCGATATAAGTCAAACAGAAAGATCTTTCAAGAAAATAATACAGGAACACTAGCGAAGTTAAACGTCGGACATTTCGCATTTATCCTTTGAAATAATTTGGACATAATTCCAACAATAAGTATGAAATTATCCCTAACGAATATGAAATAACCAGGGTCACGCTTCTCGAAGCAGTAGAAATTGGTAGGTCGCTTGATCCCCATTGTTGAATATTTTTACGTAATTAGGTATTTCCGATAATTAGCCTGAATATATCCACTGCACTGTTTATTTATATCCCATTTTTAGCATGTTTTTCTTTCTCGGTATTTCTGTGAATTGATACTTGTTTGTATCCCTTGTTTGCTTATGTTTTCTTATCTATAATTACAACTATTTTTAGTTAATCGTACCTTCCCTTATTTTTTTCAATTTTAATACCTAAGTGAGAAATAAGGGTCTAATTTTCAAAGTCAACAGAGAAGTCACAGAAAAAGGAAACTGAGTACAATCAGAAAAATAGCTACAAACAATCAATTCTGAACAAAAACCATAAATTCTCCCATATACAAAAAAGGAAACCAACACATTCTAAAACAAACATACTCCATTCCCAAAACAGATAAATAATGACGTAAAATTTGTAGAACTAACATATTTTGGACCAATTTCGCAAAAAAGAGCTTCAAAAACGAACATAAAAACAGTTTTCACACCATCACATAGAATTTCTAACTTTTTTTTCAATCCAAAATACAAGAACAAAAGGCTGAATAATTCTGGAGTCTATAAATTAAGTTGTCAATAGTATCGGGTGTTTTTTTAGAGTGATAGAACTTTCGATAGGGATACCTTTGATTCGACAGAATGTACAAGCCATGTTGTTTTAACATTTCTGTTCAGTAAGCATTGACAAATAATCATGGAAAGACTCAGGTCGCAACAATGTTTATAAAATGTTGAAATTTATTTTCAAAATCAGTGTTCTATTCGCCAAACTTATAGAGCACTTCATGAAATTTATGGTTTACATAATAGTCCATCAGAGCAGCTTATTCGTCGAACTATCGATAGATTTCGGACAACATTTTCTCTACTCGATACAACAACAACAAGACAAAGAACTGTACGTACAGAAGAAAATATCGCTGCTGTAAGTTATAGTGTTAATGGTTATCCATATTTGTCTATTCGTCGACTTTCACAACAAGTTGGACTCTGTGCGTCCACCACATGGAAAATTTTGCGTAAAGATCTTAGTCTATACCGATACAAGATCCAACTGGTTCAAGAATAAAGCCACTTGATCATAATAAGCGTCGTTTCTTTGCTGATTGGGCCCTAGAACAGCTTGAAGTTGATCCACTTTTTTTGTCGTAAAATTGTGTTCAGTGATGAAGCTCATTTCTGTGTAATTTCATGTAAACAAGCAAAATTGCCGTATATGGAGTGAAAACAATCCTCAAGAAGTTCTGCAGGTTCCATTACATCCTGGAAAATGCACTGTATGGTGTGCTTTCCACGCTGGAGGCATCATCAGTCCATATTTCTTTGAAAACGATGCTGGAGCTAACGTTGCAGTGAATGGTGCTCGTTACAGATAGATGATCAATGATTATTTGTTTCAAAATTTGAATGGTATCGACCCAGTAATGTTTTGGTTCCAACAAGATGGTGCTACACCTCATGCTGCTACCGTAACAAATGATTTATTGAAAGAAAGATTTGGCGATAACATAATTCCGAGAAATGGTCCAATTAATTGGCCTCCAAGATCATGCGACATAACTCGACTGGATTATCTTCTTTGGGGATATGTCAAGTCATTGGTTTGAGATAGTTTATGATAAACCAGAAACAATAGACGCTTTGGAAGGCAACATAACTTGTGTTATTGGCCCGAATTATTCGAAGAAGTGGTCCAAAATTGGTCTGGTCGAATGCGGTTCCTCAGAGCTAGTCGTGGTGGACATGTCCCGGAAATTATTTTCAAAACATGAATGCCATAAAATTATCTTTCAAATAAAAAAAAATCGGCTTCAATCTTAATTTAAATTGTTTTATTTCAGTTTAAAGTTCTATCACTTTAAAAATAACACCCGATATATATATAGGACAAACCAAGAGATCTTTCCATAAAATGTTCGAAGAACATCAGTCTTCATTTAGGAAACATAAAGATAACTCTTATTTTGCGAAACATTTTTTCGAAACCAATCATATCTTCTCAGAATTGAACAATCTTGAAATTTTGCAGAATATTTCAACAATAAAACTATTAAATCAGCAGAAGGACCTTTGGTAGACTCCACTTCTCGAAGTTTTGCACTAACCAAAGCCTTCAACGTATATATAATAGTTAAGATACAATTTGTTTTTATTCAGTTTGAATTTAGTAAACACTACGAAACTCGAGTCACTGTATATTCAGTTAATAAAAAAGTGATAGAAAAATAGTAATTTTTTATTTCATTCCACAGTTTCAACAAATTTTGGAAATATTCTTCATTATTTTTTTAAATTTTAGTTATTATTCACATTCCATATTTTATACGGAAATGAAGTACTTATTCAGGTGAAATGCACAATATCTCACATTATCTTCGAGATCAACGTCAACCGTTTATCCCAGCGATATATTCACGGAGAGAAAGAAATTATAATCACGAAGTTCCGATGAATTTATCGGTTCTCTCTGAAAAGGCCAGGTTTCTTTCACGGAGGCACTCACGATTTTAATGCGGCGCTATTCTGTATTGTCAGGTGTTTATTAACACGCCGTAAAACTTCCAGGCAAGACTTGATGAGAATTTAATTTAATTGTGGACGTTTCTGCCGACGGGATCGAGCAAGAATTAACGTCGGTCGATTTGAATGCGTTGTTGGTTGTTGATTTCTTCGCACTTAAACAGTTTTTCAACTAATTTGATTTCTTCATTCACCGTCACGGCGGTATGCCTTCAGTCGACCTGTGCGAAAGCTACTTGAATCTTTACGATTATATTCTGGCCTTTGTCCGTTAAAGTGGATGTTTTACGCTCGATTCTGGAATTTCTGTGTTCGCATCCCATAAACATGATACGAAATATGGCACCAACGACGTAGGCGGTGATTTGTACACTATACTAACACCTCCTATAATAGGTTGGGGAAAATCCATTATTTTTGCGTGAACTTCAAGACATTATCTAACATGTTTTGGATTGTCTGATTTGGGCCAAACAAGCACCGTTTTGTTCTAGAATTTTTTGACATTTCAAAGGTACCTTGGTAAGTCTTGGTCTTTACTGGCGACAACTCCAGTGATCCATTTTCACAATCACCTCTTGATGCCAATTTCTTATCGCTCTGGAAGTTTTGCAATGCGAGAAAAAATGATAATCGCTTGATGGCCGATCCGGATTATATTCTGGATGCATTAAACTTCCCAACCAAGCTTTCGGAGTTTCTGGCGAGTCACTACAGACGTGTGTGATCCGGTCTTGTCCAATTGGAACACATCACCTCTTCTATTGATCAATTCTGGCCGTTTGTGTCAATCGCTAGCCTCAAACGGTCAGGTTTTTGACATTTGAGATGTTATGTTATGTTATTTATGGCGAGCGGGCATCTGTCCACCCTACCACTGCGTCCGCACGGACTATTGTGGTACACCCCTAATTTTTATCTCCCCGACGAGATCGAGTTTTTGGATAAAACCGATAATCTTGTTCGGAGGTAAATTTTTCAGTTCGCATTGGGCTATAAAAGCCTGCCCAAAGACCTCGAATCTGATCGAATCTGACTCACCGCTGGGCACTCTGAGACGATGTACTTGGCTGTTTTAGTGTCTTCAAGACACAGCCTGCATTCATCGTCTTCAGCCAGATCGATTTTGTGCAAATGCGCTTTCAGTCTGCAGTGACCTGTCATAATTCCGACAAATGTTCTTAGTTTGGTCCTATCCAGACCTAGCGCTAGGTTCGCCATCTTTTTGTTCGAAGCTGTTCCAAGGAATAACTTCGAATGTTTCAGGCCAAAATGGCTCCGTCAGAAAGACTCTAGCCTTGAGTTCATGCTGCCTGTTATCGCTTCGTGACAGTGGAGATACAAATTTAGTGTTTGGATTCCTTTTCAGTTTCACCAAATGCACAGTAGAATCTTCCTGACCGTTAGTTCTGGTTTGGCCACCCTTTAAGCAGCCGCGGATCCAGGGGGGTCATGAGGGTCATGCCCCTCCCCTGGGCTGGGTCTAGATGACTAGTGATAATTTTTCTATTCTTATTTATTAAACACATATGTAGCAAACACACGCACTGGGCATCCCTGCACCAAAGAATAAGGAATTAGTTCTTCTCTATTCTGTGTCTGCGCACTGGCCTGGGACGACACTTATGTAGTTCGTCAGTTCGTGTATTTCTCTGTCTCTTACCGTCATTGCGTCAGTCGTACCGCTTCGCTCACTTGCTCAGCGCAAATCCCTAAGATTTTACCAGTCAAAAGCAGAGTTCTTGAAAATTGTTGCAAATTGCCTCGCAGGAGATGGTAAGTAATAAATTATCATAGTTAATATTGTTATTGTGTTAGGCTAGCATGTATAAACCTCTTTAAACTGATATGATTCAGAGTAAAACACTTTATATGCGCTAATATTTTATGTTAACACAACAATTGTTTCGTCAATTACACTTAACCTAATCAGGTGGTCATCAAAATATATCACTACGTGGTCATCGATGGTATATTATTGTCCAAAGAATTAGATAATGGCAGCATGGCAGCTGATGAAGGAAATTTCAGGTTTGAAATTCCATATAGAAGCTGGGGACACGAAATTGCAGCATCATCTAAAAACTTCTAAATCTAACACAACATACATCAGCAAAACTGTGCAAATTGAGTTGAGTTTGCAAGGAAATTATTTAGGAAACAATATTACAGAAAGTGAAGTATTATATTATATAATTTTCAATTTTATTCGATAAAACAACAGATATATCACATATCTCACAGCTGAGCCTATTATTTAGATATCTTCAGAATGGTATCATAAAGGAAAATTTCGTGATTTTCTGTGATACATAGGATAATCTTATTTATTAACAAAAAAAAAGTTATAGAGGCTCTGTTAACAGCACTAGCGAAAATCGTTGAAAATCTCTGTCTCAAATTTAATACAGATTTGACATGGTGTTTGAGTATTGGGACTCACAGCTGCTCGGTTATCGTCTCAAATACAAGAGGTGCTCTACAGGAGTTGTCAAAAAAAAAGTTGCCCGTGCAGCAATCGCGTTCTTAATAATACATGAGCTACGTCATCCAAAGTTATTTCTTGCCACCTCGGCCCCGATGAGAAAAGTTGTAGCATTTGCCAATGCATCCGCTAAGAGATACCAAATTTTTAAAAAAGGACTTGGAGTTACGATGAAAAGTATCATTAAGACGCGCTGGGTCAAGAGGCATGATCGGCATCTACAATTTCAAGGTGAAAATTTGTAGCGCTCTGGAAAAGATTTTTACTTGGCAAGACCACAAAACTGCCAATGACGCGCATTGCTTACTGCAAACGTTGCGCAGTTCGGACTCCATCATATCATCTATCTGCTTGAGTGATGTTTTAGGTACCTAAATATTTTGTTTTTTACTCTTAGATAATAACGCATGAACGTAAGATCTGAATAATTCATTTTATTAGTATCTTTTGAGTATTTCAGCAGAGGCAGTTCAAATTACTGTTTATATCGCGTAAAGATCCAAACTTTAGTTTAAATATAACTTAATATTTTTCAGGTACAATAGTAGCTTTAAGCAGAGTATTACAAACGAGGTCAATTGATTAAGAAAGGGCTACGGACGCCATAAATGATACAATGACCATCCTACGAAATGAAAGGGAAAAGGCTGACACAATTTTCCGACAGCTTTTTGAAGAGGGAAAAGAAGTAGCTGAGCGACTAGATTCAAAAATTAAATGCCCCAGAATAGTATCACGACAAACACACAAGCCAATAATCATCTTGCTCAATCTTCTGAAGAGTATTTCCGCAGGGCTGTATACATCCCTTTTCTAGATTCTCTAATAAATGACTTAGAGGACCGTCTGTCCCTAGAAGTATTAAAATTATTTCAACCAGGCATTTTTATTCCAGAAGTCAATTACACTAATGAAGATGAAGAAAATAAAAGTGTTGAACAGCTTGCAAACGACTATAAACTGCTAATAGACAATACTCCAGTTTCAGTAATTATAAACGAATAGCGGCTATTGATGGTAAAATGGCAGCGGAATCAGAATATTCCGCAGTCGATTTCTCAACTTATAGAAAATTGTGATACTGAAATGTATCCTTATATAAGAAAATTTGTATGTAATCTTGTTACGCTACCAGTTACTGTAGTCACAGCAGAAAGTTCCTCTTTCAGTCTCAGGACGCTTAAATCTTGGAAGACCGCCGAACTGGATTGACACTTCTCCATGTTTACAAATGCATACCCATTCAAGTGAAAGAAGTTATAACTCGTTTTCCAAGACGACAAAAGAGAAAAATTGATTTTGTTATTTAATTAAAATTATTTTGACGTTTAAAAATAAAATACTATTTCTTTTTGATAAGATTTATAACTGTAAATATATATATATATATATATATATATATATATATATATGTAATATATTTTTATGACCCCCCCCTGAATTGAACGCTGGATCCGCCCTTGCCTTTGAGCTACTTTACCCCGATTTGACCAGGATCGTCTTCGCACAATGTTATAGTATGTGATCCAAATCTCATCCAAAATCAACGTCCGTTTAAGAAATGGGTCGATTTCATTTCGTTTGGCTACAGCTTTGTAAAGGGAAATTCCACCCATCATGTTTTTTGGTGTTAATTGTGGCATTCAAACATCGATCTTCTTTTTGAATCCAGTTTTGCGCAAATGGTTTAAAATTGTTGTATGGTCGTTCTTTGGCTCCTGGCCAATGCTACGTAGTTTTATCGACATTTTCGACGACGGAACTGCCTGTGTGAGGTTAACATAAAAAATACGTGAACGGAATCGACGGAACCAATATTGCACTAATAAGTTATCAGGACAAACACCATTCACTATTTCAGCATGTGCTTGTTTGTACTTATGCCTCAGTGATCAACAAAACCTTATCAGTTCTTTCAAGTTAAGAAGTTGCAGATGTGTTACACTGTTTCGATTTGTAGAACTTTCTATTACTATAGCTCACACTCATTACTAAGAATATTTATTATTCAGCTGAGCTATATCAGCACACCTTTAGTTTTCGTTATTTTATCATATTTTCCCATATACAGTTGACAAAAAATTTATTGTCTATAATAAAGTATATGAATCCGTAAAAACTTCAAATCATGGCCTTTCTTAGCTGAAATAAATATTCATCAAAATTATTGAATATAAAATCCATCAACATCCTTCAATTTCACACCTGATAAACATCAAAACTTTATACATATCTAACAACACTCGGAAGAAACATTATTTGTATATTCATTTCAAATTGCCAAATAATACATTGCCAACCTTTGTTCATGTCCTATTGTGTTCGTTGCAAAAAGGCGAATGCGCTCACTGTTTATCTAGAGTCTAGACTCTAGAGGCATGCTATTTACAAGACGTGTTTGTTGAGTTATTATAGATAACATGTATCACTTCAGGAATAGGTACTTGCTGGTTAATAATTTTGAAACCCAATAATGCTATAACTAATCCAATAAATTGATGAAAATTTTGTAATAATATTTCACTTAGCGATTAATATTTGTGACTAATCATTTCAAATATTCAACATTACACGTCAGAGAAAAACTACAAAATATGTATCAACATTTAAGGTCATTTCTTTCATTATCCTAAAATTTATTCAATGAAATTTCCTAATTCGTGAGATTTCCTGGCAGATGGCAACTTTATATCTAGAACGAGATCAAAATCACGATTCCCATTTCAGATCGTGGACATTTGTCGTGTTTAAATTGCTTCCGACAATTATTGAAATGCAGTCTAAGTTTTTTAGTTTTTTTTTCCCAGAGAAGCGGAATATCGTAATGAAACTGAAATGAGGTTAATATTGAAAACATACAGTTTTATACAGGACGATTGAAGAGTACCGAGAAATTGTGAATAAAACAAAATTATCTCAATATTCTTCCGAATTTACTTTATCTGCTTCAAAATAAGATCCATCTGAAATGACACATTTATGCTAACGCTTGATCCAATCATCCATGCACTTTTGATAGGCCTTTGAATGAATTGACTTCAGTTCTTTCATCGCATTTTTTTTTGGGCTTTTAACGACGCAAATTTCCGTCCACAAATTGAAAACTAAAGTTAAATAATCAAAGCGAATAGCATGACTTTGAATTTTGATAGATTTTGATGTAGTTTTTTCGGTTTCGGCTCAATTGATGCGAGCCATTCCCAAGATTGTTGGCATGTTTGCATGTAGTACTTGTAGATCCATGTCTCATAGCCAATTATGATGCGTTTCATGAAGCTGTATCGCTAGTTGCCTGTCAAATCTTCGGCCACTGTCTTTCGTTACTACTTTATGAGAAAATTTTGCTTTTTCTGTGCTACGACGCGTTTTATGCCCAAAGTAGCCACAACAAAGTACTGGGCCGTTCCGAAATTACCAGCTGCTTCTCTTGGACTTAGATGGCGATATCAAAGCACTATTTTCCCCACAATTCCGATATTTACTTCGGTATTCGAAGGCCGTCCAGAACGAGACAGAGCTTCGCGTACTTCACCACCAAATAAGAGCTCTTTGTACCACTCATATGCTTCGGTTTTTGATAGAGAACACTCTCCAAAGGCTTTCTCCAACATTTCCAGCGAATCGGCAGACATTTCCACCTAACTCTTCATTCAACAGAATAAATCATTCATTTTGAAATACGACAAAACATAAAAATTTGTCTGATGTAAGCAGCTGTTAAACAGATACTAATGATCCTATTCTGCTCAAATTTGACAGAGATGTCAGTTAAGAGTCTAACAACTTAACAAAGAAATAACTAAATCCGTTTCCAGTGGTTCATTCAAATTACAATTTCCGGGTATTTTTGATCATAGCTTCTGTACTCTGAACTAAATTTACTCATTCAGAAAATTTCTTCAGTAAGTTGAACCACCTCTAAGAATATTATCCCACCGATCACTGTTGAGAGATACGTAAATGATGAATGTTCAGAATTTTTCTCCGAAATCATTCATAAATATCCAAAAGGGAGCTTTCATGTTCGTGAACCTGTGCAATATAAACGGCAATAAATTCCGCGTACAGGCAACTGGAAATTCCATATGAAAAGCCTTGTTCGCATGGAAATAGATACCTTTTCAGAACTGATATTAAGATATACAGTTTATTGACTGTAGAATCAATGTTGCCTGGTTTTCAGCCATTTCCATATACGAGGTCTGATCAGAAAAAACCGAACCAGCGATATTTCTCTTTCAAGAATCAGTTCTGGAGGCTTCATTTGACATTCTCCTCAAGATTTGTGGCTTTGTTTTGATGTCATCTACACACTGAAAAATGCGTCTTATAAGTGGAGATTTCAATTTGTAAGACAAGTGAAATTACAAAGTCTACCGTGTAAGGTGGATAGGAAAAAATAGTAATTTATTTTTTGGTACAAAACTCATGAACTTAGAAAGCTGATTCAAAAATAAAAATTGTATGGGCGGACCAGCACTGAGCACTAAGGAAACCATAGCAACAGTTCCACAATCGAGTTTTAATTCATTATATAGATATAAATTACCAACCCGAAGGCTAAGGCAGAGAAAATAGGATTCACATTATGGTTATGAGGTCGAAAAGATTTGGAACACAGATGTGTATGGAGTAAGACAGTTCCAGAACTGGTTTGCAAAACTTCGATCTGGCAATTTTTATGTCGAATATGCACCATATTCCAGAAGGCCAGTTGAAGCTGACAAAGACATGAAAAAGGCATTAGTTGATGCAAATTGGCGAATACCAACACGTGAGATCGGTGAAAGATTGAATTTATCGAATTGAACTGTTTATGACTACTTGAAAGGCTTGTGTTTAACCTCGAAGCTCCATGTTCTCTCGAAAAGAAATTTGTGTCGTCGCGTTGACGTCTTCAATTCGCTTTTTGAACGTCACGGAAATGATCCATTCTTGAAGTGCATCATTACTGGGAACGAAAAATGAATTGCATATAATAATATCAAATGCAAGACATAACAATTAATTCGGAAGTCTACAGTCAGCAGCTGGACAAACTGAATGATGCACTTCAACATAAAACGACAGAATTAATCAGCAGAAGGGGTGTAGTGTTCCACCAAGATAATGCAAGACCTCATACAAGTTTGATCACTCGCCAAAAGCTTTTACAGCTTGAATGGGATACACTGCCACACCCACCATATTTTCCAGATCTGGCGCCTTCGGCTTATTATTTGTTCGGATCATTGCAAAATTTTTTGGACGTTAAAACCTTTACCTTTTATGAAGAGGTCAAAAATCACCTGTATCAGTTTTTTGCCAGCAAAGACCAAAAATTTTATGAGCGTGGAATCATGCTACTATCAGGGAGATTGCAAGAGGTGTTGGACCAGAATGACCAATACATAATTTAATAAGATATTTATTCATTTTACGAAAAAAAAAACGAAATCACTTTCTGAACAACCCAATATTATTGATTCATACCACGGTTAGTTTACCGTAGTATTTGCCTATTATTGCAGTATTTTAAAATAATAGACAATTGCAAATTAATTAATCTCGATGATTAATTCCAATGGCTTCTAGTGGACTGTATTTTTGATTATTAGCGGTGATTTTGACTTCAAAGAACACTCTATGTGCGGTGGTCAACGGCTTCCCTTATCTAATAATGATAAACGACAAAGATGTTGAGGAACTGAAGTAAAACACTTATAACAAAACGAACTAATATATTTTGGCATCACTGTATATGATACCAAGCTAATGTGATGACAATTACACTACAAACGTGTAAGGTGGATTGGCTACGTTTACAGCAATCGCGTTAAGCCTCTACAATTACAAACGAACAACTTGACTATTGGGAGAATAATGCATAATGTAGCTATGGCTACATGCGACAACTTTGACTATTACTCGAATAATAATGCATGATGACAGGGCCGTCTCTAGTGAGACGGAACAAATCATATTTTATAGAATCCAAATAGAGAATGGAATTATCAAACAGAAATAGATGCTCAACTATTTTGTGATGAAAGTAGTTTAATTAGTTTGCATTAGATACCTGTGAAAAAGCAAATGTTTTCTTGAGTTCTCAATTTCAGTGAGTTCTTTATTATTATTCAAATGTAGTATTATTTACCTAATGATACACGTGTGTAATAAATTGTCAGCAAGTTATTCGGAGTACTAAGCCCTTCATACTAATGAATCTTGCCGAAATATGATAACATCAAATAATCGCATTATGATAGATATCCTTTTATTTTGTTTAATTCCATCAGCATGTGAATAGTATTATTTTACCTTACTGGTTAAACCAATTCCACATATACTATATGATATAATGGAGATAGATTTTTAATTATTGAGTTAATCCTAATCGTGTAAAATCATTGTCGTCATAAAATTTTTAAATCACAGACAATTTTTAAATTACAAGGCAAAATGATAGCACTTTCTTGCCTAGAAATAAATGTCTAATGCCATAGAAATAGTTAAAATCCAGCATTCTGTAGCAAAATTTGAATATCAAAACAAAATTAATCTGTCAGTATTCTACAATTAATAATTATCAATTATATATTATATATATTATTATTATTAATTTCAAAAACATTTTCATTCAAAAAACTTTTAGAATTAAATTAATGTCTTATAAGCACAGCTTAGATTTAATAGACGTATAAAATCAAAACTCAATATACAACTTCCTATTATCTCTTCCTATTAGCTCTGGGCGGTTGAAATTATATATTCCCAAGTTATGTCTATATAATTTCGGCAAGAAATTTATAAAGTTTTGTTGAATATATTATTTTTTCACCCTGTCTTGCTATTTGTAGGAATACAGATCAGAGGGAGAAGTTGGAACCTTTTAATTTCTCATTTTTCATTTTCACGAGTTTTCATTAAAAGAACGGGTCTAAAACTGCAAAAAAAAATAAGACTTATTGACTTTGGGATGACAGAAATTGTGTTTTATTCATCTTATAAGGCTTCTTCGAGAAGCAATTGAAAATTACAAAGTTTTCAAGGGAAATAGACAATTGAACGTCAGTGCTTTTCTAGACATCTGAAAATTATTAGTCATGTGGTCGTCCAATTTTCAATTTGTTAAGTCAATTATATCAAATCTTTTATACAGATTCGTGTATACGATGTAAAAGAGAAGTGGCTGGTTTCGTTAATTCAATATTATATGTTATTCGATATATGCTGAAATTCGAAAATAAAATCCATTGTGCTATTATCGTTGATCTTGATCGACCGTTTGAATTCAGTTGGTTGGAATTTCGATCTTGGACTATAATTCTTAATATTTCATACGGTAATTTATAACTGTACCTAATATGTGACACTGTTTTGCATTAAATAATTTCTTAAAAGAACAAAAAGAATCATATCACCCTAAAGGAATTAATTTCTCCCAACTTTCTAGGGCGAATGTATAACGACTGTTTTCATTATCGTGGTTCTTTGCCAAATGATTTTGATTTAGCATATTTAAACATACCTATTGAAATCAAAATAAAACGGAAGCTCACTAAGAAAATCCCTATTATCCATTCAACCTACTGTTTGAAATCCTACAGAAAAATAGTGATATTTGTTTCTCCCTTCGCCATTTCTATTGATAGGTTTCCCTTCTACCGTACACACACATTGCATAGGCGTGTATTATGGGTTGCCGCAATAGTTAGACTGAGGCGGTGTTAGTCATATTGTACTCATATATCGATTAGATACAGTCTGTTGCTCGTGAATTGTCCCGGTCAGTTTGTTAAAGTTGTTGTGGATTTTTGGCATTTTGTAGAATATTTAATTTAAAAAATTTCACATATAAAGTTAGCGTTGTATTATTTGCTTTTGTTGCAATAATATTATGTACCTATAAAATAATTGAAATAATAAATTTCGACATAACTAATTTGACAATTTAAAAAATTGTATAAAACGTTTTTCTATTTTTTTGCTGATCGTAAATGCATTATGTGGTTAGACTGAGGCGGTGTTAGTCATATTGTACTTATCTATCGATTAGATACAGTCTGTTGCTCGTGAATTGTTCCCGGTCAGTTTGTTAAAGTTGCTGTGAATTTTTGGCATTTTGTAGAATATTTAATTCAAAAAATTTCACATATAAAGTTAGCGTTGTATTATTTGCTATTTTTGCAATAATATAATGTACCTATAAAATAATTGAAATAATAAATTTCGACATAACTAATTTGACAATCCTACATTTCATTTTACATTACAAAAATTGTAAAAACGTTTTTCTATTTTTTCGCTGATCGTAAATGCATTATTTAATATTTATGTGATTTATTGATATCATTATTTTTATTGATGCTCTCGAAGGAAATGCGGTATTGCGAGGGAGCTTCCACCTCTAAATTCGGGAGAAGGCGTTTCGTTCAGAGTCTGCGCATCTGAAACTCATCAGACAGGCGTGATGCGCAGCTCTGACTGTGACCCCAGTGACCATGTGTTCCGCTTGGAACGGTAGTCGTCAAACGCTTTGCCTGGCTCTATTCGAACTCGGCGGGGACGCTTAGTCATGAATCTTTAGACTGGTCGGGTCCTCTATTGGTACGCCGGTCAAGCTGCGACAGAGCAAGTCAGGTTTCTGGACGAGGAGCGATGAAGTTTTTCGCTACATTATAAATGAGACACTATTCCTACTACACACATGTTTTCTACTATATTATATGTATTTTATTGGTTGTGAAGTGAACTTCATCAGTTTGCAATATATACTTACAGTTTGAGCCATTGAACTTATTTAGAACAATAATTAACAAACAGTAAACATGACGTTCCCCAACTGATTGTTTCACAAACTTTGAGGTATTTTTTCGAAACTAATCCCTTAAACTATTGAAAAAAGGAGTGTTATGAAATTCCGTTTACTCCTTTGAATGGTTATTGCTACTTTGATATCTATTTATAATTGATTGGATTGTTGAAGTAATGGTTTTGAAAACTATGGTAACCGATCAGCAGTCCTTCATATTAGAGCTGCGCGATATTGTTGATTTCCTACAAACAACTCTAGTTCCTTATCTACATGGCCGTCCAAACGCACTTTTTCAACAAGGCAACGCCCATTCCAATATTGGTCGTCACATTATGAACTTTCTTCAAGAAGCAGGTTTTAATAATAGGTTGTAGAAAAAAATCCATCATTTTTGTGTGGATATCAAGACTTACCATGTTTCAGATTATCCCAATTTGGGTCAAAAAAGCGTCATTATGCCTCTCCCATAGAAGTCTTGGTCCTTATTGGCGAAAAACTCTAGTAATCGATCAACACAATCTTCTCTTGATGATAAATTCTTATCACTCAGGAAGTTTTGCAATGTGAGAAAAGATGGTAATCGCTTGCTGCCAGGTCCGGAGTTTATGTTGGATGCATTAGAACTTCTAAACCAAGCTTCCGGAGTTTCTGGCGAGTCACTAAAGACGTGTGTAACCTGATCTTGTCCAATTGGAACACAACACCTCTTCTGTTGGTCGATTCTGGCCGTTTCAACAACTTCAAACGGTCCAGTTGTTGACGGTAGAGTGTGTGGCCATATTGAAGCAACCCATAATAAATAATTCCTTTCCTGCCACGTTTGAGCTGCTTAATCCCGCTTTGACCACGATCGTTTCCGCCCAATATTGTCTATGTGACCCATTTTTCACCCCCAGTAACCATCCGTTTAAGAAATGAGTCTCTTCCGTTTAGCCTTTGCAGATAGAAATTCGATCCATCATGTTTTTTGGTGTAAATTAGTGTGGCACTCAAACATCGGGTTTTTTTTTAGTCCAATTTTGAGCAAATAGTTTGAAACTGTTTTGTGGTCAATCGTTTTGCTCCTGGCCGATGCTACGATTACTAATATGCCGGTCAACTTCGATTATTTCTGAAGTTTTATCGACATTTTTAACGATAGGCCTGCCTTTGTCAAAGAAGAACTATAGAATATGCCGAATTTTCCCTTTGTTGACTTCCATTTTCATCATCATGTAACTCACAACTGAATGGACCAAACAAAAAACAGAAAAATAATAAGATATCACCCTGACAACGAGCATACAACTAAAATTGTTTGATCGATTCTTTACAAGATATCGATCATCGAGCCATCTACCGGAAAAATTATGGATTTCGTTTCCCCTAAACATTATTATAATTTATGAAGCTCCTTTAAGAAGTAATTAACAGAATTGAAATTTTCAGGGAAATGGATTGTTGACCAAGTGGACAAAAAGCTTTCTCTGACTTCACGTCACCATTTTTGTTGACAATGTCATCAAAAGAAATAAAAAAAACTTAGGTACAAAAACTGCATCATTTTAACGTAGCCTTTAATCTAATTCTCGAGTGAGTACCTCTTCTCGTCCTCGAACACGGGCGTTAAAGTACACTTTAACGGCCGATCGGACATAAAAGTTATTATAGTTTCTATCAGGGTCGTTTCAAATGAAAATGAAGATACCACTTCCTTAAGTATTTGCGCTCTAATCTGTACCTGCGTCTGTTTATCCACTTATATCCCGTACGAATACCATCGCCAAATATGGAAACATACTATCCACTAAATCATTCACATTTTCAAGTTTTCAGCTCGCGAAGTTGACGAACGACCTTCTTGCGGGGAGAGGTAGACTGCTTGGTGATATTTGACATTGCTTACGATCTTTTGTCGTGTTTCTCGGTAGCGTACAGGCCTTCATCGACTATATCCCACAAAAACTGGAATCTGGAGATGAGAGATCGAGAAGTAGGTATTACCTAATAAGTGGCTTTGGGTAAACCGAGGATATTGACTTTCTTGCAGAAAACGGCACATGAATTCCGAAGACGTAGCCGTAGAGGAAAATTCTACATACCAATATGTATGATGATTATTTTCCTCATTGAGCTGACGATTTATGGAGTGAGGATTACCTAATTAGTTCGCGAGCATTTATGTCAGGTCGATTTTAACATACATTCTGTCAAGAAAGTACCGGGAATTATCGATTTAAATCTGGCGGGGCGATGAGGCAGGTAAAAATTTGTTTTCCTAGTTTGGTACCACTATCCTTAATTACTATGCCAAGCTTGAGCGGGATCTGTCAACTAGTGTGTTTGCAACAGCTGATTAAGTCAGTCGATGTCAGAGTGCGTGCCGATTTTTACTATGGGTGATTACGTTGAGCAAAGAATTTGTTTAAAGTTTTGTGTTGCAAATGAATTTTCGTGTGCCGATGCATTGAAAATGTTGCAAAAGGCCTTTGGTGATAATGCTCTATCGAAAACTCGTGCATATCAGTGGTACAGAGCCTTCAAGGACGGTCGTGAAGTGGTCGCCCATCGAAGGCTTCGATCGAAGATAACGTCGATAAAATTAAGGAAAGGGTGCTGGAAAACCGTCGTACCAGCTTCAGAGAGATAGCACATGATCTTAAGATATCCCACGAGTCCGCACGTACGATTTTGATTGATATTTTGGGCATGAGAAAGGTGGCCGCACGACTCGTACCGAAAGACCTGAATTTTCTTCAAAAACGTCATCGCGAACAGGTTGCTTCAGACATGCTGGATCGCTGTAATTCCGATTCTACATTCATGGAATGCATTATAACTGGTGATGAGACCTGGGTCTACGAGTACGATATGCAAACAAGCCAGCAATCATCGGAATGGGTGGCAAAAAATGAGCCGAAACCGAAAAAACCACGCCAAAGCCGCTCGAAAATGAAGGTGATGCTCATTGTTTTCTTCGATATCCGTGGCGTGGTCCACTACGAATTCGTTCCAGAGGGTAAGACGGTAAACAAGGAGTATTACCTAGGCGTTATGAAACGTTTGCTTGAGCGTATCCATAAGAAGCGGCCAAATTTGTGGGCGAACAACTCATGGATTTTGCATGACGATAACGCGCCTTCTCACCGAGCTACGATTGTGACTGACTTTCTCGCCAAAAGCTCAACAAACGTGGTTCAGCAACCACCGTATTCGCCGGATTTGGCTCCCTGCGACTTTTTCCTCTTCCCAAAACTAAAATTGCCCCTTCGTGGCACCCGTTTTGAGTCGATTGAAGCCATAAAACAAAATTCGGCGCGAGAGCTAAAGTCCATCGTGGAAAGCGCCTATAAAAAATGTTTCGATAATTGGAAGTGCTGTTGGCATAGATTTATTGGAGCAAATGGAGCCTATTTTGAAGGCGACCCAATAAATTTTGACGATTAAATGTAAAAATGTTGTTTTAATTGAAAATTTCCGGTACTTTCTTGACAGAGTAGTATATAGGTCCGTTAGAAAAATACCAAACTATCAAAAATACCAGGTGTATCAATAGGAAACTGGATTGTTTTGCGAAAATTACACGTCTGTTGTTTGAAAATGATAAAAAATATTTTATTCAAAATCATTTCAATTGTCATTTATACATTTTACCCTTCTTTCCGGCAGTTTATGAATGCTACGCTAAAATAACAGTTCTTCTTTTGAAGCGAACTAGTGCTCGAGTCATTATCCTGCAGTTAAATACGAATTGAAGCGTTGTTCAGCAAAAGTGTGCTTCAGTGATACGAACAGATGATGATCGGACGGATCCAATTCTGGAGAATAAGCTGCAGGTGCTACTATTTTCCAACTGAATGCTTCGATCGTTTTTCTCTGGGCAATGCGGCATTATCATATAGAAAAATGACTTCGTATTGTCTGTTCCCATGTTCCGGTCGTTTATTGATTAATAAATCGATCATTTTCTGTTAGTAATGATAAGTGGTAACGGTTCCATCAGGTTTTAGGAGCTCATAATAGATCACACTGTTTTAACCCAGCAAACACAGAGCATTGTTTTCTTTCCAGAGCAATTGGTTTTGCAGTGGAAATCGATGGTTTACCTGGATTCACCCATAATTTGCGGCGCTTTATATTCTCAAAAGATATCAATTTTTCATTACCTATCACAGTTTGATGGTGAAATTACTTTCTTTTGTATCTGCCGTGCAGCATTTCACAAGTGCTTTTTCCATTTTCTTGCTGTTTTTCATTCAGTTCATACGGAACTCATTTTATTTATTTATTTAGTTATATGCGGACAAGCCATTTTACATATTAAAAAAATAAACCAACATCACAAAAAAAAGAGAAAACAAAAATCAGTGAAAATTCTCAAGTACTCTGAAATAATTTTTCAATTGAAAGATTGAAACATGAAAAGATCTATTTCTACCGAACCAGCAGCACGTAATTCCCTATCGAGAGGATTGTTCATCGTAATTGGTTCTGCTAAATTTTTTGTTACATTTTTCTCAAGTTCCGGAACATTCCAAGGAACGTTCAAATTTATCTTATATGCAAGCATTATTTCAAAATTATATCGTCTCGTTTCAAGGGATGTAAGGGATCATTTGTCTCGACTGTCCCATATCGGATAGAATCCGAGGTTAATCCCCATTTGTATCCTATCCACAAAAAATTGTTCTGGACCCTTTCAACGGTTTGTATATGTACTACATAAAAAGGTTACCATATATCACATGAATAGTCAACAATGCTTCTCACATGCGCTATACTACTCTGTCAAGAAAGTACCGGGAATTTTCAATTAAAACAACATTTTTACATTTAATCGTCAAAATTTATTGGGTCGCCTTCAAAATAGGCTCCATTTGCTCCAATACATCTATGCCAACGGCACTTCCAATTATCGAAACATTTTTTATAGGCGCTTTCCGGGATGGACTTTAGCTCTCGCGCCGAATTTTGTTTTATGGCTTCAATCGACTCAAAACGGGTGCCACGAAGGGGCAATTTTAGTTAGAGGAAAAAGTCGCAGGGAGCCAAATCCGGCGAATACGGTGGTTGCTGAAGCACGTTTGTTGAGTTTTTGGCGAGAAAGTCAGTCACAATCGTAGCTCGGTGAGAAGGCGCGTTATCGTCATGCAAAATCCATGAGTTGTTCGCCCACAAATTTGGCCGCTTCTTACGGATACGCTCACGCAAACGTTTCATAACGCCTAGGAAATACTCCTTGTTTACCGTCTGACCCTCTGGAACGAATTCGTAGTGCACCACGCCACGGATATAGAAGAAAACAATGAGCATCACCTTCATTTTCGAGCGGCTTTGGCATAATTCTCAAGTACTCTGAAATAATTTTTCAATTGAAAGATTGAAACATGAAAAGATCTATCTCTACCGAACCAGCAGCACGTAATTCCCTATCGAGAGGATTGTTCGTCGTAATTGGTTCTGCTAAATTTTATGTTTCATTTTTCCCAAGTTCCGGAACATTCCAAGGAACGTTCAAATGTATCTTCTGTAGGAGATAAGGACAATCGATCTAATTATGCAAAATCTTATATGCAAGCATTATTTCAAAATTATATCGTCTCGTTTCAAGGGATGTAAGGGATCATTTGTCTCAACTGTCCTCATATCGGATAGAATCAGAGGTTAATCCCCATTTGTATCCTATCCACTTCAAAAAATTGTTCTGGACCCTTTCAACGGTTTGCGTATGTACTGCATAAAAAGATTACCATATATCACATGAATAGTCAACAATGCTTCTCACATGCGCTATATACTACTCTGTCAAGAAAGTACCGGGAATTTTGAATTAAAACAACATTTTTACATTTAATCGTCAAAATTTATTGGGTCGCCTTCAAAATAGGCTCCATTTGTTCCAATACATCTATGCCAACGGCACTTCCAATTATCGAAACATTATTTATAGGCGCTTTCCGGGATGTACTTTAGCTCTCGCGCCGAATTTTGTTTTATGGCTTCAATCGACTCAAAACGGGTGCCACGAAGGGGCAATTTTAGTTTTGTGAAGAGGAAAAAGTCGCAGGGAGCCAAATCCGGCGAATACGGTGGTTGCTGAAGCACGTTTGTTGAGTTTTTGGCGAGAAAGTCAGTCACAATCGTAGCTCGGTGAGAAGGCGCGTTATCGTCATGCAAAATCCATGAGTTGTTCGGCCACAAATTTGGCCGCTTCTTACGGATACGCTCACGCAAACGTTTCATAACGCCTAGGTAATACTCCTTGTTTACGAATTTGTAGTGCACCACGCCACGGATATCGAAGAAAACAATGAGCATCACCTTCATTTTCGAGCGGCTTTGGCGTGGTTTTTTCGGTTTCAGCTCATTTTTTGCCACCCATTCCGATGATTGCTGGCTTGTTTGCATATCGTACTCGTAGACCCAGGTCTCATCACCAGTTATAATGCGTTCCATGAATGTAGAATCGGAATTACAGCGATCCAGCATGTCTGAAGCAACCTGTACGCGATGACGTTCTTGAAGAAAATTCAGGTCTTTCGGTACGAGTCGTGCGGCCACCTTTCTCATGCCCAAAATATCAATCAAAATCGTACGTGCAGACTCGTGGGATATCTTAAGATCATGTGCTATCTCTCTCAAGCTGGTACGACGGTTTTCCAGCACCCTTTCCTTAATCTTATCGACGTTATCTTCGATCGAAGCCGTCGATGGGCGACCACTTCACGACCGTCCTTGAAGGCGCTGTACCACCGATATGCACGAGTTTTCGATAGAGCATTATCACCAAAGGCCTTTTGCAACATTTTCAATGCATCAGCACACGAAAATTCATTTGCAACACAAAACTTTAAACAAATTCTTTGCTCAACGTAATCACTCATAGTAAAAATCGGCACGCACTCTGACATCGACTGACTTAATCAGCTGTTGCAAACACACTAGTTGACAGATCCCGCTCAAGCTTGGCATAGTAATT
The DNA here is from genome assembly GCA_034642435.1 of Megalocaria dilatata. NCBI lineage: Eukaryota > Metazoa > Arthropoda > Insecta > Coleoptera > Coccinellidae > Megalocaria > Megalocaria dilatata. Next base: position 48,629,399 of record CM067855.1, read on the forward strand.
AAGGACAGTGGTACCAACCTAGGAAAAAAACTTTTTACCTGCCTCATTGCCCCGCCAGATTTAAATCGATAATTCCCGGTACTTTCTTGACAGAATGTATATTGTCTTCATAAAAGAGACACTAAAGTCTTTTAATGAAGGCAAGCATTCTAAATGCTCTTGATGAGTAATAATTTATGTCCTCTGTGAAACCCTTACTAGTAAGTAGCAATGGTCCAAGATCCTTTACCGTGTTGACCGATTCCAATAGACACGCATCTACTGAATAATCGAACAAGATCAACGAATTTGTTCGGAAAATTCGCATAGTCTGGCATTTATTCACATTAATTTCCAACTTATTCTATACACACCATTCAACAACGTTATCGATGTCCCTCTGAAGTAACATGCAATCAGTCTGGGATCTTTTAAGCCGAAACAATTTCATATCATCCGCAAATAGAAGAAAATAACAGAATTTTAGTTTTTATGTCATTGATGAAGCACAAAAATAAAACTCCTGATAAAGGTGATCCTTGTGGGACTCCCAACCAAACGATCAGAAATCCACTCGAATAGGGGTGACCCAAAGCCTAATTGTTTGAAATTGGCAATGCGGCAATCTATCAAAAGTTTTAGCAAAGTCTGTATATACTGCATCGACCTGTGATTTCTCACTGAATGCTGATAGGGTTAAATCTACGAAACATAGCAGATTTGTTGTTACTGATCTACCGTCAACAAATCCGTGTTGCTCTTCAATAAAAAAAACACGTTTGAGTAATGGTGTTATTTTATTAGAAATTAAAGTATCCAAAATTTTTGGAATATATAAGCTATTCTGGTCTACTGGTCTGTCTATAAGTACTTAGCAGTGATTTCCAATGACTTGGATATTTACCTGAATTCACCCATAAGTTAAATAAGAAACCTAGAGGTCCCTATTAAATACCTACACTTCTTTAGAAATGAATTTCTGAAATTTTCACAAGGATTTAAATAACTGGAGACGGTTATTTGTTTCTCACAATAAAATTATACCTTTTGAATTTTATGAACCACCAACCAGTGAAACTGCAGCAGTTTTCTTCAATTGATAAAAGAAAACCAATGCTGTCCATAAATCCTAGTTCGTAGGCAAAAAACTCGACATGATTAATGTCATAGAAAATATACCGGTATATGGAACTTAGATTTTGTGTGTTGAAAATCTTCTTCAGCTATTAAAAAGATGAAGATAGTATTCTTCGCGAAGCAATTCTGGATAAATTCTTTGAAATATTTTGCTCGGATTTGGTATCATCTACATATTAAAAACGGAACGAATTTTTTATTGACCAGTTGAAGTTATTTATTAGGAGTACAAATAAGTTTCCGCCGTTTTTTAACACAAATTAAATATTTATTATAGAAGAAAGCTTGCTAAAAGACTTCTAAAGTTAGAGCAAGTTCTTTTTGTGTTTGAGATGAATCTTCCTCCAATAATTCCTCCAATTTTGCATCCTCGTAAATTTCTGGCCTTCCACTGCGATCTTTGTCTTCTACGTCGAAATCACCGTTTTTAAACTTTTGAAACCACTCTCGACAAGTTCTCTCACTCAAAGCACCCTCACCATATGCTTCTACGAGCAATTGATGCGCCTCAGCAGCAGATTTCTTTAAATTAAAGAAGTATCATCATCTGCGAAAGCTAACCGAAACTCCGTGCCGTGCCATCTACAATAAAACGGCGGAAACTTATTTGTACTCCTAATATATTTCATGATCTTTGGATTGTTCAAACTTCACCAGGATGTTAATGTCAAGTGATGAGATGCTAACGTCTTCTACAATTTCTCTCACGGTTCATCGGCGGTATGTATGCACCAAGTTGTTCATTTTCTGAATAAGTAACTCATTAATTGAAGTCGAAGATTTTCTTGGTCTGTGATCGTCTTCAATCGACTGTCGATCTCTTTTAAAATATTCAATCTTCCGTAATGTAGCAGAATCGCTCAGGAAATTAAAGTCAGGGCGGTAAAAAAGTAGAATTCCAGTCCTTGAAGAAGATTTGGAGCAATTGGGATAAATGCAGGACTCACACATTTTTTCGACTCTACCTTTATCGAAATAGAAATTCTTCCAGGCTACATACTGCATATCCGAGACGGTCACATCTCAAGACGCTTAGTACCCAGCCATTTCGAAGTAGTCAAGATTCACCGTCCAGACCTATCTATCTCCACTTGAGAAGTTAGGATGCTTCTCGAACTTCAACCGTGAGGACTGAAGGCGAATTCCAATCCCAATAATTTATTTACTACATTTTTTGATTGTAGAACATTGTGACAGTTTTTTAAATATTTAGTTTATTCAAACCGTACAGTTTTGGTAGGATAAACTATTCTGTCTAATAAAAACTCACAAAGAAGATGCACAAATTCGCCCAGTTGTTTCCTTTATTAGTAGCCCTACATTTAAAAAAGAAAAAGAATCAAATGGAATTTTTAGAAGACTTACTAATTTCACTCCAAAATAAACAATGAAAAATTCCATAGAATAAACAACAAAATTAAAAAAATTAACTTTACCAAATAATTCCTACCTATTAGGCCTGGACGTAGACAATATGTTTACAAATATACCGAGATATGCTTCAGAAATTCTGGTAAATCACATGTGAGTTCCGTGATACACAGTGATTTCATCGCCCTTTTAGAACAATGCCTGCTTAATGAATTTTAACAATAAAATATACGAACAATTAAACGGTCCACCACTGAGTCCACTCTTTGCAGATATATTTATGTCCGAAATAGAAAATAGAATCTTCAATTCAAAATTACCCGTGAATATTCATTTCTGGTACAGATACGTAGACGACATACCGATATACTCACATTTATTTCCGGAGCATCCAGACAATTTATCAAAAAATTACTCCGAAGCTGAAGTCCAAACAATAAAATCAATGGCTGCGAACAACGGTTTCAGCCCCAATATAATAAATAATTTAATTCGACAGAAACAATCTAAAATAGCTCTAAACCAAATATTCCATCATAAAAACTAAAGAAAACAAGAAATTAATTTCTCTATCGTACTTCGGTAGCATAAGTCAAAAAGTGGCCAACAGTTTTTCAAAATTAAGATGTTAATGTTGCTTTCAAAACACAAAACAATTTATCATCTTTATTATTTAACGCAAAGGACCCAATTCCAAACATACAGTAATAAATATATAGGATAGACGTTCCTTCAAGACGAGGTTCAACTAACATAAAATGAATTTAATTAAAAACAAACAAACTTCTTGTTTTACCACTCATTGTTTAAAAAACGGCCATCTTTTTCCGACAGTAGATAATCTTCAAATTTTACATGTAGAAACAAAAGGAAAGAAACTTGAGTATTTAGAATCTGTTTAAATTTTCAAATTAGTTCCCAATAAAAATAATGTAAAAATAAGGAATGACTGTACGCATCTTTGTAAATCCAAAATATTTGAGATATTTAAATACGTAACATCTGTTTACCAATCTTCCTTGGCGTACTAACATTCTAATAGTTGTTAGGCTCTTTTTCAGCCTGTTTTTATCACCTCTTCTACCTGTATCCTGTATAAAAATAAATACCCTATTAAATAATATTTAAATAAGGTTATTCTGATTTTCACAAATTTTTATTATTATGCTTACAACAATCGTTTCAATTCAATGTAAATACCCTATCCTTTTTGTTAAGTCTTCAGTTTTCTGAAGATGGGATAGTTAATTCCCGAAACTCGAGTCACAATAAAATGTGTAAAATATTAGTTTATTGGTAGTAAAATATAGTAATTTTTACAACTTGTTTTAATAACTCAGTTAAAATAAAATACTGCAGGGAAATAGTATCGGTATTTCCATCATTTGTACTTGCAAAATTTTCGCTCAAGATAAGAGTAATGCGAAGAGCATTACAGGCGCCACTTAGATAATGTTGTTTATTGTAAATAATTTCCTAATAGGTCTAAATTGCACTGAAATAAACAATTCTCTCTCAAAGTTTCCTTTCCAACTCCACTTAATTGTGTACATAAAATTTCTATTTTAGGACGGTTTATTTTGCCCAAACTCTCGTCAATAGAACTTGCATAAACCTTTTTAGAGAACTATGTAGTATACATACATATAAATCATGTTTTAAGAAGAGAAACAAATTTTTATAATGCAGAATTTCATACCAGCTAATGTGAACCGAGCTCTCATCTGAGGAATTGAAATAAACATGTATGGCTACGTTTGGAAACTAATAAACTCTTCAAGTGCAAAGTCATGCGAAGGCATTGACTTTACTCTCGTTTCGAAAAATGCGAGTCTAGCCGTGCATTGTGCTCTTGGAGGTCAGGATGACGATGCTAACAATATGAGATTTATGTTTTAAACATGGTATTTGTTTACACATTTACTTGCCTAACATTTATCCATCAGATAGTATCCACAAAACTGTAGGAATTTCAGAGATCACATAAATACAAATATGTGCGAAATGATGCTTCAAATAACTATTAAAGGAAATTTATCAAATTAGTCAATGGTGGAAATTTGAGAATGAAAAAATGAATGTTCTTTCATTATAAATTAAGTTCAGAAAGTACCGAGAATTTATCATTTAAAAATCTCGCTTAAAGGAACTGTCGAAGTTCTTATAATCGCTAATTTGGCAGAACTGTCCCTTATACGCAGTCTGAGCGTTATTTGTCATTTTGTTGATTCACAGTGCCCCATTTTGTCAGATCATCTTAAGTTTGTTTAATGATTCCTACAGTAGATGGAATATCTAACAAATATCTTAAATATTAAGCAGAATAATTTTTCAAATATATGCTAGAAAAATTCTCTGAAACGTTTTCAAATTTTAAACCAAAAAACTTGTTGAAAATTTTTTTAAATTAAATATTAAGAGTACAAATAAGTTTCCGCCGTACGGAACCCAATTTCCTTGTTTATGAATCATTCCTAATGATTTTAAACGATGTTAGACTGCTTGCTGAGTGACTTCTAATGTTAGAGCAAATTCTTTTTGTGTTTGAGATGAATCTTCCTCCAATAATTCCTCCAATTCTGCATCCTCGTAAATTTTTGGCCTTCCGCTGCGATCTTTGTCTTCTACGTCGAAATCACCGTTTTTAAACTTTTGAAACCACTCTCGACACGTTCTCTCACTCAAAGCACCCTCACCATATGCTTCTACGAGCAATTGATGCGCCTCAGCAGCAGATTTCTTTAAATTAAAGAAGTAAACTAATATTTCCCGCAAATGACGCTTACTTGGCTCAAATTTTGACATTTTCAACTTATAAAAATTATATTTTACCAATATAAAATCAATGATATTAATAGGTTATGTTGTTCTTGAATGTCCAAACTATCCAAACTATTATCATCTGCGAAAGCTAACAGAAACTCCGTGCCGCGCCATCTACAATAAAACGGTGGAAACTTATTTGTACTCCTAATAAAATGTCTTGGGATCACTTTTTTCTTTCAATAGACATTTAGAATTATCAAAACATGTGTTCGGCAGTTAACCGATAAAGATTCAAAAGCAAAAAGAGCGATTGCCTAGTAAACTTCATTCAAGACAACTGTTTCGAATGAATATTTATGAATAACAAATTTCATTCCAAAAAATACTCCATATAGATTTCAAAAATTCTTCTTCAATAAAAATTTTCAAAATTATTCCCATAAGCTTGCAGAAGTGGACACCGTCAGATTGATTGTATAATGGACCCTTAAGAAAGAAATCACGAGGATTTAGAACCGGAAAGCGTACACAATCTGTCCACCTATTTGGAAAACTACTACTCAAATGATGTCGAATATTTTGTTGATAGTCAGTAGGAGCTTCATCGAATAACAACCACATTCTCTATCAGATAATTAGATGAACATTTTTGAATAGCAAACTGATTTGAAGAAAATGTGGAAAATCTACCTGGTATGCGTTCTGGTAGAGAGAGGAGCCTAAAAATAATAACATCAGAAATCATCAATCAAAACGTTTGAGGAAAACTTTTGCTGAAAATCTGTTCTGTGCATATCGTAGGGAGTTATGAAAATCATTTATTTTATGTTTTGTGAGTATGGTGATCTTCGGTCTCATTAAGAGACGACCCTTTTATGTCAGACATAATTCATTATTTTCTTATTGCTCGAGGAATACTTGAATTCAATTGCTATTTTCAACCTAGCAGCTGTGTCACTTCACTTTGAAATTTTTTCTGCCTCTGGACACACTTACATGTTCTCACATATGTATATGACCCTTAGAAAACATGGAAAGTCTTTAGAGCTTTCGACATATTATTGCCTATGAATTAGTTTTATTTAACAACACAACATTGGGAATTATAATATGTTTCAATCTATTCTTATCTACTAGCATTGATCTCATAATTTCTTCTATAACCAATGAGAAAGTTTATCTCATTCATTCAGTCCATCTACAAATAGGCTTTCCAATCAATTTCGTGAATTTCCCTCTTTTTGTTAGAAAGGATGCATTAAGACACCTCTAGCTTTTAGTTTTTGAGTTTTCTGTGAACTCATTATCTTTTTAATAAAATAGAAAGGCCTTTTACTTGATAGAAGAAATATAACAAACTTTGAATATTAAAACAAATTGATATATGTTTATCTTCTACAATTTTAATTAAAAAAATTTTTATCCAAAAAACTTTTAGAATTAAATTAATGTCTAAAACAAGCACCGCTTATATTTAATAGACGTATATAATCTAAACTCAATATACAATGTCAAATGGAATAAATAAACCAAAAGATATACGAAAGTCCCTAAAATTAATAAATAAATATTTAAAGGAGACAAAATTTGTTTCTGGTCTTGCTTTCAAAACGCCATTTGCATCTTAAAAACATGAACACACTTAAAGGACCTCTCAAAGAATATAATTTATTTGAAATATTTAATATATTTAAATATTCGAATAAGTAAATTCAGAAATCTCTCAAAGCATGCACTATATCTTCAAAAAACAAATATAGTTCTAAGCAATTCCGTCTTCAGTCCTGAAATATATTCAAAATATCAAAATCAAAAAACTAACCCATATCAAACAACTCACCACGTGTAAATGAATAATGTTTCGAGACATAGATCATCTTTATAATTCAAGATTGATCTATGCTCTAACAGAATCAAAGAACAGCGTGAGCTATTTTTTTGCTTGTTTTAGACATTAATTTAATTCTAAAAGTTTTTTTGATAAAAATTTTTTAAATTAAAATTGTAGAAGATAAACATATATCAATTTGTTTTAATATTCAAAGTTTGTTCATTATCTTTTTGATAGTCAACCTTGTCGCTTGTGGCCTTTCAGTCCAAGCTATTGTATTACTACTCCGGTAATAATCAATTTAGTCGTTCGTGGCTCCGGCCCAAATCATTACATTTTCCCAGTGATAGTCAACCTATTGTATTATAAGTCCGTTAATAATCAACTTTATCATTTGTGGCGTCGGCCCAAATTATTGAATTATTCTTGTAATAATCAAATCTATCTCCATATAATTTCTAGAATTTGTTTCTCAATTTCTACCATTTGAGTTGTTACATGTCTGCCTGCGTATTCTTCTCGGGATGTTCTCAAACTACCACTATTTCTGCATCTCTGCACCAAATTAATTCACGGGTGGTATGCTGCAATAGTTGAATAAATTGCGGCATTTCAATAACCTACGAAAGTCACGAAATCACGATGAATCTGACTTTTCAATTTTAATTGAACTCCTCTAATCGATATTTAATTATTGACATCTAGTTTTTAGTCCAATGTACGGAGAGATTACAATAACAGAACCGGAGTTGAAATTTCACTGCATCAAATTGGTCTTTGAGGCCCTATAGCTTTGTACTCTTAAATATTTTGTATGAGTAATCTGGTTTATTTCTATGAATTCTGACTTCTGTATAAAAAAAGACTCACTCTTGAAAATATCTGCATAATTTGTTTTACCCAAATGAATTGTTTTTCTTTTCCACCTTCACTGAAGGACCTTGTTGAAGTTCGATATTTGTTGGTTATGTTTGAAAACCGTTAGATTTTTATTGCTTAACGTATGAAAGCAATAAAGATTTGACTTGATTTTCGCATTATTTTAGGGCTTGAGCAATACCCTCGGAATATAATATCGTCCAAATGGCCACCACGGCGTTGTTGACATTGACGCACTCGATCGCTCCAATTTTTTATCACTCTTTGCAATGATTCCAGCTGTATTTTGCCAATAACTTGACTAATATTCTGCGAGTGATCAAAAATCTCTGACTTGTTGGCATAGACTTGTGCTTTCAAACATCCTCAAAGAAAATAATCACATGATCGTTGCGGCCAATCAATAAATCCTCCGCTTCATCAAACTTCCGCAGAGTAATGACAGCGACCCAATTCTCGAATGAAAAAATATTGAGAAACCAACTGAGCCTCCTTTGGCAGTATACGAGTATTTTTACTACTTCCAACCGTTCGGGTGAAATCAAAGGCTGCATCATGAGACTGCACACTATACTAAAAACAGTAACACCTGCAAATAAGAAAAAGTATGCTGGAAACCGAGAAATCTCACATCGTCCATTCCCATTTTAATTGCATGTATATTTTATCCTCTTAAAAATTTTTGAGATTTTTATGCGCATGAATATTTTCCGCTTTCTATCTTATCACGGATAAGATAAAATCGAAATATTACGCATGATAAAATTATTAAATTATAACAAACATTGATATGTATTTTATCCAGTTTTTCCTAAAACTTTTTTCATACAATTTCCTTCAATGTACTGATTCTGATTGAAGATGTTTCTACGTTAATACTACTATCAGTAATGTCTGTATAATTAATATTATATTCCTGATTCAGTGATGAACGTCCACGCTGGATATTCAGTGAAAATGAATTGATGTAAAACGGCTGAAATTGTATATTTCACATCCGATCAAACACGTGAATCATTGACGAAATGGTAAATTCATACCGACCATAAAAAAGTATTATCAGCCATTTCATCGCATATTTAATACCCTTATCACATTTCCTGATATCAAAACATGCAGTATAAGTAAATCCTGATGAATACGTTGCGTTGCACGCTTTTGGAATCTTCCAATTTTCCCTTAATTTGTTATAACTACTTAGAAATATATTTGAAATGTAATTTTATATCACTAGTGAGATAGTTAATTCAATATACATTTCAGTACAGTTTAAATTGATTATAACTATCTACTTATGTCAATAGATCACGATGAAAACAAACCGACCAAAAAACAAAAATTGTATCCTGCAGCATTCTTTTGATTTGGGATGGAGCTTTACTAATTTTCTATTAGCAACATTTGATTATTTTTCTTCCATGCATTCAAATAATTTCTCTCCTCAGACACTGAATTTAGAGTTCGTATATTGAAATTTCAACGAATGGAAGCTCCATGAGAATTTTTTTACAGCTCCATCCAAAACTTAAACAAGTTGTGGTGAATTATTATAAAATGGTGGAATGTTATGGATATTTAAAAAAATACTCTCAGGGTTATTGATTGATGCGGCGTTTGCGGTGTGCGTAGCAAGTGTGAAGAGATATTATTTTTTTATTTTTGATTGAACACCTCACTTACCAAGGAATCCCATCATAACAAATAAGAAATTTCCTCAATATCATGGATATAAACATATCTTACAGAACCAACAATTCATTAGCATTTTTTTTAAAACGCAACTGGTGATTCGGTTTTTACCAATAGTAAAATTTTTTTTATTGTACCCTCATCTCAAAGCAGAAAATATTTTAATACACCATGTTACCAACTCACGAGAATCAATAGAAATCAACATATATATGTATATCATTCAGCTAAAATGAAATGAAAATGTAAGAGCGCTTCACATATTGCAGCTCAAATCTCCCATGGGCGATCGTATATTCAGCTTTTAGGCGAAGAGGTGAAATGAGAATTGAAGGTCTGTTCATAGGATCGCAGCTCATCAATTCCACTCACCTAAGTTGACGATATGTAAACGTATCTTCATATTGCTTTACCGGTCTTGCGTTACTGCTGAAGGAGTTACATTTATTCAAAGACAGAATGTTTCATGCTACTTTTAATATATTGTAACAATATCAACGCAGTTAAAAATTTCACTGTTTTCCAGAAAAACCTTTTTTGTGAGCAAAACAGCAGTCCAACGATCGAGTTTTAATTTATCATTTAGATGTAAAATATCAAGAATATACAAGAAGGGTAATGTAAAATTTCGTGAGGATTGTGGGCAATATGAATAAGCGTGCAAAAAGACACTTCACGTTAGTGATTTTCACCATTTTTTGATTTTATTTAGCAGCATTGATATCTAGATATTGGATTACAAAGAGAAGTAATATGATCTTAAAGCTTCAACCAACCGAACCGAGAATACATACATTAACGTGTACACGAATAAATGATGCTGCGAAAGGGTTAATCTTGAACGCAGTCGAGCTGATATGGGAAATAGAATCCAGGTGAAGGTATTAAAAATTGGAATCGTTGATAAGAAGCCGAAACGGAACAACACAGCTTGATAACAACGTTTGAAGTATCCTTGCAGCCTCCAAGCAGCGAATGGTTTCTGTACGTACCGTACAGTCCGTGAAGTAACGTACCGCAGGATCGATTGTTACGAGTTCAAATACGACTTTGCGATGTTTTATTTGCGCTTCCGCGAACTAGAAGGGTCCGTTTTGCACGTTTTCTGCCGGTGAGGTGTACGGTGTGAAAGTAATGGAAAATTGATTTTCCCTATGGATATTGTGGATATTTAATACCGTTGCCGGGTGGAGATCGTTATGTGTTGTGTTGTTTTCCGTTGAAAGGACACCAATGGGCAAATTTTTCGATGTGAGTTTTGTTGAAGGAAATATATGAAATGCTATTCAACTATTCAAATTTCATTCTTACTCTCCTATCATTTCACAATGTCTGTTTTTTTTAATTTACACCCGAAAATGATCTCGAACATTTATAATAGATAAACAAGTAGATCAGTGTAAAATTCAATCGTACTTTCAAAGGAAACATCTTAAAGATCTAAAATTTGCAAAAAGAAAGAAGATCAAGTACGTGAGGACCATTCTTTTATAACCTACGGATATATCTATAAGAAATACTATTCCTTCAGGATTTCGAAAGAACACAGAAAGATTAATATAAGGATTTTATTGAATCTTTTTGCAGTTTTTATTTATCATAATTAATGTCTGAAAAATACTGTTTTCCGTTGAAGACATATTGCAAATTTAAGTCTTATATGAAATTTCAAACCCAAAGAAGATCTATAGAACAAATTGACAAAAATATGTTTCAGATATGTGTTGAAAGTCCAACTAAACGGATATATCTAAATGGTAAATATGACCGCAAAGTCAGGCAGCTTGTTTTACAATGCAAAGATCCTATTCTCAATTCGGGTACGAACCCATGAGATTTTTCAACAATAAATAAAAACAATAATGAAATATCAATATATATAGGCGCGCAAAAGTTCCTTGAGTAAAGTGAATGGATTTTTACTGTTTTTTTCTACATCATCATTAAATATTCAATTGAATTAATCAGTCTTCTTTTTACGAGAGTTCTTCATAATGATAGAGATTATGATATCAAATAAATAAAATAAATTGACTGGATATATACTTAGTAAAATTTTATATATATATATATATATATATATATATATATGTAATTTTACTAAGATCTTACAGATAAGATGCTCACCTCGAGTGAAATAGCGTCTAAATAAAATTAATTGGTTAGCTCTCTAATGTGACATTAAAAAAATTTCCTAGCTCATAGGGCTCAAGTTTTATAATCAAAGATTTTACTCTTTTTTTGAAGATTCTTAAATTATTTATGTTCTTAATGTTATTTGGCGAATGATTAAATATTCTTATACAACTATATGTCGGGTGTTTTTCGCTTAAAGTCAATCTATGAATTGGAAAATTTAAATTTTGTGTTCTAGTGTTGTAACTATTACTGTGATTATATTAAGTGAATTTTTCTTTGTTCTTATGTAAGAATACAGCACATTCGTAAATGTATAAACCATAGACTGTGAAGATCTTATTTTGCTCAAACAATTCTCTACAAGTTTCATTATATTTCAGCTTAAAAATTACCCTTATTGTTCTTTTTTGTATTTTAAATATTTCTTCTAAATTTCTTTTAGTTCCCCAAAAAATAATCCCATATCTAAGTCTAGATTCAAAATTTGCATAATATAAAATTTTCATTGATTTATCATTCAGGTATTTTCTAGATATTCTAATTGCAAATTTAATCTGAATCAATTTCTGACTTAAATTTTCCACATGTGTTCTAAAATTCATGAACGAGTCCATGAATACACCCAGCAATTTAGTACTGTCTACAATATTTATGACCTTATTTTCTAAAGTCATGTTGGTTTTAATAAATTATTTCAATATAAGTAATATATATATATATATATATATATATATATATATATATGTATATATATATATATATATATATATATAATATATCCTGTTTGAAGACAAAAAATACTCTATAGAACAAATCGACAAAAATACGAGTATAAATCAAGTACGTATTTATGTGTTGGACGCAGTGTTCCGGATAATTCATAACATGTTCAGTAACATTCAAAATGAATTATATAAGTTATAAAATTGGCAAAACAAAATTCTTAATGTAACACTCCAGAAAGTTAACTATATCAACCGAATGCACATTAATAAATAATTATACAATTTAACGCAAAAATGAAATTTTTCGCTGAATAAAAAGAATAAATTCCTTGATAATTAATCGGTTAAAGTTATTAGTTGAAATGTTTTTAATATTTCATAGAAGTTAATTCTAAAACCCTGGAAAAAATATTACTAAAATTGGTTATAATGAAATAATATCTAAGAAACACTGTTTTTTCTTGAAGATTATTATATAAGATATTATAAAAGAATCCGAATAAGAGGAAAGTCTATAGAGCAAATCGACGAAAATACATTATGTGTTGTACATATTGTTTTGCATAATTCAATCCATCTTCAGCAACACTCAACATGAATTATATAATATACAAAAAGACGTACTCAAACGAAAAAAACATTAAACTTAAACATTTGAAATACCCTGAAATATTCGAATAAGTTCATGATAAAATTAATCCCAGAATAATGAATGACAATACTTATTTATGTAAATCCAAAATATTCATTAGTTTTAAATCATACCTGTCACCAAACCCAGCATAATCATCTCTTCTTTGCATTATGCCGACAAAACTTGTGATCTTGTTATCATTCTTTTGTACTTGGCACTGTATAAATACTCTGTATTCTTTGTTTAGTTTTCAGCCGTTTGAAAATAAATACGAGCAAATGAAATCCCTTACTTTTCACTGCATATAAACTTCTCAATTGTTTGGTAGTTGTTTCACATAAATTCAATGTATGACATTCCTGAAAATGTCATTAATGGATGTTCAATAGATTTCAGCGAAGGGCTGCAGAATTTTGCATTTCTCAGTAAAATCTCAATTCGTCCTCGTTCAAGGGTACTTGTATTTTTCTAACATTTCAATGAAAATAATCTCGATCGATAAATCGGAACTCACAGATAAAAAATTAATGGTCAAATTCATTAAAGTGTTTCAGCTTGTCAACAACTTCCAAACGAATTAACATAAAATTTAACACCTTTAATGTGGTTGCAAGATTTGAATATAAAGTTCAAGAAAACACAGAGGCATTCCAGTTTGATGTTTTTCCATTTTTGAAAATAAAGATCCATCTGAGATGTAAGATAGATTCGTGAAAAATGGAAAGCACCGAAAAAAAAATTGATACATTTTTGAATTTTACGAAAACGATTGCAACTTGAGTGAGTGCTACCTAAAAAAAAAGTTGAGAAGCACTGTCGGCAAGTAAAAATCTCTTACGCCCTTGTTCAACATTCCACTTTTCCTGAAAATTCGAATCTGTGAATTATTCTCTGAAGAATCTGAACAAAATTATTAAATTCTGTATTCTGTCACTCGCAGGTCAACTTACCGTCATTTTTTGCAATTAAAGGAGTATACTGAAGAAACTGAAAATCTCATGAAAATAAAAAGTACATTGTCAAACGGGTCCCTTCTTCTCTCATCGATCTGCAGCGTTACATATCTGACAAGAAAGATTGTAAAAAATATCATAAACACAACGTCCAAGTCTTTTCATATTTTGGCTAAAATTCTGATAATTTTTCTCCACGAAATTACTCATAAGCCTACCTGTTATTACGAGGGGCGTTCAATATATTCACGTAATAGGCATGAAAGAAAACTCAGGAAATTTTGGAAAAATTCTATTTTTCATTGTGGTCCCCTAGAACTTCTAAACATCTGTTAGATAGAGAAATAAGCTTCTCTAAACCTAGTAAAAAATATTCTTTCGGCTTCTCCTAGAAATAGGTTTTAATTGCTACCTTCTGTTTTTCATCATCGGACAATTGCTTTCCACGAAGATGTTTTTTTACCTTTGGGAATAGGTAATAGTCACTGGGGGCCAAGTCTGCACTGTGCGGAGAATGAGTGATTCCTTCGAAGCCACATTTTCGGTCAGCAGTCTCGCATGCTGCTCTTGTAAACCGGCGTTAAGCAGCACACCTGCGCTGTGGGTTTTCCTCGCCTTTTTCCTTCCATTGCTTCTTTCAAATTACGCAAGGTGGTTGCGTATGATGCTGCTTTCACCCTTTTTAGTGTATTCTATCAATAAGATACCTTTAAGAGCCCCAAAAGATCGTAGTCATTATTTTTACAGTGGATGGGGTAATTTAAACTTCTTTTGGGGCTGTGCACCCTTTTCATTCCACTGCATGGACTCTTGTTTACTCTCAGGATCATAGAGATGAACCCATGTCTCATCCCCAGTAACCAGCCGGTTCAAAATAGTCGATAGGTCTTCTCCACAGAGCTCTAAATACTCCTTACAGCACTCGACTCGTACTTGCTTCTGAAGTGCGCTGAGCATTCTCGGTACCCATCTTTCACTGACCTTTAATAGTTTAAGATGGTCATGAAGGATAACATGTATGGCACCCACTGATGGCTTTGTCATCTCTGCTTACATCTTGATTTTTATTCTGGCATCTTCAGTATCACCTCTTCCACTTTTTTCATATCTTTTTCATTGGTGCCGCCAAAGGGCCCGCCCGAGCGAAGATCGTCTTCAATGCTTTCTCTGCCTCTTTTGAATTCACTTGAACACTTCAAAACGGTGGATATCGACGGGGCAAAGTCTTGTTGAACAGCAACCCTCTATCCATGAATGATTCTTTGACTTTTTCCCTTCTTATTTAGGAACTTTGTAACGGCGTGATGCTCGATTTTCTTCATCATTGTGGCGTCAGTCATTCTGGTTGTCTTTCGCTGAAGATATTCAGAAAACTAATGATCGCAAATTGGTGAAATGTCACATTTCTACCCTCAGAGTCTGCCATTGGCGAATGAAATAATTAGCCCTCGTACTTCACTCCTAAATTTTAATACGATCGATTTTGTATTTTCGAGAATATTTGAAAAATAAAACTTGAAGTGCGAATAACTCAGGAACCATTGAGCCAATGCTATCCATTCTAGTTCAGAACTGATATATTAAATCCTGAAAATTTCAATTCTTTAGGTCTTCTCGTTAGGAATCTTTCTCGTCCATTCATCTGACCGGACTGCTGATCCTAAGCAAATTTTTATATATTTAGGTCCCAAACCTATCCTTAAAATTTCAAATATCTAGCTCTTTCCCTTCAAAAATTAAAGCATTTATAGTCAGGCCGAACGGAAGAACAGATTTACTTTTGACCTCCGATTCTTCATTAGTGAGTCCAAATCAATACACTCAAAAATAATGTTCAATCTATAAAGTCCATGGATTCTCAGTTATATTTAATATTTATTTTATGAGTTAACGTAACTTTATATATACTTATAATTAAAAAATTTTCGATGTTGTCTGAAGAATCATCATTATCGTGCTCAGAGATGGATGATCTGTCGGATAAACAGAATCAAATTTGTAGATTCAATACATTTTCAGATCGCTAAAAAATACTTATGGCTCTTAATGACAACCGACTTCTTGGTTCAAAACTGATCGATGTTTTAAAATTAAATTTCATACTTTCAACTTGAATCCGATTAACTCGTAATGTCCATATGTTTAAAACGAAACATCCTTTTCTCCTCATCAAATACAACTTTGCGTGAAAGTATATTAGAATCAGAACAAACAACTGTTCTCATCAATACTCGACAAATCTACGAACAATCGTTTATTCGCACGAGGAAATAGATAAGTTTTTTCAGAATGCTCACAATGGAGCCCTAATTTTCAATAGAGTAATCCGAACAATGAAGTCATAAATACGAAGAGAGCAGTAGTTTCGCAAACATACTCTATTGTTTTGACTTACGATTAGCGTTACGTGTTTTCTCTATTCTCTCAAAGCGACAAATTTAGAGGGACTGAATTGGCAGCCCTGCCAGCGGCAACATGTTCTGAATAAACGGGATTTGTCCGAATTCGAAATGGGAATTCATTTCATGGCGCTTTTATCGACCTATGTTATTAAAAAATGCGTTGGTACTGCTTGTACACTGAAGGTTTTTATGAACAGGACTTGTGCTTTCGAAATTCTGTATATTTAAATATTTTAAATATCAAACAGGGTAGTTCTGCTATATCTCACTGCAAATTTTAAATTTATTAAATTTCTTGAAATTTTTTTGAAATTAAATCAAATAAATACCTCAGAAAAAACTTTTTTTTATAAAAAAAATGTATATGAGACAGTAATTTATTTCCACAAAAATGTTTGAAGAAGCCACATCGTGGTGAAACAATTGTTGTAGTAGTACAAACATTTTTGTGGAAATAAATTACTGTCTCATATACATTTTTTTAATTAAAATGAGTTTCCACCAAGTAAAGACCGAATCTATCAAATATTTTTTTTCTTAGTCAAACAGAATTAACACTAATCACACAGTAACAAGAGGAGATGAAGTATAGAAAATATAGAATGTTGATCAAACTTACCCATCAAAAACATTTAGTGGAGACGTTTTCATATCGGTACTAACAGAATCCATTCTAAAAATGTCCAACATAAAAGTAAAAAATTTCTTGAAACAACCTCTCTTTAAAAAAGCTCTATCAAAAATCGCTTCAAATTTTTGTAACACATATCCAAAAGGGATTTGAAAAACTCATCGATAATCCTCAGTACTTTCATTTCAGCAAAAGTAATCAATAAAAATATCCATCATACTTATACGATCACGTGTCATTCTGAACCAAAGACAGAAAAAACGCAACTAGTCTCTTAGTGATTAGATTAAACAACCATTTACATTCTATGTTTGTCCAAAGAATATGCACCGAGGTTGAATAAAGTGTTTTTCAAGAATCGGTTATACAGGATGTTCCAAAAAAATGTGACCCCGTCTCTAGCATAGGTACGAAACTGAAAAACTGAAACTGAAAAATATTTGGGGTATTTTCGTAACGCGATCCGTATTCAAGATAAAGGACGTTGAAGAAAAAAAAATATACACATTTTTTAAGATTTTTCCGAAACAACTGGCAACATTGTTATGAAATTTTATACGAATATATTTTGGAAGGTGATACATTCCATGAATTTGTTTTTATATCTGACTCTCCTAGGAAGCGCTAATTACGCGGTTCGTACCAAGTAGTATTGAACATACCTTTTTTATAGTTAGATTTATTAATCAGAACTTTAAGTGAACTTAAACATCATTCAATTTTACACCAGAAAGGTATTCTTGGTAAAACTCGATACTGTCTACCGTTTTCGGAATATTTTGATTTGAAAATTATGAATGATTTGAAGTAAAACACTTTATTTCCGCTTATTTAAAATAAGCGGAAATAAAGTGTTTCACTTCATTCATTTACGATGAATTTCCGTCAAGTAGAGACCGAAACAATCAAGAATGAAAATTATGAAGTAATAACCGATGCTGGTATAAAGTAATGATAAAGTTATTGATTAAACAAAAAATCACAAGAAGAAAATTAAAATAAAGACCAAGAACCTCAAATAAAATTCAATTAGAGTAAGTGTTCATATCCTTTTTTCTCAAGAGTCCATAAATATTCTAAACGGTTGGGGATCAGCCATTAGGTCATTCAAGTGACGTTGAATTCTGTCTTCCTATTCTTGACTTGAATTTAACTCTGTCGCATATACTTTTTCCTTAAGATACGACCAAACTGGGTAGTCCAAAGGATTAAAATCGCATGACCTAGGAGGCCAATGAATCGGAGCTTCTGCACCTCCATCAATCCATCAATTCGAAAAATTGTTACTCTACCAACTATGACAACTTCTATCAAAGTATAGTGGAGCTCCATTATGCATAAAAATTAGGGATCTTCGCTCGTTAAGCGTTAATCTTCTAATATCTCGAGCAATTGATTGTTCACAAAATCCAGGTACATATCACCATTTAAAATTCCAGATAGATTGTGATAACCTATTAATTCTTTACCTATAGTTGCTGCCCAAACATTAACATTAAGTGAGTGTTGGTAATGTTATACCCTTTGGGCTTGTAGATTCTCATCATGGAAATTATTCAACTCAAACAGATTTAATGTATTCCAATACATTAAATTATTTTTACTCTTGTAAATATAGTTTTTTATATACATTCAGAAATAATTTATATTGATTATATATAGTGTGTTATTCTGATAATTTAGTTTATAATTCTCAATACATCGGGTGTTTTTTTTTAGAGTGATAGAACTTTCGATAGGGATAACTGTGATTTGACAGAAGGTAGAAGCCATGTTGTTTTGACTTTTCTGTTCAGTAAGCATCGACAAATTATCATGAAAAGGCTCACGCCGCAATAATGTTTACAAATTGTTGAAATTTATTTTCAAAATCAGTGTTCCATTCGCCAAACTTATAGAGCACTTCGTGAAATTTATGGTTTACATAATCATCCATCAGAGTAGCTTATTCGTCGAACTATCGATAGATTTCAGACAAAATTTTCTCTTCTTGATGCAACAACAATAACAAGACAAATAACTGAAAGTACAGAAAAAATATCGCTGCTGTAAGTGTTAATGATGATGCAGATTTGTCTATTCGTCGACGTTCACAATAAGTTGGACTCTGTGCATCCACCCCATGGAAAATTTTGAGTAAAGATCTTGGTCTACACACATACAAAATTCAACTGATTCAAGCACTAAAGCCACTTTACCATAATGAGCCTCGTTTGTTTGCTGATTGGGCCCTAGAACAGCTTGAAGTTGATCCACTTTTTTATCGTAAAATTGTGCTTAGTGATGAAGCTCATTTCTGGTTGAAGGGCTATGTAAACAAGCAAAATTGCCATATATGGAGTGAAAACAATCCTCAAGAAATTCTGCAAGTTCCATTGCATCCTGAAAAATGCACTGTATGGTGTCCTTCACACGCTGGAGGCATCATCGGTCCATATTTCTTTAAAAACGATGCTAGAGCTAATGTTACAGTGAATGGTGCTCATTACAGATCGATGATGAATGCTTATTTGTTTCAAAATTTGAATGGTATCGACCCATAAGTGTTTTGGTCCCATCAAGATGGTGCTACACCTCATGCTGCTACCGTAACAATTGATTTATAGAAAGGAAGATTTGACGATAACATTATTCCTAGAAATGGTCCAATTAATTGGCCTCCAAGATCATGCGACATAACTCCACTGGATTATTTTCTTTGGGGTTATGTCAAGTCATTGGTTTGTGCTGATAAACCAGAAACATTAGACGCTTTGGAAGCCAACATAACTCGTTTTATTGATGAAATAAAGCCTGAATTACTCGAAAAAGTTGGCCCAAATTGGTCTAGTCGAATGCGGTTCCTCAGAGCTAATCTTGGTCGACATATGCCGGAAATTATTTTTACAACATAAATGTCATAAAATTACCTTTCAAATGAAAAAAATTTGGCTTCAATCTTAATTTAAATGTGTTTTATTTCAATTTAAAGTTCTATCACTCTAAAAAAATACCTGATACTCGAAGAAGACGAGTTTGTCTTGCCATATTCTTTACGCTAACTGTTGGATCTTGACCGACTAAATTTAAAATAATATTTTCTTTATTAATGGTTCTTGTTTTGTTGTTGGCCTACCAGAATTGATTTTTTTTTTGTTCTCCACAACGTCGTTTATTGGCTCTAAATGTATTTTTACTTGGTAAGATTCTTCCAGGAATCTTTTCTGCATAACGCTCTTAAAGGAATCAGCCCGTAGATCAATTTAAGAAATCATCCATTAGTTGAATATCTTTTTTGGGAACACCTGTGTATCAGAAAATAATTTCTTGAAATTTTTGTGTTCAAGGAGACTGCTTTCAAAGGAAATTTCTAAGATGGTCTGGTGGGGCAGCTAGGGAAGCGCAACGCACTATTGTAGAACCCCGTTATTGCAGAATCATATTACAGACAGAAGGAAGTTTGCAGGATGTTAGGGATATAGCTTTATCAATGATCTAACGTGCCAATCGTTGTTCATCTTTGGAAGCATCAAAGAAATTACTATATCAAAGTACCCTCTGATTAAATTCTTTTATATCATGGAAATTTTCTCGTTCTTTTTCGATCAACTCATTCATTTCGTACAGTTATAAAACCAGATTTTTTTGTTATATATCTGATAAGACATGTATCTCAATTTATTGTGAGAGTGATCCTAGCCTGAATGTGCCCTAAGTAGATTAATAAATACTAACGAATCTCTTATCAGGGGGGCAATTTCAACTTTCCAGGTATATTACAAAGTGAAATATATATATACGCCTCATAGTGTTCCCAACATCATATTCAATATACAATATTGAATATGAATAGTTGCAAAAAAATTTAGGGGCTGATTCCTTGTCAAAAAGTAGGGTGGGTCTTTCATATAAACTCTATTTTTTTGAGCCCCCCTGCTTATTTATAGTTTTCAATTTTTTTTAACCAAACAACTGACAAAAATAAAATTAAGCAGACATTTTATGCGGGCGAGAAGGCACTCAACAAAAATATTTTTGGTGGTGTTCCTCTATGATTGCAAGCCATTTTGTTATGACAACTGACAAGTTTTGATTAACTTTGATTTAGTTACAATTAGTTTATGATCTAGCTTATCATTTTGAGATTTTTGTCACAAACTCATTAGGTTGGTACACAAACACAAAAATGACCGATATGCATTTTGCTTACGGTCTTTCTAGTGGTAATTCTCTGAAAGCATCCAGAAGATATGCAGAAATGTTTCCTGAACGTGTGGCTTCACACTCTATTTACACGAATTCATCAAGGACTACGAAAAAGTGGTACATTTAAAATAAATAAAAATAATTGTGCTCGCCAGCGCGAAATTAGAATTCCAGCAATAGGAGAAGCAGTACTAAATCTTGTCGACGAGCAACCTGACATCAGTACTAGGAAAATTGCTCAGCAATTACAAATTCACCATATGACGGTGTTTGCGATATTGCGGTTTTTTTCTCAAAAACTGTGAATTTTAGCGTGAAGTAACAGGAGAACTGTTCAAAACAAATCTTATTGGAAAATATGAATAGGAAAAAATTTTTCTTGCGAAACAAGGTTTACGGCTGGCTTTTTCTACCCCTTGCAATCATAAAGAAACACCACCAAAAGTTTTGAGTGTCTTCTCACCCACATAAAATGTCTGCTAATTCTATTCTTGTCAGTTTTCGATTTTTAAGAAGAAAATTAAAAACCGTTTTTCGAGAGCCATTTTTAGGGGACTGTAACTAAGCAGGGTGAGGCTCAAAAAAATGAAATTTATGTGAAAGACCCACCCTGTATTCAATTTTTTCTGATAATTATTCACATATCTCATTCCACTTCTATTTAAATCATGTTAGTATATCTCTGTCCAGATTTTCCTTAATCGAAAGACTCAAATGAGATATAGCACATTTAATTGGATAAGTTCGCCCTGTCCGAAAGTTATTTTTGTCCCATTTTTTCGCTGCATGGGATATCTAAGTGTAGTGAGTAATATCCGCCAGTAACGCAAAGAAAATGAGATTTGCATCGATTTTCTATTAGGAGACAGCAATCCTGACCTCCTAGAAGCTCCGATAAGATTGAAAAACGGGCAAAACTGGGTTAGGAGTAATTCAACCACTTTGCTAAATGAGTATTCGTGTGGAGGTATGACTAGGGCACTTACCATTATGTTCTATTTTCAGGAATTTGAGCAACCCTAATGTGCAAAGATGACTCTTCAAGAACACAATATCGTTAGTGATCTGATGTGGAATGAAATATCTTGGAACAAATAGTTTTCACAAACAAATTGTCAGTTTCTTATCCTTATGAGAATTTTTTTTTATTCACTTAAAATTACAACAATCAAACTGTTTTCTCTGCTATATGTAGTATTTGAGTACTTTTCCATTGTTTTGTTGAAACAAATAGTTATTAATATAATCTAACATCAAGTTAGTTAATTGAATGGATGAAAGATAGATATTTAGTATTCAGTTCAAGGATACACCAAAAATAAATTGCATGTTTCGCAAGACCTACATTCGATAACGCAGTTACTAAAGATCTAAGATTTGCCCATATTAATTACTACGGAGATATTATTCACGTAGGGTTTTTCAGAAAAAAATATGTTCAATGTATTGAATTTCATGTTCATCAACAGACGATCTTCGATTAGGTACTCCCACGTATGATAACAAAGATTTCAAATCGAATATCGAAATACTTATGCACTCTCTTTGGAATTTTTCTCTTGAAATATACGTACGTTCAATTCAAAGTTTGAAAAAAGAACATTTTCCGAGAAATATTGTTGGAACTTGATTGTGTTTGTTTTTATCGTGTACTGTGTGCTTAGAGTTGGAAATAGTTTCACCGCAAAAGTGAAATGGAAAGCTCAGTTCTGTTGTTCAACACAGTGACAAGGGTATCTGTAGCAGTACAGGGCTAACATCCTTAAAACTAGCGTTTCTCTACCCTATTGCAATAAATCTCCTGATTTTTTTGTCCAATGGCCGAGTGCCTTATGTTTATACTGCGTTACCTCGGGTGGGTGGATCAGGAAATATACGTACGACCTGGCAACTCCATTTGGCGTTGGACTCGAGGGGGCAATGGTTAAAAGTCTGCATGCTAGACAGGAGGGTATTCCATCTACCTGGCCGCAGAAACTCATGATACAGGAATTTTCGAGAAGTGCTTCAGGGTTTAGTGGGACTTGACAGTACGACGGGCCTCGTCCTGGACCAGGATCATTTGCGAGACGTTTCCGGGGTTTGTGGATCTCGACGATACGGTTTTAGCATCTATTCTTGGGATTTTCCTGTTTCTTGAGTCTGCGCTCGGGTGGATGGAAGTAAGAAGCCCCTTCGGCATTTCAGTTGCGTCCCAAAAACTCGGGTACTGACCTGCATAGCCAGTAGCTGTTGGATAGTGCTTCGCTGCTATCAGTCACAGTGTAGTTTTTTGAACTGAAGCCGAAATTGGAAGCAGGGTGAGTTCAACTCTTCGGAATGGTTCTTGCTTTGTGCGATGATGAAGCGTATCTTTATTATACAACTTGCTCTTTGGGTGGATTGTGGAGACTACTGAGTGGTCACCTGGTGACAGAACAACGCTTACGTGCTAGTTACTTAACGCGGTAGAATTTACGGGGCGAGAATTGATCGCTCTGCAGCGTCGCGGCGCTCCACGTTTAATGTTGATAACGTAGGTCCATGACGATGATAAAATGAAAGTAGTCCTTCCTTAAAAAATGTAGTTTTCACTGATAAGTCATCATTTTATTTGAGAAAGAAACATAATCCATCCGTTGTACGATATTAGTCTCGAGAAAATCAGCATCAGAGTATTTCCATCAAAACTGATTATTCTACTGAACTCAATATTTGGACAAGCATTTTAGGAGATTTAATCATTGGTCATATTTTATCGATGGAAACCTAAATGTTGCCAAATATTTAGAACTTTTACAAACTCGAATTATTCTGACAGTTCGTCAACTTCTTGTCAATTTTAAGGACATTTGGTTTCAACAAGATTGTTGCACAAATCATAACGCACGAGAAGATTAATTAAAACACGTTTCTTGATCAAGTTATTATATAAGAATGGTACAATTTCGTGTCCCCACAGATCGTCAAATTTATCCCCATATGATATTTCTCTATGAGGATATCTGAAAGCATCTATCTATGGACATTACTTCGGCAGAGCTTCAAATCTTGATGAAATAAGATTGCAAATTATTCAACTTTATGGCAACATTAAGCCAAATCTACTCAGAGATATGAGATTATCTCTGTATACTAGATTTGGCTTTTGTTTAGCTCAACAAGGTGGATTATTTGAGCGCTTAATACATTGAAATTGTGAGCTTCTGTTCCAAAGTCAATGGTTTTCTTATGATTTTTTGAATTTATTGTATTTTATCAGAATTTATCTTATGTTCGTGAAATCTATTTTTTCGTGAAATTTATTTTATTTTCAAAATCGTTAGTTCAAAAAAATTGTAACAATAATTTTCAGAAGATAAATCTTTTGTTGCGTTTATTGCATTTTTCTCTGTTCCTTTGTGATAAAGTTTTATCAGAATTTGTTTACACGAATGCTTATACAAGTAAGTTTTCAGTCACCGTCGTCTCAGAGTTATAACTGTTACCAATATATTTTTTGAAACTCAGTCCGGAAGCAAATTGAAAAAATTGTATGTGAATCGATCGTCAATTACGAAAGATGTTTGTTTATTAAATTCTCAAATGGAAAATGATAGTTTTTTAAGTTAATCAGATCAGAGATTGAAAGGAAATCACTGAAATTTCAGCTCACAGAATTATTCCCCTTGAAATGGAAAGAATTTAGCCGGTTCATTATTTCACGTTGTATTTTGCTCACTGTTCTATTGAAAAATGTTCATATTTTCTTCATTCGCAGAGCCTGTACACAGTGGTCCATATAGAGTCTGTTCTGAGAACTGGCCGATCTCTACCTCTAGATTAGCCAAAATTAATAGTCACGTTAGCCTTGGCTCTCTGCGTGACTGTAAAGCACGAATCTCTTTATTTGCAGCTACCCATTCGCCAAACAGACCGACGAAAATATTTCTTCGTTTCTTTGACTGTACGCGCCGCAGTCACGAGAAATTGTGGATGGAAACGAAGCGAGATGTCTTCATTGTGAGAGACACTATTTTTTCTGGTCATAAAGTTTCCATAAGTTCACTTCATAGCTCATTGTGGAACCAGTTCCATTCATATGTGTTGGGAAATATGATTAACAATGTTAATGGTGTTGGAATTCAAGTAGTAATGTGTAAATATATTTTTTTTCCTGAATGTTTTGGGAACAATGTACTCATAATTTGTGAAAGAATATTTTGATCATCTAGAGCTCTAGACCTCGCAATTTGACAGGTGGTTTTAGATTCTTCATATTAATAACTGAATTAAAATAACCTATATCTACCTATATTCCATCCAACCTGCAAAAATTTCTGGCGAGTGACCAAACTTGAATGAGGTCTCGCATTATCTTGGTGAAACACTACACCTTTTCTCTTGATTAATTCTGGCCTTTTCTGTTGAAGTGCACAATTCAGTTTGCCTAGCTGATGACAAAGACTTCCGAATTAATTGTTGTGTTATCTGATAAATGCTCAAAAAACGATTCCTTTGAAATCCCACCAAACAGACAGCATCACCTTTTTTTGATGGATGGCTTTCGAAATGCTTTGAGCCGGCTCATCTTTTTTGCTCCATGATCTCTTGCGATTGATATTGTTATATACAACCCATTTTTCGACCCCAGTAAATGATGCACTTCAAAAATGGATCATTTTCTTGACGCTTGAGAGGCGAATCACAGACGATACAAATTTATCTCCGTGAAAACATGGGAAACGCATATATCGAGCTTCGAGATTGAACCCAGGCCTTTCAAGTGATCATATAGAGTTGAATTCGATAAACGTAACCTGTCACGTGCTGTTATTTGCTGATTTGCATCACCTTATGCCTTTATCGTGTCTTCATCAGCTTCAACCAGCCTTCCGGAACGTGGTGCATCTTCGATATCAAAATTGGGGGATCGAAATTTTGCAAACCAGTTCAGGCACTGGCGTACTGTCAACACCTCATCTCCATACAGATCGGTTAATTTCTATGCGTTTGTTGAACATTCAACTAGGTACATCTAATATTAGGTTTTTAAATAAAGAAATTTATTATGCATTGTTGAATGTTTTAACTAAGACCATTAAAGTGCCTTATAAACTTTGTGTGATTTGGTTGTGAATATAGAACTCAGAATATCTTGGATATGTGAAGTTCAACTGGTCTTATCTGAATTCTAATAATTTTTTGAGGATGTGCCGCATTTTTTGAGAGTTTTTAAAGTGATTTATTTAAATATCTCAAATATTTCAAATAAATTGGTTTTTGAGAAGTTCTTAAAATTATGTTGTATATTTTTGAGAAAGATTTAGTTCTCGTAAATATAAGATCAGAACACAAATCATTTTGTTACAAGCAGAGCTCGTGCTTGTCTGATGAGTTCAGTAAGCATGCCTGGAACGAAGCAAAGATATATTCATTTATTAATTTCAATCGACAATTTATATTCGTTGGGTGTTTCTTAATTCCATTTGATATTGTATAATGCAGTGCTTATAAAGACATTAATTTAGTTCTTAAAGTTTCTTGAATAAATGTTTTGAAATTAAAATTGTAGAAGACTAACAGATTAAATTTGTTTTGATATTAAAATTTTGTAATAATCCTTCTATCAAGTAAAAAATCGTTTATTATTATTTAATTTTCCAAAATACATCATCACGCCATGAGTTGACTGTCGAGAGATTTTTTTCACATTCAACAATTCCATATCATCTTAATTGAATAATTTTTAAAATACCGAAGTAATAAAATTTCAGTCTGATATATCCTGAGAAATTTCATCTTCAAATTTGAGCTTAAATTATGCTCTGCAAATTTCATATGTCTGGGTTATATGGTTTAAAAATTAACGTGCTGAAACATTTACTAGCGTAGTCTTGCAGAATATGATCAACAAAGGATGTTTTGATCCTACACATCCAAAGTCTCAGATAGATTCATGTTTCAGCTCAGATATCAGGGGCGATATCGAATTTAATCGAAAATCTGACCCACAATTAATTTTAATAATTATAAGGACTTCGGATCATTACAATATCCTACAAATCGCTCGTTAGCGTAGGTTAGGTATAGTTGGTTACTTACTAAAAGGATAAATCACGAGTTAAATTCGTTTTTTGTAATTATCGATCTGCCGACCTTCAATTAAATTTCTCCGCCCTCGTGAATACACTGCGATCAAACTGGAAATTATTGAATATCTTCAATAATTGTTCGATTATAATCGATTGTTGGTTAGTTTCGGTCGATGACTTCTTCAGCGTTGGGTGTTTATTATTGGATTTTATTCATGAATGAACATATAGAATCGATTTGTACGATTTGATGGTTCAGTGTTATGTATATTGAATAAACATAAATATAATAGTTTGGCATTACGAAATTCTATATAAGAATATTCAAATTTGGATTATTTTCAATAAGATTTGAATTTCACCTAATATTCTTGTCTCTGACAATTTTCTAGTGAACAAAAAAAAAAATACCTCATATAGAAATTTCTGAAAGGTGAAGGAACTCGTTAAAGTAAGCCATTTCAGAATGAATCAAACAACTTGCAGAATAAAAAATATATTAAATTGCTATCAGTTTCATTTCATATAATAGAACGACTCGCCTGATTTGGACTGAGCCTAAATCATTTATGTGAAGAAATTATGTTTTTGCGACTATTATACATATTCAAGATAATTTCCTTTGAATACAGAATGCTTTTAAAATTGATCTATTTTTACTCTTCAAATGAACTATTT
This sequence comes from Megalocaria dilatata, assembly GCA_034642435.1. Taxonomy (NCBI): domain Eukaryota; kingdom Metazoa; phylum Arthropoda; class Insecta; order Coleoptera; family Coccinellidae; genus Megalocaria; species Megalocaria dilatata. Next base: position 48,657,451 of record CM067855.1, read on the forward strand.
CACCAAAAATTTTCTATATAAAACTTCAAAAGTGGCGAACTTGCGACCTTAAGATTCTTTTAGTCTTGATAATCATAAGTTTTCTACGCCGAATTCCACGATTCTTAGGTTATTAACAATATATATGTCCTTCATTTTGTTCAAATGTCTTTTTTGTAAGTTTTCAATCAAAAAAATCTTAGACTTATTAGTGATGAAACTACAGCGAAGTTTAATTCTGTTTGTATCGTCATCGACCTACGCAGTTAGAACCACACATCCAAGCAGATAATTGCTTTGATTATCTATGTTTCAAACTCTGACCAACGTTCATAATTGGGGTGTAGATGATATCCGATAAGAAGCAATTAACAAATTAGTCGACTGTCGTCATGAGTCATGAGGGAGAACAATTTGCATTTGACCTGTTCAATTTGTTCCGCTATCATCGCTGACCTGGTTGATATTACACTGTTGCAGTTAGTAACTCATCTGGCCTGTCAAAATTAATTTATGGCCAATATTGGAACATAGAGGATAGTATTGTGATCTCGAGAGAATAGTTAAGCTAGAAGAGGAATCCTTCCAATAAAGCATGTCAATGCTTCATACTGATTAATATGGCCAAAACCAAATAAAAAACGTAATAGGGGGAAAGGAATTGTCTTATGTTGAAAAGGAGTTATGGAATATTCCCGAAATTGTAGAGATAAAGAATCAACTGGGCGCCACTTATACTGAAATAGTTAATAAAAAAGACGAAGCTACAAGGCATGAGTACAAAAACTACAAAGAAAAATATAGACAAACTATTCAAAATATAATAAAATCAAAAAATAGAACCTTTGAAACATCTTGTCTATTGAATACCTAAGTAACTCTCTGTAGAACTACGAGTAGTTTGGAAATTGTCAATGTCATTATAATTTTACTTTAATTCATTTCATTTTTCTCATTCTTGGTGGATGATTGAAATGTACGTATACCAGTAATCAACTTTAGAAATGGAAAAGTCAATTCTAACAGCTAATGACATGAATGAGTACTTCAACACAGTAGCTGCAAGCGTTGGGCTGACTGAAAAAATCCTGTAACAATTTCTTGAGCATACTGGAATAGAACATACATCATCTTTCTACCTGTTTGAGGTCGCTGAAAAAGAAGTAAGCAGAGCGTTGAAGGTGATGAAGCCAAAAAACATTGGATATCTAATATTTATCATAAAGTCTCATAAATAACCTAGTCGCCTCCTTGATTGTACCACTGACCCTGTTCGTGAACAAGTGCTACCAGGAAAGAGTATATCCAAGAGAACTGGAAGTGTCGAAGTGCATACCAATTTATTAGAAGAAAGGAGAGATAACCAACTTCTCAAATTACTGACCAATATACATAACTGCAGTTTTCTCACAGTTATGAAGAACCGTTTGATGAAAAGAAAAAATTACTCAATGTAAGCCAACATGGAAGCACAACAGCTTCAGAGATAAGCTTGAGAAGGCAGTACAAGCACTGAATAGAGGTGAACACCTTAGTATGCTCAACTTCGATCTGAGCAAATCATTTAACAGTGTCTATGTCCGAAGACTTTTAATGAAGTTAAGCTTTTATGGTTTCAAAGGGGTTACATTAAGGCTATTCGATTCATATCTGACTGATAGAAGTCAACTAGTTTCTTGCTAGGGCATCAAATTAGCAGAGTTGAACAGTGAGTGTGGAGTGCCTCAAGGGTCTATACTGCGTCCGATTCGCTTTAGCATATGTGTCAATAACGTAAGTATACTTGAATGCCTGCATGGGTGTCTGTACTGAGATAATAAGTCTCCGGTTGTGGAACTTGAGAGGAAGAAAAGGAAAGTAGATGATCGGTCAATTTCTTGGGTATAGAGCTTGACTCATGACTTGACAGGAGGGAACATATTGAGAAAACTTGAAGGAAAGTATCTAGATGAATATATTTACTCAGAAGGCTCGGATACGTCTCTTTTCCTCCAGTTTTGAGATCTTTCCTACTGTCCATTTCCATTTTCACATATGGAGTACTGGTTTAGGGTATGGCTTTTGATGCAGTAAGACATTTCGTTCTCCAAAAAAAGGCTATCAGAGTTATACTGAATATGAATGCTTCATGCAGGAGTAGATTCAAAACAGACTATGTACTTACGGAATTTGTTATTGATGAATATCCAATCAAAATAGTCTGATGTTTGCTGGATGATCGCGGTCAATATTTTATATTTTCTATTGATTCTATTTATATTGGTGAATCGCCGAACATATGTGTTGATAATTCTATATGTCTTTGAAAGGGAACATTGTTTCTAAGATATTTTATTTCATTCAGTATATAAAATTTCTCAAAAACTTCTAATGGTTCCGGAGAATTGATCCAGTTAATGTCTGAAATATTTCCTTACTTAATGGAAATTCATTTTAATTAAAATAAAATAATACAGATTTTTTCCACATTTATTAAGCTAACGAAAATTGTTTCGCCAACACTGTGGCTTCGTCAAATGTAGATACTTGGTGCAGAACCAAATATTCGGCGTATTTATTCATCCTACTTCTTAAAAAGAGTTTGAACGAGTTCAAGATGTAAAATTGATGAAGCCACAATGTTGGCGAAATAATTCGCGTTAACTTAATAGATTATGTAAATAATCTATATTATTTTATTAAATGTGTTTATAAAAGTTAGAATGTTTACGGACGAATTTGCTGCAGCGGCCGAAAATAATTACTTTTGATTTCGGATTCTTTATAAGTGAGTCCCAATCTAATCATTCAAGACATTTTTGGCTCGAAATTCGAAAATGATATATACAGTAGACTCGCGCTGTTATGAAGTGTGAACAACCCAATAGTGTGAACAAGAAAATATTCTCATTGTATATCCAGTAGAGTGAACAATCCACGATCATATTATTGTGACTTACTATTTTCCTGTTTCAACTTGTTGATAAAATCATGCGTAAAGCCATTAAAATGATACGAATTTCATTGTATGCTTGATTGAAAAACAGACCGAAATCATGAGTGTTCTGAAGCAGAAATTTAATCTAAATAAAACTGAAAAATACACTTTGAAAGAAGCTGAATATCCAAAAATAGGGGAAGCCTTAAACATATGGTTTATTAAATAGAACGAATTAAATTTGCCTATAAAAGGAGAAATTATGAATTATGAGAAGCTCTTCAGCTTCATGAAATCTTGAAAAGTGGAAATGAAAAATTTACGGCGAGTAAAAGTTCGAGGTTCGTTATGTCTTAGATGCAGAACTGCATATTATAAGCCCATTCAAAACTGAATTGGTTCAATAAATAGAGAAATTTGAGCTCACCCACGAAGATAATCAATTCTGATGAGTGGATTGTACTGGAAAATTATGCCTGATAAAACCTAGATAATGAGTTCTGAAAAAACTGCACTCAGTCTCAAAATATCAAAGCAGCCAATTACCTTCTTGGGTTGTGCAAACGCATCAGGTTCCCAAAAACTCACGCCGTTGATAATTCGCAAAGCAAAATCTCCAAGAGCACTCAAAAATTTCCATAATTCCAGTATCTACAAAAATACAAATAATGCTTGGATGACGAAGGAAATTTTCAGAAACTCGTTCTTCGAATGCTTCGTACCGGAGGTAGGTGTTAAAATGAAAAATGAAATGTTAGCAAATGAGAGTTTTTTGTAGGTAAAGCAATTTCTGAAATGTCTTCCGGGAAAGGCACTGCTTCTTATAGATAATGCACTCTCACATCCATCAGCTGAAAAGTTGAGAACAGAACATGTGCTACTGTCCTAATGTGACTCCCTTAATTCAGCAAATAGATCAAAAAGCCTTAAAGTTAACCAAGCTATATTACATAAAAAATCGTTTGAGTTTTCTGGTGGCTCAAGGACACAACATGGCAGATGGGCTTAACAACCTCACCTTGAGGGATGCTGCTTTAAATTTACACCGGGTAGGGCAACAATTAGATTCTCTGGTAATCAAATCGTGTTGGAACAAAATTTTTGACCATGACATTGATGAAGAGGATCTTCCTCTCGTGAAGCTCTGAGAAATATTGATGAGTAAAAAATCGAAACCTATAGAAGAGGAAACTATCGATTGCTGAACATAATTCATCCGGTCAGTTGAGAAAACTTTGTCACACTCATACTTATCAAATATTCGAGCAAATCAACTTCGATTGAGGATACTTATTAACTACTTGAGATATTTTTTAAATTTTTAGGCTGAGTATAACATGAGGATGTGGAATACTGGAATAGAGATTTGCTGGAAGTGAACGAAAATCTGGCTAATATTGATGGTGATTCGAATGTCTTGACTGATTCCGAAAGAAGCGACTCTGATGTGGAAACTGTGGATGTGGAAAATAAGATGATTCCTATAGCAGAGGTTCTGAGGGCATTAAAAGTGATTTCTCAATGGGCCGAACAAAATACTGATATAAACATAAGTGAAACAAAAAGCCTACGGACCATTAAGTATAAAGCAGTTCTATTAGGCAAGAAACTGCAAACAAAAATAACTTCTTATTTCAAATGACAAATTTTTATTTGTTTTAATTAAAGTTCAACATGAAAGCTTTGGTTTAATATCATTTTTTTAATCCTATAAACACTTATTCCATGTCTTTTACAAACCTTCCACTAGTGTGATTGGCTCGAAAATATAAACAAACAAAATTTGTTTGTGTTCACACTAGCGCGAGTATACTGTATTTGGAAAAAGAATAGCGTGCTGGTTCCTAGAGAAAGCCCGCAAAAATAAAGCAGATTGAAGGCAAAATTCACACCACCTATTTCCTTTCAAATTATTTTCATCAAAATACGAAATTAAATCATTAACACGAGGACTGTTCATTTTTCAATTCTAGTTCCTCAAAAATATGAGTCTTATGAGTTACATAATTCATACTTTTATACTGTTGACACATTCATAATCCGTAAACATCATCTAGTATAATCCGAAGAGAACTTTTATGTCAGCACTTTTTATATCTTATCTTCTAATCCTATGAAACGACAATCATATTTAATTTTCCTATCTTGTACGCTTAGCTCTGTAATTAATTCCTTACTTAACAGAATGCGGAACTCCAACTTCTGAATTCCATAATAATGAAAAGTTATTCATAGTTTAGAATTACGAAATTGATGTTGAAAGGGTTCGTGTTGTGTGGGATGACAAATAAATCTTTCGTTTCATAGAACCGAGCAAGGTATAAAAATAAATTCAGATTATAAACGCGATATGCAGGTACTTTTACATTCGGAACGGATTTGAAATGTGCACGAACGTTCAGGGCAATTCAGAAGTTTATTTATTACTCATACGTTTGAAACTGCAGAGTGTGCAGAAATTCCAGTTCATCCTATGAATTTGCATTGCTGTATCTATCAGATTCGATTAAAGTTATATCAATTTTTCATCAAACTTCGAATTGTGTTTGCCTTTGCTTGATAGAAATCCTTTATACACTCAATTAAATACACATATACAGGCTGTCCCAGAAGTCGACGTCAAGCCGGAATCGGGTAACAGGCTGAGTCACAGTAATCATCAGAAAAATATTTAAAAAAATCTAAGTCGTGTACTTTTCAAATAATATTGCATTTTTTGTTATTCAAGAAAATGCACACCCTGTGATGATTTTTGAACTCCTGTTGCTACAATTGTTTACTTTCTTCAAATTTAAGTTTTCTTATGTTATCCAGAATAGTGCTTTTGTAACCTGTGATTTTCAATTCTAAGCCAATACTTCCAGTTTGGAAAATAAAGTCACTTTTGGCCGAACCAAGTATTCAGAATTAATATTTCGCGCAAATTTAACTGATTGTACTGGAAAAAAACTGTACTATATCAGTTTGGCAAATTACTTTGAAAGTTAGCGCATTTAGAAGGGATTCTAAAATGGTATAACACTTATATATATATATATATATATATATATATATATATATATATATGCAGGGTAGCATTAGCTATCGGGGCGTGACGACCCCGCATACCCGAGTCATCCAGAGCCTCAGGTCAGCATCCTGAGGCTCTGCAGAATATATCGCTCCTATCACTAGAAGCCAGAATCAGGGCGGTAGGGGACAGCGGGCTGGTCCTCTTCGGAACCGTCTGGAGGCAGAGCCCGATGGGGTCAGCTGTGGTGCAAGCGGCGCAGCCCCCCGAGATGGCACCGTAAGCCAGGATCTCGTTTCACGGAATATGGAAGGAAGCTCAAGTTTGGACGAGAGAGGATCTCGTCCCACGGGAGTTTCAAATAGGCGAGATGCGAGAACGCGATGGACGGAGGAGGACAACATCCTTATAATGCGCGTTCATTTTATAGCGAAGGAAATGCAACCAAGAACAGGAAAGACATACAGAGAGCTACTTACAGAATTATGGAATGACACCAACCCGCAGAGACCATCGTACGCCAACCTTCTGGCAAATAGAGTCAGGTGGCTTCTTGAAAGGGAAAAGTTCTCCACCACTGAACTTGACACCATTGCTCAAAGTTATATCCCGCGTGGTGCCCCTATAAATGCAGAGCCTGATGAAGAAACACGAATGGAAACCAGATCACATATCCGAATGAGCGTACAACCATCCAGGCTAGAACGTAATTATTACCGAAACCTCCAGAAATACTCAGGACTTTCTCCGAGTAAAAGGGCAAACATCCCAAGAATGAAGCAATCCAAAGAAATGCTAGAGTGTGTCCAAAAAATCAACAGGATAATGGAGAGATACATCGATGTAACCGCCACACTGAGAGAGGTGGTCGACTGCGTATACGCTGGAGCAATCACAGTATGCGAAGATCTCAAAATAAGCATAAGCGGGGCCCAACCAACTCGCCGTCAAGAAATGATACCACCATGGAAAATGAGGCTGGAAAAGAAAATTAGGATTATAAGAAAAAGAATTGGCACCTTACATACTTACCTCAATACAGAAATACCGTCCAACAGGATCATGAAGGGAGTACGGCAGATCGCATCAGAAGCACGTATTAGAACAAATGGCTCGAACCAAATTCTCGCAGAGCAGATGATGGTGGTCCTCGACAAGCTGAAACAGAAGGTGAAAGCGTTAGGAAACCGCATACAAAGGTACAACGAAAGAGTAAAGAGGTATAGCAACAACCAGCTGTACTACAAAAATCCTAAAGAGTTCTTCCGCAAGCTTGAGAACGCAAACAACACGGAAGGAGTGAACCCAGATGAGAGAGAAATGTTTGAAGTCTGGAAGGGAATTTGGGAGCGAAGGGAGACTCATGATGATGGGGCTTTCTGGATAAAAGACGCTGAGAAGGAGGCAGGAAACTACACCATGGAAGATCTCGAAATTATGGAGGAAGACATATCATCCGTCCTTAAGAACTCAAATAACTGGGCTGCTCCAGGATCTGACAAACTCCATAATTACTGGTGGAAAAACTTCAAGGCCACTCACCATAAATTGGCCAAATTTTTTCAGAGAGCGTTGGCGGAACCCTCCATCATACCAGAGTTTTTCACTTTGGGGGTCACCCATATGCTTCCAAAAGGAAACACCAGTCCTGACCCCAAGGCTTATCGACCCATTACATGTCTTCCTACTGTCTATAAGATACTCACAGGAATAATCACCAAACATCTGTGGAAGCATGTAAGCAAGTACAAGATCCTTGCACGAGAGCAGAATGGCTGCAGAAGAGGTGCCCAAGGCTGCAAGGAGTTGTTAACCATCGATCATCTTATAACCAAACAGGCAAGGAAGAAGTTAAGGAATATCTCGGTCGCATGGGTCGACTACAAAAAGGCTTTCGACTCGGTCCCGCACTCCTGGCTTCTTAAAGTTCTGAAACTCTACGGTGTATCTGGAAACATTATAGGCTTACTAGAACATCTGATGACAACCTGGAGGACGAACTTAACATTCGGCAAAATAATAACACCAGAGATAAGAATCTTAACTGGCATCTTCCAAGGGGATAAACTCAGCACCCTCTGGTTTTGTCTAGCTTTAAACCTCCTCAGTAGGCTGCTCAACAACAACCGATACGGATACCTTGTGGACGACAGGTCAAACATCAAAATTACTCATCAACTGTATATAGATGACCTCAAGCTATATGCCGCGAATGAGGAGCAACTGAGGAGCCTTCTTGGGATAGTGACATCTTTCACACAAACCATCAGAATGGAGATGGGGCTGGACAAATGTGCCTCATTACACGTCAAGAGAGGAAAGTTGACACAAGGGGGAGAAATGCTTATTCAAGATGAGGTGACTATACAAGAACTAAGCCCAGAAGAATCATATAAGTACCTGGGTATACAACAAGCATTGGAGATAAGAACATCAAAACAGAAAGAAGATTTCAAAAATAAATTTTTTGCTAGAATAAAAAAAACCCTCCGCAGTAAACTGAACTCCAAGGCAATGTTTACGGCAATCAATACATGGGCAATTCCAAGTATAGCCTACTCTTTCGGCGTGATCAGGTGGTCAAGCACAGAGTTGAAGGCGATTGACACACATGTGCGAGTCCTAATGTCTAAATACGGCATCCACCATCCCCATGCATCGGTGATCAGACTTTACATGCCTAGGCACCAAGGAGGAAGGGGTTTGCGAAATGTTGAAAAGGCCCACAATAAAGCGGTAACTGAACTCAGAGAATATTTCCACTCAAAAAACTTACCGTTCTTTCAATCAATATGCCAGGAAGACCGCAACATCACGGCTTTAAATCTGGCAAGCAGAAATAACCCACCACAGACGCCATCATCTGAACAACTACTGGAGGAATGGCACGGAAAACCCTTACATGGCAGGTATCCGGAGGCACTGAAAGAAAATAGAGTTAATAGAGAGCAGTCACTAACTTACCTTAAATCCGGTTATTTATTCCCAGAAACCGAGGGATGTCTCATCGCAATCCAAGATCAGGTAGTGCCAACAAGAGCGTACCTGAAACATATAGCCAAAAAGAACATACCGACTGACAGATGCCGGAAATGCTGCCAAGCCTTGGAGTCTATACAACATGTGACATCCTCATGCCCCATTCTTGCACCCAGGGAGTACACCCAGCGGCATAATGCTACGGCAAAAATCTTTCACCAAGCCATTGCCATGAAAGTAGGACTTATACTTACCTCTCGAAGGGTACACGAATACTTACCCAAGCCGATACTTGAAAACAGTCAGTTCCAACTCTACTGGGACAACCCGATAATAACGGATAGATCGGTGCCGCACAACAGGCCCGACATCGTGATCTTTGATAAAGGAAACCGCAAAGCAACAATCATTGATATAACCGTCCCGGCAGATGATAACATAAGTAGAGCGTACACGGAGAAACTAACAAAGTACCACGACCTGGCTTTTGAAATAAAAGAGATACACCAGCTAAGAACGGTAAAGATTCTGCCCCTGATAATCTCCACGAATGGATTGGTTGAGAGCCACCTGGCAGAAAATACGGAACTCCTTGAACTGGATCAGGAGTTGATAAGTAAAGCTCAGAAGGAGGTGATCCTCTGGACAACAAGAATTGTTAGAATGTTCCTTACAGCTGCCTAGAAGGTCCTTGGTCGTTAAGACCCGGACCTTCTAGAGGAAACTCCCATAATGGTGATTATTAAAAAAAAAAAAAAAAATATATATATATTATTTCTTAGATCGGTCAAAAAAAGGTCTTTCTTAAAGAAACACAGTTTCGAACAGTTTCTTCGAACTTTCTAAAAATGATTCAAGTGCATCCAAAACTTTGAGAATTTGGTTTGAATGAGATGGGGTGAGTCCTTTCATAAAGTAAAAGTGATACAAATAGTGACGCCACTATTTGGTATTGGCACAGGCAATACAGATCAGTACGCTACGCCCCTTGGTCTACTGCGCATCTTACCGTATTTGATCGTGTTATTTGTGCTCTTACGACTTTTGGCTTCGTTCATTAGATTTGTTTGCTTGTGATTTGGATAGTTTTGATCTCTTTACGACGAACTTTGATTTTACCGGGACTAACCTATGATTGTGTATTGCCATCATGTCTGTGTATAACACACAGGAATATGCCAACATGCACCTCATTTATGGTGAATGCAGATGTAACGCTAAAGCAGCTTCGAGAATGTATCTCGAGAGATACTCTAATGCTGGTCGTTATCCAGATCATCGAGTTTTTACGAATGTCCACCGTCTAATCTTCACAGCGGGCCGATTTACAAAGTGCATGGCGAAGGAAGAATTTCCTTACCTTACGACGATATTGAGCTCCAAGCAATTGAGGAAGATCCAAGTACTTCGCTATGTGAAATTCAGCGAAGCACAGGAGTGCCCAAAAGTACAGCTCACCGACTATTGAAAAAACATAAGCTCCGCGCATGTACAGCGAGTACTCTGTACTTCTATATTCGTTTAAAGCTCCTTAATAAAATGATTTCAGTGAACGATATCAAGTATGATCTATTAAGAATAATACCGAATGAAATTTCGAAATTATTAATAGTTGGTTTCAAGAAACTTAATATTTAAATTACATGATGTAATTGATTTTAACACATCAAAATAAATACTCCACTTAATTCTTGGCAATAACACAGTCTTCTATAAAATTCGTTCCTAACTTTGTTTAATGTTTGTGTTGAAATATTCCGCATTGCTATTGTAAACCTTTCTTTGAGATCTGCGATGCTCGTCGACTGCGTTGCATAAACATTATTCTTGAGATAACCCCCACAGAAAAAACCAACGGCGTAAGTTCTAGCGATATAGCTGGCCACTCAATAGTACCTCTTCGTCCAATCCATTTATTGGAAAAGATTGCATTTAAATGAGTTCTGACCATTGAAACATAATGGGATAGGGCTCCATCCTGCTGGAACCAGACATTTTCATTCTAATATCTGTATGTGGGTTTGTGAAAAATACTGAAATCATGGTGAATTATCTAGTCTTGTTATAGTGAGGTCAAGAAAATTGATGATGTGGTTCTTTTTTTCTTGGATTCTTAATTTGATGTTAGCATGGAGTTTATTAATAAAATTCGTGAAGATATGTAGTTGTCGGTCGGTGCCTTTGAAACAACAAAGAATATCATCTACATACCTATACCAAGCTTATCGGATTCAGGTGTATTTCTGATTCTAAATCATCCATGAAAATTTCAGCTAAAATTGAACTGAGTGGATTTCCCATTATTGGACCTTTGCTAGAAATATAGATTATTCTGTTGAATTGAAAATAATTTGGTTCAAGACATATTTTGAGGCAATTAAAAAGATCGTTCATTTTGATGGGGTTGGTGTTATTTTTCGTCAAGAGTTATTTTACGATTTGTATTGTTTCTATTGGAGATATACTAGAGAATAAATGTTGTGCATCAAAAGAAATTAATCTAGAATTTTTAGGCAATTGGCGTCAATTTATTGATTGAAAATAATATTAACCACATCAAAATGAATGATTATTTAAATATTTGAATATTTACAGATATATTCTGTTAGCCTTCTACATATTTAATTTCAAAAAATTACATTGAATATTATAACTTCAGGAATTAAATCAATGTCATATAAGTACTACTTATATCAAACTACATATAAAATAAACATTCATTATAAGACATCCAAATGAGATAACAAAATCCAATAAATATAAAGTGTTAACGAAAATACTATAAATTAAATATTTTGAGTAGACAAAATTTTGTTTCTGTTCATCCCTCTTATCAGAACAGATATCCTTCAAAAATGTTCAACACAATCTTAAGAATTTCATCATAAAACTATCCTACTTAGAATATTCAATATAATTGGATATCTAAGTAATTTAAAAAAATTTCATTGAATATTATAACTTCAGGAATTAAATCAATGTCATATAAGTACTACTTATATCAAACGACATATAAAATAAACATTTAGTATAAGCCATCCAAATGAGATAACAAAATCCAATAAATATAAAGTGTTAACGAAAATCCTATAAATTAAATATTTTGAATAGACAAAATTTTGATTCTGCTCATCCCTTTTATCAGAACAGATATCCTTCAAAAATGTTTATTAACACAATATTAAGAATTTCATCATAAAACTATCCTACTTAGAATATTCAATATAATCGGATATCTAAGTTACTTTTTAGAAAATCTCAAGATATGTAAAAACATTACTGAAAAACAAGTTTTAAGAGAGACTTTGCTTCGTCAGTACTCAATCGTATTCAATGAAATATAACATCAAACAACAAAAAATGTTTATTTACCTTTAACAATTCAGAAAGCGTCTTCGCAAATGAATAGTGAACGTTTAAATATAGTGTAACCTTGGCTCGAAATAAATATTTCTGTGATTTACCATTGATCTTAAAGATTGAAAGGCAATTTAACGGCCTCTGTTATAGCACAAGGACCATCTGTATAAAGAATGTTAAGTAAACCAAATAATTATATATTATGAATAAAATAAAATGAATGGAGGTTTAAACTTGATAGAAGGTATATAAAATTATTTAAATATTTTAATATTTACAGATATATTCTGTTAGCCTTCTACATATTTAATTTCACAAATATATATTTAATATTATAACTTCAGGAATTAAATTAATGTCATATAAGTACCACTCTTATCAAACGACATATAAAATAAACATTCATTATAAGACATCCAAATGAGATAACAAAATCCAATAAATATAAATTGTCAACAAAAATCCTATAAATTAAATATTTTGAGTAGACAAAATTTTGTTTCTGAAGTTGTAATATTGAATATAATTTTTTGAAATTAAATATATAGTAAAATTATGATGAAATTCTAAAGATTATCTTAAACATTTTTGAATTATGTATATCTATTTTCATAAGAGGGATGAGCAGAAACAAAATTTCGTCTACTCAAAATATTTAATTTATAGGATTTTTGTTAACAATTTATATTTATTGGACTTTTTTATCGCATTTGGATGTCTTGAAATGTATGTTTATTTTATATGTTGTCTGATATAAGTAGTACTTATATGACATTAATTTAATTCCCTAAGTTATAATATTAAATATAATTTCTTGAAATTAAATATGTAAAAGGCTAAAAGAATACATCTGTAAATATAAAAATATTTAAATAATTTTATATACCTTCTATCAAGTATAAACCTCCATTTATTTTATTTTATTGAAGTAAATGATATTCTTGATTGCCTCGAAATATGTCTTGAACAAAATTATTTTCAATTTAACGGAACGATCTATATTTCTAAGAAAGGTTTAATAATGGGAAATCAGTTCCATTTCAGCTGAAATTTTCATGGATGATTTAGAATCAAAAATACACCTAAATCCGATAAGCAAATACTTCCTTTGTTGGTATAGATATGTAGCTGATATTCTTTGTTGTTTCGAAGGCAGAGACCGACAACATATCTTCACGAATTTTATTAATAAACTCCATCAAAAAATCAAATTCACAATCGGAGAAGAAAAGAACCCCAGCATTCATTTTCTTGACCTCACTGTAACAAGACTAGATAATTCACATGATTGCAATATTTTTCACAGACCCACACATACAGATATTACAATTCATAATCAACCCATCAACCAAAAGATTTCAGCATATAATAGTTTTATTCATAGACTATTGAAAGTCCCTCTGAATTCAGGTAATTTTTTCAAAGAATTAAATATTATTAAACAGATATCTTCAAACAGTGGTTACAACCCCTTTTTTATAGACAAAATGGTAGTTTACCCACTGAAGGCTATTCGATATAAAGTTGATATAACCACAATGAAAACTATCTATTTTGCAAATTTTCAGTCACTTCTATCTTACGGCATTATATTTTGGGGTTCCGGTTCATCAGTAGATTTTTTCAACTCAAAAATTAGCAATCAGGACTAACTTCAATATGAAATTTAGGTCATGTAGGAACTACTTTAAGGCTAACAATGTTTTAACTCTTTCAGGTCTTTATTTCTACAGAGTTTTGCTATTTTTGCGAAAACATCATTATCACGTTGAGAGTTATAAAAATAAAAATTTCACTAGAAGAGTTCAAGAATACTTTTTCCCGATTCATAAATATTCCTATACTGAAAAAACACACTTTTATGAGTATTAAATTGTATAATCTCCTACCGAAAGATATTCGGGACATATCAGATTACAATCGATTTCGTGAGACTGTTTTTCTGTTTATATTGAATTCTGAACCATACTCATTTGCAGAATTTAAAGACTTAGAAATAAATATTATTATTATCCAATAAACAAAAATACAAAAGAAAATAATGGCCTTAAATCTCATGTACCCAATCATAAAAGAGGACAATACACAGAAATATTTTTCGTTATCTTATGTTAATGGATTATCTGAAAATATTGCAAAACATTTGAAAAATAGTTTAGTTACAATGCACTTTTTAAAATCATCAATAATCTTAGTACTTATATAAAAAACAGGATCGAACAAAAAAAGAAAATAAATCTGGAGTCTACAAATTGACTTGCAACGATTACCCCTTAGTATATATTGGCCAGATAGGTAGATCATTCAAGAAAAGAATCCAAGAACCCCAAAGAAGTTACATATCGGATTCCGTACATTCGACATAAGCTGATCATCTCAAGAAATTCAGGCATAATTTCAATAATAACTATGAAATTATCCACACCGAAAGCAAAAGTTCTAGATCAACACTAGAATAGAATATTTGGAAATCAACAGGTACAACTCCCTTAAAATCCTTTTGAACGAACAAACAGGTGACTTGTTTTTAACAATATTTTGTGACTTACTTAACTGTATTTAAACACTGTTATGCTAGACATCATCAGTCAGTAGGATGTAGATACCTGAAGAAGCCACACCGTGGTGAAACAATTGTTGCTAATTAATAAAATGAGGAAATATTATTAATCGTTTCATTTAATTTTCATCAAGTAAGAACCGATTCAAAAAAAAAAAATCTTTAAGTATTACAATGGAAATATACCTTTATTGTTTACGTGTTGCGTATTAAAAATATTTCCTCATTCCACGTGAATTACCCGTAATTTCTTCCAATTTGTCACCCTGTCTCGAATGTACTACCTCTCTCCACTACGTAATTCCACTTCGTTAAATTTTATCGACTCTAGCTAATGAAGGAAAATTTCTTATTTCCAACTGAACGAAATATCTAGCCATAAAACTGATTAGCCTAGACATCCAGTCTCCATAAAAATAACATTGTGGATATATTCAGGTCGTCAATATCACAAGATCACTGCGAAACAATCTCCAGGAAATCGTTTGACGAATGGTTGGCGTTAGTTATAAATCCAGATTTTCAGTTTTGTGATCTTCTCGAGCAAACAGAGTAGCTGTGCAGTCCGTACAAACAACGAGGCTACCAGTTTGAATATCTGGAAGTTGAATGTGTTCAAATGTAAACAAAAGAGGCATCATGGTGGAGGAGGAAGTTCTGGCCCAGTAGTTTATTAGAATCGTAGTCACGACGTCCAAGCCACGAGCGAGCGGGCAAAAAAATGAACGTTTTAAAAATGCCCAAGTTCGAATTTTTGGCGTTTGAGTGTTGAAGAAAGTGAAAGTGATTTAGAATGGATTTTGTGTGAAAAATCATATTTTGTAGAGTAATTGAAGGTTTAAATATCGCCAAACGTTACTAAAGATATATTATTTCAACGTGTAAATCATATGATCTGGGGGTTAATTAATTTCATTTCGTTGACACGTCTGTTATTCGCTTACAACATTTTCGTATTCATTCTACACTATGGTATGAAATGCCTTCTTGTTCCCTTAGAACTGTATCGCTTTTTACCGGTCTTCTCAGAGTTTATAATCTTATTATAGTTAAGTGCAAATATTAATATCATTACTTACTCCAAAACCTATTAGCCAAGGAAAAAATTCAAAAAATATAAATGTAAAAACTCCACTTCTTCAAAATCAGTATACTAGTTTTACATACATCCCTGCTCATGAAAGACTCTAGCCGGATATTCCGTAAATTTTCCACAAAACGTCGGGACAGATCCATTTCTATTTAGAGAGTTGATATCTTCAGATTGCAAATTTGTGTGTGTTCGATCATCCCTCTGAGCGAGGTGGAGAGTCCCTCAAGCGTATTGAATGGTAATAGGAGTCGAGTGATACATTAATTTAAAGGTTTTGCAATTCAATTCATAAATATACTGAAAAATTTCTGATTAGTTCGTTTCGGTAGAAAAAACTGATTGGTAGTGATGAGTGAAGTGCTTTACGTGGTCGAGTTTCTGAACGAACAAGTATTGAGATGTTGAAATCGTTTGCTTTTAGATAATAGTTTTTTTTTATTCATTTTTTTCATCAACATTTGGTTTTCCTTCGGGTATCATCAAAGGAACAACAATAAAAACAAAATTATCAACTTCAAGGAGTGTTTTTCATAATCGAAACGTTTATTTGTTATTGTCTGCTCTTTTCGAAGAATTTAAGTCAGCAGAGTTCACATTACTGCAGATATAATTGAAAAAGTCGCTTTTTATCCCAAATATAATGAAAATATTAGGCAAACAGCGACATTTTTTGAAGAATGAAATTGAAACAATGTCAGTTATTCAACTGTGATCAAATTAATTTCAAAATTCATGAACACTGGGTCTGCTGCTAACATAACATGTGGAAATTATCAGTGTCGAAGCTGCCAAAGATGAATTGAATCCTTCGTTAAGTACCTGAAAGTTCTGCAAACAAGTGTCCTAGAGAAATATTATTTCCAACCCTGTAAGATACACCTAGTCCAAGAACTTCATGAAGATAATTCTGACCGGTGATTACAATATTGTAAACAGATATGTAAAAAGATTTTGAATTATCCTAATTTTTTATATTCGATATTCTTCTCTGATAAATGCTCATTTTTTCTAAAGGGTAATATCAAGAGGCATAAACTGCAGAAACGGGAGTGATTCAAATACTATAATTCTGAGAGAACAACACACATTATCTAGAAAAAGTGTCATGTCTAGAATTGTAGACAATGGTAATCGTGGATTCCTTTTACTTTCTTACAATTTACAATTTAACAAGAGAATCTTATCTCATTCTACTCCAAGATCACACTACCCAAGCATTGTAGAAATTGTAGAAAATGATCATCGAATAGAAATTTATTTTTCCAATAAAATGCTGGTCCACCATAATATAACGCCCTAGCATGTGACTTTCATCATTTTCATGAGAATTTAATGGCCTCTAAAATTTTTGAATTGGCACCACTGACTTTTTAATGAGATCATTTGAAGATTATCGTGTTTGGGATTCTACCTACATCTCTAGAAGCTCGTCATCAGAGAATAGTGTTGGCATGTAATGAAATAACACTTAAAATGTCACAAAAAGTAGGAGAAAATGTTGAAAAAAAATACAATTACATTACTGTTTATAAATGAACGGTAGGCAATTTGAACATCTTGTGAATTAAAATTTGTTCAGATACTCAACCACTTCAACCATATTCACAACGAGAATTTTACACAGACAAGAACCACAAACAGATTATTTTCGGGACATTCATAAAATAAATTACAAAACTTTAAGAATGATGTGTAACTCGACACCTATTGCCATTAAAAATTATTGAGAGGTTACGACTCCTCTTAGGGGATGATGCACACACGAGTTTGCAAGGAAAAGATGTGCCCCTCCAAAAAAATTAGACTATCCTGGAAAACTCATATTTACCAAATATTCGGCTGGATTTTCTGTGAGTGCCATCCTGTGTATTAAACTTTCTTCCCTGGTGAAACATTTTTATGAGTCTCAAAAAATTAAGTGGAGAATGGTTAAAAAATCATTGAGAGACAAAATATAGTGAATATTTAATATTTTTGTCCACAAAAATGGAAACAACTGCATTAGTATCAATAGAAATTGTTAATTATGTTGTTCCCATCAAGCCAATGTTTCGTTCTTTATACTCAAACATCAGGAAGTTTTCTGTTTTATTAGTTACTTAGTTCCTCTGCAAATCTACATGAAGAAATCGAAAATTAATAGCTGAACTTTAAAATACTATCAATGAAACAATTTTCTTGCAATCTGTACTTAGACAGCAACAGTAGAACCAATATCTCAAGTATATCACGTAGTTCAAATTGAGATCACCCTTGTAACTCGCAGAAGAAGCCATATGGAATTTTCTATAAAATTGTTGCTTTCGACCAAAAATATATTACAGTATAGATTCAGGTTATTAAATACTAATCGAGCAACAACGCTTTTCATGCCACAACAATCGTTCGAAATCAAATTAATTCATAAGACACTGAAACTTCTCAGTCTCTCAGTCTTGAATGAAGATCTGCATGACTGGCCATAGCTAGGCAAATCTTCCACCATATCTGGGTCGCTTATAAATGTACTGTACAATTAATATGCACAAGTTTCTGATAAAATCGATTCATAATATGTCTTATGCAGCGATTTCACGCCCAAAATTTCATTTGGAATGAAAAATTTAAGACATGTTCTTCGTTCGATATTTTATCCATTGTAATAATTGCCAACATACTTCAGATGAACTAACAGAATGGAGCACTGGAACAGACTAAATGATATATGACGATCAATCTCTGCGTTAGCATAGAAACTGACAAACTAGAGACAAAACAATTTTGACAATCCTTTTAGTCATACTTTAGTGATCGTTTTTTGGAATTTCTGGAAATAATATATTATATTGCTGATTGAAATCAATCAAATCTTCCTATTACCATTGGAAATTAATTTTGTAAAGAATTTATTGTCATTAATTGGGGTTAACGACTGTTAATTCCGCTTTTTCACATTCAACCAGCTTCTATTTCAAAAAAAGTGTACTACTATACAATTATAACATTGTGTCGGATTCATGGAAATGAAAATTAATTTGATTTATTGCCATCATTATCATCACATACAGACTATATCCATTCTCGAAAAATTGCGAATTCCTTGTTCCAACATAAACATCATTATATATGAAGCGTAACGATGATAAGTCGAGTTTTTTATATATTAGAATGAGCGTTCAAATACGCAATCCATTTTTATATTTAATGGAATAAAATAAGAAAATACTTAGTTTTCTATCACTTTTTATCAATTGAGTATGCAGTGACTCGAATTTCGTAATGTTTACTACATTGTCAAACAGAATAAAAGAAATGTTTCTCAATGATATATAAAATATTCGTTGAAGGCTTCGACTGCAATTTGCTTCATTCAGTTTGAGAATGTAGTATACATTACGAAACTCCAGTCTTTGTATATTCAATTAATAAAAAATGATTGAAAAATAAGTAATTTCTTATTTCATTCTATTTTAAAATGGACTTTCACAAAGTAAGGGCCTACTCTATACAATATTTATATTTAATAACACAAAATTGAAAATTTTGGCGATGATTCATTTCGATTAATATGAGAATCTATCAATTGTCAGAAGCTTGAGCAGTTCAACACTAAAAGTTACATTCCACTGATTTGAAATAATAACACTAATTAGAGTTTCTCTATAACTTTTCAAAATACGTCATTTTCTCATTCCAATCTTGTGACTTGGAAAAAGTAAGCATAGCGAAACAAAAATTGCTTTTATAAGACAAATATAATTTCCTCTTACAGTAAAGCAGCTCTATAGTATATTTTTTTTCATTACATCATTATTTGGGTGCCTGTTAAAATAATAACTGTTGATTAATGCTGAAAACATACTTCACTTCTATTTTTAACATTCGCCATCTACAAAGAGGTACCATTGCTAAAATTGCCACAAAATATCAAAACTAAACTCAATTAGAAATTAAAACATGTCACGACATTTATAATATTTCAAATAATACCTACATATCGGGTGTTTTTTTTAGAGTGATAGGGATAACTGTGATTTGACAGGAGGTAGAAGCCATGTTGTTTTGACATTTCTATTCAGTAGGCATTGACAAATTATCATGAAAAGACTCACGCCTCAACAACCTTTACAAATTGTTGGAATTTATTTTCAAAATCAGTGTTCTATTCGCTGAACTTATAGAGCACTTCGTTAAATTTATGGTTCACATAATCGTCCATCAGAGCAGCTTATTCGTCGAACTATCGATAGATTTCGAACAATATTTTCTCTACTTGATGCAACAGCAACAACAAGACAAAGAACTGTACGTATAGAAGAAAATATTGCTGATGTAAGTCATAGTGTTAATGATTATCCAGATTTGTCTATTCGTCGACGTTCACAACAAGTTGGACTTTGTGTATCCACCACATGGAAAATTTTGCGTAAAGATCTTAGTCTACACCCATACAAGATCCAACTGATTCAAGAACTTAAGCCATTTGACCATAATAGGGGTCGTTTGTTTGCTGATTGGGTCCTAGAACAGCTTGAAGTTGATCCACTTTTTTATCGTAAAATTGTGTTTAGTGACGAAGCTCATTTCTGTTTGAACGGCTGTGTAAACAAGCAAAATTGCCCTATATGGTGTAAAAACAATCCTCAAGAAGTTCTACAGGTTCCATTGCATCCTGAAAAATTCACTGTATGGTATGCTTTACACGCTGGAGGCATCATCGGTCCACATTTCTTTAAAACCGATGCCGGAGCTACTGTTACAGTGAATGGTGCTCGTTACAGATCGATGATCAATGATTATTTGTTTCAAAATTTGAATGGTGTCGACCCAGAAGTGTTTTGGTTCAACAAGATGGTGCTACACCTCATGCTGCTACCGTAACAATTCATTTATTAAAATGAAGATTTGGCGATAACATTTTTTCGAGAAATGGTCCAATTAATTGGCCCCAAGATCATGTGACATAGCTCCACTGGATTATTTTCTTTGGGGTTATGTCAAGTCATTGGTTTGTGCTGATAAACCAGAAACAATATACGCTTGGGAGGCCAACATAACTCGTGTTATTGATGTAATGAGGCCTGAATTACTCGAAAAAGTGGTCTGGTCGAATGCAGTTCCTCAGAGATAGTCGTGGTGAACATATGCCGGAAGTTATTTTTAAAACATGAATATCATAAAATTATCTTTCAAATAGAGAAAAAAATTTGGCTTCAATCTTAATTTAAATGTGTTTTATTTCAATTCGAATTTGTAACACTCTAAAAAAACACCCGATATTTAAACTATAGCCTGGTGCTCGTAAAATATTCCAGATTACAAAACTGGTATTATTATAAATTAAAACGAAATATGAACCGGATGAAACATTCATGTTTATTTCGGTGTTCATTTCCTACAGGAAATAGGACAATATGACCGGCAACTTTATTGAATAATAAGCCAGTAAAAAGTATTGACCGTATATGATATATCACGAGAATCATATTTGAAATATCTGCGTTACTCTGAATTAACAGTACGAGTATGATGAAAATAGTTGATCTTATTGTGAATTCGTTCACGTGTGATGGTGATGTCATGATTGTATTAAGCAAATTGTTTACAGGCATGAATTATTCATTAATCAATACCCAAACTTACGAAGAATGCATAAATGTTACGATTGACCTTTTGTTATGAATGATGACACTCAAAAAAATGATTTCAACTATCTCCTATTGATTTTATTCTTATTTAGAAAACATCTATAAGCGTAAATATTTGAAATACAGGATTCTATCAAAACAGAAACCATATTTGTGTGTCAATTTTTGAGAATATATAATAGATGTATACAGAGTGTCTACTTTTGATAGGGCCAGACTTCAAGGATAGATCGTACAATTTATTTGCAGCAAAAAATGTCATTTAACACATGGTCGAAATGTTGATGATTATTCTTCAATTTAACATTTTTTTATTTAAAATATTTAAATTTTTTCCATGAAATCAATGATACTTCAGTTATCCTTGTAACCTCATCAAATTTAACCACACATCTGGAAACGACATTAAATGTGCTGCAAGATAAGAAGTTCTGTATGCCAAAAAATTCTCATTGTGGGCGTGGTAAGGGGACGAAACTCACGATTTTGAAGTGAACAAAATCAGTCATACTTCTCCAATGGTTTTATTGATGAAAAATTATTAATTATGAACATGTTTTCTTTTCAGCAAAAAATACCTCAGTGTGCTTTCGAATGGCATATTAACTTTATATAACTTTTGTGCTTACTATCATAATATCATGGCTAAGAAGTTAATAACGAAAAGTTGAAATCTTGAAGCTTTTTATGATTGAATATCAAAGTAATTCTCATAGAATACATTTTACGAAAAAATGTGAAGAAAACGGACTACCACTAATTATAACAATTATTCAAAATGTCTAACGTCTTGTTCAATACATTTCACACATCGTTTTCACATTGAATCTGCAACACTGCAAAGTTCACAACGTTTCTGACGCATTTCTACACAACACAATTTTATTCATTCGATCAGATCCACTCGAGTCTGAACATGAATTTGATATACTTTTCTTTCAAGGTGTTCCAAACATAAAAATACAAAGGCGTAAGGTCAGGACCCACTGGTGGCCATCTCACCGGACTGTACCTTCCAATTCATTGCACCCCAAAAATTAATTCATTAAGTCCCATACATTCCGGCTATTATGAGCTGGGCATCCATTTGAAACCAGACATTTTGTCTGTTAGCCAGGGGCATTTCATCCAATATGTCTGTGAAGATGCTGTGGATTATTTTAATGAATTCTTCAGCGTTGAGGCGATCAAGAAGTATAACTGGTTCGAAAAGTTCACCTCTCATGACTCCCAACCAGACGTTGACCCCTAACTCATGTTGTAAATGTGAAACAATGTCAAATGGAGGTTTTCTGTCTACCATACATGGTTATTTCGCAAATTTATCATAACCGATTTCTTGAAGGTGACCTCATCAGTCCCTAATATCCTATCGCCCCCCCACTCTCCTAACTTATTCAAGTACCACCTACAAAATGTTAGTCTTGTCTGAGCATCTACAGGTTACAGATCTTGCACCTTTATCGAATGATATGGATGTAACTTTTTTTTTGAAATCTCAATGTACAGTCAATTTGACGAGTACTTGTTGTAGGTCCTTCCGGACCGCTTGAAGTTCAGCAGGTGCATGCTGGCATTGCTGACTATTTCTAGTACCTTCTCTGATTCGGAAACCACTAAATGAGTCTGTTTCAACTAATCGCCTGAACACTTATACAAATCTCTTCCTATTTGGTTGTCGTCTGTTGGGAAAACGAAAACCGTACATACTTTCGAACCGCTGCGCGAGCATTTCCATTCACAAATCCATAAATGATCCATAACATAAAAAAGGAGGATGCAACACTTATCAGCAATTATAGACCGATTTCTATTCTTTCTAATTTCTCCAAGCTGTTCGAGATCATTTTGTTCAATTTCATATATCCTAATATACTAAGGTTAAATATAGGGTTAGTATGGAGCAGCATTATTTTATGTCTCGGAGATCTTGCATGTCTAACCTTGTTACCTTTTCAGAATTTGTCCTGAAAAGTTTGGATGACGCTACAAAGGTGGATGTCGTATACACCGATTTTACGAAAGCATTTGATTGAATAAATCATAAGATCATGTTGAAAAAGTTGAAGACCAGATGGAGTTTTTCAGACGATTTGGTATTGTTGATTGAATCTTATTTGTTCGACAGACGCCAGTTTGTTAGTTTCGAAGGGCACTCTTCTTCTGAGTTTGTGGCGGGATCTAGTGTACCGCAGGGCTCTAATTTGGGCCCGCTTCTGTTTCTGCTTTTTGTGGATGATGTGATGGACTCCATTGGTTCTCGTAAACTCATGTATGCCAATGATTTGAAAATATTTGGTAAAATGAAGACCGTTAATGATTGTATCAACTTACAGATGGGACTCAGTGCCGTTTCAGATTGGTGTGCGGCGAACAGATTGAGCTTAAATGTTGAGAAGTGCAATGTTGTTACATATAGTAGGAAGATCCATAATGTATACTTTGATTATACCATTGGTGAATCTGCTTTGAGTAGGGTTGAGGAGATTAGGGATCTTGGCCTTATATTCGACCAGCGTTTAACTTTCGTTCCTCATATCCCCTCTGCTTTATCTTCTGCTTTCAAGGTGTTTGGTTTTATTGTGCGCAATGCTAGATACTTTGTGAATACTGGAACACTTCTAAAATTATTAGACTTTAAAAGCAGAATGGTTTTTGGGCTGTATTATTTGGAACCCTATCTATGATTCCCATCGTCGCCATTTAGAATATGTGGAACGGAAATTTCTAAATATTTAGTTTGAGGGGAAGATGGTCTCTACCCAGTGAGGGGCCTCGATCAGATCATTTTGTTGGATAGGTTCGGAGTCAAAATCAGTTTTAAGCTATTATTCCTGAAGTTTCTTCGCAACCTTTTGCATGGGAACAAAGATTGTCCTGACCTTCTTGCATCTGTGAATTTTCTGGTTCCGAGGTTGCATTCTAGATCCAATCATGTATTTTACTTGAGTACCTCTTAAACGAATTCTCTTATTCAGTCACCTATAAGGCATATGTGTTCGCTGTGCAATGAGATGAGATGATTTCTGGTTGTTGCGATAGTGTTGTGTTAGTTTTGCTTTAGTAATAGGGAGGTTTTTGAAGTATTCACTTGATTAAAACGAAGTGTTATGATTGGTTTAGGAATATTTTGGTGTTTGGGATTAAAAGTGTTTTGGTGTTTAGACTTTGTTCCACCTTTGTATTTATTTTTCTTGATATTAATTATTTTTTGATATGTAATATTAGTTGTAATATTTTCTGTAACTGTGTATATACCTGTAGAAAATAAAGAAACTTTTATTATTATAACTGTCAGATATTAACTTCAATCAATACTTTGATATTCAATCATGAGGAGCTTCAAGATAAAGCAAAATTTGATTTGGAATATTTCGACTTTTCATTGTTATCTTCTTAACCATGATATTATGGCAGAAGACAAGCAGCTACCACAAATGTTGATATGTCATTAGAAAGCACACTAAATGAGGTATTTTTTGCTGAAAAGAAACCATGCCTATAATTATCAATTTTTCCTTAGATAAAATCATTGTAGAAATATGACTGATTTTGTTCACTCCAGAATCCTGATATTCATCTCCTTACCACGCCCGCTATGAGAATTTTTTGGCACACAGAACTTCTCATCTTGTAGCAAATTCGATGCTGTTTCTAGATATGTTGTCAAATTTGATGAGGCTACAAGGAAAACTTGTAGTATAATTAATTTTATGTAAAAACTTGAAATATTTCTTGAAGTCGAGAATAATAACCATCAACATTTCGACCAATTTTTTTATGACATTTTTTGTTGCAATAAACTTTTTAATCTCCCCTTGAAGTTTGGCTGTTTTAAAAGCTGACACTCTGTATATTCCATAGGATAAATATTAGAATTAATCAAATGTCAGGGAAAAACTGTTTCCATCAAATTACATGAAA
This sequence comes from Megalocaria dilatata, assembly GCA_034642435.1. Lineage (NCBI taxonomy): Eukaryota > Metazoa > Arthropoda > Insecta > Coleoptera > Coccinellidae > Megalocaria > Megalocaria dilatata. Next base: position 48,682,900 of record CM067855.1, read on the forward strand.
AATGAAAATATCCACCATTTAAGAATTGAAGAATTCCTTAATTGAGAAAAAATATATTCAAATGTAAATATGAATTTATATAAAATGGTATTTCATTCTCTTGGTAAGAATCAACATTTATATCCAAGAGTATTAATAAAAATTGAACTTACAGAAGAGATGAGTTGGTGTGTGAAATACTGAACACACAAGGACGTTATACTTGAGATAATATTACAGAATATATTTCACTTTCAAAGTAGACAACCCATGACACGGTATAAATCTTCAGCCACAGATGTGGACAAGTTAATGTTAGTTTTTCTTCAGAAAAGATTTGCTCGTTTTCAATTTATTTTCTAATAAAAATTTCTAGAATCAGGGAACACACATATCCAACATTTTCCAATAGATAATAAATATATTTTCAATTTCTTCACCTAAATGCCAAATTTGTTTTCGATCGGATCGTTATATTCAAAATTATTGGGATAAATGAGAAAGAGCTTTAGTGAATAATTGCGAAAGCATTGGACCGATTTTGCTCCTTAACTTACCCTAAATATTTATACTCCATACGTACCCTGAAAATTTCATATCTCTTTTTATTCGAGAGTTAGGGTGTTCACGGACGAAACGGCTGGACAGAATTATTTTTGACCTCAGATTCTTAGAAAGTCCAACCTTTTTTGTAAGAACATTTTCGGCTTAAAATTCGAGAATTGCAGACATTGAAGCAAGCAGTTCAACCCATTTTCAAAACAGTTTCGAAAATGGGTTGAAACCCGAAATATATATGTCAATAATATAAATTGAATTTTTGTGAAACTTAAGCTAAGTACAATTGTCTACCTTATTAATATCGAAAATGAAATGAATGGAGTATGCGATTGGCTCTAGGTGAAACATTATAACAATTTTATTTAAAAAATTTAGACAGTTTTTATATTTCATATAAAAGGTTTAAGCAGTGGGATCTCGAATGATCTTCATATAATGGTAGAATGGACGTATCCAATACGAAAATGTTGTGAAACGTAAGGTTTTCTCGTTACGTTTATGGAACCCCATTTAATATTATCTGATGTGCATTGAAAAAAATTTTTGAAGCGCAAAACTAAAATAACTAAAATTACCTTACATTTAATAAAAACACAAAGATTAAACATATTGACTCAAAATATTAATTAAATTCTATTTTGTCCTTTTATGAGAAGTCATAACTTCTCTCTCAAAAACCAGCAGTTATCACCGATCATGGCTGGATCCCACCGTCCTTGATAGCGAATTTCCATTGTTCTAATATCTTCGTCACTGATAGCTCCCAAATTTTCAGGAAAATATGACAGATGCGAATGAAAGAAATTAATTTTTAATGACATTCGGACACCAAGCGATTGGTAGGCATCTAAATAGTTCATTAACTAACTATTGGTAGTTTGTATCCATATTGCTGCCCAAAAATCCTCTTACTACACTATTAAATGAGTTCCAGCCTGGTAAGCTTCTCTGTAAAATTAACGTCTTCCAGCAATTTTCTGATTTGTGATCCAATAAAACGGTCTTCCTTTAATTTGGTATCACTTAACTTTTTTTCAGTATTTGAATCCATCACCATCTTTATTCAAAGCCTTCGCAAAGTTTTTCATCAGCCCAAGTTTAATGTCAAGAGGAGGCAGGACATTTTTGGGGTCTACAAGAGGTCTAAATTTAACATTTTGAAATTCCGGTTTAGATACACTTATGATAGATTGGGCCGTTGCTTGGTAGAAATCAGTTGTAATTGTCATTATAAAATAAAACACTTGTTTACATTTTCTACTTTATTTTTGGTATTGACGTACGTTTCGTCTTTGCTAGAAAGACTTCATCAGAATACGAAGTAACAGTTGTTGTACAATGAATTTATAAGATTTTTTACAGAAGGTGTACATGTGTTTTTAATTGTTCGTCGGGTTGGTTTTCTCAAAGAATATTCCCTTCAGAATCGTGTTCACTCGATCCCTTGTAAATATTGAATAGAGGGGTGTAATAAAAATCTATTTGTTCATTTACTAGGTTATTGCTGTTTTTATGTCTATTTATTTCGTAAATTTCCCATAAGTTCAATTTTAGACCTCTATTTTCAACATGTAGAATTTCTATTTCTTTTGTGAAAGAATGGTTATTTTCAAGAAGGTGTTTAGCATAATGTGAATCTTTTTTATTTTTATCGAAACTTCTTTTATGTTCGGTTAGGCGTGTACCGAAATTTCTACCTGTTCTACCAATATAAATCTTTGGGCAATCTGGGCATGTGAGTTTGTATACACCTGATAATTGAAGTTTATCCATACTGTTTTTATTGTTTTTGATGTATTTGCTAATAGGATTGTTTGTCTTGAAAGAGACTTTAATATTTTCTTTTTTGAGTAGGTTTTTTAGTTGAATACTAATGTTTCCGAGATATGTGAGGCTAACGTATTTGTGTTCAGATAGATCAGATGTTACTGGATAAATTTCTTTTATTGTGTTTTTGTGTATACGTTGGTTAATTAAATTATCTATTAGAGATGTATTATATCCATTGTTGTAAGCTATTTGTTTAATTATACATTTTTCTTTTTGGAAATTGACTTGGTTTAGTGGAATGTTCAATAAACGGTATATCATACTATGGAGAGCTGCTAGTTTGTGTTGGAATGGATGAAAAGAATTACGGTGTATAATGGTATCTGTTTGTGATGGTTTATGATAAATTGCGAAGTTATGTTTATTGTTTTCTCTAGTTATCGTGAGGTCAAGAAAGTTGATGGATTCATTATGTTCTATTTCTGAAGTGAAAACTATTTTTGGGTGGAGATTATTTATAAAATTCTCAAATGTTGATATTTGTCTGTTAGTACCTACGAAACATGCAATTATATCATCCACATACCTATACCAATAAAGGATGTATTTTTTGAATGGATGTTTATGAATTTTGTTTTCTAGGAAATCCATGAAGATTTCCGCGAGTAAAGAGCTTAGTGGATTTCCCATGATTAAACCTTCTTCGCTAGTATATAAAGTATTGTTAAATTTGAAGAACACTTATTAAATATTTGTATAAACCAAAATTTCTTCAAATTTAACAATACTTTATATACTAGCGAAGAAGGTTTAATCATGGGAAATCCACTAAGCTCTTTACTCGCGGAAATCTTCATGGATTTCCTAGAAAACAAAATTCATAAACATCCGTTCAAAAAATACATCCTTTATTGGTATAGGTATGTGGATGATATAATTGCATGTTTCGTAGGTACTAACAGACAAATATCAACATTTGAGAATTTTATAAATAATCTCCACCCAAAAATAGTTTTCACTTCAGAAATAGAACATAATGAATCCATTAACTTTCTTGACCTCACGATAACTAGAGAAAACAATAAACATAACTTCGCAATTTATCATAAACCATCACAAACAGATACCATTATACACCGTAATTCTTTTCATCCATTCCAACACAAACTAGCAGCTCTCCATAGTATGATATACCGTTTATTGAACATTCCACTAAACCAAGTCAATTTCCAAAAAGAAAAATGTATATGTATAATTAAACAAATAGCTTACAACAATGGATATAATACATCTCTAATAGATAATTTAATTAACCAACGTATACACAAAAACACAATAAAAGAAGTTTATCCAGTAACATCTGATCTATCTGAACACAAATACGTTAGCCTCACATATCTCGGAAACATTAGTATTCAACTAAAAAACCTACTCAAAAAAGAAAATATTAAAGTCTCTTTCAAGACAAACAATCCTATTAGCAAATACATCAAAAACAATAAAAACAGTATGGATAAACTTCAATTATCAGGTGTATACAAACTCACTTGCCCAGATTGCCCAAAGATTTATATTGGTAGAACAGGTAGAAATTTCGGTACACGCCTAACCGAACATAAAAGAAGTTTCGATAAAAATAAAAAAGATTCACATTATGCTAAACACCTTCTTGAAAATAACCATTCTTTCACAAAAGAAATAGAAATTCTACATGTTGAAAATAGAGGTCTAAAATTGAACTTATGGGAAATTTACGAAATAAATAGACATAAAAACAGCAATAACCTAGTAAATGAACAAATAGATTTTTATTACACCCCTCTATTCAATATTTACAAGGGATCGAGTGAACACGATTCTGAAGGGAATATTCTTTGAGAAAACCAACCCGACGAACAATTAAAAACACATGTACACCTTCTGTAAAAAATCTTATAAATTCATTGTACAACAACTGTTACTTCGTATTCTGATGAAGTCTTTCTAGCAAAGACGAAACGTACGTCAATACCAAAAATAAAGTAGAAAATGTAAACAAGTGTTTTATTTTATAATGACAATTAGATACACTTCTTTCTAGGTAAATTTTCGTTTTATAACGCTGATTTACTGCACCATTTGTAAAAAGAAAACCTTTTGTAATTTTAAGTTAAGTTACTTTTTGTACTCCTTTCAAGATGCTCGAAAGATCGAAAGACGTGCCAGGATTCTGAATAAAAATTGTGAAATATCAAAACTGAGTGAATTTTTTGAATAAAATTATCCAAAATATTTTATCAAGTGATTTGTGATAAATCAATATATTGAATCATGAATAACTTTACAACGAAAGATAATTGGACTATACTGTAAAGAAACTTTTGTGTTGCCAATTATCTGTTGAATCATTCGTGCCTCACAATTTTGTTTTAGACCTGGCCATGGCTGTTCTCTGCTCAATATAACAGATGAAGTTTTCAATTCTGCTGATAAAGGGCACCTTACCATCTTAACGTTTCTCGACTCTGTAGATCATGAACTTTCAGTTGCTATATTACATAACATTGGTGTTTCACTAATAGCTGCAGCATTGTTGGCTGTTTATGTTAAATGTAGATCTCAGGGAGTAGTTATTGATGATAAACCATCAACATTCTTGAGACTGAGTTAAGGAATTCCACAGGGATCTATCTTGGATCTGCTTCTTTGTATAATATATATCAGGCTTCGCTATTGTTTGCTTTTCAGCTACTTCTTATTTTATGCTCATAATAGTCAGCTAAAACTTTCCTTCCAATCTCGTGATTGTCGACAGGTAGTGGCGACCCTTAATTTCGATTTGAACATCATATACGAGATATCAGTGAAACATTGCCTTCGTTTGAATTCTAATAAATCCCTGTGCTAACTCTTCGGGAGAAAAAATCAATGAACAATTATAGTGCAAAATTATAGTTCAAAGCATTATAATGAATGGAAACTTCGTTCGTTTTGTGGATATAGCCAAGAATTTGGGTTTGACAATAGATACTGACGTACGATTCACGAGGCATATATCCAATTCATTAAGCAGAGAACCTAAGACTCTTAGATCAATGCAGAAACTCCATAGATCGGACAAGATATTGCTTTGTGAATCCCTATTACTGTCATATATGAATTTTTGTGATGTTGTCTACAGTCCTTTCTTAATTCTTTGATAAGAATCTAATGCAGATACTTCAGAATCGTTGTTTGAGATTCATTCACGGAATTCGAAAACGAGATCCAATAACAAATACCCTCATGAAGACAGTATGCCTCAACATGTTACATAGACGATGTTTTCATTCCTCGGTTTTGTTTTTCAAGATTATCAACGAAGGAGTACCGATACGACTCTACCGATATTCACTCTAAATGTGACATTTCTATTCCGAGACATTCAACGGACTTGTTCACGAAATCATTTTCCTACAAGTGGCAAAAGTTATGAATGAATTAAAATTTGAGTATAGAATTAGCTCACTTGACAAGTTAAAATTACATCTGCTTAACAATTTTCGCATCGATCCCATGTACGGCTAACCTGGTTATCTCAGTTTTTTTGGGTCTAGTGTTCTGTTTGTTAAATAGTCGAATTAAAATATTATGTAACTATTCCTAGGCTCTGTTTGAGGTGAGGACTACATAAACATTTAATTATGTAATATGCGGCATTGTTGAAGTTGTTATTTCTTAGTTAGGTATGCTCGAATTTCTTTTACAGGGTGACAACAAAAACCTCGGTCAAACTGTTTTTCATTTAAGTTAGTTGGCTACGCTAAAATACTTTTGTTCCAGAACACAGTAAAATTTATCAGAAGTTTTTCTTGTCACCATGTATTTTCGTTTGTGTTCTGATTTATAGAGGGTTAGATGGAAGAACTTCAGGTAGTTTTCAACAAGTTACTGTATTATTTAATTGCCTGGGGTCATGCCAACTAAATCTCGCCTCAGATAAGTAATTTTTTCTTTATATATTTTGGATTGGAAATAAAGGCCATTAATTATTATTATTATTATTATAATCACCTTGCGAAATTCGGCCAGAAATAACTTGGGCACCCGGTATAAACGATAGACAAATCATGTGAATTTTTGATATCGTTATAGAAAAACCAGATAGTGAATCTAATGATAGGAAGAAAAAATGAGAATATTGGCGAAACAAATTTCTTCATTAAAACCTAAGTATCCGTAAAAATTGTCAATTAACCCAATTCTCCTCACAGAGCTAACCGCATCATCCAATTGGATCTATCCAAATAACAATTAAATAATTACCGCTCCAATGACCCATGAGGCAGCAATATTAGCAATACGTGGTGCGAGCGAAAATATCAATTATAAATTTCGCGATAAGAGGGAGCAATAGGACGATTAATAGTTGATGTTTTCGTCGGGAAAAAGCAGTAAACCTTGTACCGCCCGCCCATTAACTCTGATGTTTTCCCATTTCATTTCCCTCGAGTTAAAAATAATATCCAATTGTCGTTAGGAAATGCATTCGCGATTCGCTGGTGCGTCGTTTTCCTGAAATGCTGATATTTCCAACTTTCCCATCGATTCGATGGAATAATTCGCATGCAAGCTAATATCAATTTTTATTTTACCTTGAGATGGACGGAAGTACCAACGTATCCAGTAATTCCTATTGAGAAATTCGAATTTGTGTACGTGCTGTGTGACATTGTGCAGTGTCGAAAGTGAAGTTTAAATGTTAATCTTTGTGATTGTCATGGACAGATGATTGATCAGTATCTAACGTCATGGCCAATGGATATAATAATTTGTTCTCCCAGGAGGAATTACGTAAACTTACACAGGTATCTACATAACCTACGAAGCATATTCATATTTTGTTGTATTTATCCTATTTTATGTCATTTTACCATTTCCTAAGATTCAGAGATGATTTATTTTTTATTTTTCCAATAAGATTTAAATTTCGAATTATATGGACCTTTGCTTGATAGAAAACCATTGTACGCTAATTAACTAATAAACATAAATATTGATTTCTGTTTAACAGTATGAGTTGAATATATGGCGCGTTTTGTTGCATAGTACCTTCTTCAAATGCTTTCAAACAAATAGTTAAAGATATAGTAAGATACAATATTGAAGTGATTCAGTTTTGAGATAAAGGTAGAATAAAAAAGTTTTTTATTACTTTCGAAAATACCACCGGAACACTCCCAATAGAGGTGAACTTGAAAACTCTGCCTCCTAATTCAGTAAATTACCAGAATTTCCTAGTTTCTTACAAGTTCAGGTTTTTATTTTCTTCATGAAAGATCTTAAAACGTTCATCACAATCATGTAATTTTGTACAGAGTTTAAATAAGTTCGTTTGGTTTTTTGTCGAATATTGAAGCTTCATTGTGAATGATTGGTCATACATTCAAAGTTCAAGGTATAGTCAAGGTTTTTTTATGTATAATTGTGTGGGCATAGTTATTGCCCTAAATCCACTAAAATAAGATTCCAATCAATCACAAAATAATTTTTAACTTGCCAGAAAGATAAAATTTGTAAATGAATCAACTCAAATAATATACTTAACGTATTGAAGACACTAGAGAAATGAATTGTAAAAATGAACATACGTCACGTATACAAAGAACACAGAAAAATATAGTAGATGTTATTCTCCCCAAGAATAACATAGAGAAAGAAGTATCGAGTGTTTTTTTAGGTGATAAAACTTTAAATTGAAATAAAACACATTTAAATTGAGATTGAAGCCAAATTTTTTTATTTGAAAGATAATTTCATGTTTTAAAAATAATTTTCGGCATATGTTCACCACGAACTAGCTCTGAGGAACCGCATTCAACCAGACCAATTGTGGACCACTTTTTCGGATAATTCAGGCCTTATTTAATCAATAACACGAGTTATGTTGGTTTCCAAAGCGTCTATTGTTTCTGGTTTATCAGCATAAACCAATGACTTGACATAACCCAAAAGAAAATAATCCAGTGGAGTTATGTCGCATGATCTTGGAGGCCAATTAATTGAACCATTTCTCGAAATAATGTTATCGCCAAATCTTTCTTTAATAAATCAATTGTTACGCTAGTAGCATAAGGTGTAGTACCATCTTGTTGGAACCAAAACGATACCATTCAAATTTTGGAACAAATAATCTTTGATCATCGATCTGTAACGAGCACCGTTCACTGTAACATTAGCTCCGGCATCGTTTTTGAAGAAATATGGACCGATGATGCCTCCAGCGTGTAAAGCACACCATACGGTGCATTTTTTAGGATGCAATGGAACCAGCAGAACTTCTTTAGGTTTGTTTTCACTCCATATACGGCCATTTTGCTTGTTTTCATAGCCGTCCAACCAGAAATGAGCTTCATCACTGAACACAATTTTACGATGAAAAGGTGGATCAATTTCAAGCTGTTCTAGGGCCCAATCAGCAAACAAACGACGCTTATTATGGTCAAGTGGGTTTATTTCTTGAACCAGTTGGATCTTGTTTGGGTGTAGACCAAGATCTTTACGCAAAATTTTCCATGTGGTGGATGCACAGAGTCCAACTTGTTGTGAACGTCGACGAATAGACAAATCTGGATCATCATTAACACTATGACTTACATCAGCGATATTTTCTTCTGTACATATAGTTCTTTATCTTGTTGTTGTTGCATCGAGTAGGGAAAAATGTTGTCCGAAATCTATCGATAGTTCGACGAATAAGTTGCTCTGATGGACGATTATGTGAACCTTAAATTTCACGAAGTGCTCTATAAGTTTGGCGAATAGAACACAGATTTTGAAAATAAATTTCAATAATTTGTAAAAGTTGTTGCGGCGTGAGTCTTTCCATGATAATTTGTCAATGCTTACTGAACAGAAATATCAAAACAACATGGCTTCTACCTCCTGTCAAATCACAGTTATCCCTATCGAAAGTTCTATTACTCTAAAAAACAACCGATATGTTTTAGATGTCTTTTTATCATCACCATTTGTGTTGATTTGTACTACAAGTTTTTATCAACTTTTAATTGTTACATTAAAGGAAATTTTTTATCATTTCACTTTACTACTAAAAAATTCGAAAGTTTACACAGTTACAAATATTGTGTAAATTTTAATTTTTTTTTTAAGAACTGAAATAAGATTTTTTTAAATTTTAATTATAATACAGATTTATTTTGTTAACCTTCTGCAAATTTTAATTATAAAAAAATTTTATTCAAAAATTTTTAGAATTAAATGAAATCAATGTCTTAAAAAACGCTGTTTCAATTTAGTACACATATAGAATTAACACTCAAACTGTGTATTCGAAGAAATATAAATTATAATTAAAATTACCAAATAAATACTACATTAATAATTCATATTTCTTTGAATTCTTTTATTCCCTTTTAGTGGAATTAAAATTACTAAATAAATACCGAATTACTAATTTATATTTCTTTGAATTCTTTTAAGCTTTTTGGTACTGTGTATCGAGTGTTAATTCTAATTGGCTACTAAATGAAATAGTTTTCTTCTAAGACATTACTTTTATTTAATTCTAAAAGTTTTTGAATAAAAAATTTATGAAATTTAAATTTTAGAAGGATAAAAGAATAAATCTGTATGAATTTAAAATTTTGTAATAATCCATCAAGAAAAAACTCCTCTCATTATTTCAACTGGAAGGTTATTTCTTAAAACTTATTTGAACATTTCATTTTGATATATTGAAAACAACCAGTGTAGGATTTTCCTCAGTGTTGAACATTAATCTGTGCCGAATAATAACTGAGAAACATCAATTAAACATACTGAATATGAAATAGTACGAACGAATATCGGCTTAAGTTTCCGTTCCATTGTGAATTAATTTCATCATAAAATTAACTCACTTCTAATGACACCATTAGCCTGCTTTTTATTCAAAGAGTACTTGCCATACATCGGCTGTGTATTCATATAATGAATTTTAATCCTGGAGAATTTTACCACTTCTAGTTTTATGAATCCAGATATGTAAAGCTATAATAATCCTCATTTAGAATCAATAACATTAATTGATAGTTTGAAGGCCACTTGAACATCAATGTAGTGAGACTGCTCTGACAAGAGATTTATAGTTCAGGGAAATTAAACACGAACCTCCGGAAAATTCCCCGTAAGCTGGCTATCAGTGTAGATTCCATCCTGCCAGAAATAGATCGATATCGAGTGCAGAATATTTAAAACTACATACTTCAATTTATATCGGTCATAAACTGAAAATCTATTTTCAATGTTTTCATTCCAGCACTGATTAGAACAGAATGTAAAATTCACAGAAGGTTGAGTCTGCAAGAAATCATCTTCTCCATATATTTAATCATTACACAATATCAGTTGATATTGATATGACAACAATAAAATGATTATCTGATTATTGGACTAATCAAATCAATTATCTTCTAATTAAAGTAGGTATCATGTACTTTGACATACATATTTTGGGAAATTTGGAATATGTACATATAAAATTTCTGTTGACCAACAGAACATTTTCCTGTATTAATTTCTGACATGTCTCATTGTGTAGCTTCATGGTTGATGCTTGTTTGATGAGCCTTTACACATTTTCAGCGCCTCTCCTACAATAGAAAATAGATATGCTATGTTTTTCCCGACCTCTTAATTGCCATAGGAAATCGTGAATCCTTCAGGCAGTTACTCATTCACGAATATCAGAGATTGTCGTACGATCAAATGTTGATTGACTACTAATTTCGAGTCACATTTTTCATGCAGATAGAGCTTAATGAAATTACTATAAAGAGTATTTAGGAGTGCATACCCTAAATGTAAGCTTTTAAATTTAAGATACGAAATTTATAACATTAGCGGCATTGTTTATGTGAAGACCCTTAGTTCCTTTCAATATTGGAGAATGATATTTGATATTCTATCAAATTTTCTCAATTTATATAGATATATAGGGTATTATGATATGGTGGGCTTGAAGCGTTATATATTAAGAAGTGGTGAATGGTTGTGTAATGTTTGAGGATCTGGATCTTTATGGACTTTGCTCATTTCCAAGGTCTCCAAAAAATTAATTTTGAAGCCTTTGGGTTTTTTATTAAGGACATTCAAGTCGTTAATATCTATATGGTGATCAACAGTTTTAATTTGTTCAACCTGCAGATTTTTCGTCTCTAGTCAGATGCTCTTTGAAACTTGTTTGAAAGTTCCTACCTGTTTGACCCACATTAGTTGCGTTACTGTCATTACAATTAATTTTATAGACATCCGAACCTTTTCAATTTGTTTTTGCTTTGAATAAAATATTTTCTATATTCGGACAACCCTAAGAGGTCTTGAAGTTGAATCGATTATAAGAGAGTCAATTTAAAATTTGCATTTCCGATCGTCTTTGCATAAAACACTACTGAAAATGTTTTCGAAATTATTAGTTTATTAGAAAAGTTGACATTCAAGAATGAGAAACATTAGCATTCAAATAACCTCCACGACTGGCTACCCTACCCCATCCAATCAATCCAAGTTTTCCGTACATTATCGATTGTTTGAGGTTCAATTTCATGAATGGCAACTTTGATTTCGTGTTTCAACGCATCATTCAAATTATTACTGGAGATTTCTGTGAAGCTATAGGTTTTATGGATGGCAATAGAATCATGAAATTGAGAGCAGATAATTTATGAATATCAGAACTGAAGACATCAGGAATGCTTGCATCTACGAAAATACCTTATCTGAAGACATTAACAATTATTACAATATGTTAGTATTTTCATAAATTTTCACATCTGAGAAATTTAACTGATAATTTGTTTGAATTTCAACTGTAAATTTGATTTTAGAATATCTGAACTCCATCCATCCCGCCTTGAAATTTAAATTTCTTAGATCTAAAACAATTTCTGAAAATAATAACCTACTTTATTTTAATATCTCTAGAAATTTTTTTTCAGAGCTGCAATCAATTCTCAAGATTCCATCAAATCTAATAATCAATAATTTCCTACTCTCAATTCCATGATTCATAGAGGATTCACAATATCTATGTCTAAAGATTTCTACAGAAATCTCCACAATAAAACATACAACCTGAAATATTGAACTTCATTTACATTTGGCAGATAAAAAATTTGAAGGAAATTGAGTCAAATAAATGCCCTTTTATATCCAGTTATAGAAAATTCCTACTATAAATATAACCTCAAGTTATTTTAGTCAGCTATTCACTTAAGTTCAACATTATTCTAATAAATTATTTTCAAATTTTTCAGTACCTTGTGAATTGAATTTCTACAGTTAATTGAATAGATGAAGCCTACATAAAATTATATTTCGATAAACATTATTTCCCAGAAATCCATGTTCATTATTGAAAAATTAAGTTCATTATCAAAAATTAATATAATCATCAAAAAAAATTTAAATGAAAATTAATGTACTAAATACAATATCGAACTTGTATCGGGTGTTTTTTTAGAGTGATAAAACTTCAAATTGAAATAAATTTGTATTCAGATTGAAGACAAATTTTTTTTATTTGAAAGATAATTTTATGACATTTATGTTTTAAAAATAATTTCCGGCATATGTCCACCACGACTAGCTCTGAGGAACCGCATTCGACCAGACGAATTTTGGACCACTTTTTCGAGTAATTCAGGCCTTCCTTGTTGGAACCATTATCGATCTGTAACGAGCACCATTCACTGTAACATTAGCTCCAGCATCGTTTTAAAGAAATATGGACCCATGATGCCTCCAGCCACACCATACAGTGCATTTTTCAGAATGCAATGGAACCTGAATAACTTCTTGAGGATTGTTTCCACTCCTTATACGGCAATTTTGCTTGTTCACATAGCTGTTCGATTGAAAATGAGCTTCATCACTAAATACAATTTTACGATAAAGAAGTGGATCAACTTCAACCTGTTCTAGGACCCAATTAGCAAACAAACGACGCTTATTATGGCCAAGTGGTTTTAGTCCTTGATCGAGCTGGATCTTGTATGGGTGTAGATCAAGATCTTTACGCAAAATTTTCCATGTGGTGGATGCACAGAGTCCAACTTGTTGTGGACGTCGACGAATAGACAAATCTGGATCATCATTAACACTATGACTTACAGCAGCGATATTTTCTTCTGTACGTACAGTTCTTTGTCTTGTTGTTGTTGTTGCATCGAGTAGAGAAAATGTTATCCGAAATCTATCGATAGTTCGACGAATAAGCTGCTCTGATGGACGATTATGTACACCATAAATTTCACGAATTGCTCTATAAGTTTGGCGAATAGAACACTGATTTTGAAAATAAATTTCAACAATTTGTAAACGTTGTTGCGACATGAGTCTTTCCATGACAATTTGTCAATGCTTACTGAAGAGAAATGTCAAAACAACATGGCTTCTTCGTTTTGTCAAATCACAGTTATCCCTATCGAAAGTTATATCACTCTAAAAAAAAACACCCGATATAAGCAAAACCACTTTTAGATTATAAGATAGATTATAATACTCATTTTCATCAACTTTAGTATAACACTGTTTCAAATAATAATGAAAGCTTTCATGAAGACCTATTTGAAGTTAGATTTTTTTTCATTATTTTCAACAATACTGCGAAACTAAGTACCACTGAATAGAATTTTTGAAGATAAATCAGACATTGTCAGGAAATTTTTGAGTTTCTTGAGTGATGTTTTGATGAGGTGGATGGTTTGAGAGTATCAAGTTTCGTCATTATGTTCTTCCACCCTATTCTAGAAATGGATTTGAGCATGTCCCCATATCTTCATTATACAGGGCTATCCATTTTGTGCTTCCGAAAGTAAACGTAAATAAAGCACTCTTTCTTTCAGAATTTCGATCAAATTTTTATTTCACTATAATGCTGGACCTTGCCATTATGTGTGGCAACATGATTTAAATGTCCTTCGCGGATCTCTTACAGGACTCGATCCTTGTGAGTTAATTTTCGATCCTTCGCATAACCCCACAAAAAAAAATCCGAAGGCGATAAATCACAAGATCTTTGAGGCTAATTGACATCGCCGAAACAAGAAATTACACGTCCTGGGAATTTTTCTTGCAAAAAAGCCAAAACGGGTCGTGTGTTTGACTTGTTGCACCATCTTGCTGGAACCACATCTCTTTCAATTCTATATCATTCATTTCAGGCCAAAAAAAAATCGGTAATCATTTGGCTATAGCGCTGAGAAATGACAGTTTTGTCACATTCATCGGTAGATATACAATCCATATTGTTAAATTCCTAACCCTGAACTAAACAAATAAGGCTTCGGATCACAGTTCTGTTCGGCATATGTCATAGAAAGAGGGCTGTGCAATCCGGACCACGAAATGGATAACCCGTTATTACAAGGATATTCCTTCTAACAAATTTCAAAATTAGCACTTATGAAACAGTTACTTTTTTATGATATTGAGAAGTGTTCACATAGAAACCGTGAAGCAAAATGTGAACCTAATATCGAAGAACAATGCAAAAAGATTCCATGTTATTTTCCTTGTAATATGCCTTCTATCATAAGCACTCTTACTATAGGTGCTTAGCCATTCAGTTATTATCCCTGAAGATTATTTCACCAAATCCTATTATCAAGTCTACTGTGTGTTTATCTGTTATTATAAGGTGTATATGAGGTATAAAATATAGTCTGCGGTGAAGCCAATATTAAGATTGTTCATCATGAAGACCAGATATTATACCTTTCCCATTGTTGCCTTATTTTATGATGCTTTTTTCCAAATCTGTATTTAGAGCGAAAAAACAAGTGGTCAGCTTCATATTCAATTTTATAATGATGTAGTCGAGAAAACTGGATGATGAAACAGAGCAGGTAAAAAATTCAATTTTGGCGTTTCATCAATTCACTGAGACTTCCTCTAATTGGCTTGCGAGCTATTTGCAATAACTTGCATATATATAAACAACTTGGTTATTGATTGAGACTCGAATCTACAATCTCCGATTTCATATGATGAATGTAGGCTGTGTCTTGAGGACACTGAAACAGCCAGCGGTGAGTAGCATCAGATTCGAGGTCTTTGGTCGGGCTTTTTATAGCCCATTGCGAACTGAAGAAATTATTCCCGAAGAGGATTTTCGGTTTTATCCAAAAACTGGATCTCGTCGGGAAAATATAGATAAGGGGTGAACCACAATAGTCCGTCCGGACGCAGTGTTACAAAACCAATAATTCACCTGGAAAATTAATAAAAAATAAAGAAAAAATCTCTAAGACTTGCAGTAAATGCCCGTACTTATATGTTGACCAGATAGGAAGTTCATTCCAGGGAACATGAAAAATTTTATGCTAATAACAAACAATATTCAACCCATGCAAATCATTTATTAGACCCCGACCATACATTTGATAATAATATTGAAATTTTACACATTGAAAACAAAAACAACAAACTTAATCTACTAGAAACATAAGAAATTAACAGAAACAATAAAAAAAATTTTTATTAAATGACCTATTAGATTTGAGCAGATCCGCTCTAGTTAACATTTTTGTATAATATTCATGATTTCCTCAATAATTGCCAAAATACTTTCCACTCCACCATTCTATTTGCACATAGTTAAGTATATAAGAACATGTCTTTGAACTGTATAGTTATTAATAATAATAATGAAGTCATGTTATGACGAAACAATTATTGTAATTAAATAAACACTAGCGGAAATTGAAAATCGTTTCATTTTAAAATTCAAATTAAATTTCCTTCAAGTAAAAACCGGAACAATAAAAGATATAAATTTTAAAAAAGCCAACGAGACGACAGCTTTGTCTAAAATTTTCTTTATGAGTAGATTTCCACAAAGGGCAATTTATCTGCGAGGACACACAAGTCCATTCTCTCTGTATTGAAAAGTTGCAAAAAATCAAGTCGTCCATTGTTGAAATCAGGGCAGCATCCTACAATTAAATTATATATATAAGAATATTCGGAGAGAGTTTTAGAATTTCAAACGGATTGTTTACTGCAGATAAGTATTAGAGCTCTGATGTTTAAGATGAGCATTTAATGGGCTCTTATTTGTCATAGTTTTCCTAGAAATATCCTATTGTGAATAAA
The DNA here is from genome assembly GCA_034642435.1 of Megalocaria dilatata. Taxonomy (NCBI): domain Eukaryota; kingdom Metazoa; phylum Arthropoda; class Insecta; order Coleoptera; family Coccinellidae; genus Megalocaria; species Megalocaria dilatata. Next base: position 48,699,325 of record CM067855.1, read on the forward strand.
TCTTAATTAATTTAAAATAAAATTTGGACTAAGAATTCATAAATCTAGATTTGCTTGAATAGTCTCAAAACTGAAGTTTCATCATTTATTCCCTCTTGATTGAATACCTGGGAATACAAATATCGCTATTCAATCTTACAGGAAGGTAATGAATATCATATTCCAACATTATCACCACTGGACAATATCACTAACTTCGCATCCATTCTTCAAATAACAACCGGAAAACATAGTTTAAACATAAAAAAATCTATGATGAATTTTCAGGAAGCTGTCACACGATACACCGATACGAGCTGGCGTCTCCACAAACAGACGAAGAAGTCCAATCTGAAAAATCCGAAAAGCAATAACAAGTCCAACAAGAAAAACGATCTAACGTTAGCCGAAGCAGCTTCGAACGAAAGCGATAGCGGAAATAGTGGCGATTATTCCAAAATAACGAAAACGAAATCGAACCAGAGCTCAGCCGAAACGAAAAATGGTCTAAACGACCACGATGGATTGGAGCGAAAGAGCTCCAATAGGAATTTCGACAATTACGCCGAAGTTATTACGGTAAGAAGTTTGTTAAGACACGTGCGTAGAACTAACATCCGTTTGAAGAAGATTTGTTTGTTGATTCTTTGATTCGGAGGAACTAACACTTCATCTTTCGCTTTATATTAACCCACAGCACTCGTACGTCTTCACCGCACTGAATGAAGAGAAGCAGAAACTAACACATTGCTGTTTCCTTTTTCCTTGAGTGTTTTTTTGAATTTCCAGCTCGAATATAGAATTTCTGTGAGGAAGAAATTTTGGGGAAAATGAAATCCATTATTTTTTGTTAGATGGCTGTAGTATTCGATATCTGGTAAAGTATCAATCAAACAATTTCAGATTTATGCTGGTTAAGATGACATTTCACACTTAAAAAATTCTTTGGCTATTTTTTGTTTGGTAAGTTACATAGTATTAAAAATAGAAGTCAACAAAGTGAAAATTCGATACATTTTACCGTTTTTCTTTGATAAAGGCGAAAATGCAAGTCAGTCGGTTGAAATTGTGACGATTGCTCATGGTAAGAGCTAATTACGTACAATTTTGATGGAGCTTGATGGTGTTACAAAATTTTTGGAGAGTGCATCGACATAACCTGTTTTTTATTTGCTACAATCAACCTGGGAAACAACACTGTAGCCAGCTCCCATTGCCGACAATTCTTAGAAATAATATGGCTTATAAGGAATTGATGAGACATGTCAGTTGAGAAACTGATAGATTTCTCTGCTGTAAGGGTGACGAAAATGAAGTTGATAGTTGTTTCACTTTACAGATCTCCATCAGGAATTATATCTGAGTTTATTGCTATCCTTACTAGAAAATTTGCAAGAAGCTTACCCCGCCGACCGGTTAATTCTCTGCGGAGATTTTAGTATAGATTTTGAGAAAAAATCGGAAAAACAGCAACAGTTCCTTGAGATCATTAGGATGTTTGGTTTTGGAGAAAATTTTCTCTGAGCCGTCGAGGGTTACAAGTCTGTCCAGTTCCTGTATAGATAATGTTTTTTCTAACCTCATCGTCGACCTGAAGATGACACTTGACCCTTATCTTTCGAAGGAGAATTCAAGGTAGTACGACAGTTTAATGAAAAGAATACTCATCGAAGGTGTAAGATCCGAGAACTGGCCAAACTGTATTCTATTGATGCTGCGACCCAATTTTCGAGTTTTGATGGTCGCCTGTTGAATATATTCATGGATGTTTTCCTGAAAAAAAAAGGTAGAGTAACAAGAAGTACTCTGAAAACAAAAAAATAACAGCCATACGAAAAAAGCTCGAGGCAGCCTACACCATTGCCAAATTTAAAAAAGGTCAAATTAGTAAAAAACTATAAGATGCTATAAAAGTATCTCTTCATCTGGAAATCAGAGAAACGGTGAAAAAGAAGAATGCTGATATATTATCAAATGCTAACAATAGATATAAAGCAATGTGGAACCTGATACGCCAGGAAATGGAAAACAAGGGTGGACATAAAAAAAGCAATATTACTGCCGAAAGCCTGACTATCTAACGTCAGAGGAGCAAAAATAAATAATGAAACTAACAGCCAGGAATCCGAGGAACTGCTCGCGAATAAACATAAACCAAATGTGAAATCCATGTTTATGTTTTCTGTGAAGGAGGAAGAGATCCTGATGGCATCTAAACAACTCAAAAACAAAAAATCTAGAGGTATTAATGGTATGTCAGTCTTTTTAATCGAACACACTACTCCCTCGCTCCTAACACCACTCTGCAAAATATTGAATGACTGCATAGAGCAAGAAGTTTCTCCTGGCGATCTGAATGTAGGTGTGCCCGGTTTTCAAGAAAGGTAACACAGATGATGTTTCAAACTATAGGCTCATATCAATACTGCCAGCCTTATCAAAAATATTCGAACTAATTCTGAAAAACCGTCTCGTCAGGTTCCTAGAGAAGCATTCAATAGTTCATGATTCCCAGAACGAATTTAGACATCGACCGTAACTGCATTGATTGAAGTCCTCGAAGAGATTATAAATGCCTACAACAACGAAGAAGAGGCTGAACTTGTGTGTATGTATCTGAGCAAGGCTTTCGACACAATGAACCACGAAATTCTGTTAAAGAAACTTCATCACTATGGGATAAGAGGAAATGTAAATAACTTGTTCAGATCCTACCTCACCCGAAGGTTACAGGCGGTCGTGTGGAGCCAGAGAACATCTGGACTGAGAGACTGGAGTGTTGATGTCCCACAAGGCTCCATATTGGGGCCGATATTATTTTTAATATTCCTGTACGATCTATTACCAAATATTTGCTCAGATGATACTGATTTTCTTAATAGAGAGATCGTGTTGCCCTACAAGAGAAATCTGCCATGGCTGCAAAAGATGCAAGGTCGTGGCTCTCAGCAAACGAGATAAAACATAATATCTAATTTTTACAACTAAATGGTCGAATGAAAGTTGTATTATTTACCTGGGGTTGCAATTCCAATCTTCTCTAGGATGGAGCAGCCATACAGACGTACTTTGTAAAAAGTTATCAACTGTCATATTTATGATACGTCGAATCAAGGAAGTAGCAGACCAAACTACTGCTAAACATGCTTATTATTCTGCATTCCATTGTCTGGCGGCTTATGGAATCACAATTTGGGGGCAGTATAGAGATGCAGAGAGGGTGCTCCTGAAACAAAACCAAGCCATTAGAACACTATTAAGCATGAAGAGCACAGAAAGCTGTAGGCAGGTTTTTAGAAGAGCATTCTTTCTATCACATCTGTTTTCATACTAACCTTTGTGAATTATGTCCATGCAAACCAGGAGAAGTATAAAAAAGAAAAACAGGGCCCAAATTATACCTGTCTAATGCCGTATAATAATTTGCCCGATGACATATAAAAACATGGGTAGAAGGCACTTTTGTAGGAAGGTGAAGAATCTATTGCTGATGAACACAGTCTACCATGTAAACGAGTTCCTCAATCATTGACATACTAATCTTGCTTGCAGTGTATTCATTTGTGTAATTTTTATCTATACAATGTGTTATCTTAATTGTGATATTATATTTATACAGTTTACTGTACTTTGACTACTGCGATTATTATACTTTTCTTTGACATGTCATGAAATTTAGATGACAAAATATTATATACATGTATACTTACTGTATGAAATAACATATTATTATTAATTTAGGTTTCGTCGATTCCGATCATCATGTGTAAGAAGCACCTCGCACAGACAAGCTCGTCGTCGAAAATGTCGATAGATTCACAGAAATTATCGAAATTGACCGGCATGTTAACAGTTGTAGCATCGCCCAGGAGATAAAGGTCGACCATAAAACAATTCTACATTATTTGAGCGAAGGTGGAGTCAAAAAGAAGGAATGTTTGGATGCCACACTAATTAACACCAATAAACATGGTGGATCGAATTTCAATTTGCGAAGCCTTCGCTAAAAGGAATGAAATAGACCCATTTCTTAAATGGATAGAAACGGTCAGAATTGACAAACAGAAGAGGTGTTGTGACTCATCAAAACAACGCCAGGCCACACAAGTCTGTAGCCACTTTCCAGAAAGTCTGGAAGCTTGGTTGGGAAGTTTTAATGCCTCCAGCATTGAATCCAGACCTGGAGATTACCATCTTTTTCTTGCATTGCAAAATTTCCGGAGTGATAAGAAATTGCCATCAAGAGAAAATTGCGAAAATCGATCACTAGAGATTTTCGCCAAAATCTAGACTTCTGTGAAGGAGGTATTATGAAGATACCTTTAAAACAGTAACATATTATAGAACAAAATGGTGTTTATTTACCACAAATCGGTCAATCCCAACCATGTCAAAGACTTGAAATTCACGTAAAAATAATGAATTTTTCTCCCCGACCTGTTATTTTTCCAGGCTTATTTCAGTAGGATTCCTTTCAGATGAGTTGGTTCCCGAAATAGATAGCAAAATCGAAAAATGTGCGAAATCAATATCGAACTGAAAGAGCGTTTCAACTATCCAAACAGGAATGTTAACATTTGCGGTGAACCGTGTTGAATAATTTGTATGATAAATATGTTTTTGTATGGTCCTTTTAACGTATTACGAATCAGGTTATAAATAACATTGACCTAATTGAAATTGCCAATATTATGATATCAACACATTAAAATTGATGTAAAATTATGCGCAACGAATATATGTATATATAATATATACCAGTTTCTAAAGTTGGTACTTTTTTGGTTTCTAACGGGAAGTGGAATACAATCATTCCATCAAAAATATCTCAGAAAATGTAGAATACATTAATTTTAAATATTACAGGAGACATAACTTCTATGGTTTTTATTTACTATCTATCAATCGACGTTCTGAAGTAAATCAAATAAAATTTCAAACGGAAAATTGAAAAAATGTTTACATGATATTCCAGGTAGAAAAATATCCGAAGACCGGGAGTGACTTCTAAAGTAGTAGATATTGTAAAATTTTTATCATTTTGCAAGTAACTAAGATACGCAGGCGAGATTTGATGATTCTTTCGATATATCATGACTGCATCAGGTGGGTATTGCTATAGGTATAAAATGCAAAAACGTGTTCTTAAATAAATATTTGACTGATTCAGCCAGATTTGTTAGTTCATCATAATTAAAAGACAAGTTTTGTGGAAATTACTTTGTTTATACTATCAAATATTGCGGTTGAAAGATTATTGCAGTTGCGAACTTTCGTTCATCTTTATCAGACAATGAGTTGAACATACCGAGGTCTTCATGCAAAATTCTACTCAAAGAAGTGTTCACTTCTTGGGAACGATGAGTTAGTTATGTTGATGGGTTTTCATCCATATTCTAAGCTACATCAGAAATCTTTTCAAGTGCTCAATGGACGAGAATATAAACAAGTTGTTATATCAAATGACGATCCAGTTTTACGAACCTGCTCCACAAATTGATCCACCGTGAGGGCTTCACCACTTTGGAAATAAGTTTTTAATATTCTTCGGTTTTGTTCAAGCACAAATCGACCCAATTCGTTAATTTCGAATATTAAGCTAACTTTATATCAAAACATGAATGACAGAACAAAATTCAAACGTAGTATGCTTCATAGATTAATCAATATACCAATAACAGAACATAATTTCAACAAAATGTACAAATAATATCAAATGAATTATCATGAAATTATGAATCTGTATAAAAAGAAATATATTTTATCAACTTGCATAGGAAAAGAAAAGAAAATTTGAAAGGAAACAATACTAAGAATTCATTGCGAAAATTATTTAAACCTTAAAGATATAATTCCTAACAACAATCAATCCGAATACATCATAAAACCTGAAGCAGTCATTGTTCGTTATACTTATGTATAGTCTGTCTAGAAAGTATCCGAAAAAAACAAACCTCAACTGTAATTATTTAGTATATATTTTTGATTCTTGAATTAGAAAATATTCATCTAATTTACTTATACAACCTCCATTCAACTGTAAACACTTGACTAAACGTCGAGGTACACTGGAAACTAGATCACCTCCATAATTTTCCGTGATGTTATTCTAGGACTATAAAACTGACATAATTAAATCATATTTATTTTGTGGCGCTGCTCGTTCAACTTCATTCTTCATTAATCCCCGTATGTTTTCAATGGGACTAAGATCTAGTGAAGCTGCTGGCCATGAAATGGTTGTCACTTGGTGTTCTTGGATCTAAGATAGAGTATAGGTCGAAGTATGGCATCTTGCAGAAAATCGTTTAGAATGCCACAATACTTTTCATTATTAATGGTACCATCAACTATATGGAGAGTCGTAGCACCAAATTGAGATATTGCTCCCCAAACCATTATTTTGATGGGAAATTTGAACGGTAACAGGTTTTTGATAGGATCCGATTTCCACGAAGTTGAAACAACTTTCATCAGATATAAAGACATTATTAAAATTATCTTCTTGAAAACGTTGACAACATTATATCCTTCGTTCCTTTTCTAAAGGTGTCATTATAGAGATTTTTTTGTTTCCTTGATATGTAGCCTTGTCTTTTCAATGACATACGGACGGTTTCTGGACATACTTCTATATTTCGTTGATTTTCAAATCTGTTAGCCAATTTGGGGAACCCCAGCCGCGGATTGTGTCGTTCTAAGGCCAATAAAGCGATAAAATTGTTACTTTTAATCTTACGCGGTCTTCCTGAAACAGGTCTATGCCTCATATCCATGCCATTTTTATCCTCTTTATTGTCTCAGATATTAGGAGTACAAATAAGTTTTCGCCGTTTTTTAACACAAATTGAATATTAATTATAGAAGAACGATGTGAGACTGCTTGCTGAGTGACTTCTAATGTTAGAGCAAGTTCTTTTTGTGCTTGAGATAAATCTTCCTCCAATTCTGCATCCTCGTAAATTTTTGGCCTTCCACTGCGATCTTTGTCTCCTACGTCGAAATCACCGTTTTTAAACTTTTGAAACCACTCTCGACACGTTCTCTCACTCAAAGCACCCTCACCATATGCTTCTACTAGCAACTGATGCGCCTCAGCAGCATATTTCTTTAAATTAAAGAAGTAAACTAATATTTTCCGCAAATGACGCTTACTTGGCTCAAATTTTGACATTTTCAACTTATAAAAATTATATTTTACCAATATAAAATCAATGATATTAATAGGTTATGTTATTCTTGAATGTCCAAACTATTTTTTAAGCTGGTTATCATCTGCGAAAGCTAACCGAAACTCCGTGCCGCGCCATCAACAAAAAAACGGCGGAAACTTATTTGTACTCCTAATAAATAATTTTTAATCGTTTTGAAAACCGTTTCTATACACATATTCTGCCTGTTTTCTTTTTTCTAGTTGTGACATTATTGCATAAATTGTATACCTGTTGACAATCAACAATATTTGACAAATAGTGTTTCCATGCAACTTTGGCCAAAGCCGACTATCTGAACAACCTATTTTATATTACTTTTGTCTTAGAATGTTACAAAAAAGAAGTATATTAAATTGATTAATTATCAAGTCCTATTGCAAAATTCGAAAAATTCAATAACCTACCAGGACATTCTTCAACTCTCTTCCAAGAAACTCACCTAAGATACTGATATTTCGCCCAGAAGCGTAGCATTTGCTTTTCCAGATTATTATGAATTATCGATCAAGTGAAAAACTTTTTCATTCTAATAGTAATAGTTTGATGAATTGGCTCCAGTATATCTATCAAAGTGTTTGTCCCTTGTCAAGTAAAAGTCGGAAATGTAATTGTGAAGTCCCAGGCGATGTGGAATGGAAGAAGGCAGAAAACATTTTCACCCTTTCGTTAACGATGCGGGCAGGCTAAATAGCCCTTCCAAAATTTCCAACGATATATCATCCCTTTGTCACGTCTATTCTATTACAAACCAGTTGGGAATCTTGTTATTCGCATCGAATTTGTTGAACATCTGTTTTTCATCTCATCACCTCTCTCTCGTCTGAATAGATCAGAGAAAGTAAATATTGGTTAAAGAGGGGTGATCCAATTAGAGCTTTAAGATTTTGATGTGAAGTATAAGACAAATATTGCTGTGCAGTCAAACTATTTTCACTTTATTAGAAGGACAAACTATGACAATTATGTTTTAAAAATTATTTTGTTCAAATATGCTCCTGGACTTTTTAGCCAACAGCAAATCCAATATGTTACTGTGTTTACTGTGCACAAAAAAAATTAATTTCATACACAAAGGGAAAAGAAGGTTAGCCGTAAGCTATCTTCAACCCCTCCCAAAAACTAACATGTATTATATTTTTGATCAATCCATTAACTACAGGATAATATAGAAATAATATTAGTTAGAACTGCAAATAGATGATAGCATACAAACAAAAAGAGGAGTGCAGAGTGTCATTTCGATCGAAGCATCCCCCCACAGTCATTGAGAGAGTACAGTCGTTTATTCGTCATAGCCTCGGGCTGAGGTTTTGATTCTTCCACTGCCCCACTGGACCGTCTTTGCATCTAGATTAACATGGAATTTCCTATGTTTCCGACTGCCTTTTCCATACCTGTATATGAAAATCTAAAATTTTCAATACATTTTCAATCACGAAAATTGTGTGAAGTTTTTGGTAGTAAAACATGATCATTTTTAAAACTTATTTTTATCATTAACTTCCAAATAGTAACGACCGAAACAATTTACTTTCCAAAGAATTTCAGCTAAATAACTTTCTATCTGAAAAGTTTGCATGAAACATTCTTTCTTCAGGAAGTTCCTCTCAACTCATATATTCCAAATGGATGTGAAGCTCTCCATCTTTCAGAGCCGAAACAAATCGGTGTCTAATTGATTCATAAGAAACAGTCACCATTCTTAGAAATATTCAATGTTATCTTCCAAACATCCTTGTGGTTAACACTCGAAGTATGGGAGTTGAAGGGGGTCGGCACGTGCACATGAGGTAGTAAAAACGAAATCTCAGACATAAAGGTGCTGTAATTCGAAGCACATGGCTTGGTTCTATGAATATCCCATGAGAAGGGAAAATGCACCCCTTTTCCTGTTGCCCGATTTCATATTTTATGGTTTATGAGTCCTGGAAGGCATGGTGGAATGCCAACAATGTTGCGAATAATGTCCCTGTTTTGTTATGGTTATAATATGGTATGAAGGTCAATACTGGATCCTTACGGACTTGGATACTACATGAGAATATTTTTCGTTCCAACAATAACTCTCCGAAGGATTCCTGTGAGATACACAACAAAATAATTTAGGAAACAAGAAAATTTGAATATTAAAACAAATTGAAATATGTTTATCTTCTACAATTTTAATTTCAAAAAAATTTTATTCAAAAAACTTTTAGAAATAAATTTATGTCTACACAAGCACGCACCGCTTACATTTAAGAGACGTATATAATCAAAACTGAATATATAATGTCAAATGGAATAAATAACCCAACAGATATACGAAAGTAATTAAAATTAATAAATAAATATTTAAAGGAGACAAAATTTTGTTTCTGGTCTTACCTTTAAAACACCAATTGCCTTTTAAAAACATGAACACACTTAAAGGACTCAAAGAATATAATTTATTTGAAATATTTAATATATTTAAATATTCGAATAAATTATTTCAAAAATCTCTAAAAAATGTTTATTGAAATAATTTATTGGAATATTTAAATATATTAAATATTTCAAATAAATTATATTCTTTGAGAAGTCCTTTAAGTGTGTTCATGTTTTTAAAAGGCAATTGGTGTTCTTAAAGGTAAGACCAGAAACAAAATTTTGTCTCCTTTAAATATTTATTTATTAATTTTAATTACTTTCGTATATCTGTTGGGTTATTTATTCCATTTGACATTATACTATATTGAGTTTTGATTATATACCTATATTAAATGTGAGCGGTGCTTGTGTAGACATAAATTTATTTCTAAAAGTTTTTTGAATAAAATTTTTTCGAAATTAAAATTGTAGAAGATAAACATATTTCAATTTGTTTTAATATTCAAATTTTGTTATATTTCTTCTATCAAGTAAAAGGCCTTTCTATTTTAGGAAACAAGAAGTAAAAATGCTATACCTCTTTTGAAATCTTGGAAATGTCTGTTAATATTTCTACCGTTCTTATCTTAATTTAAGTTTCGAATTGTAATACAGATAAGTTGCACTTTCCGATTCGAAAAACTTCCTATTTACCAAATTCGTGTTAACATATTCGTAATGAATATTCGCCGGTTCAATTAATTCAATTAGAGAGAAATGCAAATGTTGGTACATCGCCTTAGTTGGATATTACTTCAGCATGTGGAAGATTTCTTCGTCTGTGACGTAAGATATAATTGGAAGTACAGTTCGTTTCTTGATTGAGGCTGGGTTTTATGCTGCGTACGTGTATTCGCATACATTAGATGGCGCTGTTGTTTAAAAAAATAGTAAGGTCGCTAAGTGGATTAGAGCATTACGCTGATAAGTTGTCAAAAAGCTATGAAGCATGCATGTCTGTGTTCATGTCCCAGTGATCAACAAAACCCATTTCTGTTTCGAACTGTTATTTATATTGATGTAAGTTATACTGTCCCAATTCAAAAAACTTTCTATTTACCATGCTCGAATTCGTGATATTGGCCGATTCAAATAATTTATTTGGAGAAATGTATCAGTAGCGGCTGCATTGAGTCTCGATTTTATACAGAAGTATCTGAAAGTTATCATTCGTTTGATGTGTGTATTTCCAGACTGAATTATCTTAGTTTTGATTGAAATCACGTGCTTGTGCGCATGTACTATAGAGCCTATGATTTTGCCCAAATATCTATTCTGTTCGAATTTTGAGTTGATATTTTCTTAAACAATTATCTCATATCTATAAATGAATAACTTTAATGCCATTTTTCATTAGTCCGTTTGTGAGCATTATGAATTTCAAATGAAAAAACAAAACCTTGTGGCTTGTGAGCCGAAATTGCCAAATCAAGTTTGTCAGTGTACTAAATGTGGCAAGGAGCTCCTTAAAAACTCAACTTTTTCGGTATCCCAAAACACTTGAAGTGCTTTTGACCACTTTTATCTGTCTATCACAAAACTGAAGTAGCAGTCCTCGGATTTAGTAATATCAATGACATGAAAATGATCCACTCAGTTATGTTCGAATATGGCTCGAACAATAAATAAAATTGGTTTTGTCGAATTTTAATTTTCACAACAAAGTACTATTGATGTGATATAATTTTGCACACATTCTCAGCTACAGCAGCAATGGTTTCAGGTGTGCTTACTGGACGGGAACGTGAATGGTTGTTTTATCAAGAAACTATCCAGTTTTCACTTACAAATTGATCCATAACTTAATGGTTTACACCATTAGGACAAATTCACTATGGAACTACAATCTGATAATAAAATTTTCTGGGCATAACTTTCATTAATAATAGTAATAAGTTTTTCTTTGATATATTCAGAAAATCTACAACGTTAGATACAACCATAACCAACTTTTCAAACGATTCGTACACTTATGAACTCGCTGTCTACAGATTAATGATACATAGAGCATTAATATATATTCATAAATTCCCTCATACAATAATATGTTGGAGAGGAAACTAAATACAATAAAATATACCTATAAACAATAATTTAAAAACAAAAATTATAGATTCTTTCATAAACAACAATGAAAAACAACTCATTCTGAAACAAATAAATTTTACTTTTAAAACAAAAAACAATAACAACAAGCTTACATCTTTTGGACCAATCTCTCAAAAAATGGCTCAAATAATTTCAAAAACAAACATAAAAATGGATTTTACAACCTCACATAAAATGGTCAACTTCTTTTTAATACTAAAGAAAAAACAACCTGAATTTAGGAGTTTACAAATCAAATCAGTGCGGTAGCGTATATGTAGGACGAACCGGGAGATTTTTTCGAAAAAGGTTCAAAAAACATCAATCATTTAGGAACCGGAAAGATAACTGTAATTTTTCGAAAAATTCTTTCGAAACAAATCATGTCTTCCTAGAAGAAGACACTCTTGAAATATTACATCTGGAAGCGAAAGGCAAAAAACAAAACATTCTGGAAACGACAGAAATATTCAAGAGTAATATGTTCTAGAAATAAAACTACGAAACGAGTAGACGAACCTGAACCCACTTCTAGAAGTTTTGCACAAGCCTTTATTCTTAAGAGGTACTGAACTGTTTCAGCCGTTATTATTTGGTAGTTGATCTAATTAAAACAAGTTGTAGAAATTACTACGTTTTACTACCATTAAAGTGATATTTTACACATTCAATTATGACTCGAGTTTCAGGAATTAACTATCCCATCTTCAAACAACTGAAGACTTACCAAAGACAGGGTATTTATGCGTTTACAGAGGTAGTAGAGGTGATAAAAACAGGTCAAAAAAAAGAGGACGCCTAACAATTATTAGAATGTCGACACGCCAAAGAAGATTAGTAAACAGATGTTACTTATTTAAATATCTCAAGTATTTTGGATTTACGTTGATCCGTACAGTCATTCATTATTTTTACATTATTTTTATTTTGAACTAATATGAAAATTTGAACAGATTCTAAATAATCAAATTTCTTTCCTAAACAATGAGTGGCAAAAGTAGAAGTTTGTTTATTTTTCATGAAATTGATTTTATTTTCGTTTAACCTTGTCTAGGGGGAACGTCCCTTATATATTTATTACTGCACGTCGAACAAGATAATTCATAAACTCCCGATTTATGTATGTTTAGAGTTGAGTCCTTTGCGTTAAATAATACGGATGATAATTTGTTTTGTGTTTTGAAAGCGATATTAACATCTAATTCTGAAGAACTGTTGGCCACTTTTTGAATTCTGCTACCGTCAAAAAGTCAAAAAGTGGTCAATAGTGTTTCAGAATTAGATGTTAATATTGCTTTCAAAACACAAAACAAGTTATCATCCGTATTATTCAAAGCAAAGAACCACATTCCAACCATACATGAAAGGGAGTTTATGAGTTATCTTGTCGACGGGGTTCCTTCAAGACGAGGTTCAACGAACATAAAATGAATTTCATGAAAATAAGCAAACTTCTAATTTTGCCACTCATTGTTTAGAAAACGGCCATCCTTTTCCGACAGTAGATAATCTTAAAATTTTACAGGTAGAATCAAAAATAAAGAAACTTGATTATCTTGACTATCTGTATAAAGAATGTTAAGGAAACCAAATAATTATATATTATGAATAAAATAAAATAAATAGAGGTTAATACTTGATAGAAGGTATATGAAATTATTTAAATATTCTAATATTATTATAATATCCATATTAATAATATTCAAATTTTTAAATAATTTTATATACCTTCTATCAAGTATTACCCCTCTATTTATTTTGATAATGAATGACTGTACGGATCTAGGTAAATCCAACATATTTGAGATATTTAAATAAGTAACAACTGTATACCAATCTTCTTTGACGTGTCGACATTCTAAAAGTTGTTAAGCGTCATCTCTTTTTTAACCTGTTTTTTATCACCTCTTCTACATCTGTATATGCATAAATACCCTGTCCTGATTGTTAAGTCTTAAGTTCTCTGAAGGTGGGATAGTTAGTTCCCGAAACTCGAGTCACAATTAAATGTGTAAGATATCAATTTATTGGTAGTAAAACGTAGAAATTTCTACAATGCAAGTTATAGAAATCGAAGTTCATTGTAAAACAAACTGTCACAAAGTGACGCTGTGATCCATCCACGATGTCAATCCAAAATTCGTCTTCCGAAAACCCATACAATCTGATACCCAATTCATAAAGACCATGCTGACTTTATTGGATCCCTTATATTTCATCAGCTTCACAGCCGATGACAAGAATTATTTATGAGGAGTATACATCTGTAGCTTTGCGACGATACTGAAATATGTCTAAGAAATAGTTGTTCTGAGCAAATACTAGCCTGTTTCTGTGTGTCGTCTTTTGAAGAGCAATAGTTTTCCCATCAATGTTTACGATCCCTATAGTGTAACTTAAAATTGGGAATGTCCTTCCCTTTATGTAAACACTTCACGTGAAGTAGATAATTAAAAGACCGGTTGAAAATTACAGTCTTGCCGTGGTCAGTCTCTCATTTCATCGTCTACCGTTCCTGCACTTCAGTGAAATTAAATTATTGGAGACAGTGAATGGATAATATAATTTATTTGAGGACTTTCGGATAATCATGGAGCTGATAACGTAATTTACATATTATTTATAGGTGTACGGGGACTTGATATTGCCACCGCGTCGTAAAATATGGAATTTATCATGTTCAAAAGCGTCATATTTTTTAAACACTTGATAATTTTAGTGTCATGTTATTCCTTTATGTGTCTGCTTGATAACCATTACCACATTCAATAAAAGGTTGCTATGATCGAAGAAGGCTTCGGTTAGATTATGTGTCTCAGAATAATCTTAACGATATTTTCGCGCTATCAAGAGAACAGCGTGCTATCGTTTTACACAAATGTCTCTTTTCTGCGAAATTAGAACTTTAATATAGTATCGAATGTCTGAGTAAGACTCAGCGATGAAGAATCTGAGATCAAAAGTAATTATGTTTAGCCGATCCTGTTCCTCTGTAAACACTCCCGAACCCTTCCGAACGGAAAGAGCTAGATAGAGATTCACAAAATTTTTCCAATAGTTTAAACTACTGGTTCTATTGAAATGAAATTGGTATGGTACAGTCAACTCTCGTTAATTCGAAACTCGAGGGACTCTTGAAATATTACGAATTATCGAGTGTTCGAAATATCAAATGGTTTGAAATTTGTGAGAGAAAATAAATAAAACTTCGAATTATTAAGTGTTGGTTAATTTTTATTTATTAATATAAAAATGACAAGAATTAAGAGGTACATTCGTGTACATACATGTATTCGTAATGTGAATTAATTAATCTTTCGAAAGAACTTTGTTATACTGGTTTGCTTTAAAGCACAATTCTGCTGCTCACACTGCTCAATAACTTTTTTTAAGAGAAAAAGTGCCTGAAATGCTTTTTCATCACTTTCGTTTTGTAGACAAAAGCTTTGTAAGGTATCAAATGAGGATCTTGCTTCCTTAACTGACACCTCTGCCAAAGGTTCCGATGTATCGTCCTCATATTCATCGTTACTTTGCGTATCTGTCGCAGATAAAATTTCGCCATCGGTTAGTGAACCTGAGACAGCAACATTTTCATCCACTTGAACAAAATCAGAAAAACTCACACCAACTAATGGTTCTATTGCTGGTTCTTCATCATCTATAAGTATTGGAAGATTTTCTTGATTTTATTTTAAGAAACCGGATTTTTTGAAGCAGTTGAGAATCGTTAGGGGTGTTACAGCTCTCCCTGCTTTGTCAATTAGTAAAATAGCTGTCAGAACCGTGATATTTGCAGTTAGCTGTTTGTCGAGAGATTCTAAAACTATCTTAACAATTTCTTTGCGATAGAACGTCTTAAAATTATGGATAATCCCTTGGTCCAATGGTTGCAATTTGGAAGTTGTATTTGGCGGAAAGAAGTAGAGTTCCACGTTAGACAATGTAGGAGGACTGTTGTGGACAGTGCAGTTGTCTAAAAATAGTAAAATTTTCCGCTTTTGTCGTTTCATGTCCCCATTAACTGTTAAAAGCCAATTGTTAAAAAGTTTTGTCGTCATCCAAGCTTTTTTGTTAGCACGATAATCAGTTGGAAACGATTTCACTCCTTTGAAACATCGCGGTTTCATTGCTTTTCCTATCACTAAGGGTTTAAGTTTTTCCGATCCATCCATATTTATTGCAAGTAAAACTGTCAACCTCTCTTTACTATGTTTTCCTCCGTGACATTTTTCATCTTTAAAAGTAAGCGTCTTGTCCGGTAAACATTTAAAAAATAGGCCAGTTTCATCAGTATTAAAAATGTCTCGGCCATCATAGTTTTCAATCAAGGTCTTCAATTTACCGTGCCAATCTAAACAAACTGCATCATCAACACTGCCACGTTCTCCACAAACTTTTTTAAAAACAACTCCATTTCTCTTTTTGAAATTTGTAAGCCACCCTTCACTTGCCGCAAAGTTTTTGATGCTTAGAGTAGACGCGAACTCTTCTGCTTTTTCCTTCAACAAGTTCCCGCTAATAGACACTTTTTGTCCTCTACACTGCCTTAGCCAAATGACCAGGCTTTCTTCCAGACGAGGAAATTCACCTTTAGTAGTTCTTTTCCGTACTCCAGCAGTTTGAGCAGCATTAATTTTCTCCTTGTGCTTTATTATTGTTGAGAAAGTACTCAGAGGAATCTTAAATTCTTTTGCAACATCACTCTTCTTCTCACCTTCTTCTACTTTTTCGATTAACTTTTTCTTTTCAGCAATCGTCAAACATCTATAGTTTCTAGGGCTCATAACTAACACTAACTTTTAATCTGCATACCAACGAAAGAGTAACAGTAACTGAATAACTAAACAAACTAATTCGTAAAAAGTGTGTGCGTCAAATAGTCAAACTAATCATAACAAAAACAAAGGCTCGTGTATCTTGATACAAGTTTGAACCGCAAAATGTACTTACAATCTTTCCGCCTCTTCTCTCTGCAACTTTGAATTGTCGAGTGTTGGACGGTGATGAGTTCGAATTAACGCGTCGTTTTGTTAAATAGCAATGATTTTTTCGTTCGAATTACCAAGTGTATGAAAATGTATTGATTTAGTTCGAAATATAAAGAGATTTCGTAGGTAACTCGTGATAACTTTGAATTATAGAGAGGTTCGAATTATCGCAGGTTTGAATTAACGAGAGTCGACTGTATATAATAACCATACGAAGGTTTATGCCAAATTTAATGAGGATCGGCCCTCCAAGCAGGCCACTGAAGGTAAAAATGCCAATTTTCGAACGAAAAGATCTAGAGACTTGCAGTTTTCAGAGTGGGTTTGGAATTTAAATATATATATATATATATATATATATATATATATATATATATATATATATATATATATATATTAAATATATATCTATATATTATTATGAATTAAAAAAATCAATTTGAGTAGGAGTCATTACTTGATAGAAGTAAAATTTAAATGACTTCGGCTCTGAATTAATGAATGCGGCGGACATTCATTTCACATGTCTGCTGCTTATGCCTCAGCGATCAACAACACCTATTCGACTGCATTTGATTTTTAAACAGATGCAAATTGCACAGCCCTGATTCGAAGAATATTCTCTTTGCCATAGATCCTTATTGCGTATCAGTTATGTTCAAGAATGAACAGAATCAGCTAGATAGTTCTTGAGTTATTCCCATTTGGAATTTAGAAAGAAAAAAAATATTCTAGCAAATGGTTAACGACTTGCCTCTTTCTGCTAGTATGAAACACATTTTTTATATACATAGTTTTTTCTTGAAAAGGAAGTGTACCTAATTATTGAAAACAAAAATTGAAAGTGTAAGGTCGACGGTGTTATCTATAGCCTCCAATTTCCAATTGGAAAGTTCCTTATTGCATCCATTAGAGGTTTGATTAAGTATTTTTTTTTGTTTTGTTCTTGATTCGGATCTTGGAGAACAATAGGCTGGAGGATTTGAAGATTCTATGGTCTGCTCACAAAGTTCTTTCCTAAGGTTTGAAGTCTAATTAGAATCGGGTATATCTTCATTTTTTCATAGAGAATGTCGTTTGATGGGTAGCGGAGTGGATTTATTGGATGGTGTGTCATACTCAAAGTCCTCAAACTACTGCGTTCTACTACTTCGATATTATTAAGAGGGGATCTTCTACAGTTGTTATAGTAAATAAGGTATCCGTATTCTAATATCGGTCTGCATATAGTTTGGTGGATTCTTGAAGCTCTTGTGTAGTTAATGCCGCGGTTTTTGTGGATGAGAAATGAAGAATATTTTGATCTAGCTCTTATTTTTCTTTTTAATTATAGAAATGTATTTTAAAATTAGTCTTATTATCCATTGTGATTCCTAGGTATTCAGCATGATGGATTGGTTTTATATTATATTGCAACATTCTGATGGTTGGTAAATTTAGATTTCTCAAGATTTGGTAGAATTCTTCATTTTTTCGTCCACGTCAAGATTTTGTCACAAAAATTTTGTAGATTTTCCATTGTGTCTTTCATATTCTTGCTGCGTGTTATATTAGCGTTGAGTCATCAGCGTCTTGGAAGATGTTACTTTTAGTTCTTCCGTTACTTTGTAGATATCGTGTACGTAAATATTATATAGAAGTGGTGACAATGGAGAGCCTTGTGGTACACTTTGTTGGGAGGAAAACGATGCGGAGAAATGCTTGTTGATTTTAACCTTCATACTTCTTCTGTCCCTCTAGAAGTTTCCTATAATATTTTGTGGGTGTCCAATTGCTGAAGTTTGTGCAGAAGACCATCGTGTCGTACAAAATGAAATACTCCCTTGATGTCCATGAATATGGTTGCTGACTTGTGGCCTCTTTCATTATAATAGGATAAACAAAACCTATTCGGCTTTATTTAAGGTTCGAAGTGTTTCTGTTTGCCATTCTCATATTCGTTATAATTAACGATTTTTAGCGATCAGTTTCATTATAGGACAGATTCAAAAGTGTTCTTTCTTATGTCTTCTACCGACTGAAAATGGTTGCTTTGAAGTGGTATTTTGGGTTTCGGAGAGAGAAAAATATCTGTTGAAGCCATGTTAGGGGAATACGAAAGTTCTTCAATAAGATTGGTTGAGTTTTTGGTCAGAAATTCATTCACAATTGTGCAAAATCCACGAGTTTCATCTCAAAAATTAGCTCGAAATAATCTGAATTGATTCGCGAGACACCAAATTTTCAGTGACCATTTCTTTTGCTTTAGCAATGTTAAATTCATTTGACGATGTTAAAGGTTGACCAGAGCGAGAGAAGTCTTCCAGATCTCAAAAGTTTATAAATGCCACTATACCACGCACGTGTTTTTGATTCACCGCTAGCCTTATGTAACATTTAATGTGCTTCGGATTGTACATTCCATCTGCCCTGCAAAATTTAGGACAAATTCTTTGTTCCATATTTTTATCCAACGTAACAATATGAGAACACACTTGAAATGAACCGACAAATTGAGCACTCTAAACAAACTCAGTGGTAGAGAGCATCAGGCTCGTGACCGGAAGGTCTGGGTTGGAATTCTGTTCAGGTGGAAAAGAAATTTTCTAGGACGAGTGTCCGCAACCATTTCACTGTTGGATCAAAAATTAACAGTGCTGTGACCTAAAGTGGCGCAAGATCGCAGTAACAAAGCCTACCCAGAAAACGACTGAACTCCTAATTCGCACAAGCTGAAAAAACTTCTGATGTAATCTTTACAGAAGATCTAGGAGTATCAGGGTAATAATAATAAGAAATATCTGATTGACAGCTTACGCTCAAACTCCGCGTAAGTTTAGAAGATAGCTGTGCTAAGTATGAAAAGGATTTCAACAATTCCTTTAAGCGAGTCTTTTGATTGATTGCTTTCCATTAATTCTTTTATACGATGATAGAAATGGGCCTACCAAATCTAGACTTAAAAGTTCGTGACCTAGTATAAACGTCGTCCTGTCCAAAACCTAATATAAGAGAGTATTAGTGAAAGAAACGAAACACTCAAAATGTGTTCGAAAACAATAAAAGAAAACAACACAAGGAAGAGGAAACAGAGAACGATTTGTGGGACAGGAACTCCATTCATCACAATGTAGTAGATTCCCGGGATCATCAAAGGTACCGGCGCCACTGCGACCATATGGTAAGAATATGAGTGGTTCAGGTTGCAAGTTTTGTGCGCCTTCAAGAGTAGAGCTTGAAGATCGGGCGACGGACCGATGCCGTTTCAGTGCCCACAGAATCGGCCTGTCAAAGACCGCAGTCAGTTCGCATCTGCGGGGTTGTTTGGTCGTTTTCAGCGAAAAGGAATTCTGACGTCGCGACGCGTGGCGCGAATCTTTTGATAAATAGTCGTCGAGCGTCCAGGTGCACGTAGGTCGGCGACGACGTCTTTCGGGTTTAGGTCGAGGAAATTTATTCGAACCGTTTCGAATTATGTGAAACCGTGGTTTTGTTTGTATTTCTATAGTTCACAAATGGAATTTTTTAGAGGTAATTTTTCACATTTTTGCAACAATTTCATTCTTTGTTCTCCTTCTCTAGGTTATTCATATCATGCGTTACTTTCTATAAAAAATATTTCATCTTCTGGCAGGTCTCTATGAAGGAAATGCCAATATTTGGCTTTAACATACGTACAGTTTACGAGATACTTCGTAATTTTAAAAACTTGAAAAGTTGTACTTGAAAGTGCAACAAAAAATTTGTTGTGCTTTCGAAATAAATATGAGATATGTCATTGATGTATTAGGCAACTTTGAAAGTCTTGAAAATGATTTATTCCATAATTTTCCGTTAATTTTCCGAAATTTTCAACAAAAAAACCTAGTTAATCTTTATATATATATATAAAATACACTGGTGTGTCGTCTTAACTTCCAAGGAGATATACCCCTTAAAATAAGAATAACTGATTAGATCAAGACATCTTTTGCTCATTATTTGTAGCGGAAGAAAATATGTTCTCTGTTTTATAGAAAAAGTGCACTATTCGGTAAAATAAAATTAATTATCAACCTTGTCATAGTTTGATAACTATGAAAAATTGATTAATTTTCCTAATCTGCCACTTGTACCGAAATTGATTTTCTATCTGACTAAGATAATATAGGCATTTCAACTTTCTAATGGTAAATATCTATAAACAAATTAGATATCCCTTTCAAAGTTCAATTTTAACCAGTGTCCTGGATTCTAAGAATTAGAAGACTGAAATTTATTCTGAATTAGCTGATGAAGTTTTTTCAGCATATTGTGAATTTATGCAAAAGTATTCTTTTCATGACAGACATTAAATCGGAAACGAACTAATGTACTGGTACGAAGGAGTTTCCGGAAATATTGTGAATTAACAGCTTGTTGCTCAATTTCTTTTTTTTTCCAAATATTTAACACATAGAAGCCAATGTGCAAATTTTTGTTGAAGTTACCTACACATGAAATGTTTACTTTTGTTAACAAAAAAAAACCTTTGAATAATGCACCGAAGTTGCATTGAACGACAGTGTAGAACTATATTCGTGATCTGCAAGTATAATGATTACAAGCGTGCAAAATAAATGGAAAACATAGGATACCTGAACATTTGTTTAGGCGCGCTTGTACAAGTATGCTATCACGTCTCAAATGATTTAAGTAGACACACTCATAGTAAAAATTTAATACTGGTTATATATTCGGTCATTTTTTAGCACGATATCTAGAAAAGAAACTAGAGTTTCATATTTATAATGTAATCAATTCGATGAAATATAAATTTCTTCGAAAAAATATAATCAAAGCATAGCTTCATGAATATACTCATTCAAAATTTTGTCTTTTTGAAATCTCATAATGTCGTTTTAAATTGAGTAATTTGTTATAAGTTATCTTTGAAAGTATAAGACGACCTCTGTGAAGAAAAATCGATAATTTAGCGTAATTCGTTAGATTTCGCTGGAAAATTCTATTCACATATAAAATATTTTGATATTTGGCTGTTTTACCATGAAAAATTAGGCTTAAAGTTTATAAAATTCATACAAGTTTTCATCACTATTTCATAAACTTTAAATAAAAACAGAAGATATTAAGTTCTTCCTATTTTCTTGAATTCTTTTCTTTTCAAGTTCTTCAGATCGTGAATTTGAAGCTATATTCTGAAATTGAAAAGCTTTAATATTAAATACACAAATAATTGGCTGCCAATGTTTATAATTACTTGAAACTATTGGTTGAACGCGGCTGATAAAAAACTCAAGAGATACGATAAATATCAGATTTGCGAGAAAACAGTTCTATTTTTAATATAATAAACACGGACGTGAAGTCTGAGCTTTTTTTTTATTTTGAATCAAATTTTTTTAAATTTTATAAGTATACGATCCTCACCAATTTTTCAGGAACATGTGCGTCATTATTCTACTTTATATGCCAAATTTCAGATCAGTCTGATTTGTAATTTGGAAAAAATTGGGAAAATAGTTTCAAACGTGAATAACTGCGGAACCATCTGTCCATTAACGAACTCAATCGAGATATTTAGGCCCAAAAAAATCTCCAGCTTTTTCCATTCAAAATATTTCGAAAGGATAGCACGCTGTTCTCCAGAACAAGCAGCGAAAAGGAAGCATTCTGTAACATTGTTACATAATTAATTCAATTGTAAAATATAAGAAAAAAAAATATGAAACATCTACATAATCCACTTAATTGAAAAAAATTTAATCAAAATGCTTCAGAAAAACCTAGTTTCAATTTTGGTACAGATATGAAATTCTCAAATTACTTACAACGTTACAAAATATAAAGGAATCTATAAAGAATAAATGAAATTGATAGAAAATAAAAAACAAACATGGTTGAACTCAGTTCATTAGGAGATAAACGACCACATAATGGTTTAGTGGAGTTTTTCAATCATTTAATTTTTCAACTTTTGTGACACTCCTCTTACTCTTTCTATAGCGTTTGTTCTTGTAATATAATGATGTTAATTAATTGATTGCCCTATCGAAATAGGAACGTTATTGTTCCTGGTAAATATGAAAACATCAATAGATATTTACAGGTTTCTGATGTGGCAAGAAGGAAGCCACAAAATTGCTAAATCGAGTTCTGAATCCTAGTAACAGAAGATAAGTTTCTTGGATCGTCCTGGGTAATTGTGTGTATTTTATTCCGAGGTGCAGAATCGTATGTTGAAAAAATGGTCTCATGTTAAAATTTGTCAACACCACATAGTAGAACGATATGACTTTCGAATTGAGTATAATTTATTTATTCTAGTATTTTCTTCAAGCTACGTGCTATACTGAAAAACAACTATTCGAGCGAAAAGCATTCATTCAAAAATTGTTTGAAAATTTGGGAGAAATTTGTTCAAGGACGTCATTAGAAATATTACTATTTCACATAAGAATAGATGACTATTCTTTATATGGAATAACCACTCGCTTAATAGTAGTAATAAAAGACTACGAAAAATATGACGTCCCATAAATAGTGAAGAACCCTTTGTGGATAAATGTTTCTAGAAATATTGCCAAGTATATCCCGAATGTGTATTTTATCGTTTCAGGTACATTCCTTTCCATAATTCGGCACCATAATAAGAACACATTACAGTTGACCCTGACGAGGCTATTAAGTCCAGCGCTCCCTATTCATTTTATGCAAAAATCTTCTAATTAAAACACGAAAAGCTACCAAAAAACGGGAAGATATTCAGCTTTGTATTCCACTTTGCGTTTGAGCTAATTACATTTGCTGTTGTGAAAACAATGGGTAATTGAGCACGAAATTGCTCATTCTTTAATACAACAGAAATAATGGAAAACAAATATTTTCAGGAATGCGTGTTGTTTTCTTAGAAGGAATTGAAAAGAGAAGCACTCTCATATCTATTCAAAACATCGAATATTTGTCAATTATTCAATGTCTTAATCAACATCCATGGATTGTATAGTCCGTCTAGAAAGTATCCGGAATTTATTTTTCATAATTTCTTTTTTGTACTATTCTAAGACAAAAGTAATGTATAAAATATGTTGTGCAGATAGTTGGCTATGGCCAAAGTTGCATGGCAACACTATTTGTCAAATGTTGTTGATTGTCAACAGGTATATATTTATGAAATAATGTCGCAAAAAGAAAAAAGAAAACAGCTAGAATATTTGTATAGACAAGGTTTTCGAAATGTTAAAGAATGTGTGTAATTGACTGAACTGGGAAAAGACAAAAAAGCAGATAAAAATGGGATGAATATGGGGCATAGACCAGTTTCAAGAAGACCGCGTAAGATTAAAGGAAACAATTCAAACGCTTTATTGTCTTTAGGACGACACAATCCACGCCCGGGTTTATCGAATTGGCTGACAGATTTGGAAATCAACGAAATATAAAAGTACAGAAACCGTCCATTTGTCCCTGAAAAGACAAGGCTACATATCAAGGAAACTAAAAGAAACCCCTATAATGACACCTTTACAAAAGGAAAGAAGGAAATAATTTTGTGAACGTTTCCAAGAAGATAATTTTAATAATTTCCTTACATCTAATGAAAGTTGTTTCCAACTTGGTGGAAATCACTTAAAAATACTATGAAAACAACCTGTTACCGTTCAAATTTCCAAATTTCTCGCCAAAATAATGGTTTAGGGAGCAATATCTCAGCGTGGTGCTACGCCTCTCTGTATAGTTATGATACCATTAATTGTGAAAAGTATTGTGGCATTCTGAACGATTTTCTCCTTGAAACGGTGGATGCTTTATATCCAAGGGGGTGGCGTTTTCAGCAAGATAATGCAAGATGTCATACTTCGGCCTATACTCAAGCTTGGATGCAAGAACACCAAGTGACAACCATTTCATGGCCAGCAGCTTCATCAGATCTTAGTCCCATTGAAAACATATGGGGGACTAATGAAGATTGAAGTTGAACGAGCAGCGCTGCGAAATAAAGATGATTTAATTCAGTCAGTTTTACAGTCCTGAACTACTATCACCGAAAATTATGGAGGTGAATTAGTTTTGTATTTTTTTACCTCGAGGTTTAGTCAAGTTAAATGAAGGTTGTATAAGTAAATAAGATGAATATTTTGTTATAATTTTCTTATTCAAGAATTAAAAATATATACTAAATAATTACAATTGATCTTTTGTTTTTTCCGTATACTTTCATGTCAGAGTTAAATCGGGCTAGACTTCTTGTACGAATGACATGTTTTGGCTTTTATCGTTCACGTATTGTGATTTATAAAGAATTCGATGATTTTGATATGTGAAATTTCCATTCCTGGAGTGTTATTTTGGGAAGTATACAAAATTCTTCTGTTCGACAAGTCGTTCCGGTCCGTCCATAAACAGGTTAACATTCAAACGGAAAGAGCCAAAAACTTGAAACTTTCGGAGTAGGTTTGGGGCCTAAATATCTCGGTTAAGTTGGTCTATGGGCAGAATCGGTCTAATTATTCCCCAGTTTTCCACTTGAAACTTTCTTAATTTTCCATTAGTTCAGAAACAACAGATCAGATTGAATGGAAGTTTGGTATTCAGAAAACGACTGGAGGTAAAAATACTAATTTCAATAAGAAGACCTAGACAATTGACATTTTCAGATTTCGAGTCTGAACATATAAGCCATGTTTATAAATACACAGACTCAGTGGTTCCTGAATTATTTTCATTTGAAATTTTATTTTTATAGTAGTTTCGGAAGCACAGATACGATCGAGTTCAAATTTAATATTTACGTGTGAAATAACGACACTAAGGCTCGTGCATAATTTTGCGAAGATGAATTACGAGAAGTTTTTCAATTTTTTTTTGCTATCTGATTTAGCAAAAATTATGTAAAGTTTTGTTGAATATATTTTCCATTCTTTTTTGCCAAAACGTCACGATGGAACCACTTTACCATATATTTATTATTTTCATGAGTTTTTTAGTTCATTCAGAAGACCAGTTCTAAAATTACACAAAATGACGTTTATTTGACAGAAAAAAGAACACAGAATTCTGTGCTTATATTCATTATATGTGGCTTCTTAAGAATTAAGATATTATATATTTTGATATTTGATATTTGATATTACGATAACCCCAACTTGAACGCCACTGACATTATCAAAAAATGTTTGGCAGGATTGGAACTCCTGAAGATTACTCTTGGTCGAAAACTCTAAACCCCTTTGCTTTCGAGAAAATAGGATATTTGAAGATTTGGTTCTTCATAAAAAAAGTGATACTCTTTAAACATTGAGAATTGAAATATACATAGAAAATTTGAATATCAAAACAGATTTAATCTGTTAGTCTTCTACAATTTTAATTTCAAAAAATTTTATTCAAAAATACTTTTTGAATTAAATTAATGTCTTATAAGCACTGATATTTTTGATAGACGTATAAAATCAATATCAAATGGAATGATAATTTATATTCATTGGGTTTTTTCAATTCCATTTGATATTGTATAATGAGTTTCGATTTTATACGTCTATTAAATATGAGCAGTGCTTATAAGACATTAATATAATTATGAAAGTTTTTTTGAATAAAATTTTTTTAAATTAAAATTGTAGAAGACTTACAGATCAAATCTGTTTTGATATTCAAATTTTGTAGTTATCCTTCTATCAAGTAAAAAACCGCTTCTCAAGTTATATGTATTTACATGTGACTAAGTATCAAATTCCTTTTATATCCCATAATATACCAACTGACAAAGAAACTGCAACATCCAAAAGAAGCTGTTTAAATTTAAATTTTTTTTTTTTGTAAAACATAGATAGCATAGCAAGGCGTAAATGATTAAACTTTGGAGAAAAAAATCGTGAATGTCTTCTCATGTAAACATTTTTTGTTACTAAATATGTAGTCGTTATTTGCAGATTTTTAAAATTTTACAGCAAAGCAGCTCTTTGAGGAGATCCAAAGTCGATGTTTAGTTGTTGTTAAGATGCATAGAGCACGTGTACGCCGAGTTTATCGCCAGCTAAGTGAATTTGAAAGAGGTCGAATTATTGGTCTACGGGGTTGTCATTTCGAGAAATCGCTAACCGTACGAACAGAAATCCAACTACTGTTATGATATATTGTCAAGCGTGGTTTGATAATGACCAAAATCGAAGAAGAGTAAGCACCGGACGTCGAAGGGGCACAAATGAAGTTCAAGATCGACGTCAAAGACTTATGGCTATTAGAGACCGATTTGCGACAACTCGATCTTGGCTGATGAGTGGTTAGGAGAACAAGGCTATCCTGTAACTGTCCGAACGGTTTACCGTGGGATAAGGTTTTGGACTACATCATTATCGACCCCATCTTGTGTTACCTCTGACAGTTGAGCATCACCGGCAACGATTACAGTGGTGCAGAGAACGTCAACATTGGAATGTGGAATGGCATCAGGTCGTCTTTTCTGATGAATCTCGATTCTCCTTGGGTGTACATGATGGCCGAAGAAGGGTTGGACGACGTCTGGGAGAACGACGATATTCCAGCAAGATGATGCTCGACCTTATGTTGCCAGAGTGAGTTTAAACTTTTTTGAAGCGACCCATGTGAATCTTTTGCCAGGGCCGCCCAGATCCCCCGATCTTTCGCCCATAGAGCATGTTTGGGACATTACGGATAGAAGGCTTGGAAATTTACCCCAGCCCCCACGGACTTATGCGGCTCTAAGACATGAACTACAGGTAGTTTGGCATAGTATCCCTCAAGAAGAAATAGACCATCTTATTGCATCAATGCTAAGACGTGTTGCGGAGTGTATAGATAATCGCGTGGACAAACAAATTTATCAAAAAAAATTGTAAAGCCTTCGTTTTTTTTCTTCAAATTTCAATCATTTACTCCTTGCTATACTATCTATGTTTTACCACAAAAATTTAAAATTTATACGGCTCCTTCTGGGCGTTACAGTTTCGTTGTCAGTTAGTATATTTATATGTTGTGATTTGTTTCACTTCAAAGAAAATGGTGGAACCGTACACATTAGATGAATTAGCTAATATGAATTTTTTATGGTCATACAAACCACAATAGTAGAGTAGATCCTCACATTGCTGCTCATTCTAATCGAAAAGCTCCATCTCATAGAATATTTGGAAGAATATATAATGGTCTAGGATCATTTGGATGATTAAGAACAAATAGAATCGATTGTGGTATACGAAGACAAGACGCTGCTGCAGAAGAAAGAATTTTGCATGGAATAAGAGAAAATCTTGACACATTTCGCTTCAGTAGCTGCGCATGTTAGTCTTGAGACTCTGCACAAGATTAGTCAAATATAGTAGTTTCTAAAAGCTTGTTTTAATAATTACGAGTGTATTATTTTGATAATTTGCCCGAGTTTTATTCATAACAGAAATGTTAAAAAAACAACGAGAAGCAGTGGAGTCATGCTATTACTATTTAAAACGTTCAAGGCGAATAATTTCCACGGACAGAAATTGTCTCTAGACGCCTCTTTAATGCTGCGGTGATTTTAGACGTCCGGTTAAACAGCGTCGGAACGCTCGGAATTCTCTTGTTTCCACATTCCCTGATGAAATCAGCTCTCACGAATATTCCGTTAAAATATAATACATAGGAATCTTAGTGAACGAGCTGAACAAGATATTTGAATGAAGTAATTTTTAGGGTAGATATAATTCTAATGAGAGTTTGTTTTATAGACAACATGAATTATTTTTATATGTAGAATAGAACTCCTGCTAAACATCGAAGTTCTGGAATATATACAAATGATGTTATGAATCAATGGAACTAAAATAAATAGGGAAAAGGTGTTTAAGCCCCAATTTCTGATCCATAGATAAAAGGCTAATTTTTGGTTGAATTTGTCTTTAATGAAAGTAGGAAAATTGCATTTGAATTTAAGGATACAATCGAAATATTCTTGCGTGTTTATTCCAGGGAACAGCAAACTGTCGTTTCGCCCCAACGTCAAATGTAACTTTCTTATTTTGAGCCGAAAATGATCTTAAACGATTAGGTTGGAGTCACTGATGAATCCGAAGTCAAAAGTCATTCTGTCTCTCTGAATTTTTCAGCGAACAGAGCAGAAGCGTTGAAATATTGAAGAAACGCTTGAGGTCTAAATATCTCAGCTGATAGGCAAAATCGTTTCGATAGTTTCGCAGTTATTCACGTTTGAAAGTTTTTCATATTCTGTCAAATATTTTGGAAACTAACGATTCGATCAATCAGAAATTCCGCACTTAGAACTAGAATGATAACGAGTATGTTCATGCAGAATTTCATAAGAATCGTATTATTAGAAGTTTACAAAAAATCAGCGTTGAGCGCTATCTTGAACAGTATAACTTTCAAATGGAAAGAGATAGAGACTAAACTTTCAGGATAGGTTAAGAGCCTGAATATCTTGGTTGAATTTTTTATCAAGCAAAATAAGTCCAATGATCTCGCAGTTATTCACAGTTGATATTTTCTCTCATTTTTATGAATACTTTCCAACTACAATTCCGATTGATCTGAAATTTCTGCAAAATTTCAGAAGGATCGTATGATTAGAAGATTCAAAACACAAGCAAAAATTTTGAGAGCGAAGCAATGTTGAGCGCTAAAGAAACCATAGTTACTATACCACGATAGATTTTAAATTTAACATTTAGATATAAAATGACGAAAAGAAAGCTAATGCAAAATTTCGTGAGGATTGTGTAATTAGAAGATTAAAAAATTGTGGATATTGTTTTTACAAAAAGCAAAAGCAGTATTTTAACTAGGATAATATTAATTGATGATTGTTGTTAAGAGATTGGCATTTATAACTTCGTTTCCGCTGCGGTGAATCTAATTTAGTCTTCGCGAAGTCCCTGAGGAGTTCTCTCGTACCCCCAAGAGTTCCGTGGTGCACCGGTTGAAATTCCTCGATATAAAGGATGTGAAGAAGTTGAAATTATATTCTGAAAGAATAATTTACTGACACATAATTGTATCTAATTTTCGTAGGATAGTATATTTACAATTTTAAACAGAAAAGTCTTATTGCTGTGCATTATTCCAACACCCATTTCAGTTATTTCGATCATTTAATTCTATTTTATATCTGAGATAGTTTTTCGTTATAGCAATTTGTATACTGAATGAACTAATTCAATGTTAAGAGTAAATAAGATGAACGAATCATTCAGATTAGTTTATGAGTATTACTATTCTACCTATGAAAATGGCGTTCCACAGGGAAAGATCAATATTGTTTTAATCAAATGGAAATGATTCTTATTCTATAAAGACAACAATAATTTGGTATCCCCATCAAACTGATTCTTCTTATAGTGAAAACCAGCATTTCCGCTCCAAAACGCAGATGTTGACAAAGTTTTCTTTTCAAAATCTATCTTGACAATCGGAATATTTCTAAAAATTCAATGAATTCTATCCTTCTCCTTATAAAAGGCAATTTCGAAAGTAACGAATAAATTTCACATCTAAGTGCATAATAGTATTTTGATATCAATTTTAAATTCGTTATATTCATATTGAAAATTAGTATCATTGTAAATACTGATACCAAAGGAATAATTTTTAAAAATTGAACTGATATTTTTGTGCATTGCTGCATTTTTTTATTTAAGAGCTTTTATTTGATGAATCGTAACATTTTTTGGCTAACTAATAAATCCAGCTAAAGATTGATGACCATTATGTAAATATTATTGTTCAGGATCTTATTGAGATATACAGGGTGTGTATGAATAGCTGCGAAAGAATTAAGGGGGTGATTTCTTGTCACAAAGTATGGTGGGTCTTTCATATAAACTTTATTTTTTTGACCCCCCCCTGCTTCGTTACAGCTCTCTAAAGATGGCGCAGGAAAAACAGTTTTTAATTTTTCTCTTAAAAACCAAAAAACTGACAAGAATAAAATTATCCAGGCATTTTATGCGGGCGAGAAGCCACTAAAAAAATATCTGCTGGTATTTCTCTATGATTGCAAGGTGTAGAAAAAGCCACTCCAAAACTTTCTTTCGCAAAAAATTTTTTGAGCCCCCTGCTTAGTTACAGCCCTCTGAAGATAGCGTCCGAAAAACAGTTTTTTATTATTTCCTAAAAAACCAAAAAACTGACAAGAATAACAAAATTTGGATATCAGAACATTGTCTTCTACAATTTTAATTAAAAAAAAAATCAATTCAAAAACTTTTAGAATTAAATTAATATCTTAAGCACAGCTGATATTTAATAGACGTATAAAATCAAAACTCAACATACAATATCAAATGGAGTAAATAAACCAACAAATATAAATTGTCAATCAGAATTAATGAATAAATATTCGAATGAGGCAAAATTTTGTTTCTGATCTTACAATTATGAAAACTAATTCCTTTTCAAAAATACAAAATATAATTTAACGACTTCTCAGAAAATATAATATATTTAAATATTTAAATAAGTTACTTCAAAAATTTCTCAAAGCATGCATTGTATCTTCAAAAAACAATTAGAATTCCGATAAGGTCTTCTTCGGTCCTACTTCACATTTAAAAAATAAAATCAACCAACAACAAATATAACTCACCTTAAAGTCCTCCTGGAATCATCGCTTTGAACAATTAACTTCAAAATCCAAGTTATTCTATGTTCGTCACAAAAATCACAGAAAGCTGTAAGGTATTATAAGGTCTTCTTTAGACCACTTGATATTTCATAAAGAGATTTTTATTCTAACCTAAATATAATGATATATTATGTATAAAATAAAATAATAGGAAGTTTCTAGTTATTTCATGCGCTCCAAAAATACACAGATGTCCGAAGTGTAATAAATAGATTATTTTCCAATTTTGAAGTTTAGTTCCTTTTTGTACTTCTTTGAAGATAGTCGAAAGACCGAAACACGTGTCAGGATTCTGGATAAATTGGGAAACATAAAAACTGTGTGAATTATTTTAAATAAAATAAGTGATAAACAGTTTGAAAACAAAGAAAATATATAATATCTATACATTTTCTACTCCAGGAAGTTCCTTTTTATTTTTTCTTTACTGATAATTGCAATGTTGCTTTTAAATTATTTTTCTTCGTTGCTGATTTTATCTTCAGTCAATTAGGTATCGAGGAATTGAAATTCAATGGTGTATTGAACTGATAATTCTGTTTCGCTTTGTTCCTGATTAATAGGCACTAAGTAATCAGAGAATTCCTCTAATAATGTGTTGTTGAAATTCAAGAGATATTCCTTCGGATATAGCGGAATAGAAACAACTATGGGAATTTCAAAGCAACTATAGGCGCTCCGAAGAAACGAACGATATCAAAAAGAATGCACTTTGTCAATATAATCTTGCGGATTAAGCTTTCAAAAAGAAGAACGTTAAAGCAACCATTAATTAAATTTAATAACCTAAATGTTAGAAGAAGCTAATGATTTTTAGAGGAAGTAATAAGGAAGTGCCAGAGATTACTACAGTGACATTCGTTTCGTTATTAATTCAGGTGATTGAGAGGTAGAGAAGTTCAGTAGAAATTCTCACGCTCAAAATTGGAAAGAGATTGCTCGAGTTTCGTTCGAGTTACGTCTTTACTCTGTATGTGAACGTATGTAGTGACGAGAAAAGCAAATATGAAGTGAGTGAATGAAAGGAGTATACGTAAGTTTAGTTTTTGCCATTTCTGTGGAGAATCTTCCTTCGGTCTTCCAACTCTGTAAGACGATATAATAGTCTCTCCCTTCTTTGAACATATTAAATTCTTCACTGATTTTCATTGATCACTGCAATAAAATTGGAATGTGTTGAATTATAAGCAATGGGCCATTTAAAATTTGCATATTTTGATCGGTTATAAACAAAAAAATAAAAATATGCTTTCAAAGTAATGAGTTTATTTGAAAGTTTGAACCTTGACATTCAAGAATGAAAAACAATATCATCCAAATGACCGCCACAACTGGCTACAGTACCCCATCCGATCGACCCAATTTTTCAGTACATTACGATTGATTGGGGCTCAATCTCATGCATGACAACTTCGATTTCGTGTTTCAGAGCATCGTAAATTCTACCGTTGTAAGAATCTGGTATATGAACGTGAGTTTTTCACCAGGTGTCTACTCAGAAGTCTTTAAAATCTACCCAAAAGCAAGTTGTGAGATAAGGTTACGCCCTATCATTGCACAAAGCGAGAACCACTCCGAAGAGTTGAACCAACCCCGCTTTCAGTTTGTGCTTTAGTTCGAAAACTCACACCGTGACTGGTAGCAACGATCCAACCGCTACTAGCTCTGCAGTGTCAGTACCCGAGTTGTTTGGAACGCAACTAACACGCCGAAGGGGCTTCTTATTTCCACCCACGCGAACGCAGAACCAAGAAACATGAAAATCCCAAGAATCGATGCTTCAGTTGATCCTGGTACGAGCACCGTACGTCAAGACACACGAACCTCTTGTGAAGTCTTTCAATTGATCCTGGGTTCAAGCACCAACGGCCTAAGCCGGATCGTCGAGATCCACAAACCCCGGAAACGTCTCGCAAATGATCCTGGTTCAGGACGAGGCCGGTCGAACCGTCAAGTTCAGCTAAACCCTGAAGCACTTCTCGAGAAATCCTGAATTATGAGTTATGCGGTCAGATAGATGGAATATCTTTCTAGTCTAGCATGCAGACTTTCAACCACTGCCCCCTCGAGTCCAACGCCAAATTGGGTGGCCAGGTCGTACAAATACTTCCCGAGAGATGATCCACCCTCCCGAGGTAACGCAGTATATACATAACGCATTCGGCCATTGGACAAAAAAATCCGTCGATTTACTGCAATAGGGTACAGGAACGCTAATTTAAAGAGTTTAAGCCCAGTGCTGCGATAGATACCCTTGTTACTGTGTTGAACAGCGCAAGTCAGCCCTCTATTTCACTTTTGCGGTGAAACTAAGGCCCTTGTCGGATGAACTTTCCACCACACTGGTCCAGTGACACGGCGCGAGCGTCTCTGCTTTAGGCATTGAGACTTAATCCTCCATTTCATCGAAATGAAACTAGGATCACAGTCGACACAAACAGCCCCACCACGTCAAGGTACAGAGACAATAAAGAGTATCATCGTAAATTCTACCGGTTAGGTCACTGGCATGTGAGCATGGCTCTTTCACCAGGTGATTACGCAGCAGTCTCCACAATCTGCCCATGAAGCAGATAGTGGGATAAGAATACGCCTTATCATCGTGCATTAGCAAGAACCATTCCGAAGGGTTGAACCCACTGAGCTTCCAGTTTCGGCTTCAGTCCGAAAACCTACACTGTGACTGGTAGCAGCGAAGCACTATCCAACCTCTACTGGCTCTGCAGTGTCAGTACCCGGGTTGTTTTGTGATGCAACTCACTCGCCGAATGAGCTTCTTATCTATCCACCCGAACACTGTTCCATGGACCAAGGTAGTCTCAAGAATTGATGCCTCAATTGATTCTGGTACGAGAGCTTCATTGCTAAAGGTGATTTTTCTGGGAAAATGTTAGTCTTCGGCCATGCGGTCATTGGCTCATTGAGTGAAGTTATTGTAATTGACTGGAATACTTCTGGTACGCCATGAAAGTTCATTTTCCTGGGCGAGTTTGCTACACTACAGATTTGCTGAAATGTGTTGAAAATTTTTACAACGAAATACAATCATTTCAACACAATAACTCTTATTTCCAGATTCTGAGCCGAGTGATCAAAAATACATTGTTTTTTGGTGGATATTATTTTCCAAATAAAATACGTAGTATGAGCTATGGTAACAGAAAGTTCTTCGAATCGGGATAATGCAATTTACACCTAGGGTTTCGTACAACTTTAGCGTTAGTGTGTGACTGCGTTGTATTTGTTGAGCATTAGAGTTGTCACTGATGACGAAGCCAACAAGCTTCAAAAGATGCATGTCTGCTGCTTACCTCCCAGCTATGGACGATACCTATTGGAGTCGATTTTAGTTCTGAATTGTTATACAGATGTAAGTTACGCTCTTCAAATTCGAATAATTTTCTGCTATAGCAGTCAAGGGTGGGCTTTGTAGCACATGGCGCTCACTGGTAAAAACTAGCATGGCTCCATCCAAGTAAAGTTTTCTTTCCAAAGAACGAGTGCGTTAGAATTAGATCTGCGCCTGCTTCAAGGAAAGGGAGATTATGACGTGTTAGATTCCTCGAGTTCGTGAATTCTAGTATCGAGTTGAACATGGGAGGGTGGAAAGCCCAATTGGTGTTGGATTCGAGGGGACAGTGATTGAAAGCCTGTAAGCTAGGCTAGAAGGGTATTTCATCAATCTATTCGCGCGTAATTTTCGTATCAGGATTGCTGAAGATTTGCCTCAGTGGTTTGGTGGATTCGACGATACAACTGAACGAATGTTCTCGTACTAGGATCAATTACGAGACTTCTCAGTGGTTTGTGAATCCTGACGGCTGAAGACCAATGGTGCTTGAATCAGTGTCGATCGAAATACTTCACAGGGGTTCATGGGTACGATACGGCTGGTTTGTAGTGCTAGAACTAGAATTGAGGCATCTATTCTTGACTGTTCTTTGAATTTGTGACTGAGTGGTGGAAATAAGCCTCTTCGGCATGTAAGTGGCGTCCCAAATAACTTGTGTATTGACCTGCATAGCCAGTAGAGGTTGGGTCAACCCAGTCACGGTGCAGGTTTTCGTACTGAATTCGGGTGCAGGGTGGATTTTCTCTGATGGAGGATAAGGCGTACCCTCATCACATAACCTCTTTCGGTAATTGCGGAGAATTATTACCTGGTGCTCACCTGGTGAGCCATGCTTTCATGCCAGTAATCACAATTACTTTGTTGCCATAGTCGATACTTCTTATTTCAAAAATTTGATTGAGTCGGTTTTATTGGAAATTCATCTTGAACAATCTAAAAATGTTTTGTTTTCAAATTCTATTTATTTGTTATGAATATTATAATTTTTTCGCTTCACGATTATGTAGACTAATTTTATCAAAATATTATATTATCCATTTAGTCCTCTCAATTGGAGTT
Organism: Megalocaria dilatata; assembly: GCA_034642435.1. Taxonomy (NCBI): domain Eukaryota; kingdom Metazoa; phylum Arthropoda; class Insecta; order Coleoptera; family Coccinellidae; genus Megalocaria; species Megalocaria dilatata. The sequence goes on from CM067855.1 coordinate 48,734,992, forward strand.
GTATCTCTTCAAACTCCTGACATCATTTTCACAGATTCGTGACATTATTCAACAAATTTATAGGAAACATAGTTTCAAAATTAAACTTATTTTGAATGATTATCCAACTATACTTAACGAAACGTTTGTGTAATAACAGATGATTGTGTTAACTGGATTAATACAGTATGATCCAGCCAAATGTATATACACATTTGTGAATGTGAAACCTCAATTATTAATAATCTCGGAATTTTGCAGGCGATTTAGATGAGTTGAAATTCATTTGATGAATAATATACATATCTTTTCGAAAAACATTTCAACTTGAGAACACTATTTTGTTTATATGCTGAGAAATGAATGAATAAATACTGAGCCCTACTAGAAATGATTTCTGTTGATATTTCATCCATATACGACGTGATATCCAAGCGGTCTCACGCAGCAGGTACAATTTGCTAAGAACGAGTTCTGGATGAGTTATATTATTTATTTATCTCAAGTTTCATTCAACCGATTCATTACCGAGAAAAAGTTATAAAACGCAACGACACCTAATTATGCAAATTTCGTCGTTTAGCCGGCAGTCATAGTTGTTGCTTAAATAAAAATGACGCAATACGATTTAATATTTACCATTCAAGGAACACATTAATATGGAATTCGTTAGGCTGACCGTATGAGAGCATAAACTGCTCGGCCTGAAATATTATGAAAACTCCGCATTTTATGTATGCCATAAAAGTTGAATTTGAATGAGCAAAACTGGAAAGAATAGTCGATTTTATGACTACATTCTTTCGAACCGCGCAATTGCCTGTTTTGTTTTTGTACAGTTGGTTTCCTTCTCCTTCATTGAGTTTATCGAGTCAATTTTTAGACAAGTAAGGTCAAGACATAACCGCAACGAGCCCGCAACAACAACGTGACGTGAAACGGACGACTTTTGGTGGCGAACCTGTAACCTGCATTAGGAGTTTGTTTAAATTTTAACGTTGCGTTAGACTCACGGCAACGCTGGTAAGCAAACTACGGCGTCCACTTTTTGATAAATTATTTCCCTCGTTTAGATTAACTTCGAGTAAACGTCCAAAGACTCATAAAGGAGGTGACAAAGTTCTCTTTTATACAATCGCACAGTGATCCATTGATTGAGCACTGTTTATGAAACCTGGCCATTCCACAGAAAAATGTTCAAAAGAGGATATGACCATAGACTCAATATCTAAAAATCGCCTCGCATGAGGTAAAATTTGTAGATGTTTCGGAGGATTAATTTAGCTATTATCTGTAAACAATTATGAATACTTCAAGAAATCAAAGCTTAGATGAACTACATGAAAATTAGGACAATTGGTTCACCTTAATCTTCGAGCTTTTGAGCAAACTTAGAATTTTAAATATTCTCAATATAATACTATAGTTCCGGATCGACAAGAAGCAAAAACATCCAACTATCTTTTTTTTTTTTTTTTTTATTAAGTTAAGCATCAACCACTAAGGGTTATTAGCTGAAGACGATCGTGGCATGATTTACATAATATCTTACGTTAATTGACACATACAGAATGATTGGTATATTGCACTTTATATTTCACAAAGAATGTCTATGTCGTTGAGGAAACTGAGTAGGTTTTCATGGTTTGATGTTTCACCAAGTATTTGCTTGAGGTCGTTTCCAAGATGATATTTACCCCTCTCGTTATCGTATAGCGGACACTCAATCAAGAAATGTTTTACGCTTAGGTTTTCATCACATACACTACACTTTGGTACATCTTCTTGAGACATTATGTAACTGTGGGTTAACCGTGTATGTCCAAGTCTTAATCGTGAAAGAACCGTTTGAATTTTCCGTTTCGATGGGAATGATTTCCATGGAAGAACGTATGGTTTCACCTCCCTCAGCTTTGATGTAGAGATCCAACTATCTTGCTTCAAACATTTAGGGTGTTCCTTCTTTTAATATTTTCTATAACTCGTATTTCTTATCATTCATCATAATTTTTTAACAAAGAAGTAGGGTGAAATTATTTAATGTCTATACTATCATCTTTTTAATAGAACTATTTTAAAAGCTCACTGTGTTTTAGCAGATGAAAATTATGTATTCAAAAGTTATTTAAATGAAATGAAATGTGTTCAATGCCTTCAATATCTAACGATTTTTTTATATGTTTCGATACACATTATTATATATATTATATATATTTGGTAATAACATATTTGAGCGGCTTCGAAGGGGCTTCCATTGGCGGCGATACATAGTTTCAGACGCTTCTTGAAATTTTCGCCGCAGCTCTTCGGGTGTTAATCGGTTCTATTCCCGGTGCAGGGATTGCTTCAGCGACTCCAAACTTCTGTGGTGTTAGCACACGCCGTGGGCTCCGAAATCGGTCACACGCTATAGTCCATTGGGTTGAGAACCGGCGAGTAAGGCGATCATTCAGCAGATGTGATAAAACCCAGAAAATGACTCTTACATGAATGAATGAATGAACTTGAAAAAATAGTTATAACTTTTGTGTGAGCATAGCGCAAGTCCAAACCACACAGTCAGTCCATCTTCTCACTTGTGACAAAACTGAAAAAATACAAGCATCTCTACAAACTTCATAATCTTGAAAATTACATCACAGTTGATATTAGACATTAGAGGTATTGCATAGTAATTAATTTTAGTTCAGTGTTTAAAAAAGAGTAAGACTCATTCGACTTTAATATTGAAAAATTATTCCACGCGTTTCAACTCATTCAATGGTAGTTTCCGAATAAAAGACGTGACAAATGGAAAATCTCGTATATCCTCTATGTTATTTGAAGTTACAGAATGAAAACCAGTCTTAGACTGAATCATTGTTAGGTTAGGTTCTCAGATTCCAGGAATCGAGAATATTCTTGACGTCTTCAAGTTCATCTTGGAATCATTTCCCCAGTGCAATCACGTTGAAATGACATAAGCTCTGTTAATTCTAAATAAAGCAAGTTATTTCACATTCCTGGCGCGGTAATTTTGTATGAGATCGGAGGATGACCTTGTAGAGGACGTCTTTCAGACCAATTATTTCGCGTGGTCTGATAGCGGGGCAAAACGATCGAGTCGTTTGAGAGACCGAAATAAGAGAAGTGCCATCGGATTGGTCTTATATCGAAGTTATATCAGTTTTTCAAGGTCATGGTCAACGAAAGCATTAGGTGATTCCGACGAAGACGATATTGGACTAATTTACTTATCTCGTTGAGCATAAAGGGAATTCTGTGATATTCCTATCTCGCATAAATATTACTGTTCCTTACTGAACCGATAAATTTATAATATAAAAATATTACAGGTCTAGAAACGGAGGTCATATTTGTCACAATGAATTAATAAATGTGAATGAAAGCTAGTTAGGTTACCTACATTTTTTTTAAGATTGACCAATGGGTTTAGGCCATTTTTGAATAAGCTGAAAAAAATTCAACGTTAAATAGTTGCAAAAATTATTCAAAATTCAAATAAATTAATTAGTCCTCATTAATGACTATTCAAAATTTTTCTATCAATTTATTATTTTTTTCATATTCAACATCTTGTAGCGAAAATTGTTCCCCAATTTTGGAGGCTTTTGCCCGCTTGTTCGACAGTCCATTTATCCTGAAAATTTTAAATTTTTGAAGAGCTTCAAGAATTTTAGTATCTATCTCTTTCCGTTCGAAAGTTATAGTGTTTAAAATAGCGCTGAACACTGATCCGCTCCCAATTTTTTTTAAAACTTTTAATTATACGATTCATCCAAATTATCGCACGAATATTTCCGTTATTATTCTTCTAAAGGCCAAATTTCAGAACGATCGAATCTTTAGTTTTGAGAATATTGGAAAAATATGATAAATTTGCATGCGTGAATAACTGCGTAGTAATTAAACCGATTCAACCCATTTCTGAGATTAAAACAAGTTATAGAAAATACTATGTTTTACTACCAATAAATTGATATTTTACACATTTAATTGTGACTCGAGTTTCGGGAATTAACTATCCCATCTTCAGACAGGTGAATTCTACCAGAATAGTTATTGGCTATTTGAGGAAGGCCTCTTTTCCAAGTGACTACCAAGCAGTCTCCACAGTCCACCCAGAGGTAGAAAGTGTGATAAGGATTACGCCATATCATCGCGCTCGGCGAGAACCCCTCCGAAGAGATGAACCCACCAGCTTCCAGTTTGGGCCCCGACTCGAAAGCCAGAACCGTCTGACTGGTAGCAGCGAAGCACTATCCAACCTCTACTGGCTCAGCAGGTCAGTACCCGAGTTGGTTTGAGACGCAACTCACCCGCCGGAGGGAATTCTTATCCATCCACCCGAACGCAGTCCCATAAACTAAGATAAACTCAAGATTGACGACTACAATTGATCCTGGTACGAGCACCGTCTAGCGGACTATACGTCCTGACCCACCGAACCCATGTGAAGTCATTTGATTGATCCTGGCGTCAAGCACTAATGGCGGAGCCATTTCGTCGAGATCCACAAACCCTAAATAGTTACGCACAGATCCAGGGGCCAGGACAGGCCGGTCGAACCGTCAAGTCCCGTTAAACCCCGAGTCGTTTCATGAGAATATCCCGAAAATGGGGGTCTGCGAACAGATAAATGAAATACCCCCCTATTCCAGCATGCGGACTTTCAACCACTGCCCCCTCGAGTCCAACACCAAGTGGGGTGGCCAGGTGGTACAAGTAACACCTGAGGGCAAGTCCACCCCCCCGAGGTAACGCAGTATGCTACATAACGCACTCGGCCATTACACTCCGGAGATTTATACTGCGATAGGGTAGAGTACGCCAGTTTTAAGGGAGAAGCCCTGTGCTGCGACAGACTCCCTTGTCACTGAGTTAATCAACCGGCTCAGCCCTCCATTTCACCTGAGTAAAACTAGGGCCCCATTCGGAGATCTTCCACCATACAGGTCCAGTGACTGGCGCGAAATGGCATTACGTTAGACACCAAGACTTAACCCTCCAATTCGCCGGGACGAATTTAGGGTCCTAGTCAAGAGAGCGCCCCCATCACGTCAAGATCTAATGCCTGGGGGGCGGCCATCTTCAGACAACTGAAAACTCAACAAGCAGAACAGGATATTTATGCATATACAGAGGTAGAAGAGTTAATAAAAACAGGTTAAAAAAGAGAGGCCGCCTAACAACTATTACAATGTCGGCACGCCGAAGAAGATTGGTAAACATATGTTACTTAATTAAAACAAATTGTAGAAATTACTATGTTTTACTACCAAAAAATATATATTACACATTTTCTTGTGACTCGAGTTTCGGGAAATAAACTATCCCATCATCAGATAACTGAAGACCTAACAGTGGTACAGGGGTATTTAAACAAAAGTGATAAATATTTTGAATATTTCAACAGATTCTCGGTAACACCTAATAGTGGTACAGAGGTTTACAATCGGAACGTGATAAAAAACCGGGTTGAAAAAGACTAACAGATATCGGAATGTTGGCAATCGACAAAGAAGGTTGTTAAACAGATGGTACCCATTTAAATATCTGAAATAATTTTTGGGGTTACATAGCTCCGTACAGTCATTCATTATTTTTACATTATTTTGTTGTATATCTCAAATATTTGGATTTACAAAGCTCTATAGAGTCATTCATTATTTTTCACATTATTTTTATTGTGAACGAATTTGAAAATTTCAACTCATCAACTCCAGATTTATGCATATTTGGAGTCCTTTGCGTTCAATAATACGGATGATAATTTGTTTTGTGTTTTGAAAGCAATATTAACTTCTAATTTTGAAAAACTATTGGCCACTTTTTGACTTATGCTACCGAAGTGCGATGAAGAAATGTTTTTTTTGTTGTCTTAGTTTTCATGATGGGATAAAATTGGTTTATAACTATTTTAGATTGTTTCTGTCGAATTAAATTATCTATTATATTGGGGTTGAAACTGTTGTTCGAGGCTATTGATTTAATAATTTGGACTTCAGCTTCGCGGTTATTTTTTGATAAGGGTAATGCGAAAACTTTATGGATCATCGATTGATACGCTGACATTTTTTTGTGAATATGGGCGATTGGAGTTAATGGAAATACATACATACATATATATATATATATATATATATATATATATATATATATATATATATATATATCAGTAGATGTTGGTGTTCTGAACACGTTAAATTCTATTTTATTATTCGAGTTTATGAGTTATCTTGTTCGACGTGCAGTAATAAATATATAGGACAGACGGGACGTTCCTTCAAGACGAAGTTCAACGAATATAAAATGAATTTTATGAAAAACAAACTTCTACTTTTGCCACTCATTGTTTAGAAAACGGCCAACCTTTTCCAACAATAGATTATCTTAAAATTTTTCAATGTAGAATCAAAAGCAAAGAAACTTGATTATTTAGAATCTGTTAGAATTTTAAAATAAATTCACAATAAAAATAATGTGAAAATAATGATCTTTGTAAATCCAAAATATTCGAGATATTTAAAAATTAACATTTGTTCACCAATTTTGCCGACATTCTGATAGTTGTTAGGCGTCTTCTCTTTTTTGACCTGTTTTTTATCACCTCCTTCACCTCTGTACACGCATAAATACCCTGTCCTTGTTCAGTTGTCTGAAGATGGGATAGTTAATTCCTGAAACTCGAGTCACAATTGAATGTGTAAAATATCACTTTATTGGTAGTAAAGCGTAGTATTTTATTATTTAGTTATTTCTACAACTTATTTTAATTATGATCAACTACCAAATAGTTACGGGCGAAACAGTTCAGCATTGCTGAGATATTTGGAATCCAAAGTTTCAAAGCTGCAGTTCTTTCTGTTCACGAACGGCCGACCAGTCGTCAGAATTACTTTTGGTCTCGGATTCTTCATTAAGGTTTTCTCAATTTTGGAACCAACATGGGTTCCACGAACCCATGTCAAGCTTGTATATTTCAAGGCAAGGTTATATGTTTCAAACCAAGCTACTTGGCTTGGTGAATCAGTAAATCATTTCTGGAAATAACGTTTCACCAAACCGCTTCTGCAGTAACGCCATGGTTTCGTTACCGGTATGGTGCGAAGCTCTTGAAACAAAAATTCCCCCAGGTACTTATTATCCAATTTCCACAAATTAGGTCGGCATCCTTCTTTTCATTTTGACTTTACAATGATACAATGAGTTATTGTTGCTACGGATCGAAATATTGTCTGTACACATGGATGCGACCAAGGCTTACTAGATCTCAATTCATCCTTGTAAACATGGAATAATAATAATAAATGATCTTTATTTACCAGTTCAAAATATACAAAGAAAAAAAAAATTTTATCTGCGGGCGAGATTTAGTTCGCATAACCCCAGGCCAGAAAATAATATAGCAACTTGTTGAAAACTACCTGAAGTCATACGTCTATTCTAGAATAGAACGTAATATAAACCCTATATAAATTAGAACACAAACAAAAATTAAAGACTTCCCAACAAAGAATTAACAGTTCAACAATGCCACGCCACATTTTATACAATTAAATGTTTATGTTTGCCCTCACCTCAAACAGAGCCTAGGAATAGTCACATAATATCTTTATTCGACTTTTTAGTAAACTGAACTCCAGAAGCCAAAAAAAGTGAGATGAACAGTTTAGCCGTACAGGGGATCGTTGCGAAATTTGTTGGGCAAATGTAATTTGAACTTGTCAAGTGAGATATTTCTATATTCAAATTTTAATTCATTCACAATTTTAGCCACTTGGTAGGAAAATGATCTCATGAACAAGTCTGTTGAGTGTTTCGGAATAGAAATGTTACATTAAGAGCGAATATTCACAGAATCCACATCAGATCGGAACAAAACTTTGTTGAAAAGTCTTATCGGTACTCCTTCGTTGATTATCTTGATAAACAAAACTGCAGAATGAAAATTCCGGCCATGTTCCATGTTGAGCTATCCTGTCTTCTTGAGGGTATGTGTTATTGGATCTCGTTTTCGAATTCCGTGAATGAATCTCAAACAACGATTCTGAAGCATCTGTATTCGATTCTTATCAAAGATTGTTAAGCAAGGACTGTAGACAACATCACAAAAATGCATATTCAGAAAGCAACATCTTGTCCGATATATTGAGATAGAATGATATAAGAATCTTAGGTTCAAATAAGCTCTGCTCAGCGAATTGGATATATGCCTCGTGAATCCTAAGTCGGTATTCAATATTCAAACCCAAATTCTTGGCACTATCCACAAAACGAACAACGTTTCCATTCATTATAATGCTCGGACTATAATTTTGCAAGAACATTGTTCTTTGATTTTTTCTCCCAAAGAGTTGGCACACGGATTTATTAGAATTCAAACGAAGGCAATGTTTCACTGATATCTCGTATATGACGTTCAAATCGAAATTAAGGGCCGCCACTGCCTGTGGATATTCATGAGGTTTGAAGGAAAGTTTAAGCTGACTATCATCAGCGTAAAATAAAGAAGTGACTGAAAAGCAGACATTAGTGAAGCATGATATATATTATAAAAAGTAGGGGACCCAAGATAGATCCCTGTGGAAATCCACAGCTCAGTCTCAAGTATGTTGATGATTTATCATCAACGACTTCTGCCTGAGATCTACATTCAACATAATCAACCAATAATACCGTAGCTTTCCGTGAAACACCAATGTAATGCAATATAGCAACTGAAAGTTCATGATCTACAGAGTCGAAAGCTTTCGAATAATCGAGTAAAGTTAAGATGCTAAGGTCTCCTTGATCAGTAGAATTGAAAACTTCATCTGTTGTATTGAGCTAACAGCCACGGCCAGGTCTAAAACAAAATTCTGAGGCAGGAATGATTTTATTTTTCTCTACATGATCCTGCAGTTGCTCGCGCATTACCCTTTCATTTATTTTAGACCAGGTTGGTAACAAACTAATAGGTCGAATATCATCTAAAGAAGATGGGTTGGAGTGTTTTGGCAAGGGGACGACCAAAGCTTTTTTCCAAGAGCTGGGATAAACAGAGATTTTCAGACAAAAATTGATAACATGCGTCAAATGAGGAAGAATGAAAGGAATGCACAATTAAATTATAGATACTACTCTGTCAAGAAGTACCGGGAATTTTCAATTAAAACAACATTTTTACATTTAATCGTCAAAATTTATTGGGTCGCCTTCAAAATAGGCTCCATTTGCTCCAATACATCTATGCCAACGGCACTTCCAATTATCGAAACATTTTTTATAGGCGCTTTCCGGGATGGACTTTAGCTCTCGCGCCGAATTTTGTTTTATGGCTTCAATCGACTCAAAACGGGTGCCACGAAGGGGCAATTTTAGTTTTGCGAAGAGGAAAAAGTCGCAGGGAGCCAAATCCGGCGAATACGGTGGCTGCTGAAGCACGTTTGTTGAGTTTTTGGCGAGAAAGTCAGTCACAATCGTAGCTCGGTGAGAAGGCGCGTTATCGTCATGCAAAATCCATGAGTTTTTCGCCCACAAATTTGGCCGCTTCTTACGGATACCCTCACGCAAACGTTTCATAACGCCTAGGTAATACTCCTTGTTTACCGTCTGACCCTCTGGAATGAATTCGTAGTGCACCACGCCACGGATATCGAAGAAAACAATGAGCATCACCTTCATTTTCGAGCGGCTTTGGCGTGGTTTTTTCGGTTTCGGCTCATTTTTTGCCACCCATTCCGATGATTGCTGGCTTGTTTGCATATCGTACTCGTAGACCCAGGTCTCATCACCAGTTATAATGCGTTCCATGAATGTAGAATCGGAATTACAGCGATCCAGCATGTCTGAAGCAACCTGTTCGCGATGACGTTTTTGAAGAAAATTCAGGTCTTTCGGTACGAGTCGTGCGGCCACCTTTCTCATGCCCAAAATATCAATCAAAATCGTACGTGCGGACTCGTGGGATATCTTAAGATCATGTGCTATCTCTCTCAAGCTGGTACGACGGTTTTCCAGCACCCTTTCCTTAATTTTATCGACGTTATCTTCGATCGAAGCCGTCGATGGGCGACCACTTCACGACCGTCCTTGAAGGCTCTGTACCACTGATATGCACGAGTTTTCGATAGAGCATTATCACCAAAGGCTTTTTGCAACATTTTCAATGCATCGGCACACGAAAATTCATTTGCAACACAAAACAAATTCTTTGCTCAACGTAATCACCCATAGTAAAAATCGGCACGCACTCTGACATCGACTGACTTAATCAGCTGTTGCAAACACACTAGTTGACAGATCTCGCTCAAGCTTGGCATAGTAATTAAGGACAGTGGTACCAACCTAGGAAAAAAAAATGTACCTGCCTCATTGCCCCGCCAGATTTAAATCGATAATTCCCGGTACTTTCTTGACAGAATGTATATCGATGCCATCATGACCTGTAGCCCTGCTCCTAATCCTGTTAATTACTTTAAAGATTTTGGTTTCTTCTACCTCCAGAAATGTAAAACTGACCATATTTGAATCCTTAGTGTTTTTGTTGCAACATTCAAAAAGATTATGGTCCCTAAGAACTCTCTGAATGGAGTCAATAAAATATTTATTTATTTTATTAGTATCTTTCAACTCTTAGGGTAGTTCAGTTATTTCCTCTTGATGATATTGAGGTTTTTCATACTCGACCAGAAGTTCTTAGTTTCCTTGTTGTTCAGGAAGCAGAAAAGCAAAAGTAAGCTTTTTTCTCAGTGAAACTGCATTTCTAATCTGTTTGTACAAGGGTCAATCGTTTTCATTTTCGAATTTCTTATAACGAGCTAGAGTTTTATCCCTTTCTTTGTTATTCTTATAGCGCGGAAAGGGACGTGTAGATCTCATAAGGTTGTTATGTTGGAATTCATGAAATTTATTTTCTCGTCGATATCATCGTAATCAAATATACTTCTCCAGGGTATTTATTGGAGATCTGAATTGAATTGATCTAATATTGAAACATAATCGAGAAGGTTTTTGCTTTACGTTGCTTATCTGCAATAAATATACAACCATAAAGGAAGTAATATCCAATGGATATTTGTAGTTATCGGCTCTTAGGTAAAAACGAAGTAATGTACTGTACGAATCCCTCAACCAAACCAATATAAGCACCCTGTATTCACGTGCATTCGTCTAGAAACCTCGAATTCAACGCGAAGCGCCGTCAGCTAAGCACTCGCCCATTCAGTCCGTTCGTTCGCTATCGTTTTTTGCCTCATCGTAAATCAAATAGGATTTCGAGGACATCCACACACGAAACGGAGAACGTTCCCGTCTAATTTTGCATAGCCGGCTTTTCGATATCGCGAGCTCAAGTGGCTGGCTCGGTTAGAAAAAATCGCCAACGTTGTTTACCATCAGATTTCGTGGTCGACGCATTGAAGACGACGGAGCCTCTTCAGCTTCTCGAGGTGTTGAGTGGAGTGTTGTGGATAGTATGATAAATTGTTGTTCCAATTGATGTTTGCGTAGGACATTGCATTTAGAAAAATGAAGGATTACTGCCCTGTCCAGAATCAGGATTTGTTCCGTTGGAAATGGACTGGAGTAAGTGGGATTTACTTTTTAGCAACTTGATGCATTTGCAGAAGAATGCTGCTATTGTTTCCAATAACGATATTGTTGTATAGTATCACAGACGTAGTATATCCATGGAAATAAATTCATCCAATTTGTGTTTTATCGATTGTTTTAATAGGCACATAAAGGCAAATTGAAACAAACTGGGAAGCATTGTCAAAGAATTGGATTATAAGATTTTCTTGCACTTTTCGATCGAAGGTAGCCGAGTAACAAAATAAAAATATTTGAAAGCGTCAAAAAAAGAAAATTTCAAATACTAATAACTGCGAAACCATTAGATGGATTTAACCCATAGTAAACTCAACCGAGATATTCAGACTCCAAGCAACCCTGAAATTTCCAAGGCTCCAGCTCTTTCCGTTCGAACGTTTATGAGTTTATGGACAGGCCGGACAGTATTATTTTTGCCCTCGCTTTCTTCAAATTCTCGGCATCAAATTCGAAAATTACAGATATTTTGGCGAAATAGAAGCACGCTGTTCCCTGAAACAAGCGCGCAAAAATAGGAACAACTGGCCTTCAATAATGTGGCAAATTTTGAGTAAAGTCTGCTGGGTTATGAAACAATCTTCCTTGTTCAAATATTAGGAAAAGAAAAGCGTTGACTCACACACGATTTACTGGAAGACTGAAGTTTTAAAGATTGATTTATGGATGAACTGAAAGAATTGCTGCGAAAATTAGAACAAGGCGGTGTCACCATATTTAGGTTCTAAAGTCCCTCTAGCAACAGCTAGAAATACAAAATTATCCATAATCGTCCAATCAAAATTTTCCCTATTTTATATCGGGTGTATTTTTAAAGTGATAAAATTTTCGATGGGGAGAACTGTGATTTGACAGAAGGTAGAAGCCATGTTGTTTTGAAATTTCTGTTCAGTAAGCATTGAACCATTATCACGGAAAGACCCACGGCGCAAAAACGTTAACAAATGGTTGAAATTTATTTTCAAAAACAGTGTTCTATTCGCCAAACTTATAGAGCAAATTTATGGTTTACATAATCGTCCATCAGAGCAGCTTATTCGTCAAAATATTGATATATTTCGGACAACATTTTTTCTACTCGATGCAACAACAACAAGACAAAGAATTTTACGTACAGAAGAAAATATCGCTGCTATAACTCATCGTGTTAATGATGATCCAGATTTATCTATTCGTCGACGTTCACAACAAGTTGAACTCTGTGCATCCGTCACATGGAAAATTTTGTGTAAAGATCTTGGTTAACACCCATACAAGATCCAACTGGTTCAGAACGAGAGCACTCGACTATAATAAGCGTCGTTTGTTTGCTGATTGGGCCCTAGAACAGCTTGAAGTTGATCCACTTTTTTATCGTAAAATTGTGTTTAGTGATGAAGCTCATTTCTGGTTGAACGGCTATAAAAACAAGCAAAATTGCCATATATGGAGTGAAAACAATCCTCAGGAAGTTCTGTAGGCTCCATTGCATCCTGAAAAATGCACTGCATGGTGTGCTTTACACGCTGGAGGCATCATCGGTCCATATTTCTTTAAAAACGATGCTGGAGCTAATGTTACAGTGAATAGTGCTCATTACAGATCGATGATCAATGATTATTTGTTTCAAAATTTGAATGGTATCGACCCAGAAGTGTTTTGGTTCCAACAAGATGATGCTACACCTCATGCTGCTACCGTAACAATTGATTTATTGAAAAAAAAATTTGGCGACGACATTATTTCGAGAAATGGTCCAATTAATTGGCCTCCAAGGTCATGAGACATAACTCCACTGGATTATTTTCTTTGGGGTTATGTCAAGTAATTGGTTTATGCTTATAAACCAGAAACAATAGACGCTTTGGAAGCCAACATAACTCGTGTTACTGATGAAGTAGGCTTGAATTACTCGAGAGAGTGGTTCAAAATTAGTCTGGTCGAATGCGGTTCCTCAGAGCTAGTCATGGTAGGCGTATGTCAGAAATCATTTTCAAAACATAAATATCATAAAATTATCTTTCAAATAAAGGAATAATTGGATCCAATCTTAATTTAAATGTGTTTTATTTCAATTTAAAATTCTATCACTCTAAATAAAACACCCAATAGAAGATCCGAAATTGCTCGCATCAAACAGAGGAATTTAATCGATAACAAATCTGCTTCACATATCTTCTCTATTAGAGTCAAAAAACGACTTCATTTGCAGTATAGATAAATTCATATACTTTAATACGATGGCAATTTTTCTTATCGTCCTTCAATTCATTCATTCATAAATTTAGTTCATTCTGCGATACATAACTCAATTGATACAATAACACTGAAAATTTTTTCATATACATCCACTAATGTAAACATTTTGAGAACACAGCAATTCCGAATTTCGTACTGCTTACTGCATTGAGTTATTCAAATCCCTTTTATTAAGAGAATAAGAAAGATTTTTAATTGTTTACGAATTGCGGCCATTCCATCGAAATGGAGCACCTCATGAATCATCACAATATTTATAAACTGTGGCACTTTCAGTACTTGAAGGACCAGCATTCCACTTGAGTTAGTGCATTTCGTTTGGAGCATTTCCATATCAACAGTACAATTAAATATTTTGTTGATGACTTCTCAGAATAGCTTTATTTAGGTTAAAGTTCCCTTCTTATTTCTTCTGGAAAAAATCGTTGATACAAATTTTGTCTCCATTTTTTTTGTAATGTATTTCGATAGATGAAAAATAAAGTTAGTGGGTAAGTCGTAACAAATTAATTTTCATTGAATTCTGGACAAGATTTTCCACCATCCTTGTCGATTATTAATATTAATTCTTCATTAACTTATTTTGTGCCTATTCATTGTCTTTGTGAAACAATTTCAGTTCACAAAATTTTTGGATTGAAAAAATTATTTTATTATTTGAATTTTCAATAGTTTTATTTTAGTCGATTAAAATGCTATATGGAATATTCCAATAAAAAAGTGCAATTCCTAAGTAGAAATAATCTAATGGTGGTATTCGAGGACACGAAATTTTGGCATTCAACTTTCAGTCTTTTTGAATTATCAAACAATAACCATTGTTATGAGGAAGTTAGAACCAAACATCATTGATGAATAAACAATAAATAGCTATCATAAAAGCACTATGATGAAATTGTCAAATGGCGAAATTATATTCAGTTATAATATCACAAGAGCATAGACAATTTTCGATTATACTCCGAGTCACGAGACGTAGTTCGCGAAACATCACGAGAGCGCAGCTCTAGTGGTGTATCGCGAAATACGTCGAGTGAAGAGGTTCGTATAATCGAAATATATAGTCTATGCTCGAGTTGGTATTCTTTACGATTATATAACGAATAATATTTCAAGACTAGAACTATAACCAAAATGCTTTAAGTTTAAATATTGAATTGTCTTACTTAGGTGAAAATCCATATTAAATAATTTGAAATAAGGTTATTCTAATTTTTTAAAAATAAAATTAAAAATAAAAATTTGTGAAAATAAGAATAACCTTATTTCAAATTAAAAAAAAAAAAAACAACTTAAAAAAAAAATTATATAAGTTTAAAAATTCGATGACATTTCTTTGAGCTCGACTTTTATTTTATTTGGCGAACGTCCAAGAATGTTACTATGATCACAATATGGCAGGAGGCGATACACCAAAGTGATTATTCCATGTCGTCAAGAGTGTATGCACTTATCAATACGCCGTAACTATGGGAAATTCGTGGATTTTCTTGGTTCTTTAAAACATAAATTATATAATCAGGGCTATTCGATATTCAAAGTCATTTCAGTTTCCACCCTGTTACCTTCGAATTCCTTAGAAAATTTTCCATTATGCTATTTGAGAAGTAACTCATTATAGTCTTCATATAGCAAAAGCATCTTCCTGAACATAACTAAAAATATTTTTCTGAAAATATCATAAATCTCATAATTCCTTTCTGAACAATCAGATTATCGCCAACTACGTTCTCAGTTTGTAACTGGGTTACTGGTTTAATGAATGTTTAATGAATTCGAGATCACCGGAATATTTTTCAAAAACAGTACCCTGTAGCTGTTGATGAAGATCAACAAAATGCCACCAATACATCACAGAAACATTTGAACGAAATAGAAAAATGGCTTCACAAGTGGAAAACCCAAATAAACGACTCCAAATTTGTCCAAGTGAATTTCACCGTACGGAGAATCCTGTGTCCATCAGTGTATATGAATATTATACAAATACCAGAGGTGGCAAGAACAAAATACTTGGGATGTTTAGATAGCAAACACATATGAAGGAATACGTAATCAAGAAATGAAAGCAAATAAAATTAAAAAATCAAGAACTATCGGGTGTTTTTTAGTGTGATAGAACTTTGAATTGAAATAAAAAACATTTACATTAAGATTGAAGCCAATTTTTTTATTCGAAAAATAATTTTACGACATTTTGTTTTGAAATAATTTCCGGCATATGTCCACCACGACTAGCTCTGAGGAGCCGCATTCGACCAGACCAATTTTGGACCACTTTTTTGAGTAATTCAGGCCTTATTTCATCAATAACACGAGTTATGTTGGCTTCCAAAGCGTCTATTGTTTCTGGTTTATCAGCATAAACCAATGACTTGATATAATCCCAAAAAAAAATAATCCAGTGGAGTTATGTCGCATAATCTTGGAGGCCAATTAATGGGACCATTTCTCGAAGTTATGTTATCGCCAAATCTTTCTTTCAATAAGTCAATTGTTACGGTTGCAGCATGAGGTGTAGCACAGTCTTGTTGGAACCAAAACACTTCTGGGTCGATACCATTCAAATTTTTGAACAAATAATTATTGACCATCGATCTGTATCCAGCACCATTTACTGTAACATTAGCTCCAGCATTGTTTTTAAAGAAATATGGACCGATGATGCCTCCAGCGTGTAAAGCACACCATACAGTGCATTTTTCAGGATGGAATAGAACCTGCAGAACTTCTTGAGGATTGTTTTCACTCCATATACGGCAATTTTGCTTGTTTACATAGCCGTTCAACCAGAAATGAGCTTCATCACGAAACACAATTTTACGATAAAAAAGTGGATTAACTTCAAGCTCTCCTAGGGCCCAATCAGCCAACAAACGACGCTTATTATGGTCAAGTGGCTTTAGTTCTTGAACCAGTTGGATCTTGTATGGGTGTTAACCAAGATCTTCACACAAAATTTTCCATGTGGTGGATGCACAGATTCCAACTTGTTGTGAACGTCGACGAATAGACAAATCTGGTAAAAAAGTGGATCAACTTCAAGCTGTTAGCTGTTCTAGGGCCCAATCAGCAAACAAACGACGCTTATTATAGTCGAGTGCTCTAGTTCTTGAACCAGTTGGATCTTGTATGGGTGTTAACCAAGATCTTTACACAAAATTTTCCATGTCGCGGATGCACAGAGTTCAACTTGTTGTGAACGTCGACGAATAGATAAATCTGCGATCTCAGTTACTGGTTATATGAATGATATTGTAGAATTTGAAATCACCGGAATATTTTTCAAGAGCTGTCTTACCTCGCATTTGTAACCTACAAGGAGTTAAAAACTTTTTTCCACAAAAATTCATTTTTCTTATTCTATATTTATTTATAGTCTGACGCAATTTTAGAATTGATCTAATTCCATTAAATCGCATTAATGAATTTAATCAAACATGTATTCCAAAATATTTCACAGAGCAAACAAGGAAGTATGGATTTTTCAGTAAAAATTGTGAGCGAACTATACTTATCCTTGCATGAAAATGAGATGGTGATGTGAATATTCATCTATCTACATAAATACATGTAAATGATTAGGGACAGGATTTCATATGGAAAAAATTCAAACTGTACTTTTCTCTTATGCGACGACAAGATTTCTAATTCAAGGTTTCAGTATTCGCTCAATAATTATAATTCTATTTCTGTACCTACCTTCCAAATGTCACGACAACACTGAAATCTTATTTTGCATAATGACTCAACGGCTTACACGCTGAAAAGTTATGAACTCAACATATTTCATTACGTGATGTTCGTTGAAATAAATCATTGCTTCTGATATTTCGTGGTAAACGACTCTCGTTTTCGCATTATTGTAAAAATGCTTCTACGTCTTCACATAAATCAGTCAATGATAGTGAAGTTCTTATTGCAAATGCTGATATTTGCACCTTTCTCGTTGAAGCCGGGAATGTAAAGTTAGAAAAGAAAGCAGATCGAGATAATCGTCTTTATGCTACATTTATAAATGTCTTACAGCAGTTAGAAAATTAATGATCATGTTGCAATGTATGAAAATATGCATCTATCGTTTGAAAATCATTGATCGTTAAAAATTTGATTACAACTCTTACCACATAATATGAACGTGAACAAATATTATGAATTTTTTTAAGAGATAGCAAGCATGTGCACATATTTTTACAATGTTGGGTTTTTCTTTCTCGGAAAATAGAACTAAAAGCTCACCAAAAAATTCAAAATTCGAGTATGATATGGCGCTCCACGTTAGGCGCCAAAGTTCAGTTTTGAAAATTATGTTCGGCGTCCAGTTAGCTTGTACTTTATAATTGATTAGTTTCTTTGAAGTCTGAAATTTTTTTCTGCTTCAATCTCTCTTGGAGTATTTCGATCCAACCCAAAATGTCCGCTCTTTCGAACCACCAATTTTACCACCAAATGAAAAGATCCACTGCCTTAAACTTCTTAAACCTAATGTATTAAAGCTTAATGCATTGCTTTCTATTTCCCAACTGCCCAACGGAATTCGAGAACAATAGACCACACTACATCAATCCCTATAACATCTTCTAAACATGCCTCTTGGAACAAACATCAACAAGAGCTCAATACATCCTTACACAAATACAAGAAACAGAAGACACCCAGCAGCATCTTGAAGCACTCATTGCTTGAATTAATTGGCAAAGAAGTTTTTATAAGGAATATATAGGGATGCCTCTAAAGATGAACACGGAGTTGCATGTTGGATCATCAATAAATTCAATACTTCAGTTACGTACAAACTTCCATCCACCTGTAGCATTCATGCTGGACAGATATAATCTAAAAATCTCTCTTAAGCCTTTGATTCTAGGTTACAAACTTGCAATGCTCACAGACGTTTTATCTTCAATCCAATCCATTGTCAATATTTACTCCAGAAAGCCACTCATTAAAACCACCATAAATTTGAGATCTTTCCAAGATTGACACACTGAATGGGACGGCACTAGTACTAAACTGCGTAAGACCCAATTCAGAATGAATAATCCAATAAAAATTCACACCAGGCTGACTCACAGCTACTTGATGCTTTTAGAGGATCAACCCAATGGCGACTTCTGACACAGCATACGCTTAACTTCTGGGAAAGCTCTCGTATTGGTGAGGCGCATGAGATCATATTTACAGGGAAAGCTCAATTATGTGTTCTAACATGGTTTTAGATCACACAAATACGAGCTTTCATGTGGCGTGCCGCAGGGATCAAATTTTGGACCTTTACTATTTATCATTTATATAAGTGATCTCCTGGTCTCTCTTGGTTGTCCAGCACTAGCATATGTCGATGATGAAGATATACTTATACATGATATTTCACATATGACGGTGTTTCAATTAAGTTTGCAATATATTTATCAGTGGTGTTTACTTAACAGACTTAAGTTGAACATAAAGAAGTGCTTCAAGGCAACTGCATACATGATCAATTTTTGCACTATATTTATCAGTGGTATTTACTCAACAGACTTAAGTTGATCACGGAGTACTTTAAGGCCACCTACTCTCGAAAGTAACAGCGGTTGGATGATAATTACCGTGTTTCTCAGTGTTGTATTGTCAGTAAGGATCAAATGTAAGATCTTGGAGTATTGTTCGATTCCACCTTCAGCTTCGTTCCTCATATTAAAGAGTTGTGTGCATCGGCCATCAGAACTTTGGGATTTATATTCAGAAGCAAAAGAGAGTTCAGTGATCAGTACTCAGAGGTTTATACTTCGCTCTTGTGATGAGTAAAATAGATTACGCGAGTTTGATATGGTTTCCTATTTATCGATGTCCTCTAGTCCCATTGGAATGTATTCATAGGAAATTTTTTAAGTAGGTGTTGTTCAAGTGAACTGGTAGTTATCATGAATGAGGAGTGGATCTGTCCAACATCATGGATGAGATGAAGATTTCGTCGCTGCTGGTTAGACGCGAAGTGCAGTGTGCCAGGTTTGCTCAAAGACTCTTGAGTAGAAAAATCACCTCACCTTATTTATTGTCAAAAATAAGTTTGTGTATTCAAAGGTTATCTACGAGTAGGGTATCTACATTTTATTTGCCAACACTTCATACGAATTTATTTGAGCGTGTATCAGTTCACTGGATATCTGAAAGTGCTAATAGACTAGGCGTAAATGTTTTCAGTTGAATTCAGAATGTATTTTTTACTTATTTTTATATATTACTGCTGTTTTATAGAACTGCTCACTTGTATATTGGTCGATTATAATTTTGTAATATTTCTGTTTAGAAGCTACTTCACATGTATCAATGTGTACTACTCTGCTTTTTCAACATGTAGCCCTGTAATTAGGATACTCCTAGTGGGTACAATAAAGAAATATTATTATTATCAACAAAATGTGGAACACATACTCTTTCTTTCCGTTCAATCTACAAACAAGATGGTCGTTGATTTTGACTCAGAGAGGACCTCGAGGATATCTTAAAGTCACCAACTCAAATCGGAGCAATATTAAAATTTCTCAAGGAATCTCAGCTTTATGACCTAATATGATTCATTCTGTTAATGCATGATACCCATTGTATATTTGATTATTAATAAAATAGAATAGAAAGGCCTTTTACTTGATAGAAGAAATATAACAAAATTTGAATATTAAAACATATTCAAATATGTTTATCTTCTACAATTTTAATTTCAAAAAATTTTTATTCAAAAAACTTTTAGAATTAAATTTATGTCTACAACAAGCATTACATAAAGCATGCTTACATTTAATAGACGTATATAATCAAAACTCAATATATAATGTTAAATGGAATAAATAACCCAACAGATATACGAAAGTAATTAAAATTAATAAATAAATATTTAAAGGAGACAAAATTTTGTTTCTGGTCTTACCTTTAAGAACAACAATTGCCTTTTAAAAACATGAACACACTCAAAGGACTTCTCAAAGAATATAATTTATTTGAAATATTTAATATATTTAATATATTTAAGTATTCGAATAAGTTATTTCAAAAATCTTTAAAAAATGTGTACTATATCTTCAAAAATTTATTTATTAATTTTAATTACTTTCGTATATCTGTTGGGTTATTTATTCCATTTGACATTATATATTGAGTTTTGATTATATTATCTATTAAATGTGAGCAGCGCTTGTTGTAGGCATAAATTTAATTTTAAAAGTTTTTTGAATGAAAATTTTTTGAAATTAAAATTGTAGAAGATAAACATATTTCAATATGTTTTAATATTCCAATTTTGTTATATTTCTTCTATCAAGTAAAAGGCCTTCCTATTCTATTTTATTTTACATATAATATATAATTATATTTTGGCTTCAATAAATCTCATTATGGAATGTCAATGAATTTAAATAAACCTTAAAATAACTCACACTGTTCTTTGATTTTGTTAGAACATAGATCAATCTTGAATTATATAGTTGATCTGTGTTTCGAAGCTTTAGTCTTTTAACACGTGGAGAGATATAGGTTAGTTTTTTGATTTTGATATTTGGAATATTAAATGAGGACTGAAGACGGGATTGCTTAGAATTATATTTGTTTTTTGAAGATATAGTGCACATTTTTTAGAGATTTTTGAAATAACTTATTCGAATATTTAAATATATTAAATATTTCAAATAAATTATATTCTTTGAGAAGTCCTTTAAGTGTGTTCATGTTTTTAAAAGGCAATTGGTGTTCTTAAAGGTAAGACCAGAAACAAAATTTTGTCTCCTTTAAATATTTATTTATTAATTTTAATTACTTTCGTATATCTGTTGGGTTATTTATTCCATTTGACATTATATATTGAGTTTTGATTATTTACGTCTATTAAACGTAAGCAGTGCTTGTTGTAGACATAAATTTAATTCTAAAAGTTTTTTGAATAAAAATTTTTTGAAATTAAAATTGTAGCAGATAAACATATTTCAATATGTTTTAATATTCAAATTTTATTTGATTATTGTTCTTTCCTATCTCAAGATTTCAAATAAATATAATACAAAACTGTGAATCGTACTTCGTGTCAATGGCATTGATGTTAATTTGAATAAAAATTTCATTTGAATCATATGAAACTTTTTTCAATCATTTTCATTATGAATACAATAACGAACCAGTATGACAGTTTGTGATGACCCTAATATTTTCAATTTGTCACAATTCCAACACTTCCATCAAATGTATAGGGGCATATTCCTCTGAATAAGTGTTGAACTTTGAGAAGTACTCGAAATAAGTAAAGTCTTTCTTTCAGGAAAACCATAACTCCATCTACTCTTATACAAGCTGATTGGCCCCACTAATAATTATTCTGAGATCTTTCCGTTGGCTCAGTTTCACGCGAAATTGAATAATTTATTCTTAGATTTCTTAGTCGAAAGCGCCGACATTATCTAGAAGATTAAATCTTCACGTGGCTTTGAGAAAGGTCATTATTGAGACACAACAAATTTTCTTTTCGGTACCTTTATAACTTCGGTATATCGAAAATATTTCATGCAAACCACGTCAATATTATCATTGCTGCCGGCATCAAAGTGTCCCAGAAGAACACAATCCGTTGACAGGGTATTCATTATTCAAATGAAGAAAGGTTACATAAAAGTTGAATCAATTTGGCAGTCAGTATCCCATGCATATCAAATTTCTATTTACATTCTTCTGATGAATATTTAATGAGTTTATTGGTGTAGATAAACTTGCCAAGCCCATCTGCAAGATTCGCAATTTGAATGCTGCTGTAAAACTTTTCGTGTTTGTTGATTGGTATATCGTCTTACTAACGGTAACTGCTAATTTATGGAGGAAGTTCGTTGTAACTTTCGTACGTCTTGGTCACGTGAAAAATATGTACCTTTTTCGATGTGGAAAGTAAAATTATTTGAAATTTTTTACTGACCTACTCTCTTCAGCGTAGGGTTTTTTTAAGATTAAATACTTCTTTATAACGGGCTATCCATTTCGTGATCCGCATTTCACAGCCCTATTTCAATGACATACTACTCTGTCAAGAAAGTACCGGGAATTTTCAATTAAAACAACATTTTCACATTTAATCGTCAAAATTTATTGGGTCGCCTTCAAAATAGGTTCCATTTGCTCCAATACATCTATGCCAACGGCACTTTCAATTATCGAAACATTTTTTATAGGTGCTTTCCGGGATGGACTTTAGCTCTCGCGCCGAATTTTGTTTTATGGCTTCAATCGACTCAAAACGGGTGCCACGAAACGGCAATTTTAGTTTTGGGAAGAGGAAAAAGTCGCAGGGAGCCAAATCCGGCGAATACGGTGGTTGCTGAAGCACGTTTGTTGAGTTTTTGGCGAGAAAGTCAGTCACAATCGTAACTCGGTGAGAAGGCGCGTTATCGTCATGCAAAATCCATGAGTTGTTCGCCCACAAATTTGGCCGCTTCTTACGGATACGCTCACGCAAACGTTTCATAACGCCTAGGTAATACTCCTTGTTTACCGTCTGACCCTCTGGAACGAATTCGTAGTGCACCACGCCACGGATATCGAAGAAAACAATGAGCATCACCTTCATTTTCGAGAGGCTTTGGCGTGGTTTTTTCGGTTTCGGCTCATTTTTTGCCACCCATTCCGATGATTGCTGGCTTGTTTGCATATCGTACTCGTAGACCCAGGTCTCATCACCAGTTATAATGCGTTCCATGAATGTAGAATCGGAATTACAGCGATCCAGCATGTCTGCAGCAACCTGTTCGCGATGACGTTTTTGAAGAAAATTCAGGTCTTTCGGTACGAGTCGTGCGGCCACCTTTCTCATGCCCAAAATATCAATCAAAATCGTACGTGCGGACTTGTGGGATATCTTAAGATCATGTGCTATCTCTCTCAAGCTGGTACGACGGTTTTCCAGCACCCTTTCCTTAATTTTATCGACGTTATCTTCGATCGAAGCCGTCGATGGGCGACCACTTCACGACCGTCCTTGAAGGCTCTGTACCACTGATATGCACGAGTTTTCGATAGAGCATTATCACCAAAGGCCTTTTGCAACATTTTCAATGCATCGGCACACGAAAATTTATTTGCAACACAAAACTTTAAACAAATTCTTTGCTCAACGTAATCACCCATAGTAAAAATCGGCACGTACTCTGACATCGACTGACTTAATCAGCTGTTGCAAACACACTCGTTGACAGATCCCGCTCAAACTTGGCATAGTAATTAAGGACAGTGGTACCAACCTAGGAAAAAAAATTTTACCTGCCTCATTGCCCCGCCAGATTTGAATCGATAATTTCCGGTACTTCCTTGACAGAATGTATGTCGAACAGAACTGTGATCCGAAGTCTCATATGTTTAGTTTAAGATTAGCGATTTAACAATATGGATCGTTCATCTACCGTTGAACGTGTGAAAATTTTGCAAATTCGATACAAAAACAATGATTCTGTAATAAGTACGTTTCGTGCATTATTGGCAGATTATGGTCGACTTAAAAGTCCATCTGAGCATACAATTGGTACCGCAGTGGAATAATTCGAAGAGGCTGGATCTGTTATTGATGTCTTAAGGTCCATACATCATTGAAATGCACGCTCGTCCGAAAATATTTCTACTGTAAGAGAAAGTGTTGAAGAATTTATCAATTCATCGGCGCGCACAACATTTGGGTCTCTCTTACACCACGCTATAGCGTATTTTGCATCTGAATTTGCTTCTCCATCCTTATAAGGTTCAGTTGACACATGAACCGAAGCCAGCTGACCATAGAATGCGTAGAACATATGCCGTTTGGGCACTTGAACAACAACTTTTGGATGACGATTTTTCGCATCCACGAAGCACATTTTTTACCCGGTGGCTATGTAAACCAGTAGAATTTTGCATCTGGGGCAGTGAAAATCCTCATGTAACTGCTGAGAGACCATTACATGCACAAAAATCACTGTTTGGTGTTCAATTTGGTCTGGTGGAGTGATTGGTCTGTGCTTGTTTGAAAATGAAGAAGCTGTCACTCAAACTGTGAGTTATCATCGCTATAGCCAAATGATTAGCGATTTTTTTGGCCTGAAATTAATGATACGGAATTAGAAGAGATGTGGTTCCAGCAAGGTGCTGCAAAAGGCACACAATACTTGGCTTTATTGCAAGAAAAATTCCCAGGATGCATAATTTCTCGTTTCGGCACAAAGATCTTGTAATTTATCGCCTTTGGATTTTTTCTGGGATTATGCGAAGGATCGTGTTTATGCCGATAATCCTCAAACTATTGATGATCTGAAAACAAACATCCGTCGATGCCCGAAATGTGCCGGGCGAGTTATCGAAAATTACCTCACAAGGATCGAGTCCAGTAAGAGATCACGCGGAGGATATTTAAATGTTTTATTCCACACATAATGGCAATGGCCAATTATTTTATTGAAATGAAAATTTGATCGATATTCTAAATAAAGAGTATTTTATTCACTTTTACTTTCGGAAGCACAAAATGAATAACCCTGTATAATATTAAGACTGCTTTCAACATTCACATTTTTATTATGCTTCGTAAGATTTTTTACATTTCGAATAACTAACTTATTTTAGCAAAAAACTCATTTTAGAACTACTGTCAGGGTGTCCCCTGAGAAACGGAAATAATAAACTGAGATCATCTACGAGTAGGTCGACTCATATCGAGAGATTTCAATCACCGGACTGTCTAAGTTTTAAGTGAAATTTCAAAGTTCAAAAAATCTTGAACCAATCAACTGACAGATTTCATAGTTTGCAGTTATAATCACCCTCTTCAATCACTTTCTTTTAGTATTTTTCAAATTGAAAGAGAACCGGAGTAGGGTACTTGTTGACATAGTCTTCTTCAAATAAGTGCATCCTGGATAGTAAACGCTGAAAATTTTCTTTGTGAGCGAGGTAATTCAACAAAAAACTGCTGCATTGAGCTTTGCCCCTAATTCTTCATCCTCAAACTTTGGTAGCGGTCTGGGTAGTTCTTCGTCTTCCAAATAAAAATTGCCAATTTTAAATCCGGTAAACCACTTCTGCCACGTTCATTCAGCTAGAGCTTGCTCACCATTAACATCCACTAAAATACGAACTTCATATGGGTTCAAATCCATATCCTTCTTCAGAAAGTGTTTTGACAGTATTTTTTAGAATTTTCCTACATCGTTAACTCATTCTCTAATTTCTTCAAATTATAAGGAATATTTTGTTTATTTGGCCGATCATACGGACTATCATCATGAGCCCGTACAATCCCCATCCGGAGCAAGGGCCTCTCAAAATTTCTTCCACTGTTCCCTATTTTGAGCTATTTGTGTCTTTAGAATCCTGCCATCTTGTTGCTGGACGACCAAGGTTTCTTCTACCATCTCTTGGATACCATTCTCGCACCAACTTGGTCCATTTTTCAGTTGACATCCTTGCTACATGGCCAGCTCAAATCTACATTTTCTTGAACAGTTCTTTGCCTACTTATTTTATTTTTGTTTTTCTTCTGATACCTTCATTTCTTATTTGGTCTTTTAATTTGATTCCTTATAAACTTCTTTCCATTCTTCTTTGATATACTTTTAACTTTTGTGTTGGTTTTTCAGCGCCATATGATTTTATTCGTCTCACATTTTTCAGTTGCGTGTTTTAGTTGTTTCGTAAATATTACGTAGTTGCCGAGGTGCTTTTTTTCTTCTAGATGTTCTGTTATTTCCATTTTAAACTTGTGTTTGTCCATGTTTTCGATTCGCAACACTTTATTTTTCTTGAACCAATTCTTTCTATCCCTTTGTCCAGTTATTCCAATAGACAAACTCAGCAGTCTGTGGTCACTATCAAAATTAAATTGGTTTGAAACCCTATATCTTTTACTGACGCTAGGTTATTGGTACGCATGTTGTCAATACGGACCATAGCCAGTACATAATCCACGCCAAGTTACTTATACGTAAATTCGGTTTTAATATTAAATTTTAATGCTTTCGCAATGGTATTTAAATATTAAATATGTCATGTTGTTTTTTAATAACCTAGCCTACTTGTTGCTTATTTTACTTATTGCCTATATTTCATTTCGAAATACCGAAATGCTAACTTTTTCATCCTTTATAATAAGCTGTATAAATTTGACAAATTGACAAAACTAGAATACTCCAGAATGATTCAGAATGAAACTAAATATCATGCTTAGATAACAGATTTGCATCCTGCTATTCAGATCATTCCAGATGTTGAATAAGAAATTGATTCTATAATCCTTTTATGTAATAGAAATTGCAATTTTACGCTATTGTATGTAAATCATGGGCCGATACAAGGCAACTCTTCATTCTATTCAATAATAATTTATTTTGTGATTGTTACACTATAGGAGGTTCCAGTGATGCGGTTTAACGATTGTGATTGACGTCACGCTGAATACTGGGTCATAAAGGTTTGCATGGTTTCGAGGTTTCAATCTATTCGAATTTCAAATGATTGTAAATATTCTTTTGGTTCAAAATCGAAGTATCACAAGCTAATTTGTCTTATCAAGTAGATGGGTTTAACCTTAATCGTGTCCATTGGTTTTCGGGTCATTTCAGACGTTTGTATTTGTAGAATTTTTGTTTATTACTTACTCGCATTGAATTTCATGAATAGATGATACCATCACTAGGCCGCTGCTTAAATAGTGTTAGCTACTGCTCTTCTTTAACAAGGGAAAAGAATAAAATACCTATTTCTTTTCAATTAATAGGATTAAATGAAACAAGTGAATTGAATCGATGAATCGAATATTGAACTATTCCAGCCATTACCAACAGGTTTTCTAATAGGAATGATACAATTTAAAATGGTTCTAATGACAAAACTATAGACGTGTCCCAGAAATCAGCGTCAAGCCGCATCTAGGTGACGAGGCAAGTCGTATTGGTTTTTAGAAAACTATAAAAAATATATGTGGCATGCTCTCAAAATGACAGGCATTCAAATTAAATTCTGAAGTTTTTACACCGGTGACGGTCTTTTCACTCCTGTTGCCTCAAATCTTCACTTTTTCCCAAAATTTTTTTTGTTATATAACCCTGAATAATGCCTCTCCTAAGTGTTATCAAAATTTTAAAACCAGCTGATCCAGGTTGGATAATAAAGAGACATTTTCCCAAAAAAATTTCGGAATAAAAAATTTGCCTGTACTGACTGTACTGAAAAAAAATTGTACTACGCGAGTTTGGTAAGTGACGTTAAATTTGGCGAATTTAGTAAGGATTTCAAATTGGTATAGCACTCGGTAAATTCTTGCTGAAATTGTAGACACTTTTTTTTTGGAAATAATCCCGTTTTCAACAAATTCATATACCTTAGTTGAAAATTGTTCTAATGTGCGATTTTAAGGTGCGTTTGAAATAAAATTTACTGAATTCCTTAAGTTTTTAATTAAATTATGATTTACAAGGCAGTTCCACTGAACATTTACGGCATTATGTGGTACCAACAAGATGACTGCCTAGCTCCTTCCGATTACCATCTCTTCCGATTGAAGCAACATGGGCTGGCTGACCAGCACTTCTCCAATTACGATGAAGTCAAACAATGGATAAATGCGTGGATAGCGGTCAAAGAGCCGACCTTTTCTCGCGACAGAATCCGTCATTTGCGAAGAAGATGGAAAAAATAGTGGCTAACGACGGAGAATACTTTGCGCCTTGAATGTATAACCATTTTTTTTACAATAAAGCTGCATTAATCAAGGACAAAAAATCACACGAACTTATTTATATCCTTGAGTCTACTTGGTGGAACGTCTAATTCAAAATTAAAACCGTTCGTCTGTAAAAACTTTACTTATATATCGAAAAAAAAATGATATTCATAAAAAATGGATACTCGTCTAGAATATTTTTCTTTCATTTTATGATAATGTATACACAGATGTGTACGTAAATTTATTCACTAATGTACAACTAGAATTAAACGCAAAAAAGGTCAAGAAATTGTCTATGCATATGTGTCCTAAGGATTTTGCATGTTGTGGGTTATTATCAGAACCTTGAATGTGATGTTATTCACGAAGCCAGATTTTGTGTCTTTCATTCACAGTCTATTACTGCAAATTAGTTGTAGTGACAGATTAAATTTTGTACAGGATTCAAGCGGAAGTTGTTGTGCGAGGCATACCTATTTGTTTCATTTTTCAAGCCCACCTCCAGGACAGAAATTTGTTAACTGTAAATAATAAAATATTGTCTATATAAACAGAATTCAGAAACAGAAGTTCATTTACAATCAATTACAGAAATCATGAAATACCTACTAAGCGATTATATCGGGTGTTTTTTTAGAATGATAGAACTTTAATTTGAAATAAAACACATTTAAATCAAGATTGAAGCTGAATTTTTTTTAATTGAAAGATAATTTTATGACATTTATGTTTTAAAAATGATTTCCGGCACGACTAGCTCTGAGGAACCGCATTCGACCATACCAATCTTGGACCACTTATTCGAGTAATTCAGGCATTATTTCATCAATGACACGAATTATGTTGGTTTCCGAAGCGTCTATTGTTTCTGGTTTATCAGCATAAACCAATGACTTGACATAACCCCCAAAAAAACAATCCAGTGGAGTTATGTCGCATGATCTTGGATGCCAATTAATTGGACCATTTCTCGAAATAATGTTATCGCCAAATCTTTCTTTCAATAAATCAATTATTACGGTAGCAGCATGAGGTGTAGCACCATCTTGTTGAAACAAAAACACTTCTGGGTCGATACCATTGAAACAAATGATCATTGATCATCGATCTGTAACGAGCACCATTCACTATAACATTAGCTCCAGCATCGTTTTGAAAGTTATATGGACCGATGATGCCTCCAGCGTGTAGTGCATTTTTCAGGATGCGACGGAACCTGCAGAACTTCTTGATGGTTGTTTTCACTCCATTTACAGCAATTTTGCTTGTTTACATAGCCGTTCAATCAGAAGTGATTCATCACTAAACACAATTTTACGATAAAAAAGTGGATCAACTTCAAGCTGTTCTAGAGCCCAGTCAGCAAGGAAACAACAAGTGACTTTAGTTCTTGAACCAGTTGGATCTTGTATGGGTGTAGACCAAGATCTTTAAGCAAAATTTTCCATGTGATGGATGCACAGAGTCTAACTTGTTGTGAACGTCGTCGAATAGACAAATCTGTATCATCATTTACACTATGCGATATTTTCTTCGGGACGTACAGTTCTTGGTCTTGTTGTTGTTACATCGAGTAAAGAAAATGTTGTCCAAAATCTATCGATAGTTCGACGAATAAGCTGCTCTGATGGACGATTATGTAAACCATAAATTTCACGAAGTGTTCTATAAGTTTGGCGATTGGAACACTGATTTTGAAAATAAATTTCAACAATTTGTTAATGTTTTTGTGGCGTGAGTCTTTCCATGATAATTGTTCAATATTTACTGAACAGAAATGTCAAAACAACATGGCTTCTTCCTTCTGTCAAATCACAGTTATCCCTATCGAAAGTTCTATTACTGAAAAAAACACCCAATACGTATTCCAGATTTCCCTCAAAATCTTCAGATGACTCTTGCAATGAGAATCGAGGATATTTTCGAATATATACTTTTTATTAAGCATTTTAACATTTCTTCAGTCAGTTTGTGTCTTATCTCAGTTGTTTTTCAGTGGATAAAATTACGTTTATATACTAGTCATTAAATTATTCTCATTATTTCTTAATTTCATAAATAAATGTCGTTCATAATTGAAAGCATTTGATGGCATTGAAGGGATAATTCTAAAAGCAATAAATTCCTCGAATTGGATGCGTCATTAGTATGTTACCGCATTATTGATCAATATTTCGATGAAACGTCACCGATAGGGAGATGTTGCTACCGGTACTGAAATATTCCATTTTATTGCTATGAGAGTTTCGTCAAAAATGCTTTTACGAAGATGAAATTATTTCAGGTGGAGTAATAAATAAGTTACATCTCAAAACGTGAAACGAATATTTTACGCAACTTGTATCAAAAGTTTCGATGCAGGATGATGGAATATAACTTGAATTTTATTAGCCTGCAACGGAATGATATGGGATTCATGAGAACACAGTGAATTAAATCTGAGATATATCAATTATGGTATAATATAAGAAGTATCACGACTATTTTCTTGAACTGCAGTAAATTTTAATCTGATATGAAATACGGTTAGGTTTGTAAGAATAGAAAGATGAATATGGTCGAATAAGAGAAATATTCTATCTATTTTACAGTGTTGTCAAATGGGTAGCATTGGCTCAGTTGATTTAAAGTGTGAAGCAAGTGAAGCTCTTAAAGAGCTTCACTTGCATTGGTTTTGGGTTCATTTTTGTATAAGCGAATTTAAGCGAGGGATTTTCTCCTCTATATAGTTTCTTCCGAAAGCTATAATCTTCCTGAACAGGCAGAATTCAATTTGTTCACGAATTATTCATCTGCCTGTATACTTTTAATCTTTCAAGATTAATTTTGGTCAAAAATTCGATATCGTCACGAAATGGTAGACTCCCTTAGACGAGCGCGCAAAAAAGGCAGATTGATTAAAGTTACCTCGCAAAAATACGAAATGACAGAAGTATTTTAAATGCTTGAAAAACTTCTCTCATTCCTATCAATCCGTAGTTTAATTTAATTAAGTTTATCTGCTCCATATGCCTGAAACATTTTTACATAATGCATCAAGTGTCGACGCCTTAATTCCAATTCCGAACGTTATCACGGGAAAACAAACACGTTAGATAGTTGCAATTCAACTTTTCTAACGTATTTTATCGATTAGCTCTTACCTCCGTCCACATTTGCACTATTAATAACAGTACCCGATTTGCAAACGCCGATTCGAAAATATTTATTGTTCCTTTAACGCCCCCACCTGGAGCGTCGAAGATCGAGGCTCGAAGATTTATAGTTACGTGTGATTTTCGAATATTATCTGCCATCATTGTTAATGTGAAGGAGAATGAAATATAATGTTGTTCCAATACGACAAAGTGCAAGTGAGAAATACAACAGTTTGTTGCTGTGTTTGCAGGAGAAACATTAAGTTTACCTTGGAAGAAATTTCTGTGAAGTTCCTTAATCGCCTGGCGTTTATGCTCTGGCATGCTAGTTTTCATTTGGAGAATGGAGCTAAGGTAATAGCGTATTTATACGTTTGATAATCGAGGAACCCAAATCTACATTTTCAGTTTTCTTCTTCTCAAGTGGGGCTTCTCCAAGGGATAAAAATAATAGTATTTATAATAAATAGTAACTTAGAGCTCTTTCTCCATAAAATATCCCTTAGTTGAGTTTCCCTTATATGAAGGTTGGACTCCAAATAGCTTTTTGTCGCATTGCGTCTATGTGTCAATTTAACTAACTCGATGATAAATTTGACAATACAATTTTCCTAATAACAAACTTGCCATACAATTTAGGAACGGAATTTTTTGTACTAGCAGCTGAAGACTCAACCGAAAAATAAATTGCTGATCAAAAGTTGTAATGTGTAATGTTCTTTGTAATTGATCCCAAGCGTGCTTGATCGAATTCAGGTCAGAGTATTCTGGAGGTAGTGCTAATATGGAATTTCCTGTTTTTCTCTAGCAGTAGTCAACTGATGAAATCTGTGTGACAGTGCATTATTATTCAGAAAAATGAAATTTTTGCCAATAGCTGCGTGAAATTGTGGAACTACTCCGTTGATAACTTCATCAACATATGTCTGAGTCGTCATGGTTTTCGGAAGTACTAATAAATCAGTGAAGAGTACGTATTGTCATTCATCTCACCTGTATAACCTCTCCATTGCAAACTCTAATCTTTGAGGCTTGTGTTCGGGAGTGAGTGGAACTCTTCTCAACAAGCGTCTAGATGCTAGATTGACCTCATGGAGACGTCTTCTGACTTGTACTTGGGGAAAAAATACCTGTGGCATATCGAAGACATTATCTTGCCATTCTGCAAGTGCTGAGAGGGTCTTCTCACCGAAAGGGTTGAAAAACGGTCTTCTTCTGCCGTTGCAGCACGTGATCTACCATTTCTGGCTCATTGACGAGCAGGTCCAATGGCATAGTACCTAGCCAGAAAGCGTGATATCACACTTATGCTAACATTAAAGAAATTAGCTACTTGCACTTGTGTTCGACCAGCCTAAATCATCCAAATGATGCTATCGGCATCTTTCTCGGAGAAAACTTGTCTTAGCATGATTGAATTTTAATTTTAACTTAGAACAGTTCAATATTACATTTTAAACAATGCACCGCAGCCTCTATGCACCACAGCCTCTTTGCGAATGTCTTATTCTAGAGAGCAGCCTGCTTTCTTTTTGTCAACTGTTTTAGAATTTTGAGCAGAAAATGGTCTCACACAACCAACCGTAAATAATCTGTCTAACGGAAACTTTTCGACTTGAAACTTCCAGAGTAGGTTTGGGGCCTGAATATTTCAGTTGAGTTCATTTATAGGCTGAATCCATCCAATGCATTTAAAATTTCCTTTTATTTTTCCAATATTTTCTAAACTACAAATCCCATTGATCTGAAACTTGATATTTAAAAGAAGAATGATAACGCACAAGGTCGTCCAGAATTTCGCTAAGATTACATGATAAGAAACTACTGATCTAATAAGAATAAAATTTAGCACTTAAGTGTATTATGAACGGCATGAAGATTCATGCCAAAATTCATGAGGATCGTACGTCCGAGCGTACGATTGGAGGTAAAAATTTTAATTTCGAACGAAAAGACCTAGAGACATGAATTTCTCAGGTTAGATTTGACGTATAAATATACAGGTTAGTACATGGTATGCAAAAATTTATCTACTGATTTATACATGGAATATAAACAACAAAAAACTAGAGAAATAATGAAATACTCAACTTAAAATATAAGCCATTTTACCAATATTTCATGATCTTTCTCAATCCTCAAACGACCAACAATTACTAGATTGAAAACTTACCAAGTCAAACAAATTTTCGAAATAAAAAACCTATGCAAAATATGAATAACATATTCTACTCCGTTTTTACTAGGCAGAACACGCGTCCCAAAGATTTATTGGAATTTTTATTTCGAGAACTTTTTGGACTTATTAAGTTTTCAATGTTGTAATATTTGATTGAATTTTCAAAGGATAATAAAGCTTGGCCTTTATATTATCCGTAAAAGTTAGAATTTCGCCGAAAAACATATTCGGTGTTATACCAAACAGGTCATAGTAAATATAAAAGGTTCAATTTATGAAAAGAAATTGAATTATGTTCCGTCTAACAAATATTTATTTTGTATCTCTGATGTCATGTATGATGATTTAATACATATAATATATACACATAAAGCTTTTTAAGATGTGAGTTACACTAAAACTACATAAAACGCTTACTGTATTTTATTATTTTTCAGGAGATTTTTTTTGTAATTTTAAAAAAAAAATCATTTTAGCTTCCACTAAAAATTGTTTAAACAACAATTGTTTGCAAACTATTTTCTTCCACCCCTCCAATTTATAATCCACCTTGTATATATTTTATAGCAGAGCTTCATATTGGAGAAACATTACTGCAATTAAATTCTCAGTTTAAATACTCATCTTCTGAAGGCATGAAATGATGAAACAATTGTATAAACTATGACATTCAGTGGAAGTTAATTTAATTTGTAGATGAATTTTTGTCGAGTAAAACCCGAAACAGTCAAAAATTTTTTCTGTATCACAATTTTGCGCACGAAATATTCTCTAGCTTCTTCTTCATCATCTATCATTTTCAGATAATACCGAAATTCGTATACCTGCTACTTTCATGCTTCACGAAAAAATCTGCAGTGTGTAATTTCGGCATTGCACTTTTGGACCACCCTGCAACTGATTATTTTCCTACTCTTCAATTACCCATAATTTCAAGACTAAACGTTTATGCTTTTTCCTCCACCATCGATCAAGAACTCTATCAATGCCGACATTAATACGTATTACGTTGGGATATACTGCAATTTATCGAACACCCGTCATTCAGCTAACTTACTTTTATCGATCAGGTATTCCGAGCCACTTCATATTCTTCGGTAATTTATGAGTATAATGCATTTCATGAAGAAATATGAGAATCGCTATTGAATAATATTAAATATTTCTTCAATAAAAGATGGACGGAGGGGACCTAAAAAAATATTCTTGTCATTCATTTAATGTTTCACAAAATTACTGACTGGACGTATCTACGTTGTACTTGACAAGTCTTTTTTCTTAGTGTTTCGCATATGTGGAATAATTCAACTTTGTTATCATCCAGTTCTCTTTGCAATGGTATTTTTAACACCTCCATATCTTAAAAATGCTTCCCTCTTATTGGAAGTACAAATTAATTCGGTCTGTTTTCAAAAGATGGCTCTAAAGAAATTAAATTTTTAAATAGTACCTGCTGATTTTCGGAGTTTTAGGCTAACTGGACATCTACCGATAACATTCAGTTTGAATTGTTTTGAGTTTCTCACAACATGTTTATTGTTGGGCTGTTGAAAATGACAGATTTTTTATAACGTAACAGAATTTGTTTCAATTTCAAGAACATCGTATTGTGAAAGTTTACGATGACAATGCTCCAACTGACAAGTCATCTAGAGAATGGTTTCGGCGATTCAAAAGTGATGATTTCAGTGTTGAAGATAAACCTCGCTCAGGACAACTAACATTTTTCGAAGACTATGAATTAGAGACATAACTCGATTAAGATCCAAGTGTAACGCACGACGAGATTGCACAAAACAAGCAGTGTCTGTACGTTTGAAATCTATGGATCTTATTCAAAAGCAAAGAAAAGCGATTATTTTCTGGTGAGCAGCTGCTACAAAGGAAAAAGAAAGGCTTTTTTACAACGGGTAGTGACTGGTGACGAAAAGTGGATCTTCTATGATAACCCCAAGGAAAAATACTACTCTTTGTCCGTCCAATCGTTGCCATCGACTTCAACATCAACGCAAAAGATGAATATTCATAGTTCGAAAGTTATGCTGTGTATCTAGTGGGACCAAGGGACTTTTTGTACTACGAGCTGCTGGTAATTCCATTATGGGTGATCGGGGCACACTGCAATTACTTCATTTGAACTGTGCATTACGAGCGAAATAGCCAGAATATAAGGACAGATATGATAAAGTTATTCTTTTGCATCACAACGCTCGGCCTCATGTCGCAAAAGTTGTGAATATGTATTTAGAAATGATCATATGGATATCTTACCATCACACCTGTCTATCCTCTGGACATTGCTTCTTCTGAGTACTGACTGTTTCGAACGGATGCAACACGAATTGGTGGATTACTGCTTGACTTCTTTCGAAGATATTGAAAATTGGCTTCAAAATTGGATCGCCTCAGAAGACAAGAAGTTTAACCGGTACGGGATTTGGAAATTGTCTGAGAGGTTGGGCAAAGTAGTTAGCAGTAATGGACATTATTCTGATTAACTAGCTCATAAATAATCTCATGAAATGAATGCATTTTTTGAGTTAAAAACGGACCGAAATAATTTGTACTTTCAATAAGTTTATAATTTTTTATTACACATGCGGGGAAAGTACTATCTTTGCGCTTGCTTTTGGGGTCGAAAAGACGCTAATTGCCCACTTCACAATTATCACACGAGTTTTGAGTAAATTTAATGTCGATTTGAGTGCGACAAGTAAACTTCTTCAGAACATTTCGAGAAAAAATATGGTAATATCGCTATTGAATTATCTGATTCATTTTTTTGATAAAAAGTAAACGTTCCCGTAAGGAATGTTTCAATTCAATTATTTCATTGTTTTTCATTGAAACCCCATTACTACTTATTCTGCGAACAATAGTAGACTCGCGCTAGTGTTGACACAAAAAAATTCTGCTTGTTCATATTCTCGAGCCATTCACGGTAGTGGAAGGTGTTTAAAAAAAAACGTTTATAGGATTAAAAATATGATATGAAACCAAAGCTTTCGATGTTAAGCTCTAATTAAAAAAATATATGAATTTGGCATTTGAAATAAGAAGTTATTTTGGTTTGCAGTTTCTTGGCTGATAGTTGAGCATCACTGCGTTATACTGAATTTTTCGTAGGCTTTATATTCCACTTATATTTATATCAGTATTTCGTACCATTGAGAAACCAATTTTAAGGCCTTCAGAACCTCTGCAATAGGAATCTTCTTATTTTCCTCAATTTCCACATCAGAGACGCTTCTTTCGGAATCAGTAGAGACATTCGAATCACCATCAATATTTGCCAGACTTTGGTTCACTTCCAGCATATCTCTATTCCAGTATTCCACACCTTTACAGTTATACTCAGCATAAAAATTGAAAAATATCTTAATTAGTTACTAAGTATCTTAAATCGGAGTTGATTTGCTCGAATATATGACAAGTATGAGTGTTACAAAGTTTTCTCAACTGACAGGATGAATTATGTTCAGCAACTCGATTGTTTCCTCTACTATAGGTTCCAATTTTTTACTCAATATTTCTCGGAGCTTCATAATAGGAAGATCATCTTCATCAATGTCGCCATGGACAAAAATTTTGTTCCAACACGTTTTGATTACCACAGGATCTTATTGTTTCCATGCCCAGTGTAAATGTAAAGCAACATGAGATTGTTGAGCCCATCTGCCATGTTGTGTCCTTGGACTACCAGAAAACTCAAAAGATTTTTTCTGTAATACAGTTTGGTTAACTTCAAGGAATTTTGATCCATTGGCTGAATTAAGGAAGTCACATTAAGAGGCAAAAATATCATTTAAAATTTATTACCTATGTTGCAATCTTGCATCAAAAATAAAACGACAAAATTTGCAAGCAACCTTACTATATCATAAATTTTTTTGGTGGTGTGGTGGTGAAGGAAATGGAAGAACGCTCGATCTAATCTTGATTGAAAAATCTGTAAATATTGACCACATCCTAAGAAAACTCTGAACAGTTGTAGATCAAGACAAACAAGATAATAAATATTCGTCTTCACTTCGATTTCCGCAATACCAGTCCATCTTTTAGTTCCTACACCTCTATTTGCCTTCAGCAGTTTGTTGAAAAGAATTGTGTGGTCATAAACGAACAACGTGTTGGATTCACTTTGTTTTATACCTCACCTTTGTTTATTTTCCCATGAGATTTCAGTTTATTGTGCTTTCTGCGCTTTTATATGTTGACATTTTCAATTAACTTTTACCCTTTGTTTCAGCATACACACGAAGATAATGAGAGAGATGGATCTGAAATGCATAAGGTAAACTTAATAATTATATGCCTTTAATTTTAAGAACACAGAACTCGGTAAAAGTTACAATTGTTAAGGCTTGAATTATGAACAATAAAACAACGTGATTCGGTATATTCTTCATTTTTCACTAGATTTTGATTGACCTAAGGCATAAATTTCTAGATGACAAGAGAAAATTTTTATTTCATGAATCCCATTACGTTGAAATTCGAAAAAAAAATTGTATCATTAATAAGGAGTGTAAGCTATAGTGATAGAAACTTCTACAAATCGAGACAGTGTAACATACATCTGTATAATAATTCAAAACTCAAACAAACTCGATAAGGTTTTGTTGATCACAGGGACAAATCACAGACATACGCACGTTTCAAACTTGGTTTTCATCATTGTAATGTATGCCAGTGATTACAAATCTGTCAAGTATCTATATGCGCTATATACTGAGACATTAGGGTATTAATCATATACTAGCGCCATCTAGAGTATGCAAAAATACATACAAGACATACTTTTGCGAGCCAATTCAAGTAGATAAATGTATTCCCGATATTCTCAGGTTACAAACGCAGAAAAAACTTTCCTCATGCTCAATAAGTCCATAATATGCCGTGATGCCCATTAGCATATTCATATTCAACTAAATTACTTCGGCTGATCTGTACCAAATATCATCAATATAGAGTGTGAGCTATGGTAATAGAAAGTTCTACAAATCGAGACAGTGTTACATACATCTCTATAACAATTCTATACTCAAACGAACTCTGAGTATCAAAACAATAGCAAAATATGTTTATCTTCTACAATTTTAATTTCAAAAAAAATTTTTTTTTATTCAAAAAACTTTTAGAATTAAATTAATGTCCAAAACAAGCACCGCTTAAATTTAATAGACGTATATAATCATAACTCAATATATAATGTCAAATGGAATAAATAAACCAACAGATATACGAAAGTCATTGAAATTAATAAATAAATATTTAAAGGAGACAAAATTTTGTTTCTGCTCTTAACTTTGAGAACACCAATTGCCTTTTAAAAACATGAACACACTTAAAGGACTTCTCAAAGAATATAATTTATTTGAAATATTTAATATATTTAAATATTCGATTAAGTTAATTCAGAAATCTCTCAAAACATGCACTATATCTTCAAAAAACAAATATAATTCTAAGCAATCCCTTCTTCGGTCCTAAATAATATTCCAAATATCAAAATCAAAAAACTAACCTATATCAACAACGCACCACGTGTAAAGAAATGAATGTTTCGAAACACAGATCAACTTTATAATTCAAGATTGATCAATGTTCTAACAAAATCAAAGAACAGTGTGAGTTATTTTTAAGGCTTATTTGAATTCATTGACATTCCATAATGAGATTTATTGAATGAATTTAAATAAGCCTTAAAAATAACTCACACTGTTCTTTGATTTTGTTAGAACATAGATCAATCTTGAATTATAAAGTTGATCTGTGTTTCGAAACATTCATTTCTTTACACGTGGTGCGTTGTTGATATAGGTTACTTTTTTGATTTTGATATTTGGAATATTATTTAGGACCGAAGAAGGGATTGCTTAGAATTATATTTGTTTTTTGAAGATATAGTGCATGTTTTGAGAGAATTTCTGAATTAACTTATTCGAATATTTAAATATATTAAATATTTCAAATAAATTATATTCTTTGAGAAATCCTTTAATTGTGTTCATGTTTTTAAAAGGCAATTGGTGTTCTTAAAGGTAAGACCAGAAACAAAATTTTGTCTCCTTTAAATATTTATTTATTAATATTGATGACTTCCGTATATCTGTTGGTTTATTTATTCCATTTGACATTATATATTGAGTTTTGATTATATACGTCTATTAAATGTGAGCGATGCTTGTTTTAGACATCAATTTAATTCGAAAAGTTTTTTGAATAAAAAATTTTTTGAAATTAAAATTGTAGAAGATAAACATATTTTAATTTGTTTTGATATTCAAATTTTGTTATATTTCTTCTATCAAGTAAAAGGCCTTTCTATTTTATCAAACGAACTCGATAAGGTTTCGTTGATCACAAGGGCAAATTACAGACATGGGCACGTTTCAAACTGGTTGGTTTTCATCAGTGCAATGTAAGCCAGTGAATACAAATGTGTGCACTGATGAAAACTAACCAGTTTGAAACGTGCCCATGTCTTCAATTTGCCCCCGTGATCAACAAAACCTCATCGAATTTGTTTGTGTATAGAATTGTTATACAGATGTATGTTACACTGTCTCGATTTGTAGTTTTTCTATTACCACAGCTCACACTCCTTATTGATGATATCTCGTACAGATCAGCCGAATTAATATAAAAAAATGGTACAATATATTCCATTTATTTTAGCAATGTATTGAATATTTCGACATAGCAGTCTACCGGAAAGATCAGACTCTTTATTCTTTTAGAAAAATTGTTGAAACCCAGAAGTGTTTTCTTCTGTATTTGTTGAATTAAAATATGTCCCGAGTCTTCATTGATTTTCATGTAGGTATTGAAATAATTTGTTTTTTTTTTTTGAATATCAAAACAGATTTTTCTGTTAGTCTTCTACAATTTTAATTTAAAAAAAAATTTTATCCAAAAAACTTTTAGAATTAAATTAATGTTTATTGTAGACATTAATTTAATTCTAAAAGTTTTTTGGATAAAATTTTTTTTTAAATTAAAATTGTAGAAGACTAACAGAAAAATCCGCACCGTTTATATTTAATAGACGTATATACTCAAAACTCAATATACAATGTCAAATGGAATAAATAAACCAACCAATATAAAAAGGCAATTAAAATTAATAAATAAATATTTGAAGGAGACAAAATTTTGTTTCTGATCTTACCATAGTGAGACCAATTCCTTTTCAAAAACATAAAACACAGTTAAGGATTTCTCAAAAATATAATTTATTTGAAATATTTAATATATTCAAATATTCAAATAAGTTAATTCAAAAATCTCTCAAAGCATGTAATATATCTTCAAAAAACAATTAGAATACGGATGATCTCTTCATCGGCCCTAAATAACATTTAAATATCAAAATCAACTAACCATCACTATATCATATCTTACAACTTGACACGTGAACTTGTTCAAAGAAACTAACTTTAAAAAACAGGTTGTCAGTTCAAATTTTGTTATATTGCTTCTATCAAGTAAAAAGCCTTTTTCTATTTTAATTTGTTTTTGCTCATATCCAACTCTGAAAAAAATTATACGCAACTATTCCCCTATGTATTATTGAAGCGTTTATCTTTTGGTTAGGGGTAAATTTTCTCGAACGATTATTCAAAGTCAAAATTTCGTGGTTATATTCATTCGTCGATCTGATCGATCGTTCATTATTGTAATAACTTTGGAAAGAGATATCTTAGGGAAATAAAATTGACAGGATGAGTTTAAATTAAAGTTACGATAACAAAATAATTTAAACCACTAATAAATTCTGAATCTAGCCTGTTTCGGAACACGCCAAAATATAATAATACAATTATCAAATAAGATATTTGAAAATACCTAAATACTTGCACTAAACTAAATTATTTTCAAATTAAAAATAAAATTTATAAACCTGAAACTTGTTTATGGGGAATCCATAAACAGAAATATTCAGGAACAATTTTTTATCTGAAATTCACCAAAATTTCCTTATGAAATCTTTTTATATTGGCATAGATATGTAGACGATATTTTCTGTTGCTTCACAGGTACAGGCAGACTTAAAAGAAAACCTTTTTTGTTTATCAACGAAACCGAACATAAGAACTACACTAAATTTTATTGATTTAACAGTTACTAGAATAAAAAATTCACATGAATTTTTAATATTTCACAAACCAACATACACGGATACTATTATACACAACAAATCAAATCATCCTATAATCCAAAAATAATCAACATTTAATTAATTGTATGATCCATGGATAAGTTAATATGCATGAATCGAGAAAATTAAATTTCTGAACTTAACATCATAAAACAACTAGCTATTAATAATGACTACGATCCTACGTTGATAGATAAATTTTTTATAAATAAAAATTTTAAAATAGCTTTAAATATGGAATATCTCAATACGAACGAAATATACTAAAGGTATTTCTGTGAAAATTGCTACATACCTCAAAAATTAATATGATTCAAGAAATTCATTCAAAACTTATTTAAATCTGAGTAAATTCATTAAAAGTCATAAAGAGATGCATGTAAAGATGATAAATCGGAAATTTATAAGTTACATTCAAAATTTACATAGGACAGATGGAAGAACATTTCGACATAGAATTTATGAGCATTTGAAGAGTTTACTCAATAACAAAAGTAATTCCATATATTCGAAGCATTTGTTAGAAATAGGACATACTTTTAATTATTTTAAAATTTTACATATAGAAAGTGAAAATTATGCCTTAAACTTGTTAGAGCCCCTAGAGATGAATAAATACAATAAAATTGGAATAGTACTTAACGGACAATTGACTCACCCCTGTTAAACATATTTAGATAAGCTAGAAGCTTAATTCCAGCTCTTTTTTGGGTTTTAGTGCTCAATAAAAAATTTTGTACCTACCGTAATATAAATAGCAATCGATTTCGAAAACAAATTTACTTATTCAAAATGTAAGATACCACCTATCTGAAGATGCTACTGTGATAGCGAAACACTTGTTGTATTAAATATAATATCTATATATCTATATCTATATAATTGAAAACATTAACTGTGAAATTTTCAACAGGGGTAAAATTGTTTTGTTCAATCACGAAGGTTCATTATCTTAGCAAATAATAAACCAAAACCAGCTACTGATCTGAATATTTATTAAATCCGGGTTATACGTTCCTTTTCAGATAATATCTTCTGCCTCGTACAATGGTTTCGGAGACGCCTTCACCTCACAGCCCAGGCCGTCGAAGAAGAGTACCAACGGTATGTCAGGAAGCATGGACCTAAGTTACGTCACAGAAAGGATAATCGCTATTTGGTTCCCTGCT
Source organism: Megalocaria dilatata (assembly GCA_034642435.1). Lineage (NCBI taxonomy): Eukaryota > Metazoa > Arthropoda > Insecta > Coleoptera > Coccinellidae > Megalocaria > Megalocaria dilatata. The sequence continues at coordinate 48,778,145 of CM067855.1, forward strand.
ACAGTAACTTCACATTCCTACAGGCAAGGACAGAGGCAAGCTTCCCATATGCTGAGACACAAACATGGCAATAATTATATGGTAAGAAAAAAAATTCTAGAAAGCATAGATGTGAAGTCGGGAACTTTTGCGCGCTCGGTCACATCACCCACGATCCTCATGAAATTTTGCATTATCCTTCTTGCCGATATTTTACCTCTACGCGATAAATTTAAACTTTTCCGTAAGACTGTTTCTCCATTCTATTTCTGTTACTCTATTCCTAAGCACTGAATTTCAGATCGATCGAATCTGTAGTCTCAAAAATATCGGGAAAAATAAGAAAAAATTTCAAACTTAAACAACTCCGGAACCAATTGATAATTTTGCCCCCTAATTAAATTTTTTCCGTGTCATTTATGACAATTTATGACACAACTTGATATGCATATGAATGTAAAAAATTCAAGAATATCATTATCATCTCTTGGGATCGAACCGACAGTATAGAAATACATTCCGTCAAAAAAGTACCGGGAATTATCGATTTAAATCTGGCGGGGCAATGAGGCAGGTAAAAATTTTTTTTCCTAGGTTGGTACCATTGTCCTTAATTACTATGCCAAGCTTGAGCGGGATCTGTCAACTAGTGTGTTTGCAACAGCTGATTAAGTCAGTCGATGTCAGAGTGCGTGCCGATTTTTACTATGGGTGATTACGTTGAGCAAAGAATTTGTTTAAAGTTTTGTGTTGCAAATGAATTTTCGTGTGCCGATGCATTGAAAATGTTGCAAAAGGCCTTTGGTGATAATGCTCTATCGAAAACTCGTGCATATCAGTGGTACAGAGCCTTCAAGGACGGTCGTGAAGTGGTCGCCCATCGACGGCTTCGATCGAAGATAACGTCGATAAAATTAAGGAAAGGGTGCTGGAAAACCGTCGTACCAGCTTGAGAGAGATAGCACATGATCTTAAGATATCCCACGAGTCCGCACGTACGATTTTGATTGATATTTTGGGCATGAGAAAGGTGGCCGCACGACTCGTACCGAAAGACCTTAATTTTCTTCAAAAACGTCATCGCGAACAGGTTGCTTCAGACATGCTGGATCGCTGTAATTCCGATTCTACATTCATGGAACGCATTATAACTGGTGATGAGACCTGGGTCTACGAGTACGACATGCAAACAAGCCAGCAATCATCGGAATGGGTGGCAAAAAATGAGCCGAAACCACGCCAAAGCCGCTCGAAAATGAAGGTGATGCTCATTGTTTTCTCCGATATCCGTGGCGTGGTGCACTACGAATTCATTCCAGAGGGTCAGACGGTAAACAAGGAGTATTACCTAGGCGTTATGAAACGTTTGCGTGAGCGTATCCGTAAGAAGCGGCCAAATTTGTGGGCGAACAACTCATGGATTTTGCATGACGATAACGCGCCTTCTCACCGAGCTACGATTGTGACTAACTTTCTCGCCAAAAACTCAACAAACGTGTTTCAGCAACCACCGGATTCGCCGGATTCGGCTCCCTGCGACTTTTTCCTCTTCTCAAAACTAAAATTGCCCCTTCGTGGCACCCGTTTTGAGTCGATTGAAGCCATAAAACAAAATTCGGCGCGAGAGCTAAAGTCCATCCCGGAAAGCGCATATAAAAAATGTTTCGATAATTGGAAGTGCCGTTGGCATAGACGTATTGGAGCAAATGGAGCCTATTTTGAAGGCGACCCAATAAATTTTGAGGATTAAATGTAAAAATGTTGTTTTAATTGAAAATTCCCGGTACTTTCTTGACAGAGTAGTACATTGCATTGGCAACGCCCTTACTTGCGTGGCCACCAAGGCATTTAGTGGCTTTATCGGTTTCTTCTACATATATTATTTGAAAATTTTAAATTTCAGCTTCTATTTATTCGAAAGTTGAGAAAATTCTCATGGTTTTTTAGAAACAATTTCAAATGTAATTAACTGTGGAACCATTTGAACAGTTCGCCCTTCGATAAACTTAGTAGAACAATTTCAGACCCCAAACCCACCCTGAAAATTTCAAATGCATTATTCAATTTTGAAAACACATATATCCTCTTTGATATCTTTCATATTATTGTTTATTATGAAAATCATAAAATGAATCTTCCTTCTTCAATAAACAGGGCAAATTCAAATTTGATTGCAAATCCACATAAATCGTGTAGCTTTGACATTCAGTTCATCCGCATGCAAATGGAACTGATTCGTTGATATGGAATCCTCCTGAATAAAGCCAATTAATGTTACTTATAAGACTTCGTGGTTCGATTAAAATCAGACATCTCTCAAATGAATACGAGCCATATTACCGGAACACCCTTTTGAATCAAATGTAATTGATGCAAGCGAATTAAAAAATTGATTTATTTGCATTATTATAACATCAATTGGATAAAATATTGATAGCAAGTGATAAATTCACCGACGCGCTTATAAATTATTTATGACTCATGGAATAAATTGCGTACGGCTTCATGAAAAAGTAAAATCTTGTATACATTCCTCTAGAATCAAATCGACATATTTATAATGAACTTTATTGGCGTATTTACTCCGGTTCAATATTAGCCATAATAATTACTGATAATTAGTAGAAAACATAAGATACTCATTCATAAAAATAAAATTGGAAAAACATTATATTGAATTTTCATGAGTCAGCAGCGCTTCGATACTTCAATAGTTCTAGTTTTCATGTCTTTGATTCCTCTGTATCCGTTCTGCTTGTTGCTAATTTCTCTGAGTATTCGATTCATATATACAACAATTTCTTATGAATGAATTTAAACGGCTGATATTTATTCCGAAATATGGGTATAAGCTATGGTAAGCAGGAAGTTTTCGAATCGAGACAGTGCAACATGGATCTTTGTTAAGGTTCAAAACACAAATACAGCCGAATAGGTTCCGTTGATAGTTGGACATAAGTAGCAGTCATACATGTGTCATAGCTTTTTGGCTACTCTTCAATGCAATACTGAAATACCGGCGAATGCAACACAGCCACCCACCTATATTCATCCTGCATAGGAACAATACTGCTTTTCTCAATAACAGCGCCAGCACGTGAATAATGACTATATCACAACAGGCTGAGTTAAGAATTGAACTATTATATAATCCCGATTACTTGATATCCTATTAAGCCGATGTGCTAATAATTTTAATTAAATAGATTAAAACGGATATTGATTTCGAAATATGATATGCGAGTATAGCTATCATAAACAGAATGTTTTTCGAATCGGAACTTGCATATGTGTTACAGCTGGACATTAGAGCGTTACAACGATGAGATACCCAAAAGCATCGAAATATGCGTGCCTTCTGCTTCTGTCCTAACGATGTACGATACCTATTCTAGTGGATTTGAGACATAAACTGCTACACATATATAAGCTGCACTGTCCGGATTCGGAGAACTTTCTATTACCAAAGTTCATATTTCCTAGATATTTGGATAACGCATCCGCCAATCCTCTAATTACGTAACATCGTTGAAGTAAAGATTCAAGCGAAAATCTTTGTTCAACTTTGGGAGAGATTGCTAAACTTTCGATCTCCCACGAATCAATTTGTACCATTTCAAACTTAAATTCTGTGCAGAAACTTAGTCGCGTTCAGTAAACTGAAGACTCGTAATTCATAATATCCATTGTAACTGGTGATGAGACATGGGTCAAATAAAATAAGAAAGAGAATTCGTGGCTTGAATCAAGATTAGTTAAATAATCATAAATATCCATAAGAATTATTTTAATATGAAAAGCCTTGCAACTTGCATCTGTGTTCAAAACTCAAATACAGCCTTATAGGTTTCGTAGATGGTCGGGTATAAGCAGCAGATATGCATATTTCATGGCTTTTTGGTGGAACAGTGCAACTTATATAACTTGCACAAAGTTTTTTGTCTTGAAATGTTATGTTTTTGCGCGCATGTTCTAAGGAACTTGATAATCGTTTTGCACAAATTTTTGTAATTTTCAGCCTAAAATAGTCTCAAACAACTGATGAAGAATACAAGGTCAAAAGAAATTTTGTCCGTAAACACTCTTACTTTCATACGGAAGAACTACAGTCTTGAAACTTTAAGGATAGTTTTTGGGTCTGACATCTCGACTAAGCTTATACGGAAAAATCGGTCCAACTGTTCAGCAGTTATTCACATTCGTAACTTTTGCTTATTTTTCAATAGTTCCGAAGCTACTTATTCGATTGAAATAAAAATTACTGGAGGTAAAAATACTAACCTAGAACCTAGAAACCTGAAATTCTCGGAATTGGGAGTCTAAATATATCAGTTATTTTTGAGAAAGGACAGAATCGTCAAAATATGTAGTTTCTAAGTTATTCTCATTTGAAAATTTGTTTGTCAAATATTTACGAAAGTTGCGAATCAATTCAATATTCAGATCTGAAATATTGAGACGAAAACTCATGCATAACTTTCAGATCTATACAAATGGACGTTTGAAATCCACAAACATATCTATGAAAAACTGACAAATTCGAATAGTCCAGGTAGCCAGGTGGCTAACTAAATTTCAAACTAGTGTTCGAATCCAGGCGCAGCATGATTCTTTTTCCACTCTTTCTTGCAAAAGATATGGTGCATATCGAAGGGGGAAGGATGAAACCTTCCAACAATTTTACATTTTCATGGTGTTTTTCGTTTCTTCAGGAGTTCTAAAATTACCAAGCATGACGTTTATTTAAGTATCACATTACTTAACCATGCTTCTTAACCATGTTTGACAATGTCGACTGATTAATCGCCCAATTTGCATCTTACAAATTCAATATTATTTTAGACGCCCAGAAGGACAAAAGAACAATTTATTTTCTTAAAATTTTTGGATAGTGACCAAACGTTATTGAAGCGTGTATTTAGCCATGATTTATTATTAAACTACACTGAACACAAATGTTACCTAATGATATTTCAACTATTTCAAATCTGAGTTCCATGACTTTTAAAAAAACATAAAGCTAACGCCCTGCATCAGCTTCTTTATATAAAGTTGATAGTCACGTTAAATTTTACTCTACTTATTTGGTAGTATTAAAAATGTGAGGCAATTAGTTTTTTACAGTTTTAACCTTTTTTTCAGGTATTTAATCTCACAGAACCAAAGAAAGTGCTCAAAAGTGAACACAAACACGTACAAGAAGTTGGTTGGTCCAGAGATCTTGCGCCCCCACTTGAAAGCTTATGTAGTATATGTAAAGAAATAGAAACTTGGCTCTCTGCTGATGAACATCGAATTGCAGTACTTCATGCCAAGTAAGTAAATGAAATCGTAGCATCAGTAGCTAATAAGTACAATAAGCTCAGATACGAATTCAAGTTAGGGTTGTGGCTTTGGCTACATAGATCCTATATGCTTAAACTACTCCAAAATTATGTGCAAAATTCCTCATCTGATACAAAATATTCCAAGATTGTCAAAAACTTTGGGCACTTAACTCCATCATCTACATTTGGGGATTAATATATTGAAAGAACCGAATTCACCAATTTGTTTCAGGAATCTTTTTTAATATTGTTGGTCATCTCGTCGAGTTTGCGTATTTTTTCGTCGAATAAAAAAATAATTAAGCTAGAATAACGGAATATTCGCCCCTCAAAACTATATCGAATTTCCGATTCAGGCCTGATAAAATTCACGCAAGATTTACTTCAACAGATGTTGAATTGTTGACTAACCTTGGGTTCACTATCAGTCACGTGAACAATAAATTGCGAAATATATAAATTTATTTATCATTTGTACCTTAATGTTACTTTGTTCATTCAGATAAATTCTTTCAACATTGCCACGGATATTCGCAAAGTATGTTCAAAAGCAGGGAATAGTTGAAAATTCAATATTAGTTGGAGGGTTTATTCAATATTTCAAACATTAATCATAACAATTATCTGAAACCTCCACAAATTTTAACTGAAATTTTTTTTTCAATTAACTTAAAAACACCGAATCAACCGATAAAAGAATCAAAACAAAATATAGGAATTGACCGAAATTACCTAGGAAACTTAATCCGGTACAGCTAGAAAGTATTCTTTCAAAAAATAAGAACATATCAAGCTCCGTTTTATCGGTGCTGTTGGGATCTTTTTTGATACTTTTGTTGAAACATTTATTGGTGAATTATTGTATTTTGATAAGTTCCAATGTAAGGATCACATGCTTGAAAATACCTCATATGGTCCAATTTGATTGTTAGCATATTTCTATTCATCTATATATAGATGAAAAAATAGTTGGTAACAAAACGCCCACTCAGCAATTCGAAAATTTTTTCCATGAAATCTGATTATGAAGCTAACAGACAAGTTTTGCCAGAAATGAAACAAATATAGAATTACTATTCTGAAACAAACATGTTAACAGTGGGTTACAATTAGATTTTCTATAGGTAAAGTGCGAAATAATATTATCCTTTTTTTACTCAATCACGTCAATGGTATTTCATATTTTTCAGGGGAAACAAGGACAAATTAGGTGTAATCGTGGCAGCTTATATGCACTATTCCAGTATATGCGGTAGTGCAGAACAAGCTCTCGATAGGTTTTCCATGAGGAAGTTCTTGGAGGATAATATAGGCTCCATCAGTTTACCATCGAACAGAAGGTGAGGACATCTTGTTAACGACTTTAAACTCTAAATAAGCTAAGGCCAATTCTTTCACATAAGCTGAGGCCAATTTCTCAATAAAATTTTTATTTCTATGGTCAAAGGTTATGTCATCACTCTCTCTCGTCACTGTTTGATTTCGTAAGATAAACAACCAACTGCTAACAAACAAATGCATGGCTTATGTGTTTATTTGTACTACATTATCAAAAGAAGTATTACGTGTAATAATGACATTAAAGTGTTCAAGTATTTTTTTAATCGAAAGTCAGGGTACAACCCTACATATCTGTAGTAGACTATAAGATGTCCGAACGAAAAGGACACAAATCAAATTACGCCAAAAGTTGATGCATCCAATAAAAATACTGAAACATGAAAACTTCAATTGCGGTGCAACATTTAAAAACTAAGGAAACTAAGTAGTGGAGTGTTGCAACCGACTTTAGATTGCTCTTGCTGACTTCGTGAACTCCTTTGTCACACCCTGTAGGGTGTTCTGACAAACAATTGCATTAGGCGTTATAAGTAAACTATCTTCCCAACAAAAATAGGCAAAAACGTGTTGACTTGTGATGAATAAAAGGAAAATAATCAGTTATCATCAAATATTTGATTGTCGCGGTCTTTACTTGACGGTAATTATTTTCATGGAATTTTGAGCAGAAAATGGTCTTGAACGAATAGGTTGGACTCACTAATGAGGTCCGGCTGGGTTCTATCACTCTAACTTTAGAACGGGAAGAGTTAGTGCCTTGAAACTTTCAGGGGCTAATTGAAGTCTGAATGCCGCAGCTAAGTTCTTATATTGGCAAATTGGGATCGAAAGTTTCGTTATCATTATCGTTTGAAAATTGTTCATATTTCTCCAAAATTTTGTGAACTGCCATTGAGAAGAAGAATAATAATGAGCATGTTCGTATAAAATTTCGTGAGAATCGTTTCAATTAGAAAAAAAATAGCGTGCACAATATCTTGATTTCACGTCACTGATTTTCACTTTTGTCATTTTGAAATTCAAGATGAGTTTATTTGTGATTTCATTTCAGACTTATGCAGTTTCAAATCATTATCACGATTCAGGAAAATTATTTGTTTAATCTATCAGCAATAAACATCCTGTTTATTGTATGGACAATCGTTTACAAATCTCAGTTGAGAATAATGTGTGATAATTAACAACTTTTTGAACGTGCGGACTATAAGTCCACGACTCAATGATTACTACGTCCAACGCAAATTGAACTTTTCTCACTATTTCACACATGTTGTGTATGTGTGATATTTTTGAAAATACCGATTCAATCGATCTGAAATTCGGTATTCGCAAGTAGAATAATCATTTAATCACCTATTTGATACATAACAATAACAGATATACATGTCACATATGAGTTTTTTCAATTGTCTTCATAAAGCGTATTTTAATTTCTGTACTCAACTCTCTTTTTCAATTTCAAGTTCCTAACTTGAAAACGTATATATTCACGCGGAATTTCATAGGATCCTATGATTAGAAAATTTTAAAAAATTGTGAGTGGATCAGCGTTGAGCGTTATCTCTAACACTTTAACTTTCTAACGGAAAGAGATAGAGACTTCAGACGTTCGGGGTAGGTTTGGAGCCTAAATATGTGGAATGAATCAGTTTTTGAGCGGAATCAGTCCAAGTATTTTGCAGTTATTCATATTTCAAATTTTCATCAATATTTTCTAGACTGCCAGTCGGATTGATCTGAAATTTGAAGTTTAGAAGGATGATGATAACACACATGTTCCTAGAAAATTTCAGGAGGATCGTATGACCAGAAGATTCAAAACAACGATAAAAATTTTGTCAGCGGAGAAGCGTTAAGCGCCAAAGTAACCATAGCAATAGTCAAACGGTCAAGTTCAATTTTAGCATTTAGACAAACAATAGCGACAGGAAAAAGCGTTTCGCATCACACCAACGGCAGCCAAGGAGGTCCTACTAAATCTACCACCCCTATACCTGCTTATGCAGAGGGAGACGGAACGGACCACATACAAACTACAGCAACTGGCGATCGATAGACCAGAGGCAATAGTGATGGGAGGCTCAGAACTGCTGGACGAGCTTTTAACGAAGAGCATCCTATCGATGCCCTCGGATCTAATGTCAAATACCACGAGAGAAGAACTGCATTTCTATGTAATCGTCCCCAGCTGGGACGAATGGACTCAGCATGCTGAAGTTCTATTGAGGACCAACCTTGGCTTGTCCACAGACGGCTCGCGAACGACAAACGAAACGGAAGTCTATGGCAGCAAACCGAGAATCAGCATCTCATTGAGTCTCGGTCAATACGCAACCATATTCCAGGCAGAATTATTTGCCATTGACACCGCGGTAGATCTGCTGATAAAATAGCTAATCCACCACGGCAAAATCGAAATAGTTACAGATCTACAGTACTAAAAGCTCTGGAATCCAGCTGTTGTACATCGAAAATAGTCTGGAGTTGCCACACGGCTTTAAAAACACTCGGTATGTTTAACAGAATCACTCTTGTTTGGATACCGAGCGACTCAAACTATTTGGGTAATGAAGAGGCAGATCGGCTGGCGTTTGTCCCCCCATTCCTGGGAATACCATATGAAGTGGCTAAGGGGAGGATAACAGGCAGAATAAAGTCAAGACTAGAGTCTTACTGGCTGAGCGATCCTAGCCTGAAACATTCGAAGGTGTTCCTTGGAACAGCTTCGAACCAAAAGGTGACGGACTTAGCGCTAGGTTTGAATAGAACCAAACTCAGAACACTTGTCGGAATTATGACAGTCACTGCAGGCTGAAAGCGCATTTGCACAAAATCAATCTGGCTGAAGACGATTAATGTAGGCTGTGTCTTAAGGACACTGAACCAGCCATGCACATCATCTCAGAGTGCCCAGTGATGAGTCGCATCAGATTTGATGTCTTTGGTCAGGCGTGTATAGTCCAGTGCGAACTGAAAAAAAACACCCCCGAACAAGATTATTGGTTTTATCCGAAAACTGGATCTCGTCGGGGAAATATAAATTAGGGGTGAATCACAATAGTCCGTGCGGACGCAGTAGCAGGGTGGACAGACGCCCTATATTATAAATATTTTTATATATTATTATATTATTATAAATAATAATAATAATGAATACAAGAAAGCATATACAAAATTTCGTGAAGATCGTATAATCAGAACACCAAAAAGCATTATTTTGTGAGGATCGTGGTGTATAAGTTGTACCAAACTCCTCGTCGATATTTCTAAAGGAGTGCCATCCTTCTATTCGGTAGAAAATAATGTGGTTGATCTAGAAGTATCCCTCTTTCACACCAATTTCACGTGCTTCAGGATTTTTGTTCGATGCATCTCATTTTGTCGTAAATTACTCCGTATCAATTTCGTTGAGATACCCTATATATCGTATGTACAGTGAAATACTTCAACTACGTACGTGACCTATTTTAAGCGCAAAATATATTTATTTCGAGACAGTGTAAATGATGGCTCTTGAACTTGAATTACTGTTATCTTTTCCAGATACGTCGATTATTTCGCTGGTTTACTTTCCCATAATATCAGGATAAACACTGCACCTCTATATCTGACCCATGTGACTGTTTTAGGCACGCCTGCTTACGAGCAGGGAGGATGTAAGGCGTTCTTGAAACTTTATCAGGGACAGCTTCCAGTGTACACGTCTGGTGAGTGTCTTAATATACGAAAGTTGGCTCGAATACAAAACGTTCATGTCGTCACCTCGATCGTTTCCGTTTTGATAAACCTTTAATCTGTTTGCCGAAATGAAATTGGTATGATTAATTACCTATTCAAGTATATATCGAAACCAACCGGAGGTTATTTGAATTGAACTCTTACCTTTTTATTTATGACTCATGATGTTGAAATAAGGATGCTCTCAAATAGACGTCATTATTTCCAAATAATAAACCTTAATTATCAATTGTGAAAACTTTTCTGGGCATATTGATTCAAGCAAGAAATATATTTTAATGAAAAATAATGCACCATCAATCAGCGTTTACCTTGTTCTTGTTGAATATCTTTCCTAGAACTCCTGAAATTTTCACCGTTCATATTTCAAAGTATGCTGAATCAAAATTTGAAAAATCGGTCAAAATGACCACGCAGTTACTGGCATGTTTGAATGGTTTTTTCACCAGGTAAAAACTAAGCACAAATACCTGAAAGCAGGTATGAAAAGATACGCTTCATCATCACGCAAAGCGAGAACCCCTCCAATGGAGTTGAACCCACCGCACTTCCAGTTTGCGGCTTCAGTTCTAAAACATACACCGTGGCTGGTAGCAGCGAAGCACTATCCAACCGCTACTGACTCTGCAGACCAGAACCCGAAGCAGTCGCCGAAGAGGCTCCTTACTTCCACCCACCCAATCGCAGATTCAAGAAAGAAGAAAAATCGCGGGAATCGATGCCTCATGTCGAGCATTGACAACCGAACGTGGCGTCAAGACCAACGAACCCTTATGAAGTCTTTCAGTCGTTCCTAGTTCAAGCACCAACGGTCTAAAGCCGTATCCTCAAGACCCAGAAATGTCTCGGCGACAATCCTGGTTTAGCAAGAGATCATTCGAACCGTCAAGTACCGCTGAACTCTGAAATACCTCTCGAGCAATCCTGAATCATGAATGACCTAGGACCAGATCGATGAAATACCCTTCTAGTCTAGCATGCAGACTTTCAACATCTACCCTCTTGAGGCCAACACCAATTGGGGGCCAGTGAGTACGAATACCCCCTGTGTACGCAGTAAATACATAACGCACTCGGCCATTGGACAGAAAAATCTGAAAGATTAAATTGCAATAGGATAGAGTAAAGTTAGTTTCAAGGGTGTAAGTCCTGTACTGCAACAAACACCCGTGCCATCGTGTTAGACACCACGACTTAGCTCTCCATTTCACTTCTGTGAAACTAGGGTCCTAGTCAAAATGAGCTCCCCCACCGCGACAAAGTCCGGTAACAAAGAGGGCGTGAGTGTGAGGTTTTAACATAACTTATTTTTTTATTTGAAACCTCTAATCTTCCAAAATTGCGTCTTATCAGAGAAGATTATTTTTCGGCCAAAATAGGAGTCCCCCTTCCAAATTTTCTGAAGCCCAGTCGGAGTTGTTTATTGTCATTATCTTCGAACTCTTGTATCAGTTGGATATTCTACATATGTAGGACCAAGTGCCTAAGAAGTGCGGAAGACTGATTTATTGTGTACGGTGAAGAATTGACTGCCTGGGGTTCTCCTGCACACTTTTACGCACCGCGACAATGCTCTTGGCCGATCTGGCATTCCTTTGACCTACAGGTGTTGACTGAGGATCACCGCGTCTGCCGTTAAATAGGGGTAACGCGCGCAACGTTTGCACCAACGAATGTCTTGTTACTTGTCATGGTCATTTGGCATCTGTAACTGAAAAATAAACAATAGGTAAACGGACGCCACCAAAAAAAAAGGCCGCCATAGGCTTATATCATCGACTCGCCGAATATGAAGAAACTTTTATAATATTCGACAATTTCCATCTGGATCAAGAGTTTAAAATCGAAACATTGGAAAAAATTTATTCTTCGGAAACCTTTTCAGTTTTACATAGTATCAGTAAGGAATAAAGTATACACAGAGTTTCTCTTACCTCTGTTCTATCCATTTTTTTTTGAGGATTTTGAAGAAATTTTTATCTAAAATGTTTTGAAAAAAAATCATCTGGAAATTAAACGGCTCTTGTAGCTGATCAAAGGAAGGGAATTACTTACCACAATAAAACAGAAAAGAACTGCATATTTTGGCCACATTTTTAGGAGCGAAAAATATAATAATTAATATATAGTAAAATTGAAGGGAGAAGAGCTATTGGACGTAAACAAATCTTATAGGTTTGGAATATCAGACAGTGGATCGGAATTAAATCTATTGAAAAACTCGTCCATTTTGCTAGGAACAAAGAGGTATTCAGTTATGTGGTCGCTAACATCCATTAATGTGGATAGGCAGTGAAAGATGAAGAAGTCATTTAGTTTTTCTGAAAGCCCTGTGACACAATAAATAGTTTTGTGGTTCGAGTGTCGTCTTGGTCTATCGTATTTTATGAAAATTTATCCTGAAAAATACTCTTGAACTCCTCCTGAAATGTTCAGCTATCTCTTTCCAAAAATAGAATTGAAATTTGGTGGAAAAAAGTTGCAATTTTCACATGGGATTTATTCCTTTATAACCCAATTTTTGCGCGCTTGTTCTGAAGAACAGCTTGGTTATCAAGTTCATGAGCAAAATCGATCTAATGGTTTCGCAGTTAGTCATATGAGGCTTCTTTTCATACTCCCATATTTCCGTGAATAATGATCCGATCAAAATTGAATTTCGCATTGACGTGTATAATAATGAAGCGAAGCCAAATGCCAAGATTCATTAGGACTGATGGTCCAGGCGGACGACAAATTGCTAGTTTCTGAAAGAAGAAATCTAGAGACTTATAATCTTCAGGGAGAGCTTTGGAGCATACAATTGGGTTAAAATAATTGCACAATCGGCTCAAATGTTCCCTAATTATCATTCGAAATTGTATTTTTCAATAAATAATTTCCTGAAAATGAATCACGATAATTTTTTAAATTTTCTTTCCAATATGATATCGGCAGAAAGTATGAAAAATATGATATATAACTTTTTGGATTTGAATTAAATAAATATCTTACAAAACAGAGTTTCAATTTAGTAGACATAGAATTAATACTTACACAGTACCAAACGGAATGAAAGAATTCCAAGAAATATGAATTTTTAATTAAAAATGCTAAATACACTTGATGGATCCAAATTTTGTTTCGTATCTTGTATCATGAAAACCAGATCCCTTTCTAAAAATACAAAACATATTCTCAAGAACTGCTTCAAAAATTACTTACTTCAAATAAGTTGCTTCGAAAAAATTCCCAAAACATGGAGCACACCTTCAAAAAGCAATTTAAAATTACAAAAAATAATAACTCTTCAGTTCCATTTAATATTTAAAAAATAAAAATAATTAACAAAAAATATCTCACCTAAACAGCCTCATATCTTCCTTTAAACAAATACCAGAATACAGTGTACTTTTTAAAATCCTAGGTCTTCTATGTTCGTCACAGAAATTACACAAAGCGTACAAGGTATTTAAAGAATTTAGTTAAATCTAAATTATAATATGTATGAATGATGAACCAAAATAAAATCATTATATACACAATAAAATGATAGAAGGGGTTTTACTTAACAGAAGGTTTATTACAATATTGTAAATATCTCGCAGATTTATTCTGCTAACCTCCTACAGATTTCAATTTGAAAAAATATTATTCAAGAACTTTTTAAAATAAAAATAAATAAATATCATAAATAAACATAGTTTCAATTAAGTAGACATATAGAATTAACAATCTTTACACAGTATCAAAAGGAATAAAAGAATTCCAAAAAATATAAATTATTAATTAAAAATACTAAATAAACACATGAAGAATACAAAATTTTGTTTGGTATCTAATTCTATGAAAACCTAATCCCTTTCCAAAAAATTCAAACCTCAAGAACTTCTTCAAAAATAACTTACTTTAAATAAGTTCCTTCAAAAAAATTCCTAGAACATGCAGCACATTCTTAAAAAGAAATTTAGAATTACAAGAAACGATAACTCTTATGTTCCACTTCATATTCAAAAAAAAAAATAAATATATCTTACCAGACCAGCCTACTGTCTTTCTTTGAACAATTACCAGAATAAAGTGAACTACACATTCTATATTCGTCACAGAAATTAATCAAAACTTGCAAGGTATTTTGAGGACTCTGTTAAATCCAAATGATTATATGTATGAGTTATAAACCAAAAATGATTATTATGTGTACAATAAAATAATAAAAAGGGATTTTTACTTGATGAAGGATTATTACAATATTTTAAATATCACACAAATTTTTTCTGTTATTCTCCTACATATTTTAATTTCAAAAAAAAAATTTTCAAAATCTTTTTAAAATTAAATTAAATAAAAATCTTAGAAAACACAGTTTCATTTGAGTAGACATTTAGTATTAGCACTAATTACACAATACCAAAAGAAATAATTCATTTTATTCCTTTTGTAATTTCCTTTGTAATTTTGAAACATTAAATATAGTTTTCCAGTTTCGTGTAAATTTTCCGGATTCATTTGGAAATGAAACCGCCAATTTTCAATCTTCAGATTGAATCGATCGATAAAGAGAAATACTTAATTCAATCAGTCTTTACTTAATGAAAATCCAGATTATAAAAGGTTTTTCTGATTTTTAAATTTTTTTTTATTTAATACGACAAAAATTGTGCTATCACAGTAGCATCTTCAGGGAGGTTCACATTTTGAATAACTATTGTTGTATTAAATAAAAATAACAATTGTTGTATTAAATAACAATAAAAATTTGTGAAAATCAGAATAACCTTATTCAATATTAATAATATAAAGAGAAATGTTTTATGAATGTTGCTTCGAAAGTTTCCAAGAGAGCTCTCTGTTACAGTAGGATTAGATAAGTAATAATTAGAAGAAATACATTCTCGACAAATCATTACTGGACACGTGCAATACGAAATATATGTGTTCTTTTGACGAAGCATTTTTTTCCACCGTTATGTTTGGTAATCAATATGTCTGGAGTTTCAAATGAATATAGGACATAATTAACTCGGTGTAAAATCTGCAGTAATTTTTCATACTGACTACAAACATCAATGAGATGATCTCTTTATATGACGTCATCAATATTTTGAATTACGTCGTTTAGATAAGATCGCTCATCTATTCAAAATACGAGGAAAACTTATCACTGATAAGAAATATGAAATTACCAGACTTTGATACACGCGTTTTGAGGTCAAGATGATATACTAGAATAGGCTGATAGTCCAACTCAAATCTCTCGTCAAATGAATGAAGAATAAACGTAAGTTAACAATTCATGAGCAGATATCACTAAAAATTTATGTCATTTCCCTTGAATTCAAATTTATGTTCGAACTTCTGAGGCACCGCATAGAGTTGAAGTTATACGCCCCCAAACGGTGAAAAGTGTTCCATCCTCATTTAACTTTAGTCGTCAATAAAATTATTGAGAATCTATCCAATCTTCCAATTCTGTATCTTTCAGTTTATTTTATGTGCTTCTATACCAGAAATATTCATTTTTTTAGCGAAGAATAATCTGCAAGCTCGTTTTGTCTGCATTCATCTTATGAGCCTATGATTGAAATACAGGTAACGAAAATAAATTTTCAGAATATAGGATTCGCCATGCATTTACAAGAGAAGCTATTAAAAGAGTCGTCCAGCACAAAAATAAATTCATTATGAGTTATAAATGATGACGAATATTCAACTGGACTGCTCATTGAATCTTTCCTTACTCATTTCAACTGCGACATCATTCAGATCCACTTCTAGTGTTGATTGTGTAAGCCATGACGTTTGAAAATAAGAAAGATTCTTACGAAGTTTAAAATGTATTCGTATAAAGAGAAAATACAAATCTTGAAATGGTATTTTGGGGATCACTTGATTCGGGAGACAATAAATTGATTTGTTGTTTACTCATTTCAACTGCGACATCATTCAGATCAACTACTAGTGTTGATTGTGTAAGCCTTGACGTTTGAAAATAAGAAAAATTCTTACGAAGTTTAAAATGTATTCGTTTAAAGAGAAAATACAAATCTTGAAATGGTATTTTGGGGATCACTTGATTCGGGAGACAATAAATTGATTTGTTGTTGCTTTTGCAATAGGTCAGTTCCCTTACAAACCGCAATTATTCGAATTATTTGTAAGTTTTAGGAATATGGTAGTATTCAGAACTGCAAAAAGTGCAAGAATATTGAAAAAATTTCAAAATCAATGAGTGAGTTTCGACTGAATGAGAAATTAATGTGTACCCCTGTTGAAGCCAGCTTGTTCGAATCGCCAAATTTCGGATCAAATTGATATGAGAGACAGAACGGTTCAGAATATTTTGGAAAGGAATAAATATGGCTGCTATAAAATGCAAAATACATAGGGAATTTTTCCTCAGGACCATATCAGACTGATGGAATTTTGTAAAACGATGACAAAATGAAAATATCCGGTGGTTTTTTAGAGTGATAGAACTTCAAATTGAAATAAAACAGATTCAAATTAAGATAGATGCCAAATTTTTTTATTCGAAAGATAATTTTATGGCATTTATGTTTTAAAAATAATTTTCGGGTGTACTACTCTGTCAAGAAAGTACCGGGAATTTTCAATTAAAACAACATATTTACATTTAATTGTCAAAATTTATTGGGTCGCCTTCAAAATAGGCTCCATTTGCTCCAATACATCTATGCCAACGGCACTTCCAATTATCGAAACATTTTTTATAGGCGCTTTCCGGGATGGACTTTAGCTCTCGCGCCGAATTTTGTTTTATGGCTTCAATCGACTCAAAACGGGTGCAACGAAGGGGCAATTTTAGTTTTGGGAAGAGGAAAAAGTCGCAGGGAGCCAAATCCGGCGAATACGGTGGTTGCTGAAGCACGTTTGTTGAGTTTTTGGCGAGAAAGTCAGTCACAATCGTAGCTCGGTGAGAAGGCGCGTTATCGTCATGCAAAATCCATGAGTTGTTCGCCCACAAATTTGGCTGCTTCTTACGGATACGCTCACGCAAACGTTTCATAACGCCTAGGTAATACTCCTTGTTTACCGTCTGACCCTCTGGAACGAATTCGTAGTGCACCACGCCACGGATATCGAAGAAAACAATGAGCATGACCTTCATTTTCGAGCGGCTTTGGCGTGGTTTTTTCGGTTTCGGATCATTTTTTGCCACCCATTCCGATGATTGCTGGCTTGTTTGCATATCGTACTCGTAGACCCAGGTCTCATCACCAGTTATAATGCGTTCCATGAATGTAGAATCGGAATTACAGCGATCCAGCATGTCTGAAGCAACCTGTTTACGATGACGTTTTTGAAGAAAATTCAGGTCTTTCGGTACGAGTCGTGCGGCCACCTTTCTCATGCCCAAAATATCAATCAAAATCGTACGTGCGGGCTCGTGGGATATCTTAAGATCATGTGCTATCACTCTCAAGCTGGTACGACGGTTTTCCAGCACCCTTTCCTTAACTTTATCGACGTTATCTTCGATCGAAGATGGGCGACCACTTCACGACCGTCCTTGAAGGCTCTGTACCACTGATATGCACGAGTTTTCGATAGAGCATTATCACCAAAGGCAAAATGTTGCAACATTTTCAATGCATCGGCACACGAAAATTAATTTGCAACACAAAACTTTAAACAAATTCTTTGCTCAACGTAATCACCCATAGTAAAAATCGGCACGCACTCTGACATCGACTGACTTAATCAGCTGTTGCAAACACACTAGTTGACAGATCCCGCTCAAGCTTGGCATAGTAATTAAGGACAGTGGTACCAACCTAGGAAAAAAATTTTTACCTGCCTCATTGCCCCGCCAGATTTAAATCGATAATTCCCGGTACTTTCTTGACAAAATGTATCACGTTTACTAGTACGGTATCTTTCCACTAGAACTGGAACGTCAGAGATCAAGAAGTGTTAGACCATATGCTAAAAAGCCAGTAAAAGACCTTTTTTAACTCTTTCGGTGAGAAGACAGCCTCTCAGCGCTTGCAGAATGAAGGTCAACATCTTCGAGATGCCACGGGTTTTTCAGTTTCCCTGAGTACAGTCATAAGACGTCTCCATAAATTCAATATACGCTCTGTTTACTAATGAATCCAGATATGGACTTTTTCTGACAGTCGAGGAGTACGGATGTGGACACGTCAATTTATACGAATAAACCGCCGCTCTTTTCAAGAAATCCATCTTTTTCGAAGAGACACAATTATGATTTGAGGTTTCGATGAATATGAGTACTTCCAAGACCATGACGTTTCAAATATATGTCGATGAAGTTATCAACGGAGTAGTCCCATAGTTTCACGCAGCTATTAGCGAAAATTTCATTTTTCTGGATGATAATGCACTGCCACATAGATCTCACCAGGTTATGACTGCTAGAGATAACCAGGGTATTCCACATCTAGCATTATCTCCAAGATCCTCTGACCTTTATCCAATCAAGGACGCTTGATATCAGAGATTTTTTGACACCCCCAAACCCATAGATTAATTATTCTGAGGAGACGAAATATCTCTCTGTTGAAATCTCATTTTTTGGGAGGCTATCATCCAAATTGTTTGGATAAAGATTAATATAGCAGAAATAACGAGTTTGACAAGGATGAACAAATCTGAAGCATCACTGGCAACGCTGTTAGAAATTCATTATTCTTCAAATTCATAACACCACGTGCGTATATTAAGTGTATTTTACCTGTAATAGGATAAATCAAGATGGGAATTCTGATATTAGGAGTACAAATAAGTTTCCGCCGTTTTATTGTAGATGGCGCGGCACGGAGTTTCGGTTAGCTTTCGCAGATGATTACCGACTTAAAAAATAGTTTGGACATTCAAGAACAACATGACCTATTAATATCATTGATTTTATATTGTAAAATATAGTTTTCATAAGTTGAAAATGTCAAATTTTGAGCCAAGTAAGCGTCATTTCCGGGAAATATTAGTTTACTTCTTTAATTTAAAGAAATCTGCTGCTGAGGCGCATCAATTGCTCGTAGAAGCATATGGTGAGGGTGCTTTGAGTGAGAGAACGTATCGAGAGTGGTTTCAAAAGTTTAAAAACGGTGATTTCGACGTAGAAGACAAAGATCGCAATGGAAGGCCAAAAATTTACGAGGATGCAGATTTGGAGGAAGATTCATCTCAAACACAAAAAGAACTTGTTTTAACATTAGAAGTCACTCAGCAAGCAGTCTCAAACCATTCTTCTATAATAAATATTTAATTTGTGTTAAAAAACGGCAGCAAATTTTTGCATATTTCACATTGACGAACCACGCTGTCTATAAATTATAACCAAATTTATCCTAAATAGATCAGAACTCCAAATAAATATTCAAACTCGGGAAAATATGTACTGATATTTGAAGAAAGAAAGGGCGAACCGTCTTTGACAACGTGGTCTATGAGAGGGATACTCATACTCATGTGATTGGATACCTAAGTTTGCAGGGTTACCACCTTCTACAAGGTACACGATATTATCATAGGAGAACAGCGATCCAGCATATCTGAAGCAACCTGTTCGCGATGACGTTTTTGAAGAAAATTCAGGTCTTTCGGTACGAGTCGTGCGGCCACCTTTCTCATGCCCAAAATATCAATCAAAATCGTACGTGCGGACTCGTGGGATATCTTAAGATCATGTGCTATCTCTCTCAAGCTGGTACGACGGTTTTCCAGCACCCTTTCCTTAATTTTATCGACGTTATCTTCGATCGAAGCTGTCGATGGGCGACCACTTCACGACCGTCCTTGAAGGCTCTGTACCACTGATATGCACGAGTTTTCGATAGAGCATTATCACCAAAGGCCTTTTGCAACATTTTCAATGCATCGGCACACGAAAATTCATTTGCAACACAAAACTTTAAACAAATTCTTTGCTCAACGTAATCACCCATAGTAAAAATCGGCACGCACTCTAACATCGACTGACTTAATCAGCTGTTGCAAACACACTCCTTGACAGATCCCGCTCAAGCTTGGCATAGTAATTAAGGACAGTGGTACCAACTTAGGAAAAAAAATTTTTACCTGCCTCATTGCCCCGCCAGATTTAAATCGATAATTCCGTGTACTTTCTTGACAGAATGTATAAGGTAGCATCCTATATTCCGAAAATTATTTTCGTTACTTGTATATCCATTACATCGTATTTGCAGAATTCATCGGATAATCCGTATTATTTATCGTTATTACCATTTGAACAAAATTTGCCAGGTTTTCATTAGGTACCGTGAGTTTAGAATCAGGACCAAATTCGATCTAAAATTTCGTATTTCCGGTTTTCAAAATGTGATAAGAGAATAATACTCATACTCTTATCATGGAAATTCCTGTCTATGCATGGGAATTTTCGAGAATGAGAGGACATTGGGGCAAAACATAGGACATAGGTCTCTAGAACAAGCACGCAAATATAGATGATATTATAGCTCTGTTCGAGTCGACGTTATAAGCCCATTCAACCTCTTGTTTGTGAGATCGGGTAAATAAAACGTTTCATCCCAGCTTTATCCACAGGACTCTTCAAATTGGCTTTTATAAATAAGATCCTCCAATGACGCATATTTGAAAGGATACCTGGCTGATGGGAGGATTGAAGGTACGTGTCTCAAGACTACTTGAAATCGTAAGATCCGTGTAATGAGCGACAACAGAGCAGTTGCGACCTTTATGAGTGAACCGGTGAAATTGCAGAAGATCAGGAAAGAACTCTGGGGGCGTTTGACGCGCCCCTCCACGAGTTGGAACAGATTTATACGGGGGTCTAAATACGTGTCCATGTTCTAATACGTCGCTGTTGAAATGATTAATCTTGGTATATAAACAGCAATGTCTTACGATTATGAGTTTGTGAGGAGAAATATCAAAAAATTTCGGAGAACAATATCTTTACAATTAAAATTGGAACATTGACGATAGGAAAACACTTCTGTGTAAAATTCCTTGCATATCTGTATAGGTTTTAAAGTTGAGAAATTACGAAATGTTGATGAAATGAAATATTGATATTTTTCTATTGGGAATCTTTCTGTGAAACTTGCAGAGCTTTCATCTGGATTACTAGTAAAACAAATTGTAGAAATTACTATGTTTTACTACCAATAAAATTATATTTTACACATTTTCTTGTGACTCGAGTTTCGGGAAATGAACTATCCCATCATCAGACAATTGAAGACCTAACAGTGGTACAGAGGTATTTAAACAAAAGTGATAAATATTTTGAATACTTCAATAGATAACACCTAAAAGTGGTACAGAGGTTTACAAGCGGAACGTGATAAAAACCCGGTTAAAAAAGAGGGGCCTTCTAACAGATATCGGAGTGCCACTCATTCTTTAGAAATTAGTAATTCCTTTCGACAAAAAAAATCTTAAGAAAATTTTACATGTAGATTCAAATGAAAAGAAACTTGATTATTAAACTTTTCAAATTCGTTCACAATAAAAATAATTTAAAAAATAATGAATGACTGTATGGAGCTATGTAAATCCAAATATTTAAATAACGTAAAAATAATGAATAACTGTACGGAGCTATGTAACCCCAAAAAATTATTTGAGATATTTGGGTACCATCTGTTTGATAACCTTCTTTGTCGATTGCCGACATTCCGATATCTGTTAGAAAACCCCTCTTTTTTAACCGGGTTTTTATCACGTTCCGCTTGTAAACCTCTGTACCACTTTTAGGTGTTATCTATTGAAGTATTCAAAATATTTATCACTTTTGTTTAAATACCTCTGTACCACTGTTAGGTCTTCAATTGTCTGATGATGGGATAGTTCATTTCCCGAAACTCGAGTCACAAGAAAATGTGTAAAATATATTTTTATTGGTAGTAAAACATAGTAATTTCTACAATTTGTTTTAATTATGATCAACTACCAAATAGTAACGGCTAAAACAATTCAGTATCTTACTAGTAAAAGTATAAAAATTTCAAGAGGGTTGTAAAATTTATTTTTTAAAAGGTTAATTATTTTGGAGATAATAAGCATAAAATAATTGTTAACGATTAAATTATGTAATGAATCTCAAAATTTTTCAGGTGTTTACTCTGTGGCCAAAGGTGTAAAACAATTCACAGTTAGCGTAGCAGGAGAGCAACGCAGAGGTCTCCAATTGAGAGGGGACATTCTAATAAAATGCTATCATAAAAGCGACACTGGAAGAGAATCAATTTTTGCGTGTCAATTTCACACGTGTGCTGTGACAGACTACACATTAAGTTTCACACGACAAGAACTAGATGTGGCATATAAAGGTGAGTACTTTTTCATTTCGACATCATCGAAACCCTAATAACAATTTCATTACGAGGGAGTTCGCTTCAAATCCGCGTTAATGAGGAAAATCATTCTGTTATTTGGCAATACCTTAAACCAATGTCACAAAACTGTAATCTTTATTAATTTGTACCATACGCAACTCAGTGCTTCATAACTTCATCAATTAATTAATGAGTGAGGTCACCAAGAGTGTTGGGACATGATAAGATACAAAATAAATTTGCGGCATCTTTTTGATAACTTCTGGACTATATGATCTCAATCAACTAATGTTTTGTATATTTTAAGCAATAAAATCATATGACCTCGTTACGCCAATACTTAATTTTATCTTATAAGCACATAGCCACTGTGGAAATCCTTTATGACAAGCGCTATTTACCTTTGCGGTATTTTTATCGTCTGCAAAAGAAAAGCAAATTTGCGGATAATCGATAACCAATGCATATATTATATCACTGGTGTTTAATGTCCTAGAAGTAGGTATTTTATTACTCATACAGGGATAACTTTTCAGTTCCTGTATCATCAGTGAGCTTCTGAAAGTCTTATCTTGCATGATTCTTAGTGACGATAATCGAACTCATCTTTTTAAATCGAGTAAGTCTTTTCTAACATTTTTCTTATTTTGGATAAATTTAAAATCGAATGGAACTTTAAAATTAGGCATATGTATAGTATCAGAAAAAATTCAGATTTTTCACGAATCTTTTTAGAGCCTCTACTAGAAAATATCAAATTCGTCAGATATGTAGTTGTCAGTCGGTGCCTTTGAAATAACAAACAATATCATCTACATATCTATACCAATAAAGCAAGTATTTGCTTATCGAATTCAGGTGTATTTTTGATTCTAAATCAGCTAAAATTGAACTGAGTGGTTTTCACATTATTAAAACTCTGTTAGAAATATAGATTGTTCCGTTAAATTGAAAATAGTTTTGTTCAAGACTATATTTCTAACAAATGTTTACTAAGGGGAAATCCACTCAGTTCAATTTTAGCTGAAATTTTCATGGATGATTTAGAATCAAAAATACACCTGAATCCGATAAGCAAATATTTCCTTTATTGGTATAGGTATGTAAAAGATATTTTTTGTTGTTTCGAAGACACCGACCGACAACTACATATCTTCACGAATTTTATTAATAAACTCCATCCAAAAATCAAATTCACAATCGAAGAAGAAAAGAACCACTGTATTAATTTTCTTGAACTCACAATAACAAGAATAGATAATTTACATGATTTTATAATAGTATTTTTCACAAACCCACACATACAGATTTTACAATACATAAAACTTCAAATCACCCCACCAACCAAAAGATGTCAGCATATAATGGTTTTATTCATAGATTATTGACTGTCCCTCTGAATTCAGATAACTTTTTGAAATAATTAAATATTATGAAACAGATAGCTCCAAACAACGGTTACACCTTTCTTATAGACAAAATGGTATCCAGTAAACAAAAGAACATGGCATTAATTCTTGTGTACCCAGTCATACAAGAGGACAATACACAGAAATACTTTTCGTTATCTGATGTTAATGAATTATCTGAAAATATAGCTAAATATTTCAAAACGAGTTTCAATTACAACGCAGCATTCAAAACCATTAATAACCTTTGTACTTACATAAAAACAATAAGGATCGAAAAAATAAAGCAAATAAATCTGGAGTCTACAAGTTGACTTGCACCGATTGCCCTTTAATATATATTGTCTAGGCAGGTAGATCATCCAAGAAAAGAATCCAAGAACACCAAAGGAGTTACATATCGGATTCCGTACATTCGATATATGCTAATCATCTTAAGGAATTCAGGCATAATTTCAACAATAACTATGAAATTATCCAAGTCGAAAGCAGTGAATGAAAACTTTTTGAATTTCTCAAAATCAACAGGTACGATGCCTGTTAAATCCTTTTGAATGAACAAACAGATGTTGACAAATATCCATTATCGAATCTCATAATTTTAGCGACAAACTCCAATAAACACCTTAAGTTTTTATGACTTGTTCTTCCATTATTTTGTCACGTACTTAACACTGTATTTAAACTCGGTTACACTGAATACCATCAGCCAGTAGAATGTAGATACCTGAAGAAGCCACATCGTAGTGAAATAGTTGTTGTATTATAAAAAATTTTGTGAAAATAAAAATACTGTCTCTTATATATTTTTTAATAGTGGACAGACTTGGCGTTCATTCTAAAGGAGAAAGAATATTTCAATAATAAAGCAAAAACTTCAATATATGCGAATCACTTGCTAGAAACAGTACATTATTTTAATAACGACTACATAATATAACACACTGAAAATAAAAGTCATCGACTTGGAAACCCTGGAAATCAATAGATGAAATGAAAATCAAAATGCTATTGAACGATCAAATAGACTCAAATAAATCCTCACTAATTAATATTCATATAATATTTCGAAATGTTTCTGATGACTGTAAACTAGTTTCTTCATCCCTCATTTTTTACCCGTTCTCTATATTTTTTGTGAACAGAGAAATAAGCTTGGATATTTGTTCAAAGCTGGTAAATATTAATTTGAGAATCCGGCTCTTCTACTGTATGAAACTCACATCAAACCATGACTCGAATACTGATCTCATGTTTGAGCTCAGCACTCAACCATTCGTTACAACTTTTGGATTCCATCCAGAAAAGAGCACTGGGATTGATTGACTTCCCAACTCTAACAGCCAGTTTGCAGTCATTGGAACATAGAAGGAGAGTTACCGACTTGAGCTTGTTCTATAGATATAATCTCGCTGGATGCTTCACGCAACTGAAGGAAATTATGCCAGCTGCCGCCAGATTCGTACGCGACACTAGGGCTATGCAGAGAGCAAATTCCCATGTAGATGATTCAAAAACTCTGAGAACTTCTGTTTATAAAAAGTGCTCCTTCCAACGAACTGGACAGTTGTGAAACATGCTTTCAGCTAATGTGTGTCCTTCATTGTATGTAAGAAAAGAGAGTACACAGGACACAATTTCCGCTCGGGGCACCAGTAGGTGCCCCGTCACCTAGTAAGGTGACAGGTTTCCCTATCCTCAAGAGGTCAAATCTGAAAAAATACGCATTCACTGAAGTGAAATTCATACTCAAAGAATGTCAATTGTTATTTAAGTAGTGTATAGATCCCATGAACATATTAAAAGACAACCAATTATTTACGAGGCTAACTGTACATCGCTCATTATTCAACTGATCCAATTTGAATACCAGCAAGTCCTGTGTTGCCAAACTACTCTTTGCGTGTATGTTTCCAATATAAGAAAAACAAATGTAAACTTCCACTATTTTATTGATTTACACAACAATTGTTTCGTCATACCATGAATTCATCAGGTGAGTATTAAAACTGAGGTATACAATGCAAAACATTACCTTAAATGAGTGTGGATAGCTCAGCGGGAGAGCATCGGACTTGTGACCGGGAGGTCCAGGTTCGAGTCCTGTTCAGGTAGAAAAGAAATTTTCTAGTTGGACGGGTATCTGCCACCATTTCACTGTTGGGTCAAAAATTAACAGTGCTGTGACCTAAAGTGGCGCAAGATCGCAGTAACAAAGCCTACACAGAACACAACTGAACTCCTAACTCGCACAAGCTGAAAAAGCTTCTGAGGGATCTTCACAGAAGATCTAGGAGTATCAGGATAATAATAATAATAATAATAATAATAAATACACAGCTCTGGTACAAAAATAGAGGGGTGGAAAGAGATGGTTTGCAATCAATGAAAAATATTAAGTAAGAGGGATCTCTTTTAAATTTATCTATTTTAAATCTATTTGATCATTCAATAAAATTTGTCTTTTATTATATCTATTGATCTCTAAAATTTCTAACAGATTTAGTTTTTGACTTCTGTTTTCGATATGTAATATTTCATTGTTCATATTGAAATTATGACCAGTCTCTAATGGTTGCCATAAGTTGAATTTGGTTCATTATTAATATAATATTTTTCATATTCTCGTATCCTTGTTCGCAATCTGTTCCACATAGACACATAGGCAATCAATACATGTTAATTTGTAAACTCCTGATTTAGGAACTCCCATATTTCAAATATTTCGTTTATTGGTACCGTTATGTAGATGACATTATTTGTTTATTTAATGGCACAAATAGACAACAATTGAATTCACATATGAAGAAGTAAATAATAGCATCAATTTATCTGATTGGAAAATCACTAAAATTAATAATAAACACAACTTATCCATATACAGGAAACCAAAAATTACACATACAGATGGTACGATTCATTATACTCCAAACCATCCATTTTTACAAAAATTGTCAGCTTATAATTGTATGCTTTATAGATTGGTTAACATACCCATGACGAAAGAAAATTTTGACAAATAATATAAAACTATCAAACGAAAAACATTAAATAATGATTTAAATCCGTTAATTATAGATAATTCACTTGATAAATAAATTACAAGAAAGCAATATCACTTGTATATCCAAAATTCAAACGAAACAAAATTCATTTCATTAACTTACATAGGCCAAAAATCTAAAAAGATTGTTACATATTTAGAGAAAAAAGAAAATTATACCATCTCTTCTGAAACCATTAATTCTTTAGGCAGTTTAATAAAAAAAATAAAGACGTCATTCCCAAAAATAAAAAATCAAGAGTTTACAAGTTAACATGTAGTAATTGCCCATGTGTATATGTGGGACAGACAGGCATTCCAAAAAAGAATACGAGAACATGAAAAATGTTATATTAATAATAAACCAAATTCAACATGCCAACCATTTGTAAGAGACTGGTCATAATTTTAATATGAACTATGAAATATTACATATCGAAAACAAAAGTCAGAAACTAAATCTGTTAGAAACTTTAGTGATCAATAGGTATAATAAAAGACAAATTTTATTGAATGATCAAATAGATTTAAACAGATCCCCCCTACTCAATATTTTTCATTGATTTTAAACCATCTCTTTCCACCCCTCTATTTTTTGTACCAGAGCTGTGTATTTAAGGTCATGTTTTGCATTGTATACCTCAGTTTTAATACTCACCTGATGAAGTCTTGGTATGACGAAACTATCGTCGTGTAAATCAATAAAATAGCTGAAATTAACATTCGTTTTTCTTATATTGAAGATGAATTTCCGCCAAGTAAAGACCGAGACAATCAAAAAGAGTCGCACAATATCATTAATCTTATAAACCCTTATATTATTCATAAGTTCCTCATAGCTATAGTTGGATATTGATGTTTTTTCACATAAAGTTAGTTATCCATTAACCAATAAAAATAACGAAAATTGTTCTACTATGATCATATCATGGACGAGAAATTTCTTATAGAAGGTGGCAACCTTGCCAATTAAGGGACCCGATAACATGAATTTGTATTCCTCTCATAGACCACGTTGTCAACGACGGTTTTCCTTTGATTTCTTCAAATATCTGTACATACGAGTTTAAAGATTTATTTGAAGTTTTCGTGCTATTTAGGGTAAATTTGGTTATAATTCATTGACAACATGATTCATCAACGTGAAATATGTAAAAATAATCAGAATTGCCATTCTCATTTATCCTGTTACA
Source organism: Megalocaria dilatata (assembly GCA_034642435.1). Taxonomy (NCBI): domain Eukaryota; kingdom Metazoa; phylum Arthropoda; class Insecta; order Coleoptera; family Coccinellidae; genus Megalocaria; species Megalocaria dilatata. The sequence continues at coordinate 48,806,468 of CM067855.1, forward strand.
GGTAAGAAATACTTATTATTCGCCCGTGGTGTTTGTTATAAATTTGAAAAATATTGAATTTCTTACAACGTTGCCAGCGCAGAACTATCAGACCTATTCATCCTGATCGCACTCGTTGGTTCTGCTATATTCGTCTTTATCCAAACAATCTGAATGTTAGCCCTAACAACAAATAAGATTTCAACAGAGGGATCTTTGGTCTCCTTAGAATAATAACTCTATGGTATATCTACACATTTCATTCAACGCTATAAATTTTGAATCCAATAAAGTAAAAAATGCAGTATGCGCTATGGGTAACATTGAATTTCAGTTCACATAGGGAGGCCAAATCAGTCTTGTAGTCAGCCGAATTGGCACTCTTGGTGATTTAAAACATCTATTTGCTCAGATATGAAAACTAACGAGGAAAACGGAAATAACAGGAGATACTTCCGAATAAGAACTTCTCGATAAGAAACCCAATCAATTTTTTCAGATCCTCGGTTTCCGAACGACGGGGCGGTCGAACTCCACTTCTCCCAAGGATCGGAAGTTCGACATCCTGCTCCAGCCCCCACTCCTGCAGTGCCCTTCAGCCTGGCTGATGACCCAGTGATTAGAGCTCACAGCCCAATGAATTTGGAGGAATCGGACGACGATGAATCGGATGGTGGTGAGTAAAACTGATTATCTTGGATATATTTACATTTTATGTGCGAATCTGCTAGTAAATTGATCGAGCCGGTATAAATTATATAACTAGAATATACCGATGATGATTGAATGTAAACATTTGTGGTCCAATGTCTCATCGATATTTTTTCTTTATTTTTGCGATAAAGTATCAAAACATCTGTTTTTCCGTTTACATATTTTTGGTCTGCAAATTACTAAAAAAATAACAAGAAACCTATTCGATTACTTTGGAATATAACAAGGTAGTTTTGACCTTTATTACATAGGTAGTTAAGAATCCACTCTGGCTTCACTTTCTTTTGTCTTGTCTATCACAATGACGTCCCCAGGGTCCGGCTATATAATGTAAGCCCTTCAAAAATCCATAATTCTTCATAAAAATCTTATAGGACAGCAGTCACTCAGAAATGCAAATATAAAAATGCACTTCGAAATTAGGAGTAGAGTTTTGCCTGCCTCACAGTTCAGTATCTTCTTTGCACCCGCGTTAGTCATGTCGCTACAGTCCTTTCTTGCCAACTTCTCTATTCATATCGCCACAGTCTTTTTTTGGCACCCACCCTACTCACTTTTTGGCATTCACTTTTTGCTCCTCGAGCAGAAGTTCCATTGACAGTCTCTCTTTGGCACCCACCCTAGTCACTCCTATGCAGTCACTGCATAGGAGTGCTTCTCGAACAATTAAGTTCCATTGACAGTCCCTCGTTACCCATTCACTCAATACAGTTCCTTCTTTGAACAAGTAAGTTCTATTCACACCCTCTCTCTGCTCTTGAACAAGTTTATATTCGGATTCACTCAAGTCGCAGTCTCACTAATCTCCTCGATCTACACGCACTCAACGAAAGAACTCTACAATCGCATTCACTCCACAAATTCGTTCTGAAGGAGCATCTTCGTTAACCTTCTCGTGATAATACAATATCGCTCTAAAAGGCGTGGAAGTGGATGTATAATCTGTAATATTTACTTGTAATTGAATAGTACATGTGTGAAATGGATCTAAGTGAACAACGGCGAAAAAGCTCATCAATATGCTCTACGATTAAGATAGTGTTTTCACTGCAATTACAGATCAAAATTACATCGCAACAATTTACTCAATTTTGGTTGAAACAATTACAAATTGTACACTATAATACAGACTTAGGTTATAAATAAACGAATTACAGTGTTTTCATACATCTCAATCCCCATGAAGTATGCTCATCGTAGAATTTGAATACTATGGATTAATGTTTAATCAATTACAACGATTCAAAAAAGATGTGAAGAGAATCAGAAGTGAAGATGTAATATACATTTGTTCCAGAAAGAATGAATAAGTTAGCAAACTCCTCACATTGGGCACTCAAATCACCAAATAGTGCCCGTGAATCCTCTTTCAGTTTGTAAAGAGAAGCTACAATTCAATCCACTGTTTCCTTATATTCGAACCATAATATCAAATCTCCTATACAATCTTATATCTTATATACCTCTGAAGAACGTCTATTTTCGAACAAAAAGAAATTTTGAAATTTCGTAGATGAAAATACATAAATAACCCCATTTTTTCATAGTGAACAAAGCCACTCCTTCAACATGGTGACCTGGAAATAGCCTCACTCGAAAGAATCTAACTCTGTGGTTCATTTTTTTTCCGGAACACTTAATGATCAAAAACACTTTCCTGTAATATTTTCAGCTCAAAATTTTGCATTTGTTTAAAAACGAGATGCAACTGCAAGAATCTATATTTCTATGTTAAAATCTTTGCTTCTTGTCTCTACATATGCAATCTGATATATTGTAGTATAAGACATATATAAGTATTCCCAAAAAATAACTTGAAGTATTTATTGTTCAGCCTCCAGTGCCCGTTAACAAGAAAAAAAATCTTTATGCAACAACAGTTTTCATTCCGTGTCAAGTGATGTGATCAACAACGAACGCCTTGAGGTGCATTGTTTAAGTGGTGTCGATTTCTTGAATTTTCGTGTCTCCCAGTCGTTTGTCCCTCTAGCTATTCGTGAACTGAAGAAGACAATTTTGTACTGTGCTTGATCGTGATTTGAATCCTGGAGGCATAGAATTCCTCCTATTGGACTCTGATTATCGAATAATCTCATGCAAGTTCTGGTTACATGTTTCATTTCAAAGTCATATGTTTTCATTGAATATAACTTAACGATGATATAATATTGATGAAAAATGCGATTCAAATTTCGTTATTTTCTGAAAACCTCTACAATTTTAATATGAAATATCTTTAAAGACTTCTTTGAATTCAAGTTGAACTAAATGACTTTGAAACACTGTTTCTTTTTTAAGTCAAATAGAATCAGCAACACATATGTGCGGCAGTCAACTGATACAGGGTCAAGAGAAAATATAAAATAATGATCGAGATTAATTAGTAAACATCGTCCGAGACAGCTATTTAGATTGGATATTGAATAAAAAATGCCATCCTCACAAAATACTCTACATAGATTTGAAAGAAGTTTTTTATTTCTTTTACAAAAAATATATTGCACAATCTCAAGAAAAAGCATTTGAAACTCGCATCCATTTTCTCATCAGTCGGAAATTATTTGTATGTTAAATTAAAAAAATCGACATAAAATATTTCTACATACCTTTTACTCAACAAATCTGTCTTGAAGAAGAACAATATGAACCTACAGCATTTATTGAAAAAAGCATCCGCAGAAAAATCTTAAGAAGAAAACACAATCACAGATTCAATATCTGAAAACTGACACGCACATGCCCGAAAAAGGCAAATTATAATTCTCATAAATAAACATAAATTGAATATAACGTTAAGAAATTTTTTGAAGAAATATTTTAAATATTAATTTGATTCTTTTCCTGATATCCTATACAAATTTCATCTGAAATATCTCTTGAAAATTTTTTGAAATGGAATTTTTTAGAAACATTGTTTCTTTTCATAAACATATTGAATCATTCAATTTTTGTTTGTTATGCAGGGTGAAAAAAAGAAGCGGAAAATGCTGAAACATGACTATAAAGGCTGAAATATCACGATTTACCTCATTCCAAATGTGGATTATGTTGAAAATACAGATTGCTGTCTGAAGTTTTATTTTGTTTTAGTTTTTCATGAGTATTTTTTCTAATAGTTGGTGCACTGTAACAATATTCGACTGGAGATTTTGGTTGTTCATCTAATGAAAAATTCAATCGGCTCTTATTTTCATTCTAAGGCGCCAACTGCGGTACTTTGTATACATTCAAAATGAAAAAATGTTTTTGAGTTATACCGTATTTAACTTCTGAATAAAGATTTTTATTCTCCAAAATCTGGTACAATATACCTGATAAGAGTTGATTACAGTAGCCACAAGAAAACACTAAGATTACCAAAACAAGTGGAAAAAATGCTGTTAATTATTTCTTGGCTAAAATTGATCAATAAGATATTCATCAAGAACAAAAAATGCAAATCAATGCTTATAATAAATGTTGAAAATGTGATATATTTTCAAATTTCAACCATACACGAAATGAATTTTTTTTAATCCTAATGTCCCAAAAAAGCGGCAGCTCAAATCAATATTTATCAGCTATATATTTTTGGTGAAAGACACTGGAAAAAAATTATTTTTATTTTACAGACGGTGGGGCCCAAAAAAAATTTTTTAAGTGTATGCAATGTTTCGAGGCCTAAATTTAATTATGAAAATAAGAATGATTGGATAATAAACCAAGTATTAAACAATTATGTAGGAACTTGTGTTATTCTGTATGTCCGAAATTATCCAGTTTGGATTCAAGTGACTAGAATAAAAATAATTGGAAAGGTTTATCACTTCGTAGATTTGTTATATCAATATCTTAAATATCAGGCAGAATAATTCTGTCAGATCTCTCAAAATCCCAATTTTAAAAATTATCTTAAGAATTGTGAAGTAAAATTCAAATGCCTTAGAAACACTGTTTTTTGTTAATGACCGAAATTACCCAGCAAACTTCAGTCGAAACAGCTATTTCATACTAACCTTCTGAATAACAATTTCTATTCCAGAAATAAAACATAAAATCGGAAAAACCTTTGTCGAAAAACTCTTCAGAGTACAGAGCATCTTCAGAGCAGCTTTTGAAACTTCCATCGAAACTCTTTGGTCGACTTTTCTGAGAGATAAATAAGAACAATCAATAAAAATATATCACATAACTTGCTACCAAACGAACACCAGAATAACACTAATTATTATAGGTCGACCACCTCAAAAATCTTCACATTCTGTGTTTGTCCACAGAATAAACACAGAGGTATAACATAGCATATGCAAAATTTCAAGAAGTGAATTAATAAATGTCCTAACAATCAGTCGTGTTCTGGCATTCGTTTAGACTATATGCCCAGGGTAGCAACTTATGTCATATATTTTTATTGTTTTTATTCATCTTTCAGAAAAGTAAGCTGAAGAGTATCTATGGGAGTTTCGAACGCTATTCTCATGAGAGATTTTTGAGTATATGTTGGCCTTTTTTTGAATAGAATTTGGTAAATAAATAATAAAGTTGGTATGAAACAGATCTATCGGCTAAACTTTGTTAGATAATTTTGGACAATATTCTATATTTTCCTTAGATTCTTTTTATTCCTTTTTGGTGCTGGGCCATTCTTATTATTTCTTTATGTCTTCTAAAAATAACCAGTGTTTCTAAGACATTTAATTTTATTTAATTTTCAAGAAATTTTCAAAATTAAAATTTGTAGAGGTGTGACAGAATTATCCTGCCTTACATTCAAGATATTGAAATAAGTAGAGTAATGAAGGATCTTCACAGAAGATCTAGGAGTATCAGGATAATAATAATAATATAATCAGAACGACTCATGAAATTAAATAATATTTCACTTTTTCAAATGAAATTCCAGACAATAGTGATTTCAAAATCGTTATTCATCTAAGGTTTACAAGTGAAAAAAATTGAAAATTTTGGCACACTTGATCTACCAATGGTAAACTATTTGCACGATCGTAGAAAATTTAATTCTGAGAAGTCATACATCAGTTATCTAATTTTACTCCTTTATTGGCAGAAAGTCATAAATACAATTTTTCCACTTCAAGATCGCAAAATTCGATATTTGCGAAAAGTGGCATATCCGGCGTTTTTTTTTAGAGTGATAGAACTTTCGATAGGGATAACTGTGATTTGACAGAAGGTAGAGGCCATGCTGTTTTGAAATTTCTGTTCAGTAAGCATTGAAAAATTATCAAGGAAAGACTCACGCCGCAACAACGTTTACAAATTGTTGAAATTCATTTTCAAAATCAGTGGTCTATTCGCCAAACTTATAGAGTACTTCGTGAAATTTATGGTTTAAATAATCGTCCATCAGAGCAGCTTATTCGTCGGACTATCGATTGATTTCGGACAAAATTTTCTCTACTCGATGCAACAACAACAAGACAAAGAATTGTATGTACAGAAACAAATATCGCTGCTGTAAGTCATAGTGTTAATGATTCTATGATCTAGATTTGTCTATTCGTCGACGTTCACAAAATGTTGGAGTCTGTACATCTACCACATGGAAAATTTTGCGTAATGATCTTGGTCTACACCCATACAAGATCCAACTGGTTCAAGAACCAAGGCCATTTGACCCTAATAAGCGTCGTTTGTTTGCTGAATGGGCCCTAGAACAGCTTGAAGTTGATCCACTTTTTTATCGTAAATTTGTGTTTAGTGATGAAGCTCATTTCCAGTCAACAGCTATGTAAACGAGCAAAATTGCCGTATGTGGAGTGAAAACAATCCTCAAGAAATTGTGCAGGTTCCATTGCATCCGGAAAAATGCGCTGTATGGTGTGCTTTACACGCTGGAGGCATCATCGGTCCATATTTCTTCAAAAACGATGCTGGAGCTAATATTACAGTGAATGGTGCTCGTTACAGATCGATGATCAATGATTATTTGTTTCAAAATTTGAATGGTATCGACCCAGAAGTGGTTTGCTTCCAAAAAGATGGTGTTACACTTCATGCTGCTACCGTAACAATTGATTTATTGAAAGAAAGATTTGGCGATAACATTATTTCGAGAAATGGTCCAATTAATTGGCCTTCAAGATCATGCGACATAACTCCACTGGATTATTTCATCTGGGGTTATGTCAAGTCATGGGTTTATGCTGATAAACCAGAAACAATAGATGCTCTGGAAGCCAACATAAATCGTGGTATTGATGAAATAAGACCTGAATTACCCGAAAAAGTGGTCCAAAACTGGTCTGGTCGAATGCGCTTCCTCAGAGCTACCCGTGGTGGACATATGCCGGAAATTATGTGTAAGATATAAATGCCATGAAATAATCTTTCAAATAAAAAAAAAATTGGCTCCAATCTCAATTTAAATGTGTTTTATTTCAATTTGATGTTCTATCACTCTAAAAAAAACACTTGATACAAACTACAGTGTTGATCGGAGTAAACTCTTTTAGACCTAATGTACCATGATATATTATTTATATTTTATACCAGTATCTCAAACAGAACATCTACATATCCCAACTATGCAAGCGACTGATATTACATTTGTATAAACGGGATCAGTACTTGATATCGCATTGAAGTGCTCTCTTGGACCAATCAAGAAGTTATACTGGAGTATTTATTTATGAGGTCCATTTACAATGAAATCATCTCCGGAAATAATAGAAACACTGCGCATTTATTCATCTCTCTTCGATAAATTCAGACTATCCAAACATCAAATATTTGGCGTGGTTTATTTTATGAAATCATCTCATGTTTATTTTACAGAGCAACTGATCCTTTAACCTTGAGTTTCATTGCATTTCCAATTCGGACTGATAGCTGTATATTGCCGGTTGGAATAAGCGATTCTTTATTAATACAGAATAAACCTCATAATATTTTGATAACTCTTCAAAATATAAGTAAACAAACTTAGTTTGCAAATACCAATTAATATATTGCCAAATCAAACAATAAGCAAGATAGATGAATTGGGAGGCATTAATATCATTGAAATTCCAATAATTCTGATTCTTGGTCTGCTAATTGCTGGTTTTTGTAGTTAACACTTCGGCCAATGGTTTCATTTCCGAAAAATTTTCCAATTTTATTTCACGATATAAAGGGTCTTTCAATGAAAACGTCCCATTTTTAAATTGACATTACTCACGCATGGCAGCCATTGTTTATTTGTGACATTGACAGTTGTATTTGTCAATTTCTACCATTTAATCATGGAAAGGAACACACTCCAACGACGTTTACAAATAATCCTTATTTATTATGAAAAACCGCTGTTACACTCTAACTTTTCGTGCTTTAACTCCAATTTTTGGTCGTTATAATCGTCCGGATAAACAGTTGAACCTTTAGTGAGGAAGTTTGAAACAAATTTTACACTTCATGATGTTGCAGTGCTAGTGAGACAAATAAATGCAATAAGTTAAGAGAATGTTGCTGCCGGACGTGAAAGTGTTCGTGAAGACCAAAATTTATCGATTTCTCGACGTTCACAAGAACTATGCATCTCTCAGACGTCTTTGCGGCGAATTTTACGAAAAGACCTCGGTTTGCATCCATACAAAATTGTTTTAACCCAAGAACTCAAACCAACAGATAATTTGAAGTGTCCTGTATTCAGTAATTGGTGCTTTAAAAAAATCGGAAATGATGCAGATTTGCATAACAAAATCATTCTCAGCGATTTAACTCCATTGGACTTCTTTCTTTGGGGTTACACTAAGTCATTGGTTTACAACAATCATCTAGCAAATTCAAACGATTTACAGATCAATATTGAACGAGTAATTGCTAACATACGACCTGATTTGTGTGAGAGGGTCATGAAAAATTGGGTTCAATTACTTCATTCCTTCCAGCGTTTCCGTAGTGGATATTTAAATGATGTTTTGTTTCGTAACTAATGGTATCCATTGTGCTTTATAATGAAATAAAAATTTCAATCTTTTTGCAATAAATAATGCATTTTATTTACAAAACAAAATGGGGCGAAAATGAACTATCTAAAACGCCTGGCTAAAGGGATTGCCGAAACTTTTTTTGTCGCCAAGTTGGTATAACTGTTCTCAATACTCACGCAGAGCCTGAGCTGCCATACATTTTGTTTATATCGCTTTTTGTCAGGTATATTTTGCATTTTTTAAATTGGATTAATTTTGCATTGCAAATAGAATATAGCGTTTGGAAATGTTCCACAAGGCTTATGATACATCGACTGTATTACAAACATTTGCATATGAGTGGTATAGTGCACTTAAAAGTGGTCAATATTTGGTGGAATATTGCCTCGCTTTGACTGACTATCAATGTCTTGAATATCAATATAATGGAGGAAATGGTAACTGAAAATCTTCGTTTATATTATGTAATATATTCAGAGACATAGCGCTGAAATTTACATGTCTCAAAAAACCATTAATATCAGTGCAAATGATTGTTTTGGCATGAAATGCCTTGCTGCTAAAGTGATGCTGGAACACCTAAGTCATAAAACCATCACTGTGAACAATTTTCTGGTCAAAAACTCAAGAAATATTGTTGCACAACAACTGTATTCCCTTTATATGACTCCGGCCTACATTATTCTGTCAAAACTCAAATTACCACATTCACGTTCCCGTTTTCAAAGGATAAAATGCGCAAAAGAATATTCATGGCGACTCTTCTTCTTCCTTCTTCATTATAGGCATTTTTGCCTGTTCCTTCTTCGTAACTTGTCCGGTGTTCAGTTGGCAGTCAGGTTACCGCTCCACCTTTTTCGCGGTCTTCCTATACTTCTCCTTCCCATTGGAGATTTATCACGTGCGATTCTGACCACTCTCTCATGATCCATTCGGTCTATGTGTGCATTCCACTCGTGCTTTCTCCCCAGGATCCACTCATTCACCTCTTCCACCCCGCACATTTTTCTTATGTTGTCACTGCTCTCTCTATCTAATAGCGTTTTTCCAGCTATTTTCCTTAGGACTTTCATTTCACATGCTTCCAACAACCTCTTAGTTTTTGTTGTTTCTGGTCGTGTTTCTGCTGTGTACGTCATTATTGGTCTTATGGTAGCTTTGTAGATTCTTGCCTTTGTCTCGGTTCGCAAGTGTTTGTTAGTCCATATGGTGTCGTCGTTCATGCATCCAGCTGTTCTCATTGCCTTATTTACCTGTTATCTCACCTCAGACTCTACATCCCCAAAACCACAAAGCTCTATTCCCAAGTATCTGAACGTCATCTCTTGCTGTATGATTTGGTCATCGACGACGAGTTTACATCTGAGAGGATATTTGGATGTAGTCAAACATTTTGTTTTTGTGACAGATATAACCATATTCAGGGATTTTGCTATGGAATTGAAGAGATATAGAAGCCTCTACAGGTCGTCCTCGTTCTCTGCAATCAGCACTGCGTCATCAGCGTAACAAAGAATCGAAATATTTTTATTGCCCATTTTATACCCCCCGAGACGGCGAACTTTCTTTATTATTTCATCCATGATCAGGTTGAAAAGCAATGGGCTCAAAGAATCACCCTGTCGAATTCTCTTCTCCACTAATATAGTTCTGGTGAGTTCTCCATCGATTTTAGCCTGTATTTTGTTGGAGCTATATATATCTTCAATTACTTTAATTAAGTTGTGCGGTATCTGTCTTTTGTAGAGAAGGTGTACGACATCTTGTATTTGAATTCGATCAAATGCTTTCTGAAGATCTACAAAGCACATATATGCGGGCCGGTTATATTCAATAGATTTCTCAACGATCTGTCTCATAACAAATACTGCATCATTACATGATCTCCCCAATCTGAAGCCTTGTTGCTCATCGGATAGGGAAATAATATTATTAATCTTGTTGGTGATTATTTTAGTTATTAATTTTAATGTTGTACTGAGTAGATTTACTACTCTGTCAAGAAAGTACCGGGAATTTTCAATTAAAACAACATTTTTACATTTAATCGTCAAAATTTATTGGGTCGCCTTCAAAATAGGCTCCATTTCCTCCAATACATCTATGCCAACGGCACTTCCAATTATCGAAACATTTTTTTATAGGCGCTTTCCGGGATGGACTCTCGCTCTCGCGCCGAATTTTGTTTTATGGCTTCAATAGACTCAAAACGAGTGCCACGAAGGGGCAATTTTAGTTTTGGGAAGAGGAAAAAGTCGCAGGGAGCCAAATCCGGCGAATACGGTGGTTGCTGAAGCACGTTTGTTGAGTTTTTGGCGAGAAAGTCAGTCACAATCGTAGCTCGGTGAGAAGGCGCGTTATAGTCATGCAAAATCCATGAGTTGTTCGCCCACAAATTTGGCCGCTTCTTACGGATACGCTCACGCAAACGTTTCATAACGCCTAGGTAGTACTCCTTGTTTACCGTCTGACCCTCTGGAACGAATTCGTAGTGCACCACGCCACGGATATCGAAGAAAACAATGAGCATCACCTTCATTTTCGAGCGGCTTTGGCGTGGTTTTTGCGGATTCGGCTCATTTTTTGTCACCCATTCCGATGATTGCTGGCTTGTTTGCATATCGTACTCATAGACCCAGGTCTCATCACCAGTTATAATGCGTTCCATGAATGTAGAATCGGAATTACAGCGATCCAGCATGTCTGAAGCAACCTGTTCGCGATGACGTTTTTGAAGAAAATTCAGGTCTTTCGGTACGAGTCGTGCGGCCACCTTTCTCATGCCCAAAATATCAATCAAAATCGTACGTGCGGACTCGTGGGATATCAAGATCATGTGCTATCTCTCTCAAGCTGGTACGACGGTTTTCCAGCACCCTTTCCTTAATTTTATCTCATTGCCCCGCCAGATTTAAATCGATAATTCCCGGTACTTTCTTGACAGAATGTATACCCCTGTAGCAGCAGGGTCAACTGTTTAACCAGATGCTGCCCCCCATACTTGAGCGATTCATTTGGGATGCCATCTAGTCCGGGACTTTTTCTATTCCTCAGCTGTCCGAGTGCCAATTCTACGTCTGCATGCTCTACTTCTATATTGTCACTGGTAACTATTGCTGGTGTGTTGTTGCGTCGGATGGTATCTTCTTCTTTGGAATATCAAATCAATCAACGGAAGGGAGCAGGAAACACTTCAGGAACTGAAAGATCACAACATTGACTTGGCGACTCGGTTCCTGAAAATGTATTCAAAAAACCTAGTAGAAGTGAAGTCAGAAGCTTTTGCGCGCACGTTTAACAATCCATTTTTCCTGAAAATTTAAAATTTTTGAATTATTTCTTGAAGAAGCTACATATGCTGAATAAATATTTAGACTCGCAAACCTACCCTGAAAATTTTAAGGCTTTTAATCTGTTTCCGTTCGAAAGTTATAGTGGTAATGGTAAAGCTTAACGCTGATCCACTATAAACAAAATATTTTTTCGTATTTTCCAATCATACGATCCTCACAAAATTTTTCACGAACATACATATTGTTATTCTATTTCAGAATACCAAATTTCGTAAAGATTGGATTCACAGTTAGAAAAATATTGGGAATAATATGGGAAAATTTCAAATTTGAATAACTTCGAAACCATTGATCTAATTTTGCTAATGAACATATCTAGCCGAAATATCCAGAAACCAACCTTGAAGGTTTCAAGTCTCTTGTTCTTTTCGTTCGAAAGTAAGCTGTCCAAACCTACCGGAACGGCCGAATAGAATAACTTTTGACCTCGGATCATCATCAGTTCGATCAACTTATTCATTTTCATAAGTTGACAAATGGCCAGATTCTCTCTGTCACCTATGATTTAATCATTTCGAGCTCCATTGGTCGGATCTTAATTTTCCAAACCAGTTCTGGCACTGGCGTACCGTCAACACATTTTCTCCATACACATCGGTTAATTTCGTTCTGGCTTGAACAGCATTTTTATCTTTTCTATAGTAAAATAGTAAAATATGACGAAAATGCTGCTTATTGCTCTCCATATTTAAAAGGGCACCAACTGAAAACTACTGCGTCGAATTAATTGAACTTTTTCAAGCACTAGCCTTGGTATATCAACTCTCAATCTCATATAAAGATTAGGCGGCTTGAGTTGGATTCGAAGAAATACAATTAAATCCGGTGTCGGGAAAAAACGAAATTACTTTCCGAACAACCCTATAGAATATTAACTGTTGTGTCGAATTTTCATCGATCTCAAATTCGTTCAAAATGTTTTAGAGACTTGATAGGTCGCGTTTTCAGTACTCGTATAAATCCGCTCTAATAATTGATAGTCTTATGCTTCAAATTAAGTAATTTAATTATCAGATTGATATAACAAACCGGTGGAAAGTGAGTCTATGAGAGTGGCACGTCGCGCCAACTCGCGTTTATTTTCGTCTGAAATTTTTGAGACGGCCGTCTCCTTCAAACGAAACTCATCCACGCTAGTCTGAAGCGGAAGTTTAAAAGCTAAACCGCTCAATTACTACGGTTTTTCATACAAACGTCAAATTGAGTGTGACGTCGGTGAAAAAGTGGAAAGTGGGATAGGGAATTGGGAACAATTATGGACGGGAGGATCGATTGTAGCTTACGAATTGAATAAAAGGTAGGGTATCTGCATGTCATTTGATCCCTTCTGAAAATCGCATTCTGAAGAAAGTGTTAACGATGTTTCTCATATACGTTTGAAGCTACTTTTGATGATAACTTACGAAAAAGTATCAAAAATTGATAGAAATAGTGGTTTACATCATGCATTAATCTTTCGAGCTTTTCAGTTGGAGTGTCGTTCTAATAGCTGAAATTAACAAAAAGGCTCAAAAATTTCAGGTTCTGGCATATATTTCATACTTGCTATTGCATAAAATAAAAATTTGAGTTATCAAGAAAAATTCTAATGAGTAGTTATGAAATCAATTACAATCAAATAATATAAATAGAGAAAATTGGTCTATGTCGAGTGAGAAATACTTAGCCATCTGGTGAAATTTAACGTTTCCCCCATTATTTCGTAACTTCGGATAAATTTAACACAGCAGAATTGATAAATGTTTGGATTTGCATGATCGATGTTGTTAGATATGTTTTTTTTAATCTTATTCAATTATCTCAACAGTTTAATGTGCTAACTAAAGAACCTGTTGGTTTTACCATTGTAAAACGATACAACACAATCTTGGACAATTTTCATGATAGAGATAGATATTTTTATATTATTCAAAATGTATATATAACAATTCATTTTCTTATATTGTAGCTTTTTCAGATAAATCAAATTTTGAAAAAATGCACCAATTTTAAAATATAATGTGAAGGTATTCAGTGTTTAGATACGAATTAATTGTCTTATTTGAAATGTACATGTGACAGATTGATAAACATTTTTCTTCACCATTGAAATCAATTTCCAACAAGTAAATACCGAATCAATGCTTTTCTTGTGAAGAAAAACTATAACAGGAGCTTTGTTAAATGAAAACAATTTTAAAATGGACTCATTTTTAATGTTTACACAACAATTGCTTCTAACATGAATGGAATATGCGGTTGCACTAGGTGAAACATTATAACAATTTTATTTAAAATAATTCACACAGTTTTTATGTTTCACAATTTATTCAGGATCTTGACACGTGTTTCGGTCTTTCGACCAGCTTCAAATCATTTTGTGTCAGAATTCTGAATAAATTGTGAAACATAAAAACTATGTGAATTATTTTAAATAAAATTAAAACAATTATTTCGTCATACCATTTATACATCAAGTGGGTATTTTTAATGGATATACTCAGTTCAAATGTAAAATGAGCTGTTAAAATTTCTGGGAATGCTCATTTTATTTTCATTCAATTTCAAGATGGTGTGAATCTGATTGAAAAAACATCTCTTGCCTATCATACCTACCGAGTGTTCTCTTAAAGTATTCTGAAAAAATTATACAAGAATCGAGTTAGGGCTCGATTTTGACAGTAGGATCATCTTTCGAATTTTTTGTTTATCAAATTCACACTAAGTAATGAAAATGAAAGTGAAATTTGTTCAGGTATACTTTTCTTGAACTAATCGATAGACCAAAATGAAATTTAGAATATTAAAAATGATTTCTATACAGGTCATTTGATTCACTCAATATAGGTCGTTCTAAATCAAATTTATCCACTTTTCGACACCTAATAAAAATTTTAAGTTGTTTCATCCAAATAACTCCTTAAATATCATCATATAATTTGGGTAATACGAATTTTTTTTTATGTTGACGATAATTTATATTCAATTTTATAGCATTTTATTTTATAACACGCCTTAATTTTTTTCAACGAAACATTATTTATTTTTATATAAACTTAACATTCATGCAAATTTCGAAAATGAACTGAATATATCGTACTCCTTCCGGAAACAACTCCGTTGTTCCTTGAAACCCATCCTTTGTATTATTCGAATAAATTTTTTTCTACAAAAATGAGTTTTCCTAAGTTTCCATTTCATTTCTAAAATATAACTACTTATAACTTATTGATAGTTTATAAAATACTTTATTCGGCCAGCTTCAATGTACATAGACTTCGAATTATTTTAATCCACAAAGGAATATTGGTCCAATTGTTTGAAAGAACCAATCAATTCAATAATATACTCCCCATAATTGAATAATATATTCAAGAGCCTGCCAGTTTTTCATGATCTTCAGATCTCATTTTATTCTATTTGGTTTACTCCTATCAGAAATCGCCAGTTTCGTTTTATTATTATTATAATGATCAAATTGTGTTGATAATGATCATAGTGTGTTGCCCAAAAAAAACTTGATATCCTGACTGCTTCTTTTACTACGATGTATGAAAATGTTGAAGTATCATTGTTGGATATCACCCAATATTTGTTCCAGGTTTAACGAAATTT
This sequence comes from Megalocaria dilatata, assembly GCA_034642435.1. Taxonomy (NCBI): domain Eukaryota; kingdom Metazoa; phylum Arthropoda; class Insecta; order Coleoptera; family Coccinellidae; genus Megalocaria; species Megalocaria dilatata. The sequence goes on from CM067855.1 coordinate 48,822,021, forward strand.
TGTCAAATAGTTTTCGAGCAAAATCCAAAATGACGTGCCATGGACTTTTTATTCGAATTTTCAAATCTATATGATTACTTCAAAACGCAAACTGTGAAAATTGCAGCTGAAGTCTACAAATTTTTGTCCGCTTATAGGACGTTATTATTTGAGAAAATAATAAACTAAAAATAACCAGTCTCATTCTGTGGCCCTATGGGATATTCAGATATTCGTGCGTGAATTGAATTATTGCTGTCTGAGTTGAGAGTCCTCACAATTAGCCTGTATTAATAATAAAAATACTTTTTTCAGCAATTAATCATGCTGACATCAAAACGCTCAAGACGAAGTCTACTAGTGATATTCTAACATGACCTTAATATCTATTTTATGACATGATAACGTAATATATTGACAAATAAAGAATTTTTGAGAGCAAGCTGCGAAAATCCTTTTATATCTTTCAAATTTTTACTCTTGGAAATAAGCTGAAATCGGAAGCCAAACCAGAAAAAACTGAGCTGTCCAAAATTATTAGGATAATATCATATCATAATAAATACGAGTACCTTATGATTATATACTACTCTGTCAAGAAAGTACCGGGAATTTTCAATTAAAAAAACATTTCTACATTTAATCGTCAAAATTTATTGGGTCGCCTTCAAAATAGGCTCCATTTGCTCCAATACATCTATGCCAACGGCACTTCCACTTATCGAAACATTTTTTATAGGCGCTTTCCGGGATGGACTTTAGCTCTCGCGCCGAATTTTGTTTTATGGCTTCAATCGACTCAAAACGAGTGCCACGAAGGGGCAATTTTAGTTTTGGGAAGAGGAAAAAGTCGCAAGGAGCCAAATCCGGCGAATACGGTGGTTGCTGAAGCACGTTTGTTGAGTTTTTGGCGAGAAAGTCAGTCACAATAGTAGCTCGGTGAGAAGGCGCGTTATCGTCATGCAAAATCCATGAGTTGTTCGCCCACAAATTTGGCCGCTTCTTACGGATACGCTCACGCAAACGTATCATAACGCCTAGGTAATACTCCTTGTTTACCGTCTGACCCTCTGGAACGTATTTGTAGTGCACCACGCCACGGATATCGAAGAAAACAATGAGCATCACCTTCATTTTCGAGCGGCTTTGGCGTGGTTTTTTCGGTTTCGGCTCATTTTTTGCCATCCATTCCGATGATTGCTGGCTTGTTTGCATATCATACTCGTAGACCCAGGTCTCATCACCAGTTATAATGCGTTCCATGAATGTAGAATCGGAATTACAGCGATCCAGCATGTCTGAAGCAACCTGTTCGCGATGACGTTTTTGAAGAAAATTCAGATCTTTCGGTACGAGTCGTGCGGCCACCTTTCTCATGCCCAAAATATCAATCAAAATCGTACGTGCGGACTCGTGGGATATCTTAAGATCATGTGCTATCTCTCTCAAGCTGGTACGACGGTTTTCCAGCACCCTTTCCTTAATTTTATCGACGTTATCTTCGATCGAAGCCGTCGATGGGCGACCACTTCACGACCGTCCTTGAAGGCTCTGTACCACTGATATACACGAGTTTTGGATAGAGCATTATCACCAACGACCTTCTGCAACATTTTCAATGCATCGGCACACGAAAATTCATTTGCAACACAAAACTTTAAACAAATTCTTTGCTCAACGTAATCCATAGTAAAAATCGGCACGCACTCTGACATCGACTGACTTAATCAGCTGTTGCAAACACACTAGTTGACAGATCCCGCTCAAGCTTGGCATAGTAATTAAGGACAGTGGTACCAACCTAGGAAAAAAAAATTTTACTTGCCTCATTGCCCCGCCAGATTTAAATCCATAATTCCCGGTACTTTCTTGACAGAATGTATACACAATAAAATGATAGAAAGCGAATTTTTGCCTGCCTCATTGCCCCGCCAGATTTAAATCGATAATTCCTGGTACTTTCTTGACAGATGTTTTTGTGATATTTGAGATACTTTTTAGCATCGACTTTTCAAGTGGATCGATTAAAATCAAAAAATGATTTTTTCTGAAACTTGCTAACGGATTAACTTCTAGTTGAGAATGTCAATTTTCGAGTAATGAATGCTTCATCGAGAAATTCCTATCGCGTTTTTCTACGGGTATGACTAAGTGTTCACGCATTGTAAGGAAAGTGCGAAAAGGAAATTTACATACAGACGCAATTCAGAAAAACTTATCTTCATTTTGAATGGGAAATCAGAAAAAAATAAATTCAGTATAATGCCACGAAATTACGAGGAATTCTTCAGATCATGTAACCTTTCTGCGCCCCAGTTCCAGGGAAAAGCGTCGCCCAAATGTCTGTAAATTTCAAATTTTCAGCCTTAAATGGTCCTAAACGATCAGTACATCAGGAATTTTCACTTTTTTGTGATTAACTTTACACAACTCCCCTTTATAGTAACGCAAAGTTTGAGGCGTCATCTGTAATGCCCCTTGTTTACAATCTCTTTTGATCTCAAGTGTATTATCGAATATCTCAATGGATAAAAATATCGATCTCAGAATAAAAATGGAATATTTTCTATTGAAGCACTGAAAATCTTGCATAATACTGACGGTTAGTCGACTTTATGAAAAGCCTTTTAAATGTGGAGAAAAATTTTCTATGCTATAACCGGCTAATAAAGTCTTCAACTGACTTAAAAATCGCTAATAGAAATGGTGTCCAGAATCGTTATTTGAGTCATATAAAAATAACTGGCGAAAATTCTGTAGATCTGAAATCAATTCCTACCATTTTAAAGGATTATTTGGTCGACTAGTATCGAAAGACCTGAGTCACAAGGCTACCATTATGAACAAATTGCTGACGAAAAACTCGACAACTCTGTCCGAACAACCATGGTTTATTATTTCCACAATTGTGGGAATGATATATTTCATTTTATTTGATTAGAATGAATTCCCAACAAGTAAGGATCGATTCAATCAAACCATAGTTTATCTCTGATATGGTCGACTTGCTCATCTTTCCAAAACTAAAATTCTCACTTTGAGGCGCCCATTTTCAGCAGATAGAAGACACAAAACAGAATTTGCGGCAAGTGCTGAAGTCGATTCCTGAAACTACGTTTGAAAAATAGTTTGATTATTGATTGTTATTCGTTAGCCTAAGTATATTATTTCAGCACAGAGGTACTTCTAAGTAGACACAATTAATTTGAATGAATAATACTCGTTTTATGTTTCATAACAGATACGTTTTTAGACACTTTAGTATATCGTTTTTTGAAGCTTCTACATTCTCAACGTGTAATTCATACGCTTCGTTCGAACTTTTCAGGTACTTGTAATATGTGAATTTCTAATCGATAGACAAAATGGATCATCTGACCGTAACTCTTCTCGTAGGTACACATTGACGAATCTAACAGTATCAGATTCAGTGTCACGATTCGCTTTGAGGCTACGGTATCACCTACACGATATCCAAAGACACACTGAAATTGAACGTGTTAAGGTTGGCTGATCTCTATCTATTTACAGTGTGTAGGCGGAATCTGTTGATTAGACCCCAAGTAATTTCATGCGATGTTTGTGTTATAATGGGGAAATAAACATATCATTGAAAGTACAACGAAGAGCTAAACCTTGATATTACTCGATTCAATAATTGTATATAATTACGATCACTGTAGTAATATAATCGAAACATTTCCTGGTTTCACCTCGGAGCCTGAATTAAAATGAATGTGATTTATTATCCCAATTGCTTATAATTTTCAACTGTTGAATTGTCATTGCCATTTATAAATTGGTTGATATAAGGAAAGGATCACAATATTTCTAGTATTTTCTCTTTTGTTACAAAATGGCGCGTGCGCCAAGAATAGAATGTAGTCATGGAAGATCTAAATTGAAAACTAGGATAGATAACTTTCTAACAATCCAATTCTTCCTTTATAAAAAGCTATTTTGAATCTTGAATCTGAATCTTTATAGGTTAATGAAATATAAATGAGAAAATTCTGAAAATGCTTCCAAAATAATTGATACTTACTACTCCGTCATGAGAGAATAATTTCTATTTAACCATTGAAATAAAAAGTATATCTTAGAAGGTATAATAAATAGGAATCAACAAAATTCAAGCCATGAAAAACTTTAGATGGACCAAATACTAATTAAGACAATATTACAATATTTGAATATCAAAACAGATTTAATCAGTTAGTCTCCTATAATTTCAATTTCAAAACAAATTTTATTCAAAAATTTTCAGATTTAAATTAATGTTTTATGAGCAAAGCTTATTTCAAATAGACGTATAAAATCAAAACTCAATATACAATATCAAATGGAATAAATAAACCAACAAATATAAATTGTCAATTAAAGGTAAAGAATAAATATTTGAAGGAGACAAAATTTTATATTAATATATTTATTTTAATTGGCAATTTATATGTTGGTTTATTTATTCCATTTGATATTGTATATTGAGTTTTGATTTTATATTTTCATTAAATATAAGCTGTGCTTATAAGACATTAATTTAAATTCTGAAAATTTTTGAGTAAATTTTTTTTGGAATTAAAATTATAGGAGACTAACGGATGATATTCAAATTTTGTAATATTCCTTCTATCAAGTAAAAAACCTCTTCTTTTTATCTTAAGACAATATTGTTTTATTCAGAAAATTCGACTATTCGAAAGTTCTGAAAACTAACATTTTCTCTGATAAATTAGAAACAACTTGCATACTTGTTGAAAATTTCAATAATATACCGAAGTGAACGCTCATAAACAACAAACATTAACAATGAGGTATCAAATAAGAATCTGAAATCTCTGACAAAATTTTCCTTCAGTTGACATTAAGAATATATCTGCTATTGCATAATCGAGAATCAATAAAATTCAAGAAGTTGAAAACTCAATATGAATTAAGTAATGATCGAACGATGAGTTTTACTATTTATTTACTACTATAAGATTTCTGTTGAATGGTTACATGTGACTGCAGTTTCCAATTCTTGTTTATCATCTGACAAAGTTGTTTGTAGTAAATACATAGTACTTTCCATGAAATGTTTCAATTATGATCAACTATTTCTGGCGGTGTTGTATTCTAAGCATTCTCAGTAGAAGATGAGATAGTTAATAAAGAATATTATCTGAGTTTGAGAGACCAAATTCATCGAAAAAAAAAACAATTTATCAGAAGAAGACTCAAAGATTTTGCGGCAATCCGGAAACTTTCAATGTGAACTTTCTGGCCAAAATCTCAATAGACTTGTAGACCAGTATAGTCCACTGATTTGTTTCTGGCGGAATTTTCTTCTCTTAAAACTCAAACTAGCACCTCAAGGCACCCATTTGCAGTCGATAGATGGCACGAAAGAGAATTTGCTGCAAGTGCTGAAATCTGTTTCCGAGAATTTCCGATATTCAGTAAATTTTGATTACTGATACAGTGTGGGACAGTGAAGAAGACCGTTTTTCAAAAATTCATAAAATTGTCAATGTACATGTTAAAAAAAAATATTTATATTTTCGGGTATGCCAGTTCCTAATATTTACGATACTTAATAGTGAAAAACAACATTTGACATGTAGTAGCCACGATCAGCAGTGCACCTCTGAAGCCGTTCTTGGAAGTTGGCCGCCACTGTCTTCAGCACGGCTCCGCCAATAGCGGTGGTTTCCAGGCGAATTGCCTCCATCAAATCTTACGGAATTGAGGCCTGTTCCTGCATATGCGCTTGAGAGGCCGAAAAACGAGCATTGATGCGTTCACAGTGTCAAGCGTTGCCCCATCTTGCTGGAACTAGACACGTGTGATTCGGATTCCTTTTCGTCGTAACTCAAGCAAGAAGAATTGTTGGTGATGTGAATATAGCGTGCCGAGTTCACAGTTAGCGCTGTCCTATTGACGTCTTCAAAAATGTAAGAGCCAATAACGCAACTTTTAGAAACTGTGCATCAAACTGTTACTTTCGAGCTATGCAGCGGTCTTATAATTCTCTCAGATTTTCTCGGGACCAATAACGGCAGTTCTGCTGGTTCACCGTTCAAATGGAAGTGAGCATCAGATATTATGAAAATGAGGTTGCAGTTTTGATCAAAGAGTGCTTCCATCTGATGCACTTAGATTAGTCATTGTTCGTTATTCACTTATTGCAACTGTTGAACAGCTGTCAATTTGTAAGGATGTAAATGCAGTTCAAAGTATGAAATACGCTTTATCGTCGGAGCACTCAAACGAAATTTCATGCATACCGTTTTTTCGTCAAAACACTTACGAAGTGTTTGTTGAATCCGACAAAAACTAGTGTGTCGTAAAGGAATACTTCGATTCCGGTGAATGTTGAAGCGGCGACGGAATTTACACGGAACTGTCGTGACAGATTCGTTATTTTGGATGAAATTTGCGTACGCCAATACACGGCGTTCCACCAAACCGCAGCTCCATGGCTTTGACAGATAAACAAAAATAAAGGGCGTAAGAAACTAATGGTACCAGCATCACCTCGATCGGCCGTTCTGGCGAAAAGTACCAGCCTTTTCAAAATCGTCCTTCTTCACTGCCCACCCTGTACATATTTTGTGTGTCACTGACCGATTTCCGGTGCATTTTTTACATTGTAGTACGGATGGTAACACACTCAAGTCCCCGTATGTCAAATTGTGCTTTTACGAATAATTTTTAAGAATGAATAGAAACCTTCCTTAATCAGTCCATCACAAAAATTTCAAAATTTAAAATGATCTCAACAATATTGCAAAACTTCCTGATTTAAATTTGAGTTAGCTGAGATTTTCTCCAATTTACCACTTCAAAAAACTGTGCGAGATGAAATTCAAATTTCTGTAGCTAGTGTTCATTTCAACACACTATTCCATTTATATACATTCTGTCAAGAAAGTACCGGGAATTATCGATTTAAATCTGGCGGGGCAATGAGGCAGGTAAAATTTTTTTTCCTAGGTTGGTACCACTGTCTTTAATTACTATGCCAAGCTTGAGCGGGATCTGTCAACTAGTGTGTTTGCAACAGCTGATTAAGTCAGTCGATGTCAGAGTGCGTGCCGATTTTTACTATGGGTGATTACACTGAGCTAAGAATTTGTTTAAAGTTTTGTGTTGCAAATGAATTTTCGTGTGCCGATGCATTGAAAATGTTGCAAAAGGCCTTTGGTGATAATGCTCTATCGAAAACTTGTGCATATCAGTGGTACAGAGCCTTCAAGGACGGTCGTGAAGTGGTCGCCCATCGACGGCTTCGATCGGAGATAACGTCGATAAAATTAAGGAAAGGGTGCTGGAAAACCGTCGTACCAGCTTGAGAGAGATAGCACATGATCTTAAGATATCCCACGAGTCCGCACGTACGATTTTGATTGATATTTTGGGCATGAGAAAGGTGGCCGCACGACTCCTACCGAAAGACCTGAATTTTCTTCAAAATCGTCATCGCGAACAGGTTGCTTCAGACATGCTGGATCGCTGTAATTCCGATTCTACATTCATGGAACGCATTATAACTGGTGATGAGACCTGGGTCTACGAGTAAGATATGCAAACAAGCCAGCAATCATCGGAATGGGTGGCAAAAAATGAGCCGAAACCGAAAAAACCACGCCAAAGCCGCTCGAAAATGAAGGTGATGCTCATTTTTTTCTTCGATATCCGTGGCGTGGTGCACTACGAATTCGTTCCAGAGGGTCAGACGGTAAACAAGGAGTATTACCTAGGCGTTATGAAACGTTTGCGTGAGCGTATCCGTAAGAAGGGGCCAAATTTGTGGGCGAACAACTCATGGATTTTGCATGACGATAACGCGCCTTCTCACCGAGCTACGATTGTGACTGACTTTCTCGCCAAAAACTCAACAAACGTGCTTCAGCAACCACCGTATTCGCCGGATTTGGCTCCCTGCGATTTTTTCCTCTTCCCAAAACTAAAATTGCCCCTTCGTGGCACCCGTTTTGAGTCGATTGAAGCCATAAAACAAAATTCGGCGCGAGAGCTAAAGTCCATCCCGGAAAGCGCCTATAAAAAATGTTTCGATAATTGGAAGTGCCATTGGCATAGATGTATTGGAGCAAATGGAGCCTATTTTGAAGGCGACCCAATAAATTTTGACGATTAAATGTAAAAATGTTGTTTTAATTGAAAATTCCCGGTACTTTCTTGACAGAGTAGTACATTGACTATAGACCCAGATATTATATTTCACTATTCAACATTACTCTCCATGTTGATGTGAAACCAGCTTTCTATTCGGCATGGAAATTCTATATGTATAAATTCTCCTTTTACGCGGCATTCTCGATTTACCCTTCAGAAATGTTCAAAGTAAAACCAATTCATTTTTCAAACGTTCACGAGCACAAAACGAGAAAGGCCTTTTCTATAAAATTGATATCCTTTTCATATCAATAACAAGCACCTAATGGATTTTGCCTTTATAAGGTTCGTGAAAGTGCAGCACATACGGCGTCGCTAAACGACGTTGTCTAGTCTGTTGTCTCTCCAATTGTTCATAATCTAGTAGTCCATATCCCTAGTGGGAGATTATCCCACCTTCGATCTCCGTCCGTTTAGCAGGAGATCCGTTCATGCGAAGTTCTCCGCTCAGTAAACAAATTGCTACTTGGCCAACACGTGGGTGGTATCTGAATCCAATTGAATTTTTCGCGGGTGATGAAGATAAATTGAAGGTGATACGAATTAAGGTCGAACGGTGCATTTCCTGGCGATGTCGTAGCTGATTGGGATGAAGTGTGTTCGCTTAATAACAAACGTTGCTATGTTTTGCTTCTTTTCGAGCTGGTGAGGTAGCGGTAACGAATGTTCGGAAAAAATGGTATGTGCAGAATAGTGTTTAGTTCAGATGTCGTGATTTTCAAGCAAGATATTTCTAATATGAGTTATATAAGGAACGGTAAATGTTTCCGCATATCTCAATTTCATGAAGAAATATTATCCTCTTCACATCCTATTGATATGAATCAAATTTGTCAAAAAACGATTATGTTTATTTCAAATATTGCATTTGATTTCTTATGTAATTTTAGTTCTTTCATCGGTTGTATTTTCGCGATTTATTCCAATTTTCCGTACATTCATTCAAGAACAAATTTTCTCATTTGATTAAATGATTTGAAAATTTGAATATCAAAACAAATTAAAATGGTATGAGTTAGAATTTCTTTGAATGTTTGATTGGTTTTAAATATTAAAAACTTATAAAAAAGAACCTACCATTAAAAGATTTCTTACTTGTTAGACAGATAATTTCACGTTGATCATCAGTCAGATTGTTTGAGACTAGACAGGTTGAAATTCAATTCCGGAAGACGTTCACAATAAAAATATCTTCTTTGTTGTCAATATTAAGTGTTACACAAGAATTCCTCCATAATAGTTGTCAAAATTTGAAAGCATCCTAAGAAATTAGATGAGATTAAGCGGAGAATATTTAGTTAAATGCGATTCGGTAATCAAATAAACCACAGAATGACAAAAACGAAAGATTTAAAAATAAATAACTTATTCCGAAACTATTCACAAAAATATGTTTTAATTTTGAAAAATTAATAATGAGGGATATCAAATCCGAATCAAGAATTCAGGCAAATTTTAAGTTTCCATTTAAAAAAAAGTGATGATAAATCTTAGACATGTGAAAAATCACAGATGTATCAGTGAAGTGCATAACGTAATTATAAATATTTATGGGTTCTGTGGTAAACTACTTAAAAGGTATCAAATACGTAAGAAAAACAAATGAAAATGCCAATTTGGGCACCTTACGATAAATAAGTGTTCGTTGAAGCAATTTCTTGAAATTAAGTTCAATTAATATAAAAACAAACTCAAAACCCATAACAATTACTGTTTCGTACCACGGATAGTTTACTGCAGTATTTTACCTACTAATTTCAGTATTTTGAAATAACAGGCAATTGCAAATGAATTAATCTTGATGATTAATTACGATAAGTTGGAGTGGACTGTATCTTTGTTGAGTAGCGGTGATTTTAACTTCAAAGAACACTCTGTATGCAGAGGTTTCCATCTTCCTTTATCTATTAATGATAAACCACAACGACGATAAGGAATTGAAGTAGAACACATACTAAAAATTGATTATCTTTTGGTATCACTGTATATGATACCAAGCTAAAGTAATGACAATTACACTATGAACAAGTAAGGTGGATTACTACGTTTGTAGCCATCGCGATAATCTTGTACAATATGTAAACGACCAATTTGACTATCCGAAAGGTAGTGTTTAATGTAGCAAAGGTTACATGCGACAAGTTTGATTACCCGAATGATAATGCATTATGTAGCAGAAGCTACATTCGACAAGTTTGACTACCCGAACGATAATGATTTTACAGTCTTTTCAAAGACTGAACGTTAGAGGTGCTCTTCTGCCAAAAAGAAGGAAATTAACGAAATTGATTAGAAAGACTGTTTCTGGGTGGACCGAATTAATGAAATGAACTTTCTTATTGGTTACAGAAAAATAATGAGATCAATGCTAGTAGAATAGGGACAGAAACAGTTTATAATTCCGAATGCTGTGTCATGTAGAATTAACAGGCATAAATATATCAAAATCACTAAAAGACTTTCCATGATTTCTAAGATCATATATAATTATTAGAAAACAAATAATCTGAAGTGTGAAATAATAATAAACAGTTCGAACGACAAATCTCAAATCTGCTAGAGCGAAATTGTTAACATGGAGAGACCTAAGTATCGATGACAGAATAATGTCGAACGACAGTAAATCAAAGACTTGTTCCATCTCATTAGAGACGGAACAATAATTACTAAAATTTATTTCTTATATATATATATATATATATATATATATATATATATATATATATATATATATAATATAAATAAGAGTTTCCAGAACATAGAATAAGTTTTTGTTCCAGACTGTATGTTTTATATGTATCTTCAATTATTAGCATCTGTAGAAATTTAAAATAATTCCAGAAAAAAAATATGTTTCCAAATTCATTTAGAATCCACCTGGGTAGTCTCATGTACAATTAATTAGTATATATAATTCAAGTTAAAAATAGAGACATTTATAGAATTGAAATTCATATCAGTGTATCAATTGAGGATTCATATTCTTGTTCCTGCATTTTCGAAGTAAACGGTGGACCATCTAGAGTTTGCAATTTGAATTAGTGGTTATTTCGAGTCTGGAAACTGGAAAATATTGAAAACTCATTCCCACAGTGGTGAATTTTCTATCCAAACTGTTAGAAATTTACGTGGAAAATTCAATAGAAATTTATTGCCCTCAGGGCAATTTGTGGATCATATTGTTCCTGAAAACTGAATCGCTATGTGATAGAAAAACCTGTTCACGTTCTCGCCTTTTGAGCACAGCTAAAATCATTGCTGCAGCCCAAAATGTGGCTAAATATCCATCAACATCAACTCGTTATCGTTCTCAAGAATTGAACATTTCTCATACTTCTCTGAGGAGAAGTTGCCAATCATGAGATTAAGCCCCAAACAATTGACAATGTATGAAAAATTGGGTTGATCGAATGGAGGTACTGTAGCCAGTCGTGGCGGTCATTTGAATGATATTGTTTTTCAGTCGGGAATGTCAAGGTCCAACCATTCTAATAAACTCATAATTTAGAGAAATATTTATTAGTTTTGTATTTATAGCCGATCAAAAATTCAAATCTGAAATGGCACATCCCTTATTTCCCCTACATTCAGCAATTTAAAACTTAACAAAAGTTAGTTAACAGTGTTATTTGAATATGTTGAAATATGAATTCACACAGATCACTGTGATCTATGTGTCAGACTGTGTCAATCACTATTTTCAGATAATTCCTTTCGATTCTGCATGTATTCATATTGGAACTAGAAATAATTGTGTGAGGTTTTGATAACAGATGTCGTTACTAGTTTATTATTTCATGGTTTCATATGGCAACACCTTCGTTTTGAACTATGTTTGATTTTGAGATTTTTACCACTCTCGATGAAAAATTCAGTTTTCCCGTCTGTATAAGAGATATTTCAGTCGGCACAGGCTGTATATCTCATAAACAGGTACAAGACAATTAGGATTGACACACCACCAGCTTTGTAATGAAAATCTTTCTCCGATACCCTTTCAGTCTTATTCATCCTTGTGTAATTCGGAACAACTTTTCGAAGAAATACAATTCGCAAAGCAATAATAACTAGCAATAATACCCACCTAAAGCAATGAAAGATTCCTAGAACGTTATTCTAGATCCAGTCTTAACACCCATTGAACATTTCTGAAACTTCAGACGATGAGTTCACTGATATTTAAGTGCTAACATCACTGGATATTATAAGAATTTGAATTGCTTGTGATTCAATTCCCGCTGCGTAGGTACATGCAATTGAATTAGTCTCCATAAGATATGCATCGTTAACAACCCTAATGGAAACCCATTTCAACGTTTACGATTTTATTTCGTATGGCGTACGTTTGGCATTTCTTATACAACTTCTGATGGCTTTCATTCCTAGAGAATATAAAATTTTCAAATGCTTACTAATGATATTCACATACTGTCAAGTAAATAGATCCCACTGCTTGTTTGAAAAGAGGTATTAGAAATTCTTTTTGTTCCATAGGGCAAATCTAGAATGAATCTCCCTAAAAGTAAGCAACTTTTGTTGCCCATTGCATATAAAATAGACACCTTTTTCTTACAATAATATTATTAATAGTATAAAGTTCGTGTGGTTTTTCAATATACTCGTAGTCCTCTAGACCTTCAATACATTTGTTAGATCAAGACATAATAAGCTTCTCTTAACTTTGTAAAAAATATTCTTCCGGATTCTCCTCAAAATAGGTATTAATTGCTACCTTCAGTCCTTCATTGTCGGAAAATTGCTTTCCACGAAGATATTTTTTCACATTTGGAAATAGGTAGTAGTCACATAATCTTCGGCTTGACAGTTGATGATGAGGCATCCATTCGTTGCCCGACGTTTTTGATTATCCTAATGGTCTCACTTTTCAACGCTAGTCACAATTCGATGCAAAAACCCTTTCTTTTTGCCGTTGGAGCAGTGAAAAACGGCGTTCGACGTTTCTTGACTTCATTTCATATGGCATCCAATTACCTGCCTTTCGGAACGTTTCCAATTTAAACGGTGGCACATGGGTGGTTGAGTAACTCCAAGTGTTTTTGCGAGTTCTTCTTGCGTTTGTGATAGATCTTCATTGAGCCTTGCCTCTAAAACATCATCCTTAAACTTTGGTGCAACTCCGGATCGTTTTTCGTCTACAAATCAAAATTGCCACTTTTATATCAGGCAAACCACTTCTGATACGTTCATTTAGCTTGAGGATGGCCACCATAATTCTTCATATTGAAGTAAAATTCCACACAAAAGCACATTATGCATCACCACAAAAGTAAACATTTTCAGAGTACCCAGAAACTATATTGTTGATACTTCAGCGAAATAACAGATACTGAAAAGAAAGACTAATGATGACACCTTAAAATGAAAGTGTTGCGAGATGAAACAATTGAGTAATAAATAAGTAACAACATATGTTATATTAACTTTTATCTACTCCTACTATATAAAGTTCTGTTTAATATAGTTTTTCTCCTCTTTCTGGCCAATACATAACGATTTATATCGAAGAGAGAACGATGCAGCCTTTCAGCGATGTATTTTTCATTTTCATGGGATTGTCCGTTTTCCCAATAGAAAACAACATTCATTCGACATTTTGATGACAGGGCACAAAACTCCGTGTTTTTTCTTTCGTCACATGCAGCTTCTTTGAAAAATCATTCATAGACTTTAAAATTTCTGGGGAATGACGAACCAAGGGAGTTGAAGCTCCGAACTTCACGTTAGAGCTTTTTGCCGTTTTTTACAATTTTAAGAAGGCGCATATTTTTACGGTTATGAAAGCCCTTTCGAGATTAATCATGCTCAACCACCCGTTATTCTTCAATTCAATGTGATAAGTTTCTTCAGTAGATTCTTGACAACCTACCGGCTTCAATTCGCCATCAGAAAAACTCAACCCTACTTAAGTAGTTATATGCATTAATTGAATTTCCGTTTGAAGATTGATATTCTTGACCTTCAAGAAATTGATGGTACTCTCAAGGAAACTTGCTTACCTTCGACAATTTCCAGCTATGTGTGGGACAAATAGTCTGTTAAGCAGATTCTGCATTACAACTCTCCATCAAAGTATCCCACGTTGAGAGCAATTGTAGCAATTATATTGATTACAATGATACATGTATATGACAATACCGATAAATTATCTCGTTTAACCCGAGGAATAATGGCTGTTATTAAGAAATTGCTGAATTGCGAAGATCAGAATAAACATTTGATTGTTATGTATAAGAGTGAGTTAACATTTTCAATTCTATCTTTGAAGATATAATAATTACGTCATGAAGGACTGGTTTATGTTAAGTATGTTTCTATAAAATTAGCTCCATTCCGTTTTATTATCATGGTAGTTTTATGATCCTGACCATCGAAGGATAGTTTCTTTATTCCATTCTGTTTCATCATTTGCTGAAATAATTTGATTTGTTCGTGATTGATCAAAAAAACATTCGAAACTTCTTGAAAACTTCACAAAAAATCTATCAGCCTACATTCTTGAGCTTTTCTCCGAAACTGGTAGACATAAACTCGTGAAACTTGTCATATAAATCGGAAGCTTTTCAACCAAACTAATTTGCTCTAAGGTTTAAAATTTTATTATTTCAAAATATTACAAATTTGTTAGTAGATTTCTTAATTTCATTGTGATATAACTCTGTGTAAAATTCGCTATATTTCTCACAATTCATACTTGTGTAAAGAATTCATAGATGATTACTGTATCAAAATTGGATCTTTTTTCAGTATTTCAACTCGTTGCTTCTCAAGCTTCTAAAAAGGAAGTAAATTTACCTCGTAGGAGATTTGGTGTGACTAAAGCCTTTCGGTACTAAAACCAATGAAATTTGTTGTGCATTACCATACTTATATCATCAACTAGAGAAAAGTTGCGAGCTGGGAGATATATCTCGAGTATCTGATATGAGGTTATTTGCTTCGTTTCCTCTTAAGGTTCAATAAGCTTCTTAACTTATCTATTTTGTGGACCAGTTATCCAGGAAGCATGATTTTTCTAACCAGATCAACATCTACTTCTTCTACCTCGTCTGATTCAAAAGTAAGGCAAATTGATTCCTTTTGAATTGAAATCAAGAGATCTGAAATGCGATTATTTTCTTGGATCGAGTGCTTCAATGGCAAAAAAGAAAGGTTTTTTTCACACCAGGTAGTAGCTAGACACAAAAAGTGAATATATTACGACAACACCAAGAACAACTACTAGGCTTTGCCCGGCCAACCGTTGCCATCGACCTCGACATCAATACCAAAGCCGAACACAGTTCGAAAGTTATGCTCTGGTGGGACCAAGGGGGCGTTGTGTACTACGAGCAGCTGAAACCTGGTGATCAGGTAACAGATCTGTAATTGCAGTTACGTCGTTTGAACCGTGCATTACAAGGAAAACAGCCTGAATATTCTTCTTCTTCTTTTCCTTTGATCCCTAGCTGGCGATGGGGTAGCTTTTCTGCCTTAGCCCGTGTGCTGCCGTGGGTGCCACTGGATTTGAATAGTCGCTATCACGCTTTTCCACGCTTGACGGTCCGTGGCTACGGCCTTTTCGTCTTTGATGTTAAGGTGCTGCTTTCGTATATCCTCCTCAACGTTCGTCGCCCACGCCTTCCTAGGAGCCAACTGCTGCACCTGCCATGTCTCTGGGCGTTTTCTCCAGAGCATCCTGTATGATTTCCATTCTATGTCCATTCGCCAAACGTGTCCGAACCATCTCAGGAGGCCCTCAGGAAGTATTCTTACGACCTGGCGTCCCAATTGGTGTTGGACTCAAGGGGGCAGTGGTTTAATGCCCTCATGCTGGACTAGAAGGGTATTTCATGTTTCCGTTCGCAGAAACTCATGTTCAGGATATTTCCAGAGATGCTTCAGGGTTTAGCAGGACTTGAAGGTGCGTCCGGCTTCGTCCTGAACCAGAATCGATTGCGAGACGTTTCTGGGGTTTCTTGATCTCGACGATAAGGCAGACCGTTGGTGCTTGAAGCCAGAATCAATTGAAAGACGTCACAAGGATTCGCGGATCTTGACATACAGGCTGGATTGACGGTGCTCGTACCAGGATCAATTGAGGAATCAATCTTGAGACTATCTTGGATCATGGGACTGCTCGAATGGGTGGATAAGAAGCTCATTCGGCGAGTGAGTTGCGTCACAAAATAACTCGGGTACTGACACTGCAGAGCCAGTAGAGGTTGGATTCTGCTTTGCTGCTACCAGTCACGGTGTAGGTTCTCCGAATGAGGCCGAAACTGGAAGCTGCTGGATTTAATTCTTCGGAGTGGTTCTCACTAATGCGCGATGATAAGGCATATCCTTATCACACTATCTGCTTCCTGGGCAAATTGTGGAGACTGCTGGGTAGTCATCTGGTAAAAGAGCCATGCTGACATGCCAGTAACCTAACCGATTGAATTCACGGCTGTCGCTTTTCTTTAGAATCGGGACGATGATGAAACGATTTGGCTGATAATCGCTCAACTTTTTCTTACAAGTAATCGCAAATTGGCTTCAAAATAATATCTCCTCGGAAGATGAGAAGTTTTCCTGAGATTGGGCTAGGAAATTATCTGAGAAGTGAAAAAATAGTAAGCTATGATGGACAATACTTTGATTAATTTGTTAATTTATTTCTTTTGAAATAAGTGCATTTTCAGAGCTAAAAAGCGGACCGAATTAATGTATACTTCCAATACAATACAATCAGAAATGCTCAAAATTCATGTTAAAGAAATTGAAAATATTTAGTATCATAAAAACATAAAAAGTTGAAGTAGAGTTGGGAAATTATCTAATTCTAGCTTCACCCTTGACAGAGAAATTATTTCCGAGAATCTAACTGAAAAAAAAATTTTGATAGCATAAAGTTCAATGTCCAACATTATATTATACTATATCTTGATCCTTTTGTTCATCAAAAATTTTATTTGTCCAGTGATTGATATATCAAATCGTTAAAATTTTCCTTTAATTATTATAAGATATAAATTCCTTATATACCCACCCTGATGTCCAAAAACCACTATTTTGTTTCTATCCTGCTTACTTTTCTTTCGGATACCATCAGTTGGATCATGGGAACAAGATCAAAGAAAAAATAAAACTTGTTGGGAGTGCCTGCAGATGTGATAAGCTGACAAAATTTATGTTGGTGATCACCATAAAACGCAAGTTGAGCTTGAGTAATGTACCAGTAAGTAAATGTGATAGTGCAAAAAAACGCAAACTAGGAGTTAGAAGAAGTGTAAATTGCTGGATGCAAAGTAATGGGTCGGACAGTGAGTTAAGGCTGACGTTTTTTGCGATTCTCCATAAATAACGTCACGTATGAATTGAACCTGTTCGAGTGAGCGTTTCTTGTTGTAAGAGAAAGTAGATGTAACTATTAGTTTTTTTTTATTTTTAAAATATATTTGACTAAGTATTCGAAATAAAAATTTTCATAATATTTAATCATCATGACTGTCTACCATTACTGATGTCTTAATAAAAGGTCTTTCATTAACATCGCCCCATTTTGTTTTGTAAATAAAACACATTATTTATTTGAAAATTATTGCTATTTTTATTTCATTATGAAGTACAATGGATACAATTAGTTACGAAATAAAAGAGTATTTAAATCTCCACCATGGAAACGCTGGAAGGAATGAAGTCGTTGAACCCAATTTTCCATTCTCACACAAATCAGGTCGTATATTAGCAATTACTCGGTCAATATTGATGTAAATCGTCTAAATTTGCTGGATGATTGCTGTAAACTAATGATTAAAGGTAACCCCAAAGAAAGAAGTCCACTGCAGTTAAATCGCAGGAAGGAGGCGGATAATTTATTGCACCAAATATTTATTAAAAGCTGAAACCAGCTTTTTGGTCTTATGGTATTTCAAGCTTTTGTTGAGAAGTAAGAAGAATACCCAAAATATTCAGTTTTTTTTTCCAAATGCATACATGAACGTTCCCGAAATACCGAAAATGTGTGATCTGTAGTGAAGAAATGGTTCGCAAAATTGGAATTATTCTTCCGGTTCCTAAAAGCAGATTCGTGCTCTTTGAACCTTTTATGGAAAGGTCGGCCCGTTTGTCCTATATACACACTATTACACTCTTGACTATAAATTAAGTTGTCAAGAGTGTAATAGTGTGTATATAGGACAAACGGGCCGACCTTTCCATAAAAGGTACAAAGAGCACGAATCTGCTTTTAGGAACCGGAAGAATAATTCCAATTTTGCGAACCATTTCTTCACTACAGATCACACATTCCCAGAATTGAACAACCTTGTTATCTTGCACGTGGAAGCGAAAGGGAAAAAACTTGGCATCTTGAAATCCATAGAAATTGAAAAATATAAAAAGCACGTACCAATAATAAAACTACTTAACGAACAGACGGAACTTTGCAAAACCCCTCTCTTCGAAGCTCTGCCGAAGCCTACAATCCCCATATATAATAGTTGAGATCTAATTTGTTCATTCAGTTTGAAAATGTAGTAAACACTACGAAATTCGAGTCACTGTATATCAGTTATAATAAAAAGTGATAGAAAATAAAGTAATACCTTATTTCATTCCATTAAAATGAACTATCACAAAGTAACGGACTACTCCATCCAATAGTAGACTTCATTCTATTCAGTTCGATATTATTGACAGAAGTACTAGAGAACGTGTAGGAAAAATTCTTCACTCCAAATTCTTAACTCAAACTAAAAAACTAAAAAATTTCACTCATAAAAATAAGAAGAATATTCCGAAATTTAATAAAACTGAAAAACGTCATTTCTCTGAACATCAATTTTATGCTAGATTTGTCAACTTATCTGCATATAATAATTTTTTTAATAGATTATTGAATGTCCCTTTGAACTCAGATAACTTTTTGAAAGAATTGAATATCATTAAACAAATAACGTCAAACAACGGTTACAACCCCTTTCTTATAGTCAAAATGGTATCCAATAAACAAAAGAAAATGGCATTAAATCTCGTGTACCCAGTAATAAAAGAGGATAATACACAGAAATATTTTTCGTTATCTTATGTCAATGGATTATCTGACAATATTGCTAAATATTTCAATAATTGTTTCAATTATAACGCAGCTTTTAAGACCATTAAAACCTTAGTACCTACATAAAAAACAATAAAGATCGAACAAAAAAAGAAAATAAATCTGGAGTCCACAAGTTCATTTGCAAAGATTGCCCTCTAGTATACATTGGCCAGACAGGTAGATAATTCAAGAAACGTGTTCAAGACCACCAAAGGAGTTATATATCCGATTCTGTATATTCGAAATATGCTAATCATCTTAAGGAATTCAGGCATAATTTCAACAGTAATTATGAAATTATCCACGTTGAAAGCAAAAGTTCTAGATTAACACTTTTAGAATTTCTTGAAATCAACAGCTACAATGCCCGAAAAAAACCTTTTGAACGAACAAACAGATGTTGACAAGTCTCCATTACTGAATATCTTTCCCTTATGCAAATTCCAATAAACACCTTGAGTTTTTTTGACTTGTTCTTCCATTAATTGGTCACGTACCTTACAATGTATTTAAACTCGGTTACATTGAACACTATCAGCCAGTACAATGTAAATACCTGAAGAAGCGACATCGTGGTGAAACAATTGTTGTAGTACAAACATTTTTGTGGAAATAAAATACTGTCTCCTATATACTTTTTAAATTATTCGTAAACGTTGTTGAAGTGTATACCTTCCCATGATTATATGGTAGACCTTGACAAATACAACTGTCAATGTCACAAATAAACAATGCCTGTCATGCGTGAGTAATGTCAATTTAAAACTCAGGGCGTTCCGACCCTTTATGAAGTGTTTTACAAGAAGAACATAAGGAAGAGTAATTGTCATTATAAAATAAAACACTTGTTTACATTTTCTACTTTATTTTTGGTATTGACGTACGTTTCGTCTTTGCTAGAAAGACTTCATCAGAATACGAAGTAACAGTTGTTGTACAATGAATTTATAAGATTTTTTACAGAAGGTGTACATGTGTTTTTAATTGTTCGTCGGGTTGGTTTTCTCAAAGAATATTCCCTTCAGAATCGTGTTCACTCGATCCCTTGTAAATATTGAATAGAGGGGTGTAATAAAAATCTATTTGTTCATTTACTAGGTTATTGCTGTTTTTATGTCTATTTATTTCGTAAATTTCCCATAAGTTCAATTTTAGACCTCTATTTTCAACATGTAGAATTTCTATTTCTTTTGTGAAAGAATGGTTATTTTCAAGAAGGTGTTTAGCATAATGTGAATCTTTTTTATTTTTATCGAAACTTCTTTTATGTTCGGTTAGGCGTGTACCGAAATTTCTACCTGTTCTACCAATATAAATCTTTGGGCAATCTGGGCAAGTGAGTTTGTATACACCTGATAATTGAAGTTTATCCATACTGTTTTTATTGTTTTTGATGTATTTGCTAATAGGATTGTTTGTCTTGAAAGAGACTTAAATATTTTCTTTTTTGAGTAGGTTTTTTAGTTGAATACTAATGTTTCCGAGATATGTGAGGCTAACGTATTTGTGTTCAGATAGATCAGATGTTACTGGATAAATTTCTTTTATTGTGTTTTTGTGTATACGTTGGTTAATTAAATTATCTATTAGAGATGTATTATATCCATTGTTGTAAGCTATTTGTTTAATTATACATTTTTCTTTTTGGAAATTGACTTGGTTTAGTGGAATGTTCAATAAACGGTATATCATACTATGGAGAGCTGCTAGTTTGTGTTGGAATGGATGAAAAGAATTACGGTGTATAATGGTATCTGTTTGTGTTGGTTTATGATAAATTGCGAAGTTATGTTTATTGTTTTCTCTAGTTATCGTGAGGTCAAGAAAGTTGATGGATTCATTATGTTCTATTTCTGAAGTGAAAACTATTTTTGGGTGGAGAGTATTTATAAAATTCTCAAATGTTGATATTTGTCTGTTAGTACCTACGAAACATGCAATTATATCATCCACATACCTATACCAATAAAGGATGTATTTTTTGAACGGATGTTTATGAATTTTGTTCTCTAGGAAATCCATGAAGATTTCCGCGAGTAAAGAGCTTAGTGGATTTCCCATGATTAAACCTTCTTCGCTAGTATATAAAGTATTGTTAAATTTGAAGAAATTTTGGTTTATACAAATATTTAATAAGTGTATTATTTCTGATTTTATGACGGGGTTTACTTTGTTATAATTTAAAAGTTCTTCTATCAGTTTTAATGTTTCCATTGGGGGGACACTAGGAAAAAGGTTTTTAACATCAAACAACAAAGTAGAAAATGTAAACAAGTGTTTTATTTTATAATGACAATTACAACTGATTTCTACCAAGCAACGGCCCAATCTATCATAAATAAGGAAGAGTATCTCTAGCATTTGCATTTTGATGTAGTGGTTATTTCGAGTCTGGCAATACATAAAGTTGTCATAAAATTGGTTTAATATTTGACATCAACAAAATGAAGATTCAAGCTTGAACAAAACTGAGAAATAGTAAAATTATTACTAACATTATATTGTGAAATAAATATCAACTTCAGAGTTTCCTCCTTTTTTCAAACAATTTACTCTTAGATACTGAACGGTTTCAGCCATTACTATTTGGTAGTTGATCATGTAGAAATTACTATGTTTTACTACCAATGAATTGATATTTTACACATTTCATTGTGACTCGAGTTTCGGGAATTAACTCTCCCATCTTCAGAGAACTGAAGACTTAACAAACAGAACAGGATATTTATGCATATACAGAGGTAGAAGAGGTAATAAAAACATGTTAAAAATGGTTTGAAATGAGATAGTTGTTAGGCGTTCTCTCATTTCAAACCTTTTTTAACCTGTTTTATATATGCATAAATACCCTGTTCTGTTTGTTGAGTCTTCAGTTGTCTGAAGATGGGATAGTTAATTCCCGAAACTGGAGTGACAATTAAATGTATTAAATATAATTTTATCGGTAGTAAAACATAGTGATTTCTACAACTTGTTTGAATTTACTCTTAGTGATTTTACACGGCGTTAGTGGCATGTATGTTAACTAATAGTCGAAAGAAAAGGTTACTGGAATTCCATCAGATATAATTTATATGGTAAATAGGATAATTTCAGTGCGGCTCACTATAAGCAGAGGAAAATAATATACAGGCGGATATTAATTACAATCGTTCGCATTTTCCATTTCTGACGATTTTCTGTGTAAATGTTTACTGAAGTGGACCCATTAAATAACATTAATTTATAACTAGAATTGCTGCTGGAACAAATGGAACCTTCATTATATGTACATATTAATTCTCGCAGAATGCATTTAATGTGCTATTTAGTCACGTGGTGGAGAACTGAGAGGAATAATCGCACATAATATCTGTAACATCAGCGGGTTAATCGCAAACATTGCGATTGTAAGGGGTGGGCCCTTCAAAATTTTAATTTTTTATCGACTATAAAAAAAATAAATGAATCATTTTTTTGCGTTATCAGCTCATCAGAAAGGTCGAACCTTGACATACACGAATGAAAAACAATATCATTCAAACGACCGCCACGACTAGGTACAGTACCGCATATGATTAATTAAATGTTTCTGTATATTGTAGATTGTTCAGGGCTCAATCTCATGGAAGGAACTTCGATTTCGTGTTTCAAGGCATCAATCGTTTTTGAATGGTTAGCTTAACGCTTATCTTCAACGTATATCCACAAAAAATACTCCACTAAGCTTCATCGATAAAGATGGTTTTCCTGAAAAATGCTCATCTTCGGCAATTTGATCATTAGCTCGCTGAGCGAAGTGGATGGTCTTCAGTACTTGTGCTAGTTAAAGCTTGTTAGCCTTGATATCGACGCATTTATACAAAATTTAATTCGGAGAAGTGCCAAAAATATTCAGTTCTTGAGTACAATGACTGTTAATGGATGTTCAGCCACATTTTGGGCCACAGCAACAATGTTTTCATGTGTGCCCGCTGAACGAGAACGTGAACGGGTTTTTTTTATTAAATAACAGTTCAGTTCCATGAACTCGCTTCACAAATTGCCCTGAGGAACTATCATTTCTATTGAATTTTTCACGTAAATTTCTAACAATTTGTATAGAAGACTAATCACTTTGGAAATGAGTTTTTGATATTTCCCTGTTTTGTTCATGTAAAGTTATGTGAGGATCGTATACTCAGAAGATTTAACTAAAATAAACTCGTCAAAAGTTAAGTTTTTCATTATATTAATTTATAGGTTCTCTTCAGGAAACCTCATTTCGTTTTGAAATATGTACATGTAGAATGTTTCAGGTTATAATAATAATATTTCAAAGGAATAATGTATTCACAATAACAAAAATAAAATATTCGAAAAAAGTATTAGAATTTTTAGAGAAACTGAAATTCTGAATATTTCGGAAATTCTTACTTGTATTCACCCTATATACAAAGTATGACCACCACGTGCATCAGTAACTGTTTGGCCTCTTTTTTGCATGATTTCCACTTAGTTATTGAGAATATCCTGCTCAATTTGTTGCCAAAATTGTGGCAAAAGATCTTGAAGCTGTTGAAGTGTTTTAGGCTATGGTCTGAACTCATCAAGGGTGCTCGATTGGTTTTAGATCAGGTGATGCTGGATGTGAAACGCCCTCTGTTTTCTCTAGCACTAATCAGCTGGTTGGATATGTGCGGCAGTGCATTATCATCCATATAAACAAAATGTTTGCCAATATCTGCGTTAAATTGTAAGATTACTCCTTTGATAATCTCACCAGCATATGTCTGAGAGGTTTTTGGAAGTATCGGATGTTTTTTTTAGAGTGATAGAACTTTAAATTGAAATAAAACACATTTATGTTAAGATTGAAGCCAAATTTTTTTTATTTGAAAGATAATTTTATGACATTTATGTTTTAAAAATAATTTCCGGCATATGTCCATCACGATTAGCTCTGAGGAACCGCATTCGACCAGACCAATTTTGGACCACTTTTTCGAGTAATTCAGGCTTTATTTCATAAATAACCCCAAAGAAAATAATCCAGTGGAGTTATGTCGCATGATCTTGGAGGCCAATTAATTGGACCATTTCTCGAAATAATGTTATCGCCAAATCTTTCTTTCCGTAAATGAATTGTTACGGTAGCAGCCTGAGGTGTAGCACCATCTTGTTGGAACCAAAAGACTTCTGGGTCGATACCATTCAAATTTTGAAACAAAATAATCATTGATCATCGATCTGTAACGAGCACCATTCATTGTAACATTAGCTCCAGCATAGTTTTTAAAGAAATAAGGATCGATAATGCCTCCTGCGTGTAAAGCACACCATACAGTGCATTTCTCAGGATGCAATGGAACCTGCAGAACTTCTTAAGGATTGTTTTCACTCCATATACAGCAATTTTGCTTGTTTACATAGCCGTTCAACCAGAAATGAGCTTCATCACTAAACACAATTTTACGATAAAAAAGTGGATCAACTTCAAGCTGTTCTAGGGCCCAATCAGCCAACAAACGACGCTTATTATCATCTAGTTCTTGAACCAGTTGGATCTTGTATGGGTGTAGACCAAGATCTTCACGCAAAATTTTCCATGTGGTGGATGCACAGAATACAACTTGTTGTGTACGAAAAAAAATCTGGATGATCATTATTACTATGACTTACAGCAGCGATATTTTCTTCTGTACGTACAGTTCTTTGTCTTGTTGTTGTTGTTGCATCAAGTAGAGAACATATTGTCCGGAATCGATAGTTCGACGAATAAGCTGCTCGTATGGACGATTATGCAAACCATAAATTTCACGAAGTGCTCTATAAG
This sequence comes from Megalocaria dilatata, assembly GCA_034642435.1. Classification (NCBI taxonomy): domain Eukaryota; kingdom Metazoa; phylum Arthropoda; class Insecta; order Coleoptera; family Coccinellidae; genus Megalocaria; species Megalocaria dilatata. The sequence continues at coordinate 48,847,058 of CM067855.1, forward strand.
TTTGGCGAATAGAACACTGATTTCGAAAATAACTTTCAACAATTTGTAAACGTTGTTGCGGCGTGAGTCTTTCTATGATAATTTGTCAATTCTTACTGAACAGAAATGTCAAAACAACTTGGCTTCTACCTTCTGTCAAATCACAGTTATCTCTATCGAAAGTTCTATGACTCTAAAAAAAACACCCTTTACTTATAAGTTAGTTCTGTCATCGAAACAAACTCCATCCTTCGTATGAGTGGAGGTGTCCACAATCGTATTCGTCTACTACCAGAAAAACGTCCTTATCTGGATTCGTCGGTAAAGACTGATCTCGCCAGTGCACCCGCTCTGTTGTTGTTGTTAGATTGACTTCATGGTCTTCTGACTGTGCTTAGGGCTGTTACATCTCGAAGAAGTTGACTTGCCATTCTGCAAGTGCTGAGAGTGTCTTATCACAGAAAGAGTTCAGAAACGGTCTACTACTGGCACTGTAGCAACGTGATTTACCACTTTTGGGTCTTTGACGAATAGTTCCATTGAAAAAAAACGTGATATCAAATTTTGGCTACCATTGAAAAAATTGGCCACTTGGACTTGTGCTCTACCACCTTGAAGCATCCAAAGGGCTCTATTAGCATTGTCCCCGGATGAAACTTGTCTTGGCCTGATAAAATTTCCATTTTCAATTTTAATTTACTACAGTTGGAGTACTGTGCCCAAACTAAATTAAAGATTGTGCTCAAACTCCCCGTGAGTATAGAGGATAGTTACTAGCGACAAAAAAATTCGCCAATTCTTTTTTAAGTTTGCTTTTAAATAGTTGATTCCAGGTAGTTTTTTGACTAACTGAGATCAGCTCAGTGTGATGATTTAGTCTATATGCCAAGGTAAGCAACATATCTTTACTTCTGAGAACACACCTTTAATATATTAGGAGTACAAATGAGTTTCCGCCGTTTTATTGTAGATGGCGCGGCACGGAGTTTCGGTTAGCTTTCGCAGATGATAACCGGCTTAAAAAATATTAATATCATTGATTTTATATTGGGAAAATATATTTTTTATGAGTTGAAAATGTCAAAATTTGAGCCAAGTAAGCGTCATTTGCGGCAAATATTAGTTTACTTCTTTAATTTAAAGAAATCTGCTGCTGAGGCGCATCAATTGCTCGTAGAAGCATATGGTGAGGGTGCTTTGAGTGAGAGAACGTGTCGAGAGTGGTTTCAAAAGTTTAAAAACGGTGATTTCGACGTAGAAGACAAAGATCGCAGTGGAAGGCCAAAAATTTACGAGGATGCAGAATTGGAGGAATTATTGGAGGAAGATTCATCTCAAACACTAAAAGAACTTGCTCTTACACTAGAAGTCACTCAGCAAGCAGTCTCACATCGTTTAAAATCATTACGAATGATGCATAAACAAGGAAATTGGGTTCCGTACGAATTAAAGCCGAGAGATATTGAACGCCGATTATGCTTAAGTGAAATGCTGCTAGCTAGACATAAAAAAGGGGTTTTTTGCATCGTATCTTAACTGGTGATGAGAAGTGGGTACATAGTGATAATCCAAAAAGAAGAAAATCATGGGGATTACCTGGCCACGCGTCAACATCAACAGCAAAACCGAATAATCACGGAAAAAAACTTATGCTGTGTATTTGGTGGGATCAGCTAGGTGTAGTGTATTATGAGTTGCTTAATCCGAGCGAAACAATTACTGGAGCCCTCTATCGACCACAATTGATGATATTGAGGCGAGCTCTGAAGGAAAAACGCCCTCAATACTATTCTAGACACGAAAAAATTATTCTTCTCCATGACAATGCTTATCCACATGTTGCGGCTCCCGTGAAAAAGTACTTGGAAACACTTGATTGGGAAGTGTTACCCCACCCGCCGTATTCACCAGACATTGCACCGTCCGATTATCACCTGTTCCGGTCCATGGCACATGCTCTGACGGCGCAGCGGTTCACATCTTATGAGGATACCAAAAATTGGGTTGATTCGTGGATAACCTCAAAAGACAAGGAGTTCTTCGGACGTGGGATTCGAATGCTACCTGAAAGATGGGAAAAGTGGTTGCAAGTGATGGGCAATATTTTAAATAAATTTATATTACCGTTCTTCTATAATAAATATTTAATTTGTGTTAAAAAACGGCGGAAACTTATTTGTACTCCTAATACTATAATATGAATTCGAAATCTTCCGATGAATTGATTTACAAGAAGAACTTCTTGAATATGACTATTTTGAAATACAAGTACACAATATTATACATATAGATTATAATTTGAAATCCACATAATATCGTCCTTTTCACCGTAGCGAATGAAACTCTTCACAATTTAGCCACTCTATTAATCATCATAGAGCTTCAAGGCAGTTGAGTGCTTAACTCACATCCCAAATATGAAATAGATAATAGCAACAGAATCCTTGAACTTAATTTAGCTGATTGAAGAATATTCCCCATCAAATACACTAGAGCAAGAAAAAACAAATTGGAGAAATTACATTAACTTTTAGCCTGATCATAACAGAGGACAATGATTACATATTTTGATGCATACAGGCGTGAAAATAAAAGTGGAAGGATAATCATAAAAGAAAATTATGTTCAGATAAAAGACAAAAAACAAATCAGTTCAACGGTTTCGTTGATTTTTCCAAATTCTTCCCTGCTCTTTCAAAAAATCATAAATATCATCGATAAAATTATCAAGGATAGTAATGAGGTAATTAACGGGATGAACAGGATTCCCAATTAAAAACTATAGATTTTCCAAAGATAGACAGATATCCCATTTTATTTCTAAGCCAACGCCTAATAGATACATAAACAATCCTTCAAGTTCTCATATTGCAATTTAATACTGATATCTTCATCTTTCAATTATTGAGCAAATCCGAGAATAAGTTCTATTATTGCTCCTATATAAGCGAATCTGCGAAGTGAGAAGGGTTAAAGTTAAAACAAAAACTTTGAAAAAATATTAGTGTCGTTGAAGAGTTTTTGAAGAAGCTTCTTACATATAGGTTGTTTTGAAGAATTTCTTGAGTTTATGTTGATCATTTTTAGAGTGGAATTTGTTTTTCGATCAATATTCTATGTTTTTTGGATTCTTTTATCTCCTTTTGATAATGTGTATTAACACTTAGTTCCATATGTCTACTAAAATCAAACAGTGTTTTCTAAGACATTAATTTAATTTAATTTAAAAGGGTTTTTAGGAAATTTTATAAAATCAAAATTTGTAGCGAGGTATAACGGAATTACTCTATTCAATATTTAATATGAAGGAAGTTCAACTCCCAAGTCTATTGAAAATACATAAACAGGCTGTCCCAACGAAAATTTGACCCCCAGAACACGGAAACGAAGAATTTTCGAAGATTTTAAAAAAACTGATCAACTTCTGTTTTGAGGGGGACGAATTTCCATCATGAGTTTGTTCCGTAAAAACCACCCACATGAAGGTTGAGTGTTGGTTAGTTTGAAAGTTATTTATGTTCTGTACACAAACTAGTTAAAACCTTCTTTTTTTTAAATTTTCGGAAATTCCTCGTTTCTGAGTTCTGGTGGGTCAAATTTTCGTTGGGACACCCTGTATTACAAATACAAAGTAGACATTTCTCTTTTCTGTGAGAAAGTTCAATGATTTTGAATTAACCCCACCCTCAGCAATATCCCTGTCAAGCCATTATAATCGATTTAAGAATGTATTGTTAAGCTTAATAACAGGAAATCTTGTGGTTCTAATCGTAGCTTGAATGACATGCAATTTCTGTATCTGATTTATTAGGCAATAAGTGAACATCCATTTATCATCCAAAATCTCGGAAAATGTTTTTTCCTATGGTTGAGTTAATATTTGGGGTATTCTATGAGAAATGAGTAGATTCGAAAGTTCATCCGTAAATTATATTTTGCACGCTTGTTCCAGTGCAGCTATTCATTTAGTCATAATGTCGGTATTGTGCGAATTTGGTCTTACAGATAAATAATTCGTTATCAGATTAAATACTGTCCATACGCACGATGATTTTTGAAAGGAGTAACTCAAAGATATGAAATTGATAGGATATGTTTAAAGACAAAATAGGAAGTCCTCAAAGCCAAGATAATTACAGGAAGGCTGTTTTTCCTTTTTTTGTTGATAATAATTTAATTCATTGAAATTTCTCTAGATAGGAATAATTTTTGGTTATGAATACTCATAAATGATCACAATTTCCTCCTGTCCTATAAATGGTAAATAAGATTCAAATTCCCGAGTAAATTATTTTCATTTTCAATTTTTTCGTTCAATAGAAGAATTCCTAGAAACATCAATCAATTCTCAATAATATGACGTAGGTGCTTTCAGGATTTTATTCTAAAATATATTTATATTTATTCAGTATTTTCGAACATTGTAACAGCGAGGAGAAAACTGGACATCAGAAGTTCTCAATATAAATTCAATTAAAAATTTAAATTTAAAAATTGAGTATCATGAGTACATACGGAGGCGGTTCGATAAATCAGCGACTTATTGAATTTCTCTTACGATAACTTTAAATGAAGGTTCCTGTTCATTTGTCAATAGTCTTCTATCCAATTTTGAGCCAAGTTGAGTTACTTGTTTTGTGTTTAACAGCCATTAAAAGCAGACAACCTCATGAATTTCGAAGAAAATGGAAAAACTCAATTTCGGGGGCTCATCCGGAATTATTTTCTATTAATGGATCTTTTTCAAATCTTCGTTCAAGGAATCAATTTGTTGGCATTTATTGAGGTGGGACTCAACGGTGCTCAAAGTTTTGTAACTGGTGAAAGAAGAAATCAGCGTCTATCATCCGCGAAGCTCACACTGTGGTTCTTAGTCGTACTAAGAAGATCGTTTATATTATTCAGGAAGAGGGTAGGCGACAAAACTGAGCCTTGGGACACCCCAGCGTTCACGTTGAAACCACTGGAACCGGCACCATCCACGTTCACATGAATGGTTAGCGAGGAAACTCTTCATCCAATCGCAAAGGCTTCCAGGAAAACCATTGGAAGATAACTCATTCACACTTGCGTCACATAACTAAGAAGGTCACGTGTTGATTGGTGTTTGCGAAAACCATATTGTTTGTCATTCGTGGAACCTTTACTCTTTGAGTATCTATCCATTTCGAGATTGATAGCTGCCCCCATGACTTTCAACAAAATTGATATTATCGCTATTGGGCGGTAGTTTGCTTGAAAACACTTCTTCCCTTTCTGTGGCATAGGTTGCACACCTTCATTCTTCCATGAATACGGAAAATTCCTTCTCTGTATAACAAAGTGAACATCTTATAGAGAACAGTTGTAAGCCCTAGTGAACAAATTTCGGAATACAATGGTAGGAATCCCGTCTAGTCCAGTTGCTTTCCTGGAATTAAGTCCACCATGCAGTCGATGAATAATCTTCCTCGTCCTAATTGAAACAGTTGGAATTATTGGATAATTCGATAGGCGAAGAGATCGGCTTCAGCTTTTGTCGATGTTGTGAACCATCTCTTCTTAGTGAAGAGGGAATACTTCAATGAGGGAAGTTATTGCCAATTTTTTTGCCATCGATCAAAACTTGCGCGATCCACTGGAACAGTCTATGGGTTTGTTGGTTATTCTTGAATTATAAGCTTCTTTGGCTTCATGTATGGGTCTCGTCAGATGGACTTGACCGCCACCGTCGGTAGTCTCTAACCTTCGCAGTTGGGGACAGTCTGTAGCAGTCACTTTCAAAGCATGGCTTGATGTTTGAAATAGTTGTAAAAAACAGTAAATGAAAAATTAATGAAATATGTAGACATTTCTTGGACATATAACACAGCGGAACGTTCTAATGAGCGGTGCACTAGCACCACAACCTGCAATTGGGTGTGTTCAGGGGGCGGTTTGTATCCCTTAGATTTCCTGCTACCCCATCCAGCATAGTGTGGCAATTCATAACCCTGATTGATGTTTCCAAACCTGAACAAATGGATCGACGATTTGGGTTCTCACTGAAACAAATGGCCTATTTTGCAGAAAACCTATTATTCGGGATGCATAAGAATTTGGAAAACTCTGCACTAAATTTTCATAACCCTGATTGATGTTTCCAAACCTGAACAAATGGATCGACGATTTGGGTTCTCACTGAAACAAATGGCCTATTTTGCAGAAAACCTATTATTCGGGAGGCATAAGAATTTGGAAAACTCTTCACTAAATTTATCAGCTCTCTGTGTTGAAAAAAATGTTTTAATTTCATAAAGTCCCTGACTAATCTAACTGCCGTCATTTTTCTGAAGTAAAAAACTCACATCGAAGATTATGAACATTAAGAGAGACTCGATACAATTATATTTCGTTATCTATTATAGTAAATTTCAGTCTTGTTTGGTATGAGCCGATTAGCCATTCCAGCTATACAGAACACCTTATTCTGCCTGTGTTATCCAAGTCAAAAAAATTTGTACCATATTTCATGGAATTTCTTAGTTTCCCAACCGAATAATGCGTGCGTTCTCATAATTTATCATACGTTATCTCTTCATGAACAAAGCACCTCACATCGCGATCCAGATTTGCAACTCCGAACTTCTTGTGTTCAGAAGGCACGTAGAGCGTAACTCAAGCAAATTTATGTTAGAATCTCCTTCAGTGGTTGGTGTAGGTAGCAAGTGAAATACAGTATATTAGAATTTCGTAACAGCATGATATCCCACGCTAGTTCATCGCGGACTTGGTTTTATTGTTGTATTCGATCTCTTGGCACTACAAAAAAACTTCGACTCTTGATGAGTTTCCGCCGCCATATTTGGAAGAACGAATGCTATGCCTCTCGTGCTGCAAATTGCGCGGACAACCTACGAACGGTTTTCCGACATGATTGAATCAATGAAATAATTTGATAGTTGGGGAACACCCTAATTGGTCGCACCTCGCGAGAATATGGATGAGTAATCACAAACAATTTCAAGTGTTATGTTCTAATACCTCGACAATATCTTAAGTGAATAATAAGAGGTAACGGAAGTCGAATCGATTTTTTATAGTATTGATGTATATAACTAGTTTGAGTGATGACATAAATATCCAGGGAAGCACTGTCCTAAAGTTAGAGGCTTTCGAACGCTTGTTTAGTAGTCAATTTCCCTTGAAAATTTCAAATCTTTGTGTCACTTCTTGAAGGACTAATATGGATATACAGAGAGAATTCTGTGTTATGTCAACTTAAAGTCGAATGAACGTCTCATTTCGTAGTTTCAGAAATGTTCTCCTGAAGAAATGGTAAATTTCATATTAGGAAAACACATGATAAAAAGGCTCCATCCTTCTCTCGTCAATCTGTATCGTTATATATTGGCAAGAAACAAAAAAAAGTATAATACGTTGGAGAAACAGAAATCCATTTGTAGTGATCATTATCTCGTTAAGTATCGATCGAACAATTTCAGAGTTGTGCTCGTTTTCAAGGGGACAATTCACACTAAAAAAAAATTTTTGCTGTTGTTTGTTTGGTCCATTGAGATATGACTTATAAGAGTGTTAACAATGGAAGTCAACGAAGGGAAAATTCGGTACATTTAACAGTTTTTCTTTGATAAAGGCAAAAATGCAAGCAGGACGGCTGAATAACTGAATAATGGTGTTTATGGTAACGATAATGTAATAGACAATTTCATTCAACTTCACGAAATTATGCATGAGCCTTCGTGTCGTTATTTCACATCTAAATATTGAATTTGAATTCGGTCGGATTTCGAACTTTCGAAAATATCTGAAGAATAAAATTTCAAATGAGAATAACTCAGGATTCTGTCATTTTTTGAACAGAGCGTATATGAGGGATTGGCCATTTAGATTCTGCATTTTTGATCGGCTATAAATAAAAAAACTGATGATGAAGAGAATTTCATCATCGATCATTAGCCCATTGAGCGAAGTGGAAATGCATGGAATGGTCATGAGGCAACCATTTTATTAACTAAAATTCATTCAGAAACTTGACCATTTAACGAACTTCACCAATCACTTCCAACGAGTTTTTTATACCGAATCGAATGCCAAAAAGAAATTTTCCTGTTGTCTGAATTACGAAACCTTCAAAAGGATATATCACTCGAATCTTAATGCCATTTAAGATTTTTCAGGAGGTTGTCACCCCGCTTAGGGGATGCTCGTACGCCCACAAATCAAAAGATGTTCCCCTTCAAATAAAAATTGACCTGTCTCGACTTTGTTATGTGGTCACCCGGTATGAAAATAATAACTGAATTCGATGACAACAATTCTATAATTCATATTCATTATAAAAGGGGAATTAGATTTGAAATTTGCTCTCAAATTCAATCTGAAAGAAAAATTATATAATTATTTATACAAATAAACTTCATTTAGAAGTACCATTATCAAACACTGCTACTTGAACTTAAGCAATTTATTTTATTGCAGAAGAGGTTAGTCACACGTTTGGACCATTGGATGGAAGCATATATGCAACTGTAGCCAAGAAACCAGATCTTTCACCGGGAGCTGTTTCCAGCCCTTTGACAGTGTCGATGGACTCTGGGATATCTTCTGCAGGTAATAAAAAATTTCTTGCTCTTGTTTTCTGTTATAATTCTATATAATTCATTAAATCAAGAAAGTTCCAAGAATTGATCATTTGAAAAGCCTCCTTGAAGAGAACTATGCACTAATATGGAGCAAGATCCAGTCACCTTCCACCTTTATTAAACAATTCAGTTATTATCCCCAATAGTATGTCTGGTCCAACTTTTACTAGCTCAATCGGGATGCTTCCGGGCCCTGCAGCTTTTACGTTCTTTGACATCTCAGTGCATTTTTCATTCCATTGACCATCATATTATTTACTGGTACATTTGAAGATAGCCCGATATCTAGCATATTTATCAAATACATTTCAGCGTTTTTCTTGTTTTTTCTTCTGAGATTCTTAATTGTTTTCCATGCCTCTGCTATCCCATGTACTCTGCCTCTGTTCCTCCCATGTACCTATCTACCTCCTCGCACTTCTCCTCCCAGGTCTTGTTCTTTCTTTCTGTAACCACTCTCTTCACATGCTCTTCACTAACCATCCAGAAACGATTGATACCTTAAAACACGGAATCTAAGTTGTCATTCATGAGATTGAGCCCCAAACAATCGAAATTGTACTGAATTTTGTTGATCGGATGTAGCCAGTCATCTAAATTTTATTGTTTTTATAATGAACTGGATTCCACATTGCCTCCGCCCTGAAAATTTAGTTTTCTGGGCGATTTCGCTATACGATCTGCATCTTATTTGAGGAGTAGATCGCATGAGAAAAACTTGACTTTCCTTCAGCCATAATTCTCGTTACGGGTTTTGGTGAAACCCATATGCGGTATGGATTTTGAATTTATGGAAATTTTAAGGACATGTTATCCCATATTTTGATACAATGTTTTCATTTCCATCCTCATGAATCATAAAAAACTGGTTTCGTAGAATGAAACCCTGAGGGATTCCTTACAAATAATGCGGCACTGACCCGAACACATCCCATTGTCGTTCCATTCATGTCGGTAGGTAGATAGGTATATGATAGGTAGGTATATGATACTCGCATATCGACCAAGATATGAGCCGGGCATATATCGCAAAAAATAATAAAAACAAAACGAGACCTTGTCGAACGAGATTGGCTCCAATTCTGCTGGTAAATTTGCTTGCACTTTGCGATTTATGAGTCAGTCTGGAAACAAAACTGGCTCTGGGTCAAAAACGATAAAATCGAAGGTATTTTTGTTCTCTCTCCCTTCCACGTCCGAACGAAATCATTCTGTTTTCGCGAAATGAAATGGAGCAATTTATTTCGCGAGTGTTTCGTCTCTCATAAGAACGTTTCGAGGTGAGTTTCACGGACGCTTTCAGGTGAGTTCAAATGAAAATACGCCGTTAATTGTTTCTCCCGTTTAGTGTTCAGAAAACTTCGTAATGTAATAGTTCTCCATCCGATCGCGTTTTGTCTTTGTGTATTCTGACGACAGCGTTCATGTTTCTCACAAGAAATTGGGTATTTCATTTGTTGTATGTCAAATTGTAAACCAGATCAAATTTTCTTTGAACCCCCTTACTCGTAGTTCATTTTGGTCTTCTGGTTTCTGTCTCTTATTGAACACTTGGGTAGAGTTGAGATCCAGTGGATTCGGAAATTCTCACAATTTTTTTTATAAATTTGGAGACGTAATAACTGAAGCTTTTTTTGTCCCCTAACGATTCCATAATAGGTTTGGGGGAAAATACATTATTTTTGCGTAAATTCAAGACTTTATTCGACATGTTTCGTATTGTCCTAGTTGGATCAAATATGCGCTATTTTATTCTATAATCTATGTCATTTTGAAGGTAGCCCCATAATGCCTCTCTCCTTATTGGCGAAAGCTGTAGTAATCGATTTTCGCAATCTTCCCTGGATACCAATTTCTCATCACTCAGGAAGTTTTTCAATGCGAGAAAAATATCGTAAACGTGTGTGGCCTAGCGTTGTCCTGATATGATATAATATTTTATCCTAATACTACAAAAACGCATTTTGCGTATGATATACAACATACCTCAGCGCTTTTCCTGTAGGCCCTTGTTATTTTTGTCGTCCAAATACATTTTGAGATGTCTAATAAAGGGTGTTTCAAAAAGAGCGCAAGATTGCAGTGTTCAATAAAACACGGTTTTCTGTAGCAAAGTATTGAAATATTTATTGATTCAGAAAATATACATTTTAGAATTATGAATGAAATAAAATATCTTGTAAATTGCCGCCACGGCTTTGCCATCATATGCGTACCTTTTTGACGAAATTTTCAATAACGTTATTGAATACAATACTGGTATTTCATTGACACAGCGTCTAATTTCGGCTTTCAATGCTTCGATGGTTGCAGGCTTATTGGCATAAACCTGTGACTCCATATAACACCACAGCTAGAAGTCTAAAGGCGTTAAATCGCAAGAGTGTGAAGGCCAATTATGGTCACCAAATGGGGAAATGACACGATCAGAAGCAAACTAGTGCAAGATAGTGTGGATAGCTCAGCGGGAGAGCATCGGACTCGTGACCGGGAGGTCCAGGGTTCGAATCCTATTCAGGTAGAAAAGAAATTTTCTAGTTGGACGGGTATCTGCCACCATTTCACTGTTGGGTCAAAAATTAACAGTCCTGTGACCTAAAGTGGCGCAAGATCGCAGTAACAAAGCCTACACAGAACACAACTGAACTCCTAACTCGCACAAGCTGAAAAAGCTTCTGAGGGATCTTCACAGAAGATCTAGGAGTATCAGGATAATAATAATAAAAATAATAATAAAAATAATCGTCAATGTTTCACGGACGATATGGCATGCGGCACCACCCTGCTGAAACTACATGTTGTCAAGATCAATAGCTACCAAATGAGGCACAAGAAACTGTGTTATCACACACTATAACGTTCGCCATTCACCGTTGCAGCATTACCTTCTTCATTTTCGAAGAAAAGCGCACACCATACATAGTGACCCGTTGTGGGTGCAATGCTTTCTGATGAATCATTCGTGAATTTTCTAAGCCCCAAATGCCTATTAAGGAAGCCATCGAGGTGAAAATGGGTCTCATTACTGAAAATGATTTTGTTTGCTACATCAGCAGGTTGCTCAAGGATCCAATTGGTGAATTCTCTTCACTGTTCATGGTCTACTGGCAGATGTTGTTGAATCAGTTGGATTTTGTAGGCATGCAGCTGCAAAATCTTTAGTGAGAATTCGCTGAAGAGTGCCTGTTGAAATGTCCAATGCATGCCGAATTGACGTCTCTGGCCTTTTTGTCACACTCTAACGAACTGCCGTGATGTTTTGTTCTGAACGACCTCTAAGAGCTCGTATCGTATATTTCACATCACTAACCGAACCAGTACTTTCGACCGTTCTTTTAACAGTAGATGAATTAGGCACATTATTTCGACCGAACATTGGACGCACTTTACGAATAGTGTCAATTAAACTTTCACCATTCTGATAATAATTTTTTACAATCAGGAATCGTTGTTCTACCGTGTAATGCTCCATATTTACTTATTCCCATCTGTCAACTTTCGATCTGTCCTGTCATAATCATGTGAGATTATGACTGTCAAACATGTCGCGCAATTCAAATCTTGTGCTCTTATTGAAACACGAAAAGAGTTATCTAACTTTCATAGCTACAATACAAGAAGTGAGGGATCATCATATCTCCCCAAACATAAAACTTCTAAATTAGAGATGTCTCCTTTATACCAGGGTACTACTCTTCAATCATTTGCCGCATTGCATTCGTTCTCTCAATTTGAATGCATTAAAGATAGCTGTTGAAGGCTTATTATTGAAAAAAATTTTGTTACACGGTGAATGATTACCTCTGTGATGTATTAGTCAATGATTAATTATGTATTTTTTTCTTGACCTGTCCTATATATTAATGTGTATTAAAGGATTAATAAATTATTTTTGAATCTTTAATATTTTCCAGTTTTGTTCAAGTATTAATTTCGTTAATGTCAAATATTAAACTAACTTTCTGGAAAAACACGAATGACAGAAGGGTTTCCAGACTCGACACCAAAATGCAAACTCTTGATGGCCCACCCTTTATTTGAACTCAGTCATCATGGCTAGGTTTAACCTGTCAAATTATGTTAGCAAACATGATATACAGAGCTACTTGTGTTATAACAACACCTTTTATCTGGTAGCCTAAAAGTCATGTTTCTATACTTATTTTAGTGTTATTAGTCGGTTGTTTTTGTAGTATAAAAAAAGCACTTAGCTAAGCAAATATTAGAGTATTCATGAGAAACCCTAAAATCGTTATCATAAAAACATATTTCACGAAAATTCAATGTAAACTAAGATCCGAAAGGGTATCCCATCTTCATATTTACTCGGATACCATAACAGTTCCACACATTTAAATAAAAATCGTATATAATTATCCTGCCAGAGTGCCATCATCCCACACTCATTCGACAGATGTAGGTATGCAATATTAGATCGAACTTCACCTGCGTGATAAAAACAGAAATCTCGCATGAAATTATCATGTTTAAGTGCTTCCTCCTCAATTTCGCTTCGAAATTCACGAAAATAACGACTGGTCGATTGTTGCAGGACACCAGCAGAACGCCAACACCGCCGCCTCCTCAAGTCCACCTCTTACAGCCCAGCCGTCTCCCCTCACCCCCGAGGATCGACACCGTGAATTGGACGAGCTCCTCTCGGATATGATGCTGACAGTCGAAAGTATACCTGACCTGAAGCCGCTCGACCAAAACTCGTCCTCCAACTCAAACAACTTCAATTTGGAGAATGTGCGTTTCATAGACGATGAGGACGAATCGACCAGGACTATTCCGTATCACGCGAGGCAGGACAGTCATCCTTTTTCGTACGGGGTGAATTCCGCCACCATGATCCACGAGACGCAGCAAAAACTATCGAGTCCGAGTCTGGTACGTAAGGCCAGTTTCGACAAGAGCCACGGTGATACTTTGAAGAAAGTGCAAACCCAAGTGTACCCGTACGATGCTAAGCCAGTTTCCAATTTCTCCGATTATTCCTCTTCTCCTTCCTCCAATTACGCCACCCTCAATTATAAATATTCCAATTCACATGTGGCGCAAAAGGAATATAAAGATCCTATTGATGACATTTTTACACAAAGTGCCTTAAGTGCATCTAATAATCAAATTAAACGTGAGTTTCGTGAAGAGTACTACAAGGATGAGCGTAGGAGATATGATCCGTTAAAAAGGAGCCTCACAGAGAGCACCATTCGGAGGAGTCCTGAAAAGATATACTCTAAAACCACTACTGTAACCAGCCCATACTCTGACACTGACAGTTTATCACCACCTGGAGCATTCAGGACGAAGTCTCCAGAGTTTCATGAAAAGTACGTATTGAGATCTTCTAGTCTAGCTGTTGAATAATATGCTTTTATTAGTATTATTGTACTTATCATCGATTTTTTTCATTGTCATTTTTTTTATAGAAATTTTGTCTCTTCTACAATTTTCAAGTCTTAAAATAGTACCTTTGCCCTTAAGTGTACAATTATGTTATCTACTGCGTTTAAAAACATTGGTCATTTTGTCAAAGAATTAATCATATGTGTCCAGCCAGAAGCGGGTGCTGGCCAAATTATAATATCCATAATAAAAATGTGTGAAAAAATTAAAATGCATTTTTGAAATAATAAGTAATCCAAAAAAATTGAGAAATTCTTCATACTTTGATGGTATTTTAACTCCTGTTCAATACAAATATTCACTTCATTCTCAATATTGCATTCACTCATTAATTCTGAATAATGGCTCGTTTTATCTAAACTGTTGCCTTATATCTTAATCCAACTGCCTCAGTTTGGTAGAAAATATCACTCTTCGCCCAACTAAGTATTAAAATTGTCATTATAAAATAAAACACTTGTTTACATTTTCTACTTTATTTTTGGTATTGACGTACGTTTCGTCTTTGCTAGAAAGACTTCATCAGAATACGAAGTAACAGTTGTTGTACAATGAATTTATAAGATTTTTTACAGAAGGTGTACATGTGTTTTTAATTGTTCGTCGGGTTGGTTTTCTCAAAGAATATTCCCTTCAGAATCGTGTTCACTCGATCCCTTGTAAATATTGAATAGAGGGGTGTAATAAAAATCTATTTGTTCATTTACTAGGTTATTGCTGTTTTTATGTTTATTTATTTCGTAAATTTCCCATAAGTTCAATTTTAGACCTCTATTTTCAACATGTAGAATTTCTATTTCTTTTGTGAAAGAATGGTTATTTTCAAGAAGGTGTTTAGCATAATGTGAATCTTTTTTATTTTTATCGAAACTTCTTTTATGTTCGGTTAGGCGTGTACCGAAATTTCTACCTGTTCTACCAATATTTCGGTACACGCCTAACAGAACATAAAAGAAGTTTCGATAAAAATAAAAAAGATTCACATTATGCTAAACACCTTCTTGAAAATAACCATTCTTTCACAAAAGAAATAGAAATTCTACATGTTGAAAATAGAGGTCTAAAATTGAACTTATGGGAAATTTACGAAATAAATAAACATAAAAACAGCAATAACCTAGTAAATGAACAAATAGATTTTTATTACACCCCTCTATTCAATATTTACAAGGGATCGAGTGAACACGATTCTGAAGGGAATATTCTTTGAGAAAACCAACCCGACGAACAATTAAAAACACATGTACACCTTCTGTAAAAAATCTTATAAATTCATTGTACAACAACTGTTACTTCGTATTCTGATGTTGCCTTTCTAGCAAAGACGAAACGTACGTCAATACCAAAAATAAAGTAGAAAATGTAAACAAGTGTTTTATTTTATAATGACAATTACAACTGATTTCTACCAAGCAACGGCCCAATCTATCATAAATTTAAGTATTAAAATAATTACTTCGTCTATCTTTAACTGATTGTTTCCAGAAAATGTATACCACATTTGTTTGGCAAGTAACTTTAAAAGTTGGTGCATACCATAGGGATATCGAAAAGCAATAACACTTGCTGGTTAGTAATTTACCAATTTTCTATGCTTTTTGTGAATAAACCTAGTTTTTAAACAAATTATATATATTTTGCGGTAGCTGAGCTACATTTCCGGTCGGCTTAAAGTAGACTGTTTCTTTCATTGCTTTCCAGTTGGAAAAATCAAATGGATTAATTAAAATTTTTAAAAATTTCACTACAAAAACTGCTCGTCATAAGTTGAAGATATTGAATTTATTTGTGCTATCCTTCCAGAAAAACCCAATTATCCTTTGAAATAGGTATATGGAGAATGTTTCAAAGGATATAAACTTTGTACGAAATTCTGAAAAATTCAAAAATTCATACTTATATTCATCCTCGATGCAAAGTATGACCACCACGTGGATTAGTAATTGCTTCGCATCTTCTCTGCATGCCAAGTTATTGCAAATATCGGCTCCAAGGATATGGCAAAAGATCTCAGAGCAGTTGAAAAGTTTCTGGCTGGTGTCTATGGATATCAAGGGTTCTTTGTATTGGTCCCAAGTGTACTTGATTGTGTTTAGGTCAGGGGATTTTGTAGGTAATGCTAGAGGTGGAATACCCTAGTTTTCTCTGGCAGTAATCACCTAGTGGGATCTGTATGGCAATGCATTATCATTGGCGAAATTTTCGCCAATAGCGTGAAATTTTGGGAGTATCTCTTTGATCATCATTATGTGCCTGAGATGTTATGGTTCTTGGAAGTACTAATAAGTCATTTCATCGAAACAAACTCAATACCAAACTATAATTGCCTCTTCGAAAAGGATTGACTTCTTGAACAGAGCAGTGATTCCTTCGTATGAGTAGATATATCCACATCCGTACTCGTCTACTATCAGAAAAACGTCCATATGGACTTGTCAGTAAAAAGTACGTATCGCCATTCATCTTGCAAGTGTACCCGCCCCATCGCCCACTTTTATCTAGGACGTTTGTGTTCATGAAATGTGAGTGAAACTCTTCTTAACAAGCATCTTGATGTTAGATTGGCTCCATGGGGATGTCTTGTGACTATTCCTGGGGGAACGGAAGTAACTGTTGCATTTCAAAGACGTTTACTTGCCATTCTGCAAGTGCTGAGAGTCTTTCTTCTCACCGAAATAGTTAAAGAACGGTCTTCTAGTGGCGTTTAGCCGTTATCTACCACTTCTGGACCTTTGATGAATAGTTCCAGTGGCAAAGTACCGTGCTTGTAAACGTGACATTATACTTTGGTTAGCATTCAAGAAATTGCCACTTGCACTTGTGTTCGATCAACGTGAAGCATTTCAAGATCTCTGTTGGTATCGTGCTCGAATAAGACTTGTTTTGGAATAATGATTTTTGGTTGAGTAGAACCATTTGATCCTATTGAAAACGAAATACAGATGACAGGTCTGCCATCTGTATTTCGAACAATTAAAATGTGCATTTCTGACACACATGGACAAGTAATAATTAACATTGATAAAAACATGCTTCGCGGAGAACCAAATGATGTTTCTTTAATCATTACAATTTGATGTAATTGAAAAAAATATTAATCTGATACGGAATATATGCATCTTCAGAAAATATCACCATGCTCAACTTTTGACGAGCAGTTTATTTTAGTATATCATTATACAAAGTAGCAGTTCACATCAAAAAATATATATATGATTGATATAAAATCGATACTTGTCTAGAAAAAAATTAATTTTTCATTTCGGACAATATATACAAACAATGGATGAAATAACCCAGAAAACCCTCACAAGTTCAGACTTATTTACAGGGGGACACCTGTTCACAGCTAACTGTGTTTGGGATTTTGCTCCGAATTTCTTAATTATGTTTATTTCTGAATGTTAGAGCTATCTACAGATTGGAAATAATCATGACTTGTGTTTTGGGTTCATCTTCTATTATTTCTGTAGTCTCTATGGATTTTTGCACCAATGAATAAATTATCGTAGACCATATGTATATGTATATACTATATCATAAAATGAAGAAGAAATATTTTTCTAGACAAGTATTAATTTTATAATAATCTAATATTTATTCTGATATATAGAGTGAAAGCTTCTTCAAAATTCTGATTCAAGTTTTTAATTTTAAATCATACTCAAAATTCATATAATTCTGGTACACAAATAATTTTTCATAGTAATATGCCTTTTATTCCAAATCTGTTTTCAAAATACAAAATACACAAATTTTCATTCTGAAAATGCCAAGTTCTTGGAACGCCTATTAATGAACCTATTTGAATCTTCTGGTAAATACAGTTTCAATATATTCGTTTTTGCTGAATTTCTTTACTTTGCTGGATTACCTATATCGTGTAAGATAAAATTTGTTTCGAGTATTTCAACATAATTCGAGGAATAGAAATGAAAGAAGGACTAATATAAATATTTTAAAAAATTTTTAAACAATTTTAAAAAATTAGCCTTCTACATATTTAATTCCAAAAGATTATATTCAATGATTATAACTTCTGAAAATAAATTAAAATAATGTCGTATAAGTACCACTTATATCATGACATAAAATAAACATTCATTATAAGACATCCGAATGGTATAACAAAATCCAATAAATAAAAATTATTAACTAAAATCCTATAAATTAAACATTTTGAATAGACAAAATTTTGTTTCTGCTTATCAATCTTATGAAAACCAATATCTTTCAAGAATATCCAACATAATCTTAAGAATTTTATCACAAAACTATCTTACTTAGACTATTTAATATTATTGGATATCTAACCAAGGTACTTTATATAAAAACTCAAGATATGCAAAACATTACTGAAAAACAAGTTTTAAAATCGACTTTGCTCATCAGTATTCAAATATTCATATTCAATAAATATAACATCAATTAATAACATATATTCAAACTCACCCTTCACTCTCCAGAAAAAGTTCTACTTAAATGAGAACCTTAAATAGGTATTCACTACACACAGAAATATCTCTGTGGTTTAACCTGATCTAGAAGATTGAAAGACAAATTTAACGGCCTCTGCTATAGCACAAGGACTATCTGTATAAAGAATGTTTGAGGAAACCAAATAAATATATATTATGAATAAAATAACATAAATAGAGGTCGATTCTTGATAGAAGGTATATAAAATAATATAAATATTTTAAAAAATTTTTAAACAATTTTAAAAAATTAGCCTTCTACATATTTAATTCCAAAAGATTATATTCAATGATTATAACTAGTTAAAATCATTGAATATAATCTTTTGGAATTAAATATGTAGAAGGCTAATTTTTTAAAATTGTTTAAAAATTTTTTAAAATATTTATATTATTTTATATACCTTCTATCAAGAATCGACCTCTATTTATGAAAGAAGGACTATTATGTGGATTGTAATCTTCACGGAAATCACGTACAGTTTGGACAAATGAACAAATATTTTTATAGAATTTTTGGTTAATAACCAAATTCCGTTGAAAGAAATAGTCGGACTACACTTAACATAATTGACAGCCAATGATACTTCTACTATTTCAAATATCGTAGTTTTATTTTATCTCAAATATTGTAGAAATGACTTGTGGAGAATATGTCATCTAATATTGATCTTCATTCCTAATTTACCCATTGGAATTCTGTTTCACAAATAATACGAGTAACGAAAACCGAATAACCTTCTTGAATCCTTCGAAACACCTGACACTGACAAAGAAAACATCAGTGCCTGCGACCATGTTCAGTTCTATTTCCTAGTTTTAATTGACACAGTTCCCACGTAATTCCATGTACAAAGAAAAATTGCAACAACAGCAAATGCAGATTTAAATTCTTGATTCCATATAAGTAGTCGTTACCATTTTTGGTGGCTATAATATGTTGAGACATAATCTGGGTATAAGCATAAGCAAACATGTAATGGAGAATGGATATGTATCTACTTGTGAGATAAAAACAGAACTACCATTCTTTTGTTCATTAGAAAGTGTCAAAATTGATAATACGACGTAGGTGGAATCACATAGTAGGTGTATGTAATAAATACCACAAAAAACTGCCCAGCCATATGTTTGTTTTAACAAAGAGGCCGTGAAATCATTTTCGTGGAAAGTTTAAAATTAAGTTTCATTCATCCGCAATTAGACTGAAATGTGAGAAAATTTTAATATTCATGATATTTCAGAAAAAAAACTAATGATTATAGTTTACAACTCTAAAACTTATGATATTTTCTTCATTTGTAACTGATAATTTTTTCTGGATATATGGTGATATTAAATTTAAGGAGTATATTCTACTGTTCGATTATCTTGTCAATAAATAAAAATATTTCCAAACAATCAACATGTTAAAATAATAAGAAGAGACTTTTTACTTGATAGAAGGATTATTACAAAATTCCAATATCAAAACAGATTTATTCCCTTATTTCAATTTTAATTTCGAAAAATTTTATTCAAAACTTTTTAGAATAAAATTAATGTCATATAAGCACTGCTTAAATTAAGTAGACATATAAAATCAAAACTCATTATATAATATCAAATGGAAGAAAAAACCAACGAAACATAAATTATCAATTAAAGTTACCATACCATGCTTAAATACTTGAAGGAGACAAAATTTTGTGTATGAAAACCAAATCTTTTTCAAAAATGTAAAACATAATTTTAAGAACTTCTCCAAAACTAATTTAATTTAAATATTCAAAAAATTACTTCACAAAACTCTCAAAACATGTAGTACATCCTCGAAAAACAATCTAAAATTAAATAAGATCTTCAGTCCTACTTCACATTTGAAAAAAATCATTTAACAAAATTAATTTACCAGACAGTCCTCGTGGTATCTTTATTGAACAAACACTAAAATTAGACAACTTTGAGGATCCTTCATATTCTATGTTCATCAAAAAAATCACACAAAATTTGTAAGGTATTTTATCGCCTTAGTTAAAACCAAATGACATTTATATAATGCATCAGGAAAACTAAAATATATTTATATATTATAGATACAGTAAAATAATGAAAAGAGGTTTTTTACTTGATAGAGTGATTACTATAAAATTAAAATATCAAAACAGATTTATTCGTAAGCCTCCTTCAAATTTTAATTTCAAAAAAATTTCATTCAAAAACTTTTAGAATTAAATTAATGTCATATAAGCACTGTTTAAATTAAGTAGACATAAAAATCAAAACCTATTATGTAATATCATATTGAATAAAAAACCCAACGAAACATAAATTATCAATTAAAATTACTAAATGAATACTTGAAGGAGACAATATTTTGTTTCTGATCTTATATTTATGAAAACCAAATCTTTTTCAGAAATGTGAAACGTAATTTTAAGAACTTCTCCAAAACTAATTCATTTTGAATATTTAATATATTTATATATTCAAGTAAGTTACTTCAAAAAACCTCTCAATGAATATTTAAAATATATTGAATATTTAAAATAAATTAGTTTTGGAGAAATTCTTAAAATTATGTTTTACAATTTTGAAAAACCTTTTGTTCAAATGAATATAAATTCAGAAACAAAATTTCATCTCCTTCAAGTATTTATTCAGTAATTTTAATTGATAATTTATGTTTCGTTGAGTTTTTTTATTGATTACATTAATAAAAAATTTTTAAATTGAAATTTGTAGGAGACTAGCAGAATAAATATGTTTTGATATATAAATTTTTTAAATCAACATGTTGTTCCTTGATAACAAACATTTTAAGGGATATATTCACAGAAACTTTTTTGCTTGAAATAGCACGTGGAATCACGTCTCAATGCTTATCGATGTAACAATAAAACACCGTGTATTTCACCCACACATTCCTATTGAAACATCCAAATCTAAAGAAGTGTCCAATAAGAGGTTTTTTCATTTTAATACTGAAAAATATTTGAAGAGAAATCAACGGATGTTTATTTTATTCTAAAGAGAAAAGTATGCCATATACAATGGAAAATTATGTCACACAAATGGCCGCCACGGATACGGTCTCAGCGTTATGTATCTTTTTCATAAATTTTTTCACGACCAATTCGTACATTTGTGGTTATATGTCCTCGATAACTTCACCAATTCCATCTTTTAAGGTCTTGAATCGATTGTGGAGTATTGGCATAGACCTTATCTTTCACGTGGCTCCAAAGAGAAAAGTCTAAAGGAAGCGAATCACAAGATCTCGGTGGCTAATTCAGATCACCTCTTTGAGAAAAATGTATAGGATAATTTCCAGAAAAAGCACTTGAAACTCTTATCGATTTTCTCATTTAGAAATTTTAACATTTATAGATATATTCTGTTAGCCTTCTACGTATTTAATTTCAAAAAATTATATTTAATATTATACAGGAATTAAATTAATGTCATATAAGTACTACTTATATCAAACGAAATATAAAATAAACATTCATTATAAGACATCCAAATGAGATAACAAAATCCAATAAATATAAATTGTTAACAAAAATCCTATAATTTAAATATTTTGAGTAGACAAAATTTTGTTTCTGCTCCTCCCTCTTATGAAAACAGATATCTTTCAAAAACGTTTGACATAATCCTAAGAATTTCATCATAAAACTATCTTACTTAGAATATTCAATATTATTGAATATCTCACTAGGTTACTTCTCAGAAAATCTCAAGATATGTAAAAACATGACTAAAAAATAAGTTTTAAGAGAAATTTTGCTCGTCAGTATCCATTCACATTCAATAAAATATAATATCAATCAACAAAAAATATTTACTCAACTTTAACAATAAAGCAAGTGTCTTGGCAAATGAATACTGAACATTTAAATGGTATCTAATGTACACTCAAATAAATAGTTGTGTGATAAAATAGAAAAAGGCTTTTTTTACTTGATAGAAGAAATATAACAAAATTTGAATATCAAAACAAATTTAATCTGTTAGTCTTCTACAATTTTAATTCCAAAAAAGTTTTCATTCAAAAAACTTTTAGAATTAAATTAATGTCTACAATAAGCACAGCTTATACTTAATAGACGTATATAATCAAAACTCAATATATAATGTCAAATGGAATAAATGAATCAACAGATATAAAAAAAGTCATTAAAATGAATAAATAAATATTTAAATGAGACAAAATTTTGTTCCTGATCTTACCGTTAAGAACACCAATTGCCTTTCAAAAACATGAACACAACTTGAGGACTTCTCAAAAAATATAATTTATTTGAAATATTTAATATATTTAAATATTCAAATAAGTTAATTCAAAAATCTCTCAAAACATGCACTATATCTTCAAAAAACAATTATAATTCTGGTAATCTCTTCATCGGCCCTAAATAATATTCCAAATATCAAAATCAAATAACTATCACTATATCTCACCTCCACGTCTTTAACAGGATAAATTACTTTAAACAGACTAACTTTAAATTCAAGATAGTCTATGTTCTTAACAAAATCACAGAAAAGTGTAAGGTGTTATAAGGTTATCTTTAAACCATTGACATTCCATAATGAGATTTATTAAAGCCTAAATATAATTATATATTATATATAAAATAAAAATTGATTTTGTTAAGAACATAGACTATCGTGAATTTTAAAGTTAGTCTGTTTAAAGCAATTTATCCTGTTAAACACGTGGAGGTGAGATATAGTGATAGTTATTTAGTTTTGATATTTGGAATATTATTTAGGGCCGATTAAGAGATTACCAGAATTATAATTGCTCTTTGAAGATATAGTGCATGTTTTGAGAGATTTTCTAATTAACTTATTTGAATATTTAAATATATTAAATATTTCAAATAAATTATATTTTTTGAGAAGTCCTTAAGTTGTGTTCATGTTTTTGAAAGGCAATTGGTGTTCTTAATGGTAAGATCACAAAAAAAATTTGTCTCCTTTAAATATTTATTTATTAATTTTAATGACTTTTTCATATCTGTTGGTTTATTTATTTCATTTGACATTATATATTGAGTTTTGATTATATACGTCTATCAAATATATGCGGTGCTTATTGTAGACATTAATTTAATTCTAAAAGTTTTTTGAATAAAAATTTTTTCGAAATTAAAGTGGTAGAAGACTAACAGATAAACTTTGTTTTGATTTTCAAATTTTGTTATATTTCTTCTATCAAGTTATATATAATATATAATTATATTTAGGCTTTAATAAATCTCATTATGGAATGTCAATGGTTTAAACATAACCTTCTAACACCTTACACTTCTCTGTGATTTTGTTAAGAACATAGACTATCTTGAATTTTAAAGTTAGTCTGTTTAAAGCAATTTATCCTGTTAAACACGTGGAGGTGAGATATAGTGATAGTTATTTGATTTTGATATTTGGAATATGATTCAGGGTCGATGAAGAGATTATCAGAATTATAATTGTTTCTTGAAGATATAGTGCATGTTTTGAGAGATTTTTGAATTGACTTATTTGAATATTTAAATATATTAAATATTTCAAATAAATTATATTTTCTGAGAAGTCCTTAAGTTGTGTTCATGTTTTTGAAAGGCAATTGGTATTCTTAATGGAAAGATCAGAAACAAAATTTTGTCTCCTTTAAATATTTATTTATTTATTTTAATGACTTTTTTAAATCTGTTGGTTTATTATATCTATATCTATTTGACATTATATATCGAGTTTTGATTATATACGTCTATTAAATATAAGCGGTGCTTATTGTAGACATTTAATTAATTCTAAAAGTTTTTTGAATACAAATTTTTTGAAATTAAAATTGTAGAAGACTAACAGATTAAATCTGTTTTGATATTCAAATAGTTCTGTGGTTTACCATAGACCTTAAAGATGGAAAGGAAATTTAACGGCCTCTGTTATAGCACAAAGACATCTGTATAAAGAATGTTAAGGAAACCAAATAATTATATATTATAAATTAAATAAAATAAATGGAGATTTTTTCTGGATAGAAGGTATATAAAATTATTTAAATATTTTAAAATTTACAGGTATATTCTATAAGCCATCTTCATATTTAATTTCAAAACATTATATTTAATTTTATAACTTCAGGAATTAAATTAATGTCATATAAGCACTGCTTATATCAAACAACATATAAAATAAACATTCATTATAAGACATCCAAATGAGATAACAAAATCCAATGAATATAAATTGTTTACAAAAATCCTTTAAATTAAATATTTTGAGTAGACAAAAAAATTTTTGTTTCTGCTCATCCCTCTAATGAAAACAGATATCTTTCAAAAAGTGCCTATATGACGTTAATTTAATTCCTGTAGTTATAAAATTAAATATAATTTTTTTAAATTAAATATGTAGAAGGCTAACAGAATATATCTGTAAATATCAAAATACTTCAATAATTTTATATAACTTCTATTAGAAATAAATCTCCATTTATTTCATTTTCTCATTAGTCATAAAAACCCTTTTAACCGGGTTTTTATCACGTTCCGCCTGTAAACCTCTGTACCACTATTAGGTGTTATCTATTGAAATATTCAAAATATTTATCACTTTTGTTTAAATACCTCTGTACCACTGGTAGGTCGTCAGTTGTCTGATAATGGGATAGTTCATTTCCCGAAACTCGAGTCACAAGAAAATGTGTAAAATATATTTTTATTGGTAGTAAAACATAGTAAGTTCTACAATTTATTTTAATTAAGTTTTTAGAGGTTCACAAAAAAAATTCCAATTCATATTACAAATATTTGTAACGAAGACTAAATAAATAGAAAGTCGTTTGCTTTTCTATGTATATACATATATCATCCGATATAATTGTCATTGGTTTACATAAGAAATTTCCCATGAACTTATCTATCATTATACTGTGAAGAATATATAGGATATGTAATTTATAAAATGCAGAATCTGAAAGCAGTGAGACACACCTTCGTTATCAGTCATTCGTTCACTCCATATTTGGTCATTTATTGGAACTTCTTATGGAAAGTTATGAAAATACCTGGAAAACTCTTCCCTATCTGGTCTTTGTACGGTGGCCGATCGATCTTCTGCAGTGAAATCCGACAATTTGATTAGAATATGTGCTTTCATGTCCATTTAAGTTCCAATATAACCATACATCAAAGTCGTTCGGACGAAAAAGAAGGCGAGACGTAACTCGGCAGCTCTGAAAATGGCCGTGGCAACTTCTGAAAAGATGAAGGATAAAAAGCTTTCAGTTCTATCCTTGATCTTAAAAGGCCCGAGGCTTGGCCTTCCGATACAAACCGTTATAGTCTAAGATCCGGAATAAGGAATACGTACCCTCATGTGTTAATAGGAGTTCATCTAAAAGATTACGGAAACAATTGTAATGCGACAATGAAGCTTTGATACCTAAATTGAAAAATAAATGGGTTTTTCTTGAATCTCCCACATACCAAAGTCAAAATAATTCAAAAATGTAAGGTTAACTTCAAAAAGCACATTTCATGCTTCTCCATTGGTTCCTATTCAAAATGAAGGGATTCTCTATATTTATTAATGCAAAAACTTTTTGCTGTAGCTTTGTCATCTTTCAAGGAGTACTGGTCGTGAGCATTGCAATAGATAGATTTAAATTCAGTAATACGAAAGAAGACTTTCTTGTGAGTAGATCAGTTTTTGACATTTTCTTTCAGTTTCAACTCCCAATTCCTTATTTTCAGCGTAGAAATTGAATTTAGTAACGAGTCTTACAATAGGCACAAGATCGCAGTAACAAAGCCTACCCAGAACACAACTGAACTCCTTACTTGCACAAGCTGAAAAGGCTGCTGAGGGATCTTCACAGAAGATCTAAGAGTATCAAGATAATCAGGAACTTTTAAACTTTGACACTTGATAACGGCCATATTGCTAAAGTTACATCTGTCGAATTGGCCGTAATTTATGCAGTCTGTTTTGCCAAATAACGATTCACAAATAAAGCGTTCAAAAACACTTACAAATAAGAAAATTGTTACATCAAAATGTATGTTCTATTAGGGCAACGTTCTGCGCACTTCGGCGATTTTATGGTCACCATGATTGCCCTATTCAGGGGGGTTTTCGCAGTATGGTGGATGAATTTGAGTCCACAAGTTCAATGAACAATGAACCAACACCCGTACGATGATGAAACGCAAGACATTGCCGATGTCCGTGAGAGTGTGGAGGAGAATCCGAGGCAATGGATTTCACGTCGCTCACACGAACTCGGCCTTTCGCACACCACAACTTGGCAAATTCTGCATCCTGCCTTGGGCCTGAACCCGTACAAAATTCAATCTGACCCAGGAGTTGAAGGCAAAACGATCATAGACAACGACGTTTATTCGCTGAGTGGGCCTTGGATTATTTGGAAACTATCTCCAAATTTCGTCAAAAAATCATCTTATTATTATCATATGTATGAAATATAACATCTTATAAATGTCCACCACGGTTTTGGTGGGTAGCGCGTATCAGTTTCCAGGCTAAATTTGACCCTTGGCATGGGTTATCTTGGCTTTAAGGGTCACTGAGGTTTGTGGCTTATTCGCTTAGACCTGCCACTCAAGTTAACCGCACAAGATACAATTTAACGGTGTCAAATCGCACTATCTCGGTGGCCAGTTTAAATCTCCACGTGGAATGACTATGCCCTTAAATCACTCGTGCAGATTGTCCAATGTGGCATGAGCACTGTAATACGTAGCGCTGTACAGTTGAAACCAATTTCCGTTTGTATCCATATAATCCACATCAGGCCAAAAAAGTTGGCGATCATCGATCTATACCGCTAGCCGTTGACGGTGATGGCGTGGCCAACGTCGTTCTCGAAAAAATGTGGAGTGATGACTCCGATAGCCCAAAATCCACACCAAACAGTGATTTTTTCAGAATGCATTGAACTCTCTTGGATCTCATGTGGATTGGTATCGTTGCAAATTCGAAAATTCTATTTGTTGACGTCCCCTTTCAAACCAGAAATGGACCTCATCGCAGAAGTTATTTTTCGATGAAAATTAGGATCAATTTCCAAATACTCCAGTACCCATTCAGGGAACACACATCGTTCTCTATGATCGTTTACCTGATGGATTTTTTACACGTGCAGGACCAAATCACTAGGCAAAATTCGCCAAGTTGTGGTGTGCGAAAGGTCGAGTTCTTGTGAGGGACGCAAAAGCGACTACCTCGGATTCTCTTCCACACTCTCACAGACAACGGCGGTATTTTCGGCAGCTCTTCCGTTTCGTCGTCATTCAGATGTTGATTCATAATTTACTGAACCAGTGAACTCCAATTTATCCATTTAACTACAAATTTGTCCTCTCGCTAGGACAATTATGTCTAGCGTAAAATGGGCATAGCACACGGAACGTTGCCCCAACTGAACACTGATTTTGATAGCACAGTTTCATCATTTGCACACATTGTTGAACGCTATATCTGTCCACGGTGGATTGGTAAAATAGAATGAATAAATGACAGTTATTGGAAGACCCGTTACTTCGAAACTGAGGTCGCAAAAAGTTTGAACTTTTTAAGTTTTTTGGCGGTAAGTGTCGTAATTTCCTTAAGAAGAAATAGATAAGAGTGAGTTAATATTATTCCATAACTATATAAACAAAATGTTTCATTTATATAAAAAATGGGCAGTTCCTAACCCATGAATATAAGTACAATATTCCTTATGCCGGATCTTAGATTACCTATTAAGAATTCGCGTACGCAT
Organism: Megalocaria dilatata; assembly: GCA_034642435.1. Taxonomy (NCBI): domain Eukaryota; kingdom Metazoa; phylum Arthropoda; class Insecta; order Coleoptera; family Coccinellidae; genus Megalocaria; species Megalocaria dilatata. Next base: position 48,875,320 of record CM067855.1, read on the forward strand.
CGCAGAGTATTCAATGACAGCGGTGTTTACTAGAGGAAAAACCTTCGAGCTATGTAGGTTAGACGTCGGCGTCATATGGTTGCAAAAGCTGAATTTCAACAGCTCAAAACTGGCCCTCGCGATTTTTTTGTAGGTGATAACGAACCCAGTTCATGAAATTCTCCCTTCGTCCTTACAACGCTCGATTTTAGAACTAATGACGCTCTTCCGTGGTGCATTCATTAGCAACAGATGTTTATTGATTTCTTGGTGTGGCACGTTGTGTATAGAGGAAGTTCAAGGTTGCCTTACGTCCGATTCCAACTACCTTTATTACGTATCAGTCAGATATGAGCTTTTTATGGCTCAATTTATAAACGATTGCGCTATTTCATTCATGTCTCGCAATTTTAATGAATCACGTCTGTTTTCGCAATGTATTCAAGACAAACTTGCGGTCTTAGCAGTTTGATGTTGATAGGAATGTCGTTATTCACAAAGCTTTACACGTTAGTTATGAATAAATGGTGGGCGTTTAATGGGTTTCCAGTAAAAGTGATAATTGTTATTTACCGTCCCTCATTATTTCGTAGCAATAAAGCTTGTTACACAGAATGAGTGTTTCTGAACTACCGATTCACTTTATCTTACGTATCGGAGTGGATATCCAAAAAGTTCGCATATATACGGTAAAGATGCGTAACGAATAACTCATTAGTTATGGGGAACAGAACGTTTTTCGAATCTATGTAAGGTTTAAAAACGCTCCACTGTTGATTTTAATTTCAATCGCTAAAAAACGCTACAAAATGTGATTAAACTGAAACCATTAAGAAGTTTGGAGTTTCCGCAATGAAAGTCGACGTTGTTATCGCATGCGCTGTAGAGTTGCATTGTTTTCAAGAAATGTAGAATTTCCCAACTTTCCTTCTTTTTCGTACTGTGAGGTTGCACGAAGAAGACTGCGTGGTATTTTTATCGAATTAAGGTATGTAATCCATGAAAATCGTGGATCTCACAGTACCGAATGATCTTAATACCGGAGATCTTAGTACCGAAAATCTTAGTGCCGGATTATCTTAGTACCGGAGATCTTAGTTCCCGATGATCTTAGTACCGGAGATCTTAGGACCGGATGATCTTAGAATTGAACAATCTTGCTGATTTAGAATATCCTATTACCGAACCATCTTAGTTCCGAACGCTCTACTGGTCATTTGGAACAATTTGAAACTGAAGACCTACTGATAATATGCACAATAGGAACTATCCTGGAGAAAGCACTATCACTCCGACACCTTGGAAAACAATATTCCAGAAGAACCTCAAGGATAAGTCCTTATGTAAATCTCGGATCTCAAGATAACTGTAAAACTGTATTATATTGTAAATAAGAGTCACTGCTTTAATTGTAAAGTTGAAATAAATGGATAGGGGGTAGGAGATTGCATTTTCATCATAAGGTTGACAATTTGGGATTTCCAGTCTTCGCTGTGGTGGGTTAGCGATTTTGGTTTCATCTGGACTTGCAACTTGCATATGTAGCCTTGTCTTTTCAGTGACATACGGAGTGTTTCTGGGCAAACTTTTATATTTAGTTGGTTTCCAAATGTGTTAGCCAATTTGCGAAACCCCAGGCGCTGATTTTATCTTCCTAAGGCCAATAAAGCGTTTAAAATGTTTCCGTTAATCGTACGCGGTCTTCCTGAAACTGGTATATGCCTCCTGTCTATGCCATGCTTATCCTCTATATTGTCTGATATACAGCACTTTTTCCCAGTTCCGTTAATTGCACTAATATTTTAACGTTTCGAAAACCTTTACCATACAAAAATTCTACTTGTTTTCTTTTTTCCAGTTGCGAAATTATTTCATAAATTGTATACCTGTTGACAATCAACAATATTTGACAAATAGGGTTGCCATGCAACTTTGGCCACAGCCGACTATCTGCACAACCTATTTTATACTTTACCTGTGTCTTAGAATGTTACAAAAAAGAATTAGATTAAAATTATGAAAAATAATGAATTCCGAGTACTTTCTAGACGGACTATAATTTTCACAAAATCATTATAGTTTCATATTTTTACACTGTAAAAGTCAAACTAATTTTAAAATAATTAATCTAAATCTACTGCCCTACAAGTATTTCAGTAGAATATTCCATGACAATTCATGGACAGAATGTTGCCAGATTCGAAACTTCCTTCTGTATGTTTCATCTAAGTTTACTTCGAATGTTGTTACATTAGCAAATTGATGTTGAAATCAATTATTGTCATTCGATATCCAATGAATTGAATTTCTGAAATTTCAATTTAATGATTTCATGGGGTCAGCGGTCTCATAAAAATTGGAATAGTTTTTTTTACGACAATGTCCCCATTAGTGATTCATCAGCATTTAAGAGGTTTTCAATTTAGATGATTCAGACATAAAAATATTCCAATGGAGATTTCTTGGAAATCGCTTGAAATTGCAGAATAAAATAATGAAATTGCAGCATAAAATAATTAAAATCTTTCAGGAGGCCAATTATAATCGAGCTTCGTTTTATATTACAACTTATCGAATAAGCATTAAAACGTTAATACCGAGAATTCTTACTATAAAATTTATGAAAGGCAGATTACCATCAGAAATTGATAAATAGATCGGTTTTCTTTTTTTTGAGCTGATTGCATCTCGCTTTAATTCACTTTTTTGTCAACCGTGTTATCTTTTATTGGTTTTAAAAGTTAAAACTCATAATAGGCTGCAAACTAAACTCTAAATAAATCCGTAATTGAAAATTATTCGCTATGTCAGAAAATTTAATGAATGTATTTTTTTGTTTAATACAGAACGAGTCTTCTTGATCGAACCAAAAAATTTAACCCATCCTGAAAATTTTACAGTTCGCATTTTGAATCATATAGATTGCAAAAATTAAATAAGTGTCCGTCTGCTATCAACTTTTCTTCGGAACTATTGAAAGGAAGTTCGTGAAATTTCGTTCAACAGTTCTCATAACTTTTCAATAGAATTTTAACTTTTTCAGCCAAATACAATTTCAATATTTCAACATTTTAGGTCGTGAATAAAAGAGTAATTCTTCAAAATTCATTTTATTTTTATTATTGAATAGAAAATCTTTATGCAAAATTTGCCTCTTAAATTCATGAAAAGTAAATGAATATATCCGTTGGAATCTGACATTTCCTCTGATCTGATTTTGTAATATTTCTTTTCAATGAAAAGCTCATAAAGTAGGTATTTTACTGATGGCTTGAAAGTATGCGATTTCGTTTTGAATTCTTTCAAAATACAATATGAAATAATTATATCTAAAGGGTCTTTCATTTACAGCGCCCCATTTTGTTTTGTAAATAAAATACGTTATTTATTTGAAAATTATTGAAATATTTAATTCATTATAAAGCACAATGGATACCATTAGTTATGAAATAGGACATCATTTAAATATCCACCACGGAAACGCTAACGGAAACGTCAAATAAGTCCAATGGAGTTAAATCGCTGGAACGAGGCGAATAATTTATCGGTCCATTTCTTGAAATAATCGAATCGCTTAATTTTGTTTTCAATAAAGTCATTGACAGTATGACAAGTGGTCCTATAGAAACCACATGTTCTGCAAATCAAGACGAACCAATTTCGGCGAGGGAGATGTCTAGTTCTTGTGAACGGCGAGAAATCGATCAATTTTGGTCTTCACGAACACTTTCACGTACGGCAGCAATATTCTCTTCACTTCATGCATTTCTTTGCCTCACTGGCACTGTAACATCATAAAGTGAAAAATTTGTTTCAAAGTTCTTCACTAAACGTTCAACTATTCTTTTATCCGGACGATTTTAAAAATGGGAGTTAAAGCACGTAAAGTAAGAGTAAGAGATCGCGATTTTTCATGATAAATTTGGATTATTTGTAAACGTTGTTGGAGTGTGTACCTTTCCATGATTGAATGGTAGACATTAACAAATTGTCTATGTCACAAATAAACAATGGCTGCTAAGCGGGAATAATGTCAATTCAAAAATGTAGCGTTCCCATTGAAATACCCTTACTATGAGAAGGAGGGCATGATTGTTCTCAAGAAAAATTCCTGCAAATTTAACACAAAGTTTTATTATATTACATTGAAAATATCCCAGAAACTTTTGAGAAAATAATTTTTTATCTTGCAACCCTTATGCAGAGTTTCATAAAGCTTCGGTGATCACTGGATCAACGGATTGACTCTTGTCGAATTTGACAAACGGATCACTCAATCTGAGTTTTACAAAACAAGTTCAGGTAGTTGATCACGTGGATCAGTTGATCCGAGAAAATAATCTAACATCACACTTTCTAAAATTTTACCACTTATAGAAATATAAAGAAGAGAATAAGAGTGTAGCGCTGTTAATGTAGGGTTAGAATTTAGAAATGGATTATTATTATTTATATGCTTGTCATACCATAGTATTACGAACTACGTTATTGGTAATACTTATGTGTGTGCAAAATCGAAGGTGGTTTCAAACTGGCAATTTCAACTGATGCCCTTTCAACAATTCTGCATATCGATGATCATACAATATTGATATTAGCAAAATTCGAATATTAAAACAAATTGAAATATGTTTATATTCTACAATTTTAATTTCAAAAGAATTTTTATTCAAAAAACTTTTAGAATTAAATTAATGTCTAAACCAAGCACCGCATTTTGTTTCTGGTCTTACCTTTTAGAAACTTGCCTTTTAAAAACATGTACGTATGTTTTTAAAAGGCAATTGGTGTTCTTAAAGGTAAGACCAGAAACAAAATTTTGTCTCCTTTAAATATTTATTTATTAATTTTAATAACTTTCGTATATCTGTTGGTTTATTTATTCCATTTGACATTATATATTGAGTTTTGATTATATACGTCTATTAAATGTAAGCGGTGCTTGTTTTAGACATTAATTTAATTCTAAAAGTTTTTTCGATGAAAATTTTTTTGAAATTAAAATTGTAGAAGATAAACATATTTCAATTTGTTTTAATATTCAAATTTTGTTATATTTCTTCTATCAAGTAAAAAGCCTTTCTATTTTATTTTATTGATATTAGCCCCTATCGTCATTTGGAAACCACCAGTTGCATAAAATCGTATACAAACTAATAATTGTAAGCTCGCATCCATCGGTTTTTCCTCTTACTGCGCGGTTCAATTTCTAGTCCAATTTTATGAAATGAATCCATCACGATTTTTGTTGAAACGACAACGTATTTTGAAATCAAGATCATCGTATTTTGATATCTCCTCTCTGTAATAATTCTGGGTCATCGAATTTCACTTAAATCTTCTTCTAATGATGGCGATGAACTGATTACGAAAAGCATTCAACAATTATAGCAAATAAAATAACAAGAAGAGGTTCTTGCTTGATAGAAGGAATATTACAAAATTTCAATATCGAAACAGATTTAATCTGTTAGTCTCCTATAATTTTAACTTCAAAAAAATTTTCTTCGAAAACTCTTAGAATTAAATTAATGTCTTATAAGCAAAGCTTATATTCAATAGACATATATAAAATTAAAATTCAATATATAATACCAAATGGAATAAATAATAATAATCATAAGTCATTAATTTAATTCTAAAAGTTTTTGGATAAAATTTTTTGAAATTAAAATTATAACTAGAAAATATCAGGAGGTGAGCGTTAAGTTTGGTTTGCATTGTTTGATCACGAATGTTCATTAGTTAAAAAAAAATAGTAAAACAGAGATGCACTCAATTTCATGCTGATTTTCAATGGCAGATTTACAAGGGACCAGAAATTTGAGAAGCAGAGCCTCCATTTCTATTAAACTCCTGTATAAAAATATCAGGCCACTATAGAAACAATAAAGGAGATTGAATTTCACTTTCAACAAAGTTGAATTTTGATTTTCCGTTATTCATCAATCAGTGACCAGGTGTTTCGTGACTCATGTGGATCTCTCAAGAGAAATGCTGAATAACATTTGTTTTAAAGAAGTACAGTATTCAATATAAATAGGTCGACTGATGCTGGCCTTACTCACATAATGAAATCTTTGAAGAATCACAAGGATAAAGGAAATATTGGGCAATAACATGAATAATATTCGCTCAATTCTGTAGTGGTTTCAAAGTAATTCAATTCTGGGCAGAAGAGGAATACTACTGTCATGCAAACAAATGGGATCGATGCCCTTATTCAAAAAATAACTTTCTCCATATTCTTCGTTAATTTCAATTACTATAATTCATGAAAGCACTTAATTGGGATGTTGAGCTTTGGCGCAATATTTCACTAATATTCCGGGTGTTCCTACAATGAAGGTACAAACAAGGAAGGGAGATTTCTTGCATAATTGTAAGAAAATAAATCCCATAAATATGGGACCGCAAACGTTTCGTTTTCGAGATACAGGGCGTTAAAGTTTGAATTTTTTCAAATTTTTTTCTCATAGTATCTGCATTTCCCAAGATATTCAACTGAAATTTAGCAAATATATTACAATTTAGGGTTTACACCATATGACGTACCAATTCTGATTGCAAATCTACATGCTGATATTTTTTCTGGAACACTGTCTCCTGTTTTAATCCAGAATTTTTTTTGGTGTTAGTTTGGAAAAATTGTAAAGAGAAGCTTTGTTATATGCTGAACTTCATGGTCTGTCTCTTGTAGTTTTGTCGTAGCTGATAGCGATTCCGTGAAAAAAATTTTGAACGACTCTTTCGAAATCCTCAGAAATCCAAATTGTCATAAAAATCTAGTTAGTTAGCTGCGGTGAACAAATTCATTATTAGTTTTTATGGTTATTTTCCCGATCTGTAGCCATGATTCATGAAGATTCGAAAAACTTGTATAATCATCACAAAAAATGTAATACTAAATGAAACGTAAAACTCAAAAATTAATCATAACAAAAAAACTAAATAACAATAAAGAAACTGAACTACAGCAATTGGTGAAAATGTCTTATCCCGACGCTTATACAATAAACTTCTTTTCTTTTTCTCATAGACAATCGAAATCTTTCAAACACTTCCGGAAATTTTTAGCTGTATCAAACACGCCTATTAGACGATTTCTCAGTTCTTCTGCGGTTTTCACTGACGTTTAAGTACACTAGAGTTTTCAGATGGTCCCATAAAAAGAAATCTAAACTATTTAATTCTGGGGATCTAGCTGGCCATGAGTGATGTCCACCCTGTCCAATCCACATCCAGAACTGACAAATGAGCAGGAACACCTACGTGTATGAACTACCTTTCACGTCGTAGTATAAGAGGTGAATTATTCAATAACAAGTTAATATTCCCGGGTGAATTCCCAGTATAGCAAGCTCGGACTGTAAATTTATTCGGTTCGCACTGGTTCTTAAGGAATGGAGATAATCTATATGAAGAACGCAATAAGAGATTTCATAAAGTCAAAATTATCGGGTATTTTTTTTCAGAGTGATAGAACTTTAAATTGAAATAAAACACATTTATATTAAGATTGAAGCCAAATTTTTTTCATTTGAAAGATATTTTTATGACAATTATGTTTTAAAATTAATTTCCGGCATATGTCCACCATGACTAGCTCTGAAGAACCGCGTTCGTCCAGACCAATTTTGGACCACTTTTTCTAGTAATTCAGGCCTTATTTCATCAATAATACGACTTATGTCGGCTTCCAAAGCATCTATTGTTTCTGGTTTATCAGCATAAACCAATGACTTGACATGACCTCAAAGAAAATAATCCATTGGAGTTATGTCACATGATCTTGGAGGCCAATTCATTGGACCAATCCTCGAAATAATGTTATCGCCAAATGTTTCTTTCAATAAATCAATTGTTACAGAAGCGGCATGAGGTGTAGCACCATCTTGTTGAAACCAAAACACTTCTGGGTCGATATCATTCAAATTTTGAGACAAATTATCATTGATCATCGATCTGTAACGAGCACCATTCACTGTTAAATTAGCTCCAGCAACGTTTTTAAAGAAAAATGGAGCGATGATGCCTCCAGCGTGTAAAGCACACCATACAGTGCCTTTTTCAGGATGCAATGGAACCTGTAGAACTTCTTGAGGATTGTTTTCACTCCATACACGGCAATTTTGCTTGTTTACATAGCCGTTCAACTAGAAATGAGTTTCATCACTAAACACAATTTTACGATAAATAAGTAGATCAACTTCACGCTGTTCTAGAGCCCAATCAGCAAACAAACGACGCTTACTATGGTCAAGTGGCTTTAGTTCTTGAACCAGTTGGATCTTGTAAGGGTGTAGACCAAGATCTTTACGCGAAATTTTTCATGTGGTGGATTCACAGAGTCCAACTTGTTGTGGACGTCGACGAATAGACAAATCTGGATCATGCATTAACACTATGACTTATAGCAGTGATATTTTCTTGAAAATATGAATAAAAACAATATTCTAATTTCCGCTAATATTTTATTGACACTACGATCGTTACGTCATACCATGACTTCTTCAGGTGAGTATTACAAGATACTGAGTATACCGTGAACAAGAACTTCATTTTATAGTACATGGATATAACAAAAATTAGAAGAGGGGGTGAAGAGAGTTTTACAATACTTTTGGGAAACTGAAAAATGGTTCAAAAAAGATTCAACAAAGGGGAGTTACTTAATTCTGTTTGGTTATTCAACAATATTTTTCTTTTATGATATCTATTAATTTCTAAAGTTTCTAATAAGTTTAATCTAAAAACTTTTGTTTTCTAAGTGTAAAATTTCAAAGTTACTATTAAAACTATGTCCTGTGTCTAGAAGGTGCTTTGCGTAGGTTGAATTTCCCTTTTTGTTCCAATAGCATTTTTCATGTTCCCTGAGTCTCGTCTGGAACGATCTTCCTATCTGACCAACATATACGAAATGGCAAGTACTGCAAGTTAACTTATAAACACCTGATTTATTGTTCTAAGATGATTTATCTTTATTATTTTTTATTAATTTTCCTAGGGAGTTATTCGTTTTATAAGAAATTCTAAAATTGTGATTCAAAATTCTCACGTGAGAATTTTGACAAAGAAATTGGGACCAAAAACAGAAAAGGTAGCTAGATATTTAAAGAAGAATCACAATTTTAGAATTTCTTATAAAACGAATAACTCCCTAGGAAAATTAATAAAAAATAATAAAGATAAATCATCTTAGAACAATAAATCAGGTGTTTATAAGTTAACTTGCAGTACTTGCCATTTCGTATATGTTGGTCAGATAGGAAGATCGTTCCAGACGAGACTCAGGGAACATGAAAAATGCTATTGGAACAAAAAGGGAAATTCAACCTACGCAAAGCACCTTCTAGACACAGGACATAGTTTTAATAGTAACTTTGAAATTTTACACTTAGAAAACAAAAGTTTTTAGATTAAACTTATTAGAAACTTTAGAAATTAATAGATATCATAAAAGAAAAATATTATTGAATAACCAAACAGAATTAAGTAACTCCCCTTTGTTGAATCTTTTTTGAACCATTTTTCAGTTTCCCAAGAGTATTGTAAAACTCTCTTCACCCCCTCTTCTATTTTTGTTATATCCATGTACTATAAAATGAAGTTCTTGTTCACGGTATACTCAGTATCTTGTAATACTCACCTGAAGAAGTCATGGTATGACGTAACGATCGTGGTGTCAATAAAATATTAGCGGAAGGTAGAATATTGTTTTTATTCATATTTTCAAGATGAATTTCCGTCAAGTAAAGACCGAAACAATCATAGATGTGATATTTTCTTCTGTACGTACAGTTCTTTGTCTTGTTGTTGTTAAATCGAGTAGAGAAAATGTTGTCCATAATCTATCGATAGTTCGACGAATACGCTGCTCTGATGGACGATTATTTAAACCATAAATTTCACGAAGTGCTCTATATGTTTAGCGAATAGAACACTGATTTTGAAAATAAATTTCAATAATTTGTAAACGTTGTTGCGGCGTGAGTCTTCCATGATAATTTGTTAATGCTTACTGAACAGAAATGTCAAAACAACATGGCTTCTACCTTCTGTCAACAGTTATCCCTATCGAAAGTTCTATCACTCTAAAAAAACACTCAATAGATATAATTCAAGAAGTGAACGATTAATCTCAATGTGAAATTAGAATTACTCGGGAATACAGTTCACCATTACGCTTTAATGCGAATAATAGAATATATTATAACTTGGGCATGAAGAAGGTTTCTGCGTTTGTAATACTAGAAGTAATAGGGAATACAGTTCACTTCTTAAATTAGCTTAATGGGGTATGCTGCATATGTGTATTTTCGTTCATTATACGGGGCTATAGTTTGTTGTCCCTATGCAGGGCGAATACAAGTGCATAGCTGTATTACATTCGTTGGTATTAGAGTATTTCATTTATGAAATTCAAGTATCGAAACATACATATTTGCTGTTTATGACCAGCGATCAACAAAATCTACTCGGCTGTATTTAAGATTGGAACTGTTACTCAGATGAAAGTTGAACTGCCCGGATTCGATAAACACTCTGTTAACCGTAGTTTATACTAGTTATTTTATTCGGATAAATATCTGCCGCAATAATTAATTTATTATAGATTGAAATATAATTTCCTTATAATCATAAAAATTATCAATGCTCTTCTTGATATTTTGTAATCCACGGATGTTTTTTCATTATTTTCAAATTTTTCTCCATGGATGTTCCAGATGACTCTTCGACATCCTCCGGAATCGCATGTTATTTAAAAGATATAACTGCGCTTCGTACCCGAGAAATTCTATTTCGGTATCCTGTTTACCGGATAATTCAATTTTAAAATAAAGTATGCAATTTCCGAATTTCGCAAGGTTTGATAGATTTGGACGGTTGCCCAGCTAACGATTGTAAAAATATTGAAGCAGGGTCGCATCATAACAAGCAGAGGCTATTTTCGAGACCAATGTAATAAACATTTCCTGCCTGCGTGTCGAGAGACGATGAAAAGGAATCGATGATTCGTTTCGATTTTCATTTTTGTCAGATGGGGAATCCGTTTTCGTTCTAAGTTCTCCATTTTTACATTTGTTCGATGCCTCTCAATTAGCAATTTTCAATTTCTCGTATTTCTAATGCAATCCGAATCTTTTTTCGATAACCGTCTGCTAGATGAGCTACCGGAAAACCTAATTTCAGGATTCCGTTTCATATTTTTGTGAAGGATAATTTAAGCTTCTTCCTCTCTTTCACAATTCTGTTTTGCTGTACGAGGATCGTTCAATGTATTCTCGGTATAAGCATGAAAGAAAAATTTTGGAAAAATTCTATTTCTCATTATAGTTCCCTAGAACTTCAATACATTTGTTAGATCGATTAATAAGCTCATCTTGACCTTGTAAAAAATATTCGCTTCTCCTCAAAATAGGTATTAATTGCTACCTTCAGTTCTTCATCGTCAGAAAATCGTTTTCAACGAACATATTTTTTCACATTTGGGAATAGGTATTAGTCAGTGGAGTCCAAGTCTTGGACTGTACGGAGGATGATCAATGGCTTCGAAGCCACATTTCTGCACAGCAGCCTTCGCCACGCGGGCCTTGTGAACCGGCCCGTTTTGGTTAAGCGTCTTCCTTTAATTGCTTCTCTTAAATCACGCAAAGTGGATGCATATTATGCTGCTGTAATGCTTTCGCCCTATTTATCGTATTCTATCAATAAAATATCTTTAGAATAGCAAAATACCTTAGCAATTATTTTTCCAGTGGATGGGGTGACTTCAAATTTCTTGGGGGGCAGTGTATGCAATAAACTGCATAGACTCTTATTTACTCTCAGGGTCTGGTGATGAACCCACGTCTCATCCCCAGGAATCAGCCGATTGAAAATAGTCGATGAATCTTCTCCACAGAGTTCTAAAAACTCCTTACAACACTCGACTCGCACTTGCTTCTGAGGTGCGGTAAGCATTCTTGGTACTGATCTTGCACTGACCTTTGAGAGGTTGATATGATCATGAAGGATAGCATGTATGGTATCCACAGATAGGTTTGTCATCTCTGCTGACATCTTGATTTTTATCCTGGCATCTTCAAGTATAATATCGTATAATAAACCTTAGGATTCGAAAGTCGAAAATTTTCTAATTCATACAGAAATTCTTAGATTTCACGTTTTAAGGTGCTCATATTTCAATAATAAATTGAGCAAATTAATAATCTCCTCATTAAAAGTTAAGGATATGGAAACTATGTTTTGGTATTTTATTTTCTATAAGATCAAATGGTTCTACGCAATTAAAAATCGAGTTCTCATTATACCAAGACAAATGTTATCCGAGAACGATGCCAACTAAGCCAAATGAAGAAATGAGAAGGATGCTTCAAGCTGGCCAAACACAAGTGCAAGTAGCTACGTATGATATATCACGTTTACTAGTACGGTATCTTTCCACTAGAACTGGAACGTCAGAGATCAAGAAGTGTTAGACCATATGCTAAAAAGCCAGTAAAAGACCTTTTTAACTCTTTCGGTGAGAAGACAGCCTCTCAGCGCTTGCAGAATGAAGGTCAACATCTTCGAGATGCCACGGGTTTTTCAGTTTCCCTGAGTACAGTCATAAGACGTCTCCATAAAGTCAATATACACACTGTTTACTAATGAATCCAGATATGGACTTTTTCTGACAGTCGAGGAGTACGGATGTGGACACGTCCATTTATACGAATAAACCGCCGCTCTTTTCAAGAAATCCATCTTTTTCGAAGAGACACAATTATGATTTGAGGTTTCCATGAATATGAGTACTTCCAAGACCATGACGTTTCAAACATATGTCGATGAAGTTATCGACGGAGTAGTCCCATAGTTTCACGCAGCTATTAGCGAAATTTTCATTTTTCTGGATGATAATGCACTGCACATAGATCTCACCAGGTTATGACTGCTAGAGATAACCAGGGTATTCCACATCTAGCATTATCTCCAAGATCCTCTGACCTTTATCCAATCAAGGACGCTTGGTATCAGAGATTTTTCGACACCCCCAGACCCATAGATTAATTATTCTAAGGAGACGAACTATCTCTTTGTTGAAATCTCATTTTTGGGGAGGCTATCATCCAAATTGTTTGGATAAAGATTAATATAGCAGAACTAACGAGTTTGACAAGGATGAACAAATCTGAAGCATCACTGGTAACGCTGTAAGAAATTCATTATTCTTCAAATTCATAACACCACGTCCGTATATTAAGTGTATCTTACCTGTAATGGAATAAATCAAGATGGGAATTCTGATAATTTTTGCATATTTCACATTGACGAACCATGCTGTCCATAAATTATAACCAAATTTATCCTAAATAAGTCAAAACTCCAAATAAATATTCAAACTCGGGAAAATATGTACTGATATTTAAAGAAAGAAAAGGTGAACCGTCTTTGACAACGTGAGAGGGATACTCATACTCATGTGATTGGATACCTAAGTTTGCAGTGTTACCACCTTCTACAAGAAATTTCTTGTTCACGATATTATCATAGAAAAATGTTCATTATTATTATCAGCTAATAAATAAATAATATTGTGATACTTGAATTCTCATGGCGGTTTCAAAAGGAAACATATTTTCAAATGGATAGTCTTGTAATACTGGAATTATTAGTATTTATTTACATTGGACCAATTGAATAATGAGCGATATAATGTTGGCTTCAGTAGAAAACGTAAATAATTAGGTCTCTTTTAATATCCATGATTGTTTCGGTCTTAACTTGACGGAAATTCATCTTGAAATTATGAATAAAACACAATATTCTATTTCCGTTAACATTTTATTTCACTACAATCGTTTCGTCATACCATGACTTATTCAGATGAGTACTACTGGATACTGATTTTACAATGCTCGAGAATTTCTATATATACCGCAGGTATAGATAAAAATAGAGGGGATGATGAAAGTTTTACAATTCTTTGGGAATTCCGAAAAAATAATTAGAAAAAGATTCAATAAGAGGGAGCTACCCAATTCTGTTTGGTTGTTTAATAATTGTAATAATAATAATAATTGTCTACTCATTTGAGTAGACTTGTGTAGTGTTTCCAAGACATTCAGATTGGTTTTTTCTATATTAAATTATGTATATAAATTATATTTCACAGAATTATTTTGTTATAATATTCAAAAAATCTTCCTAAAATTAGTGTGGGCTTAATTTTGAAATATCTTGAAATATTTACAAACCGTAGAATGATAAAATCCAGAGTGTAGAACTGATAATTAAATTTACGCATACTGAGCGATGTCTTATTCCAAATATCTGCTATCTAGAATGCGGTCGCGCATAAATATTTCTGCGACAGTACAAGAACACATTTGACTCTGCACCGATATTTTTCTAATTCCAATTAAGAACATGATTCAAACCGAATACATGTGAATATCACCGGTGTCATTGAACCTATCACAAACTGATTCTCCGGTAGGATATTTCTCAATTTGGAGAGACTGGTAGTTTGCAGTCAAGACCGACCTCGAAGGAAAAATTAACTGTTTGTTTGTGTACTGCTAACTCGAGGAAGTCTATGCCGCTTTATGATATAATAGGCAACAATCCAGTTGTGCGAAATGCTTATTTATAGCGACACTATTCGCCACACTTGCAGAAAGATTTTTTTTCAGGAAGCACGTGTCTTGTATTAAGTACAGAACACGAAATTCCAATCAAGATAGATAATGGATACTCTGAAAGTTTGCGTTGGACGAAACTTATTTGTTCACTGGCAAATATATTTAACGAAGACAACAAAAGACCTACCATGGGCAAAATTCACTCTGGCCATTATTATCTGTTACACACATGGAATCCTCAAAATTGAAGAGTAAATGAAATCCATTTTCAAAATATTTCAATTTTTAGCACCGTATCTCAAAATTATAAATTTGATCATCGCCACGGATAGATAATTATCAATGTTTTTGAAATTAAATTAAATTACCTTCACTTATTAGGAAGGATAAAATGATAGGATCAATTTGTGTATGTGTATCCGAAATTAACAAAAACATAAATTTGGAATAACCTCAGCACAAATCTATTCTTCCTCTAAACACAAATTGTCAGCGTAAATTAGCATAAATATTAAGAGAAATCAACCTCACTACTGAAGAACTTGAGAAATGATCAAATATATCAAATTGCACTCTACAAGGGTTTTAATCCGTTAACTATAGACAAACTATTAGGTGGACCGGTTTTTTAAAATTAAATTCGAACGAATAAATTATCAACAAGTTTTTGATTTTAATCAGTAATGTAACCAACTTTATTATCAACAACCTTTTGCCATCTAATGTTCGAATTTTCGACGTCGAACCGATAAAAATCAATTGGTTTTTGGGTAAAATATCTAGAGATGCATTTTGGACATCATCCAAATTTTCAAAATTTTTGCTACTAAGAAAATGTTGTAGCGATCGAAATAAATGGAAATCCGAGGATGCGATATCGGGCGAATATGGTGGATGAGCAGTGTCTTCCACCCCAATTCATTAATATTAAGGCCTGTTCCGTTGACAATCGCCGGATAATTTTCGATTGAAGATTGGTTCACCCGATCCAATTGTTCACAATAAAGATCGGCATTAACAGCGTGTCTAGATTTCAGCAGTTCAAAATGAACAAATCCGCGTATACTTAACCAAACACACAGAAGCGCCCTTTTGGGATGTAAAACTGGCTTCGCAGTACTTCATGGTAATTCATTTGGAGAGAACCACTGCGTTTTGCTATTTGGTATATCATATAGGACCGATTTTTCGTCTCCTGTGATACAGCGATCACAAAACGGTTCTGTATGGTGACGTTGAAGCTATACTTTACATATGATGGATCCTAATGATGACGGTTGGCTTTGTTTTCTTCAGACAGATTATAGGGGACCCAAACACCTGCTCTGCTTATTTTTCCAATCTGCTGCAAATGTTCTTGGATGGTCAACCAGGGTAGCTTGAGAGTGTTTGAGAGTTCCTCGTTTGTCTGACATTTCCTCGATTTGCCCTTAGCATGTCGTTGTCCAATGTTGTGGATCTTCCTGATCGATAGGAGTCAGAGAGATCAAAATTACCGGACCTGAACCTAGAGAACCATCTTTCGCATTCATGAACGTCTAATAATGCACTTGGATAACCATCGCAAAAGTTTTTGTTCGCAAGTATTGCGTTACTACCCTTGCGAAACTCAAAAATCATCCAATGCTCTTCTGATATATAGCTGGCCATTTCATCCCAAATTGCAAAAAAGTCTAATATTCAATTATTTAGAAAGTGAACAAGTCGCATTAACCTTCAAATGTCTTTGACTCTACTTCGAAGTAAAAATGACAATCAAATAGCGACATGCGCAGAAAAGACATAACTTTCCAATCGCCCTATTATTAAACGGAGTCCAACCCAAGTATTAGCCTAGCACTTCTTCGAGAAAGACACAGAAATTTTCCATATGTTTCATATTCTATAATATTCGATCTAAATCAGGACCTTCCTACCTTATTTCGAAATTGTTCACATGAACATGGGACAATAATATTTGTACCGTCTCAATAGAGACGGTCCTGCCTACGCTAAACATAATTAATTCTTTCCTATCGATACTTAGGTATTTTTATATTGATATTTCGATCTAGCAGTTTTTCAGCTGTACGATACGAACTTTGAAGTGTTATTCGACACTTCAACTTATTTGTTTTTTAATGATTATATATGACCTTATAAAACATGTAAAGTCTTTTAGAGCATTTTGATATATTTGTGCCTGTTAATTCCGACGACGCAGCATTCGGAATTATACACTGTTTCATTCTATCTACTAGCATTGTTCTCATAATTTTTCTATAACTAATAAGAAGGTTTATTTCATTCATTCAGCCCACCTACAGATAGGCCTTCCAATCAATTTCGTTAATTTCCCTCTTTTTGTTAGAAGGGATGCACTGAGCACCTCTAACATTTAGTCTATGAGCATACTATAAAACTATTATTATCTCGGTAGTCAAAAACTGGTCGTATGTAATTTCTGCTACATTATGATTTATCATTTTGATAATCAAAGTTGTCGTAGGTAGTAGCTACATTATGCATTCTCTCCGGATAGTCAAATTCGTCGCTTAGGAGATTTCGGTCCAAGCTACCGCGATTATTATTGTTAATATGCCATATATTATCGATTACCAAAGTTTTGGCAAATTCATTGCATTTGTTACCTTTTGACATGGTTTAAATACAGTAAACCAGAAGTATATGATAGATTGGGCCGTTGCTTGGTAGAAATCAGTTGTAATTGTCATTATAAAATAAAACACTTGTTTACATTTTCTACTTTATTTTTGGTATTGACGTACGTTTCGTCTTTGCTAGAAAGACTTCATCAGAATACGAAGTAACAGTTGTTGTACAATGAATTTATAAGATTTTTTTTTTTTTTTTTTTTTTTTTTCTTATAAATTCATTGTACAACAACTGTTACTTCGTATTCTGATGAAGTCTTTCTAGCAAAGACGAAACGTACGTCAATACCAAAAATAAAGTAGAAAATGTAAACAAGTGTTTTATTTTATAATGACAATTAAACCAGAAGTGTTCAAGTGTTTTACTGCAGTTTTTTATCATCTTCGTTGGTTTATCTTATTCGATGAACAAAGCTAATTCATCCTCGAGATAACTACATACAAGTGCTCTTGAATTTAAATTCTTCGCTACACTACGTCAAATACAGTCCACTAAACCTTTCGTAATTAATCATTGCGATTAATAAATTTGCAATTGTCTGTTATTTCAAAATACTGTAATAATAGGCAAAATAATGCGGTAAACTAACCGTGGTACGATACAATATTATTGCTGAACGTCCAGGTGGCTGCTGTAATTCATTTTGATAGAAAATGACTTCATGCTTTATGTCTTCCAATTTTTCGATGAAGTTCAGATTAGATTTCTTCATCCACTATTTTATGAAATAAACATTTCGTTTTTCTTTTGTTACAATATTTCCGTTGTTCATTTGATTCTTTAACAGTTTCAGTATTTCTGCAAACGACAGTCATCTGACATGGCTACAGAAGCAACAACTAAAACTGAGGGAAAGAAAAGAACAGCAACTTCGCGAAGAAAGGCTTCCACATGAATCAAGATTAATTTCAGAACTTCGGACTATGCAGTCAAGGCGCCATCATAATACAGCCAGTGTCCGAATGGATGGTTATACCAGTGATACAACGGCGTTTGCCGATGAAGATGATGATTACACTGTACCTCTTCATATAAATACCAGAAACCATGCACCAGTACATGGCAACAAGATGGAAATAATTGAGACAAGCAAGACTTATAACACCAAACAAGAGAGACCTTTTGTAGCAGTCAAAAAGATGTATGAGAGAGTAAGTTTTTGAATACACCTGTACCTAGTACATAATACCTATGCCAATAATTATTCGTCATTCTAATTCTTAATATTTTCCAAATTCATGAACGAATTTTATTTTTCAAAAATGAAAACATAAGAAGAGAGATTAAATTACGATTCATTCAAATTTCAAGCTGTTAAAGTGAACCATAACTCTCATTATATTTTTTAACTTACTAATAAATTTCACTGACGTTAAATGATGATTTCCAAACAATGTTGCAATTTTGCTTGAGATTTTATTTAAAAATGTAGAATATTTTCAAATTTCTTAATCCTTCTTATCCATCCGAACGCAGTCTCATGAACTAAGATAATCTCAAGATTGATGCCTCAATTGATCCTAGTACGAGCACTGTCAATCCGGCAGGTACGTCAAGTCCCACGAAACCATGTGAAGTCTTTCAATTGATCTTGGCGTCAAGCACCCTCGGACTAGCCGTCTCGTCGAAATCTACCAACCCAGAAACGTGTCACAATAGATCCAGGTTCAGGACGAGGCCGGTCGAACCGTCCAGTCCCACTAAAACCTGAGACATTTCATGAGAATATCCCGAACATGAGTGTCTGCGAACAGATAAACGAAATACCTCCCTAGTACAGCATGCGGATTTTCAACCACTACCCCCTCGAGTCCAACACCAATCGAGTGACCAGGTGGTACAAGTACCACCTAGGGGCATCCACTCTCCCGAGGTAACGCAGTATGTTACATAACGCACTCGGCCATTGGACAGTAAAATCCGGAGATTTACTGCAATAGGGTAGAGTACGCTAGTTTTAAGGGAGAGGCTCTGTGCTGTGACGGACTCCCTTGCCACACTGAGTTGATCAACGCTGCTCAGTCCATCATTCCACCTTACGGTGAAACTAGGGCCCCATTAGGTCGATCTTCCACCACACGGGTCCAGTGACTGGCGCGAATGACATTGCTTTAGGCATCAAGACTTAATTAACTTCACGTTTATGCTTTTCACCATTTTTGGTATTTATTTTATTTATTTCCTCAATTAGCTTTTACACGCCTGCTTACCTATCGAATGATATTCTCTTGAAACTCAACTGACACTGCAAAAATTAACCATTAACTTTTCAGAACTTAGGATCCTCACCACCCGCCAGAACACCCACTAATTCTTTGGAGATAGGGCAACAACAAAGAGCAGAGAACAAATCCGAAAGCGGACTTCTGTCCCTAGTGGAACAGAGGAAACATGTCAGTCAACATATTAACCAGCAAAACAATCAGAATAACGCCGGCAGGGTGGGTATAGAGTGGGATTCTAATCTAGCACCAGATAGCACGAATAGCCGCATAGATGCACTCAATACCCTCATTGATAATTTGTGTGCAAAGATAGATGAGCCAAATAACACATCACCAACCACCGCATGTCAGGTACTAACAAGCTTATTCTCCATTTTATGTGATCATCTATTCATATCTAACATAATGAGTTTTTGTGCTTTCAATTTTGTTGGTCTTTACTTGATAGAAATCCATTGTACACTTAATTAAATAATGCACATATACGTTGATTTATATTTAATATTACGAGTTGAACATGACACGTTTCTGCAAATTGCACCTTCTAATTTAGTAACATAAAATACACTCATCGTCAAAAGTCTTGCCTCCCCAACAACTCTCAACTTGTTGAATGTGAGATGACAATTTTTTGTGTGTGGAATCTTCACTATCTTATCACTTATATGAAAACAATAAACCAGCAAAAAAATGTTTCTTGTTCGGGAGAATACAGATGTATTCGCAGTTAATCAGTTTTCAGCGAATAACGAGAGTTGTAATATTAACAATATATCGTCTCAGTTTGACCGGGCAAGGATAGTAGCCCTTCATCAAGAAGCTTTGTCGAACCACCACGGACTTCAGTAAGGCGCATACTGACCCTTTTCCTGGAAACCGGCAGCGTTGCCCGGAGACCGGTGCCTGTTCGAGCCAGAGCAACATCTGCAAGGGAAGACCATTATATCGCAAATTTTACTCGAAGTAATCGAACGATATCTGTAACATCCGTTCAAAGTCATTTTTTGAGGATCTATGGACGGGTAGTCTCAACCAGTACCATAATAAGACGGTTGCACTCCTCAAATTTAGGGACAATAGGACCTTTAAAAGTACCTCGGCTATGACCTGGACATAAAGCTACCCGTCGGCAATGGGCAGAATACCACCGGGACTGGCTTTCACCACAATGGCGCAACGTACTTTTTTCGCAGGAATCACGATTCTGTTTACAAAGTGATAGTCAACAAGAAAGGGTTTAGGGAGGTCCAGGCACACAAGAGCGACTCAATTTCGCCCGGGAAGTTGTGCCCTTTCAAGGTGGATCAATAATGTGCTGGAGGATATAATGTTCGGTCGCCGTACCCCTCTTATTATCGTTGAACGAACAATGGCTGGTGCCCATCTACGTCAAAAACATCATTGAACCAATTATTGTTCCTTTGCGTAACGATTTGGTGATAATTTCATAAGGATGTTAACGCCCCACCACACCACACCCGAAGGGTTCAAAACATTCTTCAAGAGAACAATATCTAGAAAATGAACTGGCCAGCAAACTCACCAGACATGAATCCAATTGAGCACGTACGGAATCACTTCGGGAGAGCAATATCCAATTGCCAAAACCCACTTTCAACTTTTCAGGTAATGAGTTTAGCCCTTCAGGAAGAATGAAACGATATGCCTGAAAATTTCATTGATGACTTGATTCGTGGGATGCTAAGGGGTATGGGGCAGTTGATTGAAAGAAGAGGTGGTATTACGGACTATTGAATTTGGATTCGGTTGTGGAATAACTATAATTAATGAAAAATAAATAATCGATAAATTTAGATTTTTCTCATTTTTGCTATTTTGTCTCATCCTGCATAAAGCAAAGAGTAACAAACAAAGATTTTCCATCAATTATATTGTAGTTGAAATATAGAAAATATTCATCTCATTTCCAGAACATAGAGCTGTAAGTGCTCACAGCTTAATTGTTATAACAATGTAGACAACAGTGTGTTAGCCTAAGGAAAAAATACACACGTAAAGAAAAATATCGCAACATTCAAACAGGAAAGCTTGAATACAAATTGAAAACTAAGCCAACCAAGGAAAGAGATAGAGATTAGAGATAAGGGAAGAGAAACAAAAAAGAAATAGCTGCCGACGGCCATTCACAAAGATATTTCTTAGAATATTCTTCACGTTATTTTCATGTTTGAAGAATACATCAATTTGATATTTCAACTGATTACCCTGATAGAACTTTCTGGATCCTAGAGTTTTTAGCGCTGTTGGTGTAATTAAGAGGCAAATGAAGGGTATTCGACTATCCAAATCTCTTTACTTGAGCATAAAAGTGTATTAGTGGGAGTCCTTGCGGTTGTTGAATAATTTTCGAATAAAAAGGAATTCACCCATTACCTACTCTTCGATTCTGGAGACTTATCATGTTGAAATAATTGAGTATGATATTATATGTGAGTGCCGAGAGCTCAGTGGTTAGAGCATTGGTCTGGAACCAAAAGGTACCGGGTGCAAATCCAGTTTAGGTAGAAAAGAAATTTTCTAGTTGAATAGGTTTAGGCCTTCATTTCACTGTTGAGTCGAAAATTAACAGTGCTATGACCTAAAGTGGCGCAAGGGCGCAATAACAAAGCCTAACCAGAACACAAAGCCTAACTCAACAAGCTGAAAAAGATTCTGAGGGATCTTCACAGAAGATCTAGGAGTATCAGGATAACATATTACAATATCACCATAATTATTTGTATCTCAAGACTCAAGAGACGAAGGAATTTTTGCTGACCTTTTTTTTGATGTATACATCATGTTTAGGGTTCCAAATCATAGAAGTAGAATTCACTTTACTGAACATATAACTATAATAAAGCGTTAATAGTGCAGTTTTCCGATTATAAAAATATCGAATGTGTCTCAATATGAATCCCATCATTAGCATTACTAGAGTTTGCAATATAATCAATGTGGACATCAAATTTGACTTTGGAGTCCAGTATCAGTCCAAGATCTCTAAGGTGGGTTAGATTACTGAGGACCATATTCCGTAGCGAGTATGGAAAATGGATCGTATTCTTTTTTTTTTTTCACGAAATTTTATGAAACTTTTGAGATAGTCATTAAGGTTTTCAATTCTTAGATAAACTTTTAAATGATCAGCGAAAAAAAAAATAAGAAGCCCAGATGGGTGACTTAAGATACACCAGAAGTTGTTGAAAATGTTCGTGATAAAAATTCTTTCACTGAAACATATTAAGACCTTGTTTTCAAATATGATTAAAACCAATGAAGAAGTGAGCCACATACCCCAAGCACAGGTAATCTAGTGATTAGCAAGTGAGTGCTCACTTTATCAAAGGCCTTGCTGAAGTCCAGGTATATTGCGTCGATTTGCGTACCTTTATCAAGACCTTCAAGAAGATATTCCGTGAGTTATCTAACTGCTTAAACGTCTTTTGAAAAATCCCTGCTGTTCGGTAATTCGGTAATAATTTAACAAGATGGAATCAATAAATTAATTACAATTCTTTTAGAATGTACCTCAATTTGAAATAGATTGTATGTATTCCTAAAAGAATCCATTTTCAGAATATAAATATAGTGTGAAGAAGGAATTCGGTTTGTTATTTTCTAAGTTATATTTGATTGACAATATTTAATAAAGTTGAGTATCTGACCTTAAAGTACCATACGTGTTGCATGGAGAGAATTTTGCAATCTACAAATCTTCCCACCATATAGGATGAATATAAGTATAAAAAATTTTTGGGTGCAAATTTTTTATCATTGAATAACTCTATTTCACTATTTGCAGTATCGTGAAAGAGAAGAAACTCTGAACACATGGAAAATGGAACCGGTCTACGATTCTACTAATCCATCACATATGAATGGTTCTTCTCCAACTACCAGACCTCAAACTCCGGCATTCCCAGTACACGTGAAGACGCCTTCTTATTCTAACACTTCCACATCGAGTGTACACTTTGACCTCCGCTCTGAAAGATTACCTCCAAAAAGTCCTACAACCCAAAGGTAAGACGATGTATTAATTTGACGATTTTCGTCTGACTTCTGAATTTTTTTGCTACAGAATCAGTTGGCAAATTATTCATCACAATGCACCTATCAAAAAGCTTGTGAAGCCATAGAAGTTATTGTATGCTATTCTATAAAGAACTCAAGTATTCATTCCCAGTAATAAAAAGTAATGCCACTTTTTTATTCAACCTGCCTGTCTCATCATGCACCTCTCCTAGTTAAATTCACCCTAGATTTAGAGTACTCGCGATTACAAGCCTTTTTTTTTCCTGATTGGGATTCTGTTGAAAGTAATAAGAACAAAATAAAAATCACATGACAATAAAACTATATTGGGAAAAATACAACCCAACTGTAGACTTTAATTATCAAGATTCCTGAGAGAAATCATAAGCTTTGAGAAGGAGATAATTTTTCTGATTAATTATAACAGAATGATAACGTACAAAAATATGCAATTTTTGTATGCAAATCGTCTTCTCAAATCCAAAATGACCACTCTCTACATACCTTGTCTTCTGCAGACTACGTCAGTAATTTGTCTTCGTGCTACTTTGAACACTTCCATGGTTATTGCAAATATCTCCTGTCAATTTAGTTTAGTAATTTCTCGATGATTAAAGTAAAATTTCCGCTAATAATTAGCGGAATTTAAGTTGTTTTACTTTAATCATCGAGATGTATTTCCGACAAGTAGAGACCGATACAATCAAACATTAGTTATTTCTATTTATGGTACCTAGTCAAATTATTATATAAATAACGGTTATAGTAACATTAGCTGCCATGGAAAATTGAATAAATTCAAGCATAAAACAAAGAATCTGGTCCTCAAAATCTCACTGACATGCATTATATTCAGATTTGACTATTTTTGACTGTTTTTATACTTTTAGACGTTTAAGTTATCCAATGAATACAGTCCATAAGAAGTGGTCCCTTTCATCTAACAGGTAACATTGCTCGTGATCAATGTACAGCATGTTATCTTCATTGTCCTGTATATTATTTATTATTTACTAAATAAGTGTTTCTTATCGTTCATTGATATGCTCTATTGAAATTCAGTTTTTATCTGAGATATTTTTCCCTTCTGTATGTCCTTTTATTATTTGAATGTTATATCGGGTGTTTTTTTAGAGTGAAAGAACTTTGAATTGAAATAAAAGACATTTATATTAAGATTGAAGCCAAGTTTTTTATTTGAAAGATAATTTTATGACATTTATGTTTTAGAAATAATTTCTGACATATATTCACCACCACTAGCTTTGAGGAACCGCATTCACCCAAACCAATTTTGGACTACTTTTTCGAGTAATTCAGGTCTTATTTCATCAATAACACGAGTTATGTTGGCTTCCAAAGCGTCTATTGTTTCTGGTTTATCAGCATAAAGCAATGACTTGACATAATCCGAAAGAAAATAATCCAGTGGAGTTATGTCGCATGATCCTGGAGGTCAATTAATTGTACTATTTCTCGAAATAATATTATCGCCAAATCTTTCTTTCAATAAATCAATTGTTACGGTAGCAGCATGAGGTGTAGCACCATCTTGTTGGAACTAAAACACTTCTTGGTCGATATCATTCAAATTTTGAAACAAATAATCATTGATCATCGATCTGTAACGAGCACCATTCACTGTAACATTAGCTCCAGCATCGTTTTTAAGGAAATATGGACCGATGATGCCTCCAGCGTGTAAAGCACACCATACAGTGCATTTTTAAGAATGCAATGGAACCTGTAGAACTTCTTGAGGATTGTTTTCACTCCCTATACGGCATTTTTGCTCGTTCACATAGCCGTTCAACCAGAAATGAGCTTCATCACTAAACACAATTTTACAAGTGGATAAACTTCAAGCTGCCCAATCAGCAAACAAACGACGCTTATTATGGTCAAGTGGCTTTAGTTCTTGAACCAGTTGGATCTTGTATGGGTTAGACCAAGATCTTTACGCAAAATTTTCCATGTGTTGTTTTGAACGTCGACAAGTAGATAAATCTGGATCATCATTAACACTATGACTAACAGCAGCGATATTTTCTTCTGTACGTACAGTTCTTTGTCTTGTTGTTGTTGCTGCATCGAGTAGAGAACATGTTGTCCGAAATCTATCGATAGTTCGACGACTAAACTGCTCTGATGTACGATTATGCAAACCATAAATTTCACGAAGTGCTCTATAAGTTTGGCGAATAGAACACTGATTTTGAAAATAAATTTCAACAATTTGTAAACGTTGTTGCGGCGTGAGTCTTTCCATGACAATTTGTCAATACTTACTGAACAGAAATGTCAAAACAACATGGCTTCTACCTTCTGTCAAATCACAGTTATCCCTATCGAAAGTTCTATCACTGTAAAAAAACACCCGATACATTAAATACGATAAGAAATATTTCTGTTGAATTTTAAATCTTTGATTACTTTTCTATTTATTTTGGCTTTCATAAATAATAATATTATTTATTAATTCTTTCTATTTTTGTTTAATTGTCATATATCAAATATCAATCCTTCATTTATTCACTTGAAATTTCAATGGAAACGTACCAAAGTATAAAATTTGAGAAATATGTTAGCACAAAGCTCGGAACGAGATGTTAAGAATTAGTTTATCCACATATCATTTGCATGCACTTTATATGTACAATTATGTGTATGTATCTATTTCGGCATGATTTTTTCTCTTAAATTGTAGAACTTTAATCACCAATTTTTCGCATTTCTAGTTGACCTTGGGATAAAACAATTATGGATAGTCTTCCATGGCTATGTACTCTATAATGTAGAGAAATATTCAGTGGTTGTTATTGAGTGAAGAAATACTCTGAAGAAATGGGACGTAATGAGCTTGAAACTTTGATTAGAATTTGCAGCTCAATGTGAAGTGTGAATTATTGGAAGGGTACATACATATCGTTAAATGTTTTTATGTGGTTGGACCTTTTTCACTAAATGTGTAATTCATTACTCGCTAATTAAAACATCCTACTTTCCAGAAAGGACCTACGACCTTCTTCTCCCAGCGATGTAACTGATGGGCCCATGGCAGAGTATGCCCAGCACCAGTCAGTCCACCGAAGTGTTTCCGCAACGGGATACCGGTCGGATACATCAGATAGTCACAGTCCTAGGAGTGTACCCACTACGCCTCACAACGGATCTACTTCACCAGTAACACTTTATTATGGAAATTCTCGAAGAAGTTCTGTGAATTCTAATAGCGAGCCCCCAGTAGAAGTTGCTCCAGCAAATGTTAAGTTCGTCAGAGACACTTCGAAGTTTTGGTATAAATCAACTATATCACGAGAGGACGGTGAGTCGATTTACCGAGTTTTCAACTATTGCAAATGTATAGTTCAACAGAACTGATGCACTAGTTTCATAATACTGAGTATTAAGTGGAAAACGGCCACATTTAATACAAAACATGAACAGAGAAGTTGCTCCAAAAGATTCCCCCATCAATTTCTCTTCGTGAAGACAGACCATTTGAATCGAAATTGTGTTGTCAGAGGAGTAATAAGAAAACTTTTTTATTATCTTCAAACCGAAATATTGAAAAAAAAAACATACAGCAGTTTTAATAAACAAAATTTCCTTATTCAGTTGAACTTGCTATGCCTTACATATTCAAACGAGATTAAATTTCTTTGAACTCAGCATACGCTCTAATTTGCACCGAATTTAATGCAAAACTCACTTTATCTAGAAACAATGTAAATGTCACCATTGTAGTTAATGGCATGTGAGCATGATTCTTTAACCAGATGAATACTAATGAGTATTTACTAGCTGAAAGCAGCTTGCGTGATATGGCCTTATCATCGCGTAAAGCAAGAACCCCTCCAATGGAGTTAAACCCACCCTGCTTCAAGTTTCGCCTTCAGTTCGAAAATCTTCACCGTGACTGTTAGTAGCGAAGCACTATGCAATCGCTACTGCCTCTGCAAGTCAGTACCCGAGTTGCTTGGGACGCAACTCACACACCGAAGGGGCTTCTTACTTCCATCCACTCAGTCGAAAACTCCAAAATCAAAAAAATTCTCGAGAATTGAGACTTCAATCGATTCTGGGACGAGCACTGACAACATAACATACCGTCAATACCCACGAGCCCTCGTGAAGTCTTTCAATCGGTTCTCGTTCCAGCACCAACGATCTGAAACCATATCATCAAGACACGCAAACCTCATAAATATCTCGCAAACAATCCTGGTTCAAGACGAGATCAATCGTACTGTCAAGTCCCACCAAACCTCTGAAGCACTTCTCGAACAATCCTGTGTCACGAATTAGGCGCAACTAGATGAATGAAATACCCTTCTAGTCAAGCATGCCTCTCAACAACTCCCCTCTCGAGTCCACCAATTGGGTGGCCAGAAAGTACGAATACTTCCTGTGGGCTTTCACCCTGCCAAGATAATGCAGTAAATTATGCAACGCACTCAGCTATTGGACATCGTGAATTCTACCGGTTAGATTACTGGCATGTAAACGTGGCTCTTTCACCAGGGAACTACTCAGCCGTCTTCACAATCTGCTCTGGAAGCAGATAGTGTGGAAAGGATACGCCTAAACCTCGCGCATTAGCGAGAACCACTCCGAAAAGTTGAATCCACCAAGCTTCCAGTTTCGGCTACAGTGTGAAAACCTACAAAGTGACTGGTAGTAGCGCAGCACTATCCAACCTTTACTGGCTCTGCAGTGTCAGTACCCGAATTTTTTTGGGATGCAACTCACACGCCGAAGGGTCTTCTTATCCACCCACCCGAACGCAGTCCCATGAACCAAGATAGTCTTAAGACTTGATGCCTCAATTGATCCTGATACGAGCGCCATCAATCCGCCCTGTACGTCAAGACCCACGAACCCTTGTGAAGTTTTTCAATTGATCCTGGCTTCAAGCACTAACGGTCTAAGCTGTATCTTAGAGATCCACAAACCCCAGAAACGTTCGCAAAGGATCCTGATTCAGGACGAGACCGGTCGGACTGTCAAGTCCCGCTAAACTCTGAAGTATTTCTCGAATTATCCTGAACATGAGTTTCTGCGAACAGATAGATGGAATACTCTTCCAGTCCAGCATGCGGAATTTCAACCACTGCCCCCTCGAGTCCAATACCAATTTAGTGGCCAGGTTGTACGAATACTTCCCGAGGGCTTCCACCCTCCCGAAGTAACACAGTATGCTACATAACGCACTCGGCCATTGGATAGAAAAATCAGGAGATATACTGCAATAGGGTAGAATATGTTAATTTTGAGGGTAAAACCCTGTGCTGCGACAGACATCCTTGTCACTGAGTTGGACAACGTAGCTCAGCCCTCCATTCCACCTTTACGGTGAAACTAGAGCCCCACTCGGTCGATATTCGGCGCGAGTGACATTGCTTTAGGCATCAAGATTTAATCCTCCATTTCACCGGGATGAAACTAGGATCTTAATCAAGGCAAGCGCCCTCAGCAAGTCAAACTACAATGTCATGGGGGCCTCTGCAATAAGGTAAAGTAACGTTAGTTTTAAGGGTGTAACTGTGCTGCAACAGACATTCGCGCCACTGATCTAGACACCATGACTGAGCCCTCCATTTTACCTCAGTGAAACTAGGACCCTAGTCGTGGCAAGCTCCGTCACCGCTTCAAGGTCCGGTGACAAGCGTGAGGTTATCGAGGTATAATCAAAATATAAAAAGATTTGTTGAAATTATCTACGTCCAACGTATCAGCGAAGGCTAAGATCCTTTCTATTCCACTGGCCATACCGCCAAGCCCGTCAGTGCATCAATCTCATTCCAGGAAAACTCAAGAGACTTCAAGAGAATTAAACTGCATGAAGATAGTATATTATTCATTCTGAACAATGGAAGGAAGCACTAATCGTGAATGGTATGAAAAAAGTCGATAGGCCCCAATGCCGCAATGTATTGGTATGCATAGTAACAGGTCTAACTTCTTCTTCTAATTAATGGTGAGCGAGATTCAAGTTGAAGAAATCCTTGCTGCTGTGTGTAACACTTTTAATATCACTGAATATTTACAACCGATTAAAGGGTTTTTTGTTCATGAATTCCATGAATCACCGTTCAATGTTTTTTGATAACTTTCCATTCGTTTCTAGCCATTAATATACTTAGAAACCAGCAACCTGGGGCTTTCATTGTTCGAGATTCAAATTCCTTCCCAGGGGCCTTTGGCATGGCGTTAAGAGTAGCAACAATACCACAAAACGTCCAAAGTAAATCGACCGATAAGACCGATGAACTCATCCGTCACTACTTGATTGAACCAACGTCAAGAGGCGTCAGACTAAAGGGATGTCCAAATGAACCAGTATTTACATCACTATCAGCTTTGGTCTATCAACACTCTATAACACAAGTGAGTTTGAATATGATTATTACAGTTGTCAAAAAGTTTTTACCCATATGTTTCAATTTTATTTAAAGATGGCGTTACCATGCAAATTAGTGTTACCTGAACGAGACCTCACAAACACAGAACTAATTGGGAATCCACAACAGCAACTCCTTACACAAGGGGCCGCTTGTAACGTTCTTTATATATTCTCAATGGACATGGAATCTTTAACTGGTCCTCAGGCCATACGAAAAGCAGTGATGAGTTTGATGCAAAAAGCGCCACTTCCTGAAGCCATCATCGTTCATTTCAAAGTGAATGGACAGGGTGTGACTTTGACCGATAATAAGAGACAAATGTTCTTCAGAAAACATTACCCTATAAACACAATATCACATTGTGGCATTGATCCTGATGAGAAGCAATGGACTGTTACACCTAACTCTTCTGGAATTAAAAGTGCAAAGTAAGTTATTTTCTTACCTTAATCTTAATCTTACAAATATAATACATGTGTGTAAGTGATCGATCCAGTTTATCTATATTTATTATCTTCGTTATATATTTTATAGTTACCCCTTTATCTTACAGTCGAATATTCGGTTTCGTCGCCAGAAAGCCAAACGTGAAAACTCCAGACAATCAGTGCCATCTCTTTGCCGAATTGGAACCAGAGCAACCAGCTTCTGCAATCGTGAATTTTGTGAACAAGATTATTTCAACAACGGGAATAAAAGCAAATATGGTGTGAAGCAAGGGCGCTTTAACAAAACCTTATGGATCAGGATTGAGTGGATGTCCCATTTCAAAGGCATGAATAACCTATGATTAGGTTTTAGAAACCTTCATTTCCATTTGTTCGAATCACTTCGCTTATGACAGATGTAATAAAAATGGGAATTTATTGAAGTCGTTATCAGGCTTTCAGCTGTCTATAAAAAATTGAATACAATGATTTGCTTTCAAATTATAAAGAACTAACTCTCATTGAACATCAAATTTTATTTGGACTAGTCTTTCTTCTTTTATTTAACTCCTTCATTTTTGTGTATGTAAGAATTTATGGATTATTGTAAATATTATTTTTTTAAATAACCCTAGTGTACCTATCTTAAACGATTTCTCCATCAGTGAATTGCATAAAATATGTTTATATTGGTATATTCACTTGTCGATGTTTTTTCGCCCGAAGCTTGTCAGTTTTTTGATAAGAAAAATTCAAGTCCAAGAGTTCGGTGATATCGAATTGTACAAAGAATCATTTAATCTGCATTATCATATCTATGTCTACTAACATTCACATTGTTGGTTATTGTTATTTTCTTTGAAGAAAAGTAATATTTTGCTGTTTATTTTGTATCACTGAAACAATATGCTATCACCCTACTTCTTGAAAGAATTCGGTTTAATTGAAATAATTTTGGAGATTCATGTGGAAACTATTTAAAGTTATATCATAACCATTTTATGTTATAATAGATAAATAGTACAAAAAATAGATATTTTTAGAATTCCATTCAAATATTCAATTTAAATTATTTAAAGTTGCAACTCACAGAGAATATATTATAAATATGCTATATTATGTTGTTTTATTTCTCCTCAGTGAAATCATAAAATATCTTCCTGAAGGGTTTTCAAATAAGAGGTTTCATTTTGATATAAGAAAAAATTAATATACACACATCATCCAAAGTCTTGGCCCCATAGGTTTCTCAAGAAATAAAGAATCTATGTTCTGGAAATGAGATTAATATTTTCCTCTATTTCAACTGCAATATATTTGATGGAAAATCTTTGTTTGTTACTTTTTGCTTTAAGCATCCCACGAATCAAGTCATTAATGAAATTTTCAAGCATATCATTCCATTTTTCCTGGAGGGCTAAACTTAATGCCTGAAAAAGTGAAGGTCGGTTTTGGCTATTGGAAAAAAGTGCTCAATTCATGTCTGGTGAGTTAGCTGGCCAATTCATTCTCTGGGTATTGTTTTCTTGAAGAATGTTTTGAACCCTTCATATGAGGTGTGGTGGAGCGTTATCATCCTGATAAATGAAATTATCCCCGAATTCGTTGCGCAGAGTAACAATGATTCGTTCAATGATGTTTTCTACGAAATGGCACCAGTCATTGTTCATTCAACGATAATAAGAGGGCTACGGCGACCAAACATTATAACCCTCCAACACATTATTGATCCGCCTTGAAAGGGCACAACTTCCCGGAGGAAATTGAGTCGCTCTAGTCTGCCTGGACCTCTCCAAACCCTTTCTCGTCGACTATCACTTTGTGAACCGAAACGTGACTCGTCCCAAAAAAGTACGTTGCGCCATTGTGGTAAAAGCCAGTCTTGGTGGTGTTCTACCCATTGTCGATGGGTCGACTAAGTCCAGTGGACCCTTCCTGCCCTTAAACTTGAGAAATACAACCGTCTCCTTATGGTACTGGTTGAGACTACCGATCTATAGGTCCTCAAAAAATGACTTCGAAGGGCTGTTACAGACACCGTTCGATTCCTTCGAGTAAAATTTGCGATATAGTGGTCTTCCCTTGCAGATGTTACTCTGGGTCGACCAGGCACCGGTCTCCGGCGGCACTGACAGTTTCCAGCAAAAAGGGCCACTACGCGCCTTACTGAAGTCCGTGGAATATTCAAACGTTGCGCAATGGTGGTTCGACAAAGCTTCTTGATGTAGGGCTACTATTCTTGCCTGGTCAAACTGAGAAATTGGATGTGCCGGCAATTTCCACGGAATATTCTCAATATTACAACTGTCGTTATTCGCTGAAAACTGATTAACTTCGAATACACCTGTATATATATATTTATATCGATCTAACACAAAATATTTAAGAGTATTCAAATAACAGTATTTTGGTATATTATGTTCTGATAACATAAATTCTTAAAATCGTGCAACAGAAAAATCTTCAAGGGAGTACTTCACAAAATCTAAAATTGACAGTAATATTTCTCCTAATAATTTTCTAAGAAAAATTTTCCAGTTATTTCATACATCCACAAAATCTCAACATATTCTTCAAATTTTCTGCTCAGTTAGCATCTTTCAGTTTGGTTTTTTGCTCTTTCTACATGAACATTAAATAGTTTATGACTTTTTGCTTGAAAGCAATAACTTCAAGTTGTCTTTAAAACATTTTATTTGAAAACAAAATTCACACAGTTTTTATGTCTCACAATTTATTCAGAATCCTGATACGTGTTTAGGTCTTTCGACCATCTTCAAAGCAGTACAAAAAGGAACTAAACTTAAAATTGAAAAGGTTCTTTTAATAGAATTAGGTCATCTGTGTATTTTTATGTATTGCTGCATAGTATTTGATAATTTCTTAAATTTTCCTTTTTCTCAAAGGAATGACATCTTTCTCATTAAAAAAATTATTATTTTCTGTACAATGTTCTGCAAAACCGATTGATTTCTAGTTTTTCAAAATAGACGTCCTATGTTCTTTGATTCTATGTTGTGAACATCGGCCGATTTTTTTCGAATTCGACATTTTTAGAAAACCTACCACTAATGATACCATAATCCATTCAAAATCCAATCAGTAGTGGCAAATAAATATAAAATAAAATAGAAAGGCCTTTTACTTGATAGAAGAAATATGTTTTAATATTCAAATTTTGCAAATAAATATGTCAACATTCCATAGTTTCATTCATAGATTTCTGAGCATCCCCTTGAAAGAAGTCAATATAATTAACACTATAGCGGTGAACAATGGATATGGATCTAAAATCATGGACAAAATGACTAATAAGAAAACTTATTTAAAGATAAATTTATATCAATAAAAATGATGCTTATGAAGAAAAGAAAATATGGTTTTCAGTGGCTTATTTAGAAGGTTTCATCAGTAGAATCTCGAATGGTCTTCATGAAATGGGAATTAATTCTTTAGGAGCAAATAGAAATAATTTAGCTAAGATTTTGATGAACAATAAAGAAAGGAACCCCAATTTTTCCTAATCTTTTTAATTTTAAGTTTAGTTCCTTTTTGTACTCCTCTGAAGATGTTTGAAAGACCGAAACACGTGTCAGGATTCTGAATAAATTTTTAAACATAAAAACTGTGTGAATTTTTTTTTTAATAAAATTGTTATAATGTTTCACCTAGAGCCTCCATTCATGTAATTAAGTTGTTTTTATTATTAATGATAATTAGAAAACTAACGTTATCTTATTTGTTCACACCTAACTTTTAAATTATTTAATTTTAATTTTAATTTTTAATTATTCAAATTTTCACATATCGTGAAATTCCAGAATTAACTGATCTCCAAATTCTTCATATGGAACTGAAAGGCAAAAAACTAGACTTAATCAATACAAATTTTCGAACCAGGCAATAATTTGGTCATAAAATTCCTAAGTGAACAAACTGACCTGTGGAATTGTCTACTTGGAAGTTCTTAAGAAAGTCAACATCTCTCAAATATAATTTAAAACTCTAAAACACCACCTGAATTCTATACCTATACCTTTTGAATGAAAAAAGTCATAGCAACCAAATAACAGACTACTCCATCAAATATTTGAGGATTTTGAATTGTATAAGTAATATTGCTGCGATACGTAAACAAATAGGGAAATGGACAAAAAAATTAAATAATAAAATTTAAGAGTGCGTTCAAACAAATGATGTAATGTTAGGGTTTTTGAGTTGTTTAGCAATCATGTACGGATTTTCAACCTGTATGAAAAGCATGATATGTCAAGTTTTTATTTGTGAAAAGGTATTCATTTTTTGTTTATTAAATCTTCAATTTATTTTTTGATACAATGTTTTTCAGAAGCTCCTTCCAAATC
Source organism: Megalocaria dilatata (assembly GCA_034642435.1). NCBI lineage: Eukaryota > Metazoa > Arthropoda > Insecta > Coleoptera > Coccinellidae > Megalocaria > Megalocaria dilatata. Next base: position 48,910,046 of record CM067855.1, read on the forward strand.
GCATATGGCCATAATCATCGAACTGATCCTCTCCTCTTTTGCCGAATCTCATGTGGCCGTAATCATCGATTTGTCTTTTATTATTCAAGTCGAAGTCGTCATCATCTGAAAGTATTAAATGCAAAATAGAAATCAATGAAAAAAATAAGTTCTTGGAAATTTTCTAGAATAGAATAAGGAACTAATAAACAAAGCCGTAAGAAAACCTTTCAATGTGAGTTGTCAATATTCAAGGAATAATGATGGATTCATTAAAAAAATCCATCTTGCACTTTTTCAAATTATTGGAAGGAAAAATGACTAACCAAAAAAAACGAAATTTTATCAAATTTGCAAATCTGCACTGAATGAAGTCAAAATTATAACTGAGTAAGTTCCCATCAAAGCCTTAATGAAGCTTTTGCATTTACTACTCTGTCAAGAAAGTACCGGGAATTTTCAATTAAAACAACATTTTTACATTTAATCGTCAAAATTTATTGGGTCGCCTTCAAAATAGGCTCCATTTGCTCCAATACATCTATGCCAACGGCACTTCCAATTATCGAAACATTTTTTATAGGCGCTTTCCGGGATGGACTTCAGCTCTCGCGCCGAATTTTGTTTTATGGCTTCAATCGACTCAAAACGAGTATCACGAAGGGGCAATTTTAGTTTTGGGAAGAGGAAAAAGTCGCAGGGAGCCAAATCCGGCGAATACGGTGGTTGCTGAAGCACGTTTGTTGAGTTTTTGGCGAGAAAGTCAGTCACAATCGTAGCTCGGTGAGAAGGCGCGTTATCGTCATGCAAAATCCATGAGTTGTTCGCCCACAAATTTGGCCGCTTCTTACGGATACGCTCACGCAAACGTTTCATAACGCCTAGGTAATACTCCTTGTTTACCGTCTGACCCTCTGGAACGAATTCGTAGTGCACCACGCCACGGATATCGAAGAAAACAATGAGCATCACCTTCATTTTCGAGCGGCTTTGGCGTGGTTTTTTCGGTTTCGCCTCATTTTTTGCCACCCATTCCGATGATTGCTGGCTTGTTTGCATATCGTACTCGTAGACCCAGGTCTCATCACCAGTTTTAATGCGTTCCATGAATGTAGAATCGGAATTACAGCGATCCAGCATGTCTGAAGCAACCTGTTCGCGATGACGTTTTTGAAGAAAATTCAGGTCTTTCGGTACGAGTCGTGCGGCCACCTTTCTCATGCCCAAAATATCAATCAACATCGTACGTGCGGACTCGTGGGATATCTTAAGATCATGTGCTATCTCTCTCAAGCTGGTACGACGGTTTTCCAGCACCCTTTCCTTAATTTTATCGACGTTATCTTCGATAGAAGCCGTCGATGGGCGACCACTTCACGACCGTCCTTGAAGGCTCTGTACCACTGATATGCACGAGTTTTCGATAGAGCATTATCACCAAAGGCCTTTTGCAACATTTTCAATGCATCGGCACACGAAAATTCATTTGCAACACAAAACTTTAAACAAATTCTTTGCTGAACGTAATCACCCATAGTAAAAATCGGCACGCACTCTGACATCGACTGACTTAATCAGCTGTTGCAAATACACTAGTTAACAGATCCCGCTCAAGCTTGGCATAGTAATTAAGGACAGTGGTACCAACCTAGGAAAAAAAAATTTTAACTGCCTCATTACCCCGCCAGATTTAAATCGATAATTCCCGGTACTTTCTTGACAGAATGTATATCCAATTCTGTACATTCGACATATGCTAATCATCTTAAGGAATTCAGGCATAATTTCAACAATAATTATGAAATTATCCACGTTGAAAGCAAAAGTTCTAGATTAATACTTTTAGAATTTCTTGAAATCAACAGGTATAATGCCCGTAAAATCCTTTTGAACGAACAAACAGATAATTCCCGGTACTTTCTTGACAGAATGTAAAATTGGATATTTGAAAAAGTAATCAAACTGAAGTTGAATATTAGCCGACGCTCCGAGAAAATTCATTTCACTGCATTTTTTGTGAAACTCACAATTTTTCTTTATCGAAAAAACACAAAATTAGAAATCTTCCAGTATTATTCACATCACTCTCGCTAGAATTATTATTTATAAGAAACAGCAAATACAAAAATAATTCGAAAATTTTCCTGTTTCTTTCATATTTCGAAATATTATGAAAGCAGGTCTCGAAAGATATATTATACTGAAATCAATATTTAAATTATCTCCCTGTGAGTTTTAGTAATCAAAAAATATAAAATGAAAATTTACCTCTTAGGGTATTTTTTGAAATATAATAGCTGAATCAATTCTTCGAAACCTCTACAAATTCAATCTAAAATATCTCTGAAAAACTTTTTTAGAATCAAATTGAATAAAATGTTATAAAAACGTTGTTTCACTTTATTGACATGTGATAGAGAATTCAATATATCTATAAAGTTAAACAGTGTTTCTAAGGCATTTTACTCAATTCAATTCTAAAATGTTATTAAGAGATATTTCAGTTTAAATTTGTAGACGTTTCAGAGAATTAATCCAGCCATTATCTGTAATATTAAAAAATATTATGAGAACTTCTTCATGTCTACTCACCTATAAAGTCATTGATTATGAAATCTGATCTAGGACTGATTCTCCTTCTATCGGCAATTTTTTCTAAATTCAGTTTATCAAATCTACTTGAGTAACTACTCCTGATTGGTATAGCACTGGAGGCAATTTGTAATTGATGAATCAATAGCAAATAAATGGAGACGATGCAGAATATTCCAGTCATAACTTTTGACATGAATACCTGAAAAAAATTAGTGTCTTGATTTTCCTGGTCTAACCAAAGTCAGTATATTTATTATATTAGTAGTGAGAATGACAGCCACGTTAATATATGTGTATACAGATAGTTTCAAAAAAATTTAGGGGGTGATTCCTTGTCAAAAAATTGGTTGGATCTTTCATATAAACTTTATTTATTTGAGCCCCCTTGCTTAGTTACAGTCCCCTAAAGATGGCGCCCGACACTCAGTTTTTAATTTTTTTTGGGAAATCCAAAAAACTGACAAAAATAAAATTAAGCAGACATTTTATGCGTGCAAGAAGGCACTAAAACAAATTTTTTGTGGTGTTCCTCTATGATTGCAAGGGGTAGAGAAAGCCTTCCCTATACCTTCTTTCGCAAAAAACTTTTTTCAATACTCCTAATTTACAATAAAAAAAGTCACTTGTAATTTCTTGCTAAAATTCAACGTTTTCGAGAAAAAAAAATTTATCAACATGATATCCTGAGTCGTATAGGCTGAAATTATTTCCGAACTAGAATTTATCTGGTAAGCCGATGTCATTTTGTTATGACAACTGAGTTTTGATTAACTTTGATTCAGTTTCAATTATTTTTTGATCTAGCTTATCATTGTCATATTTTTCTCACTCACACATTAGGGGAGTGAAAGTAAGCAGGGGGGCTCAAAAAAATTAAGTTAAGTAGATGACATATAATTAATTACCTCCATATCACTCGTACTTTCAAATCAAATTCAAATAAAGGCTTCGCTGTAATTCTTTTAAAAGGTTCTACCAGAAGCTTTCATTTCGAATAAATATAAATTGAATATTACTTTAAACGTTTTTTTTTATTGTTTAAAACATTAACTAGATCAATTCTTTGAATCCTCTACAAATTTTAATCTAAAAAACACTTAAAAGCTTAGAAAATTAAATAAAATGTATAATGAACAATGTTTCTCTTTATAGACACATAGAAAAACAAATTTCCTTGCCATAAAATGCTCCACATAAATTTCAAAAAGTCATTTTCATTTCCTCTAAAAAATTATATGGAATATTCTCCAGAAAAAGCATTTGTAATTCGTTCCCGTTTTCTCATCAGAAATTTTTAAATTTTTTGTAGGTTGATTGAGTGAATAAAATCATCATTTTTATATTTGAGATTTCAGTAACACATTCAAATTCACAAAAATTATAACAATTGTTCGACTTTATCTGTACATTTTCAGATGTATTATATTTTGAATAAAAAATTTTGTTCCGAAAATATCCTCCTCATTTCCTGGAGCAAATCGAAATTGCCCTAGAATAAATATAAGATCCTGTCTGTCCATTTACTAACTTTTAATTTTTAATTGATCAGTTTATAGCTAAGGATTTCGATAGAGTGAGGGTGTAAGAAGCTTTACTTTCATTACACATATAAAATATCGAAATTATGGTTGAAGCATCTAAAGAATGAAATAGTTTCTACAATTGAAAAATCTTGTTCTTCTATACTTTCATGGGAAATTCAACTGTTTGGCCATCACTTGGAGTAAATTCCTTTAGAATCCTGATTTCCATCGTGTTTAATGCTGTTTCATATTTGTTTTAAGTTCCCTTATGATATAACTTCTGCGTTATATTTTCAAAAGTGTATATTTTATCATTTCGTACCGCATATGTTGGGGTTATATTTCAATCTTTTCACTGATTTTAGTCCTATTTCATTTTATTAACATTGGATAAAACCATTTTCATTTTCTTGATTCATATCAGATATGTTCAATATTTTCTACATCTCACTAATGAATTTTGATAATTTTTGGAAAATAAGCATTGGAATATTGGAAAATTATTATTTATAAAAGACAATATGAAAGGAAAAAAACAATTGAGGAGAAGATTATTATTCAATAATATATCAAAAATATTGGTGAAGAATAAGTTATTAGCTACCCACCTCCTTTAAACACTTCCGCGAACTTCTATGGACTAAAAAGAACCCAGTTTCATTGTTCTTCTTATATAAAGTACAAAAGCTCCAGGGCCGTCCCGAGTGATGAAAGCTCTCAAAGTAGAATGATTCAAAAAGAATTTTATTAAGCTATGTATACAACGAAAATTTGACCCCTCCCAGAACTGAGAAACGAAGAATTTTCGAAGATTTAAAAAGAAACAGGTCAACTTCTGTTTTGAGGGTGACGAATTTTTATCATGAGTTTGTGCCGAAAAAAACGCCCCCATGAAGGTGGCATCAACTCCCAACCTGTTTTGAATTGGGAAGAGATGTCGTGTGTTAACTCAGTTAAAATTTTCAAAATCGGTACACTATTCACGAAATAATATAATTTGAACTTCACCTTCAAAACGTGATGTTGAAACGTCCAAATCTAAGAGTTTTGAAGAATCCAAAAATAATGTTCTGTAATAGAGAGAAAGAATTCCTTTGACGACATTGTTCCGAAAAAAACAGCTGAGGATGGCAACAGTCCTCATTTTTTTTAATAGGAAAGAAATGGCGGATTTGTTAGTTGAATTAGTTGAAAAGTTTTTTTGTTCTCTAAACATCCTGGTTGAAATTTTTAAATTCTGTGATTTTTTTAAGCAGTTTGATATTGAACATCATCAGAAGGGTTACTCAAACAGAAACCCAATACATTCAAATATTCCAGATCTGTAAGTAATTATAGGGAACATCCAGAAAAAATGTTCCCTATTAATACTTCCAGATCTGTTGTATTTGAATGTATTGGGTTTCTGTTTGAGTAATCCTTCTGATAATATTCAATATCAAATTGCTTAAAAAAATCACAGAATTTGAAAAAATTACCCAATCACCTCAGGTGGTTTTTTCGGAGCAATGTCGTCATAGGAATTCTTTCTCCATAATACAGAACTTGAAAATTATTTTTGGATTCTTCAAAACTCTTAGGTTCTTGAGTTTGGGAGGTTCAACTGTCTGTTCAACATCAACTTTTGATGGTAAGTTCAAGTTGCATTATTTCCTGAAAAGTGAACCGATTTTAAAAATTTTAACTGGGCTGTGCACAGAACATGAATAACTTTCAAACTAATCAACACTCGACATCTCTTCCCCATTCAAAAATGTTGGTGGTTGATGCCACCTTCATAGGTGGCAACACAGAATTTGACCTGTTTTTTTTTAAATCTTCGAAAATTCTTCATTTCTGAATACCGAGAGGGTCAAATTTTTGTTGGGACACCCTGTATAAGAGTATAAGCTACACTAATTCTTCTCAGGAGGTCTAAGAGTATCTGTATAATATCAATAGAAAAGATTCTTTATCCCACATACTTAAGACAGAATCTCCGAAACAATACTGCTCACTGATTTGAATTTTTTGCACTGAGGTGAAGTCAGGAGCTTTTTGTGCGCTTGTTCATATAATCCACGATCGTCACGAAATTTTTCATTAGTCCTCTTGTCGTTATTTTATATGTTAATTGAAACTCGGTGATGGGACTGTTGCTATGGTTCCGGTAGGGCTCAAAGCTGCTCTGGCAGCAAATTTTTTTCGGAAATTTTCTGATGATATGAGTCTCGAGAAATTTAGCAAGAACATAAGCTCTATAAGTCCACTTGTAAACACCAAATTTCATATATCGGGTGTTTTCTTTAGAGTGATAGAACTTTCGATAGGGATAACTGTGATTTGACAGAAGGTAGAAGCCATGTTGTTTTGACATTTCTGTTCAGTAAGTATTGACAAATTCTCATGGAAAAACTCACGCCGCAACAACGTTTACAAATTGTTGAAATTTATTTTCAAAATCAGTGTTCTATTCGCCAAACTTATAGAGCACTTTGTGAAATTTATGGTTTACATAATCGTCCATCAGAGCAGCTTATTCGTCCAACTATCGATAGATTTCGAACAACATTTTCTCTACTCCATGCAACAACAACGATAAGATTAATAACTGTACGTAGAGAAAAAATATCGCTGCTGTAAGTCATAGTGTTAATGATGATCCAGATTTGTCTATTCGTCAACGTTCACAACAAGTTGGACGCTGTGCATCCACCACATGGAAAATTTTGCGTAAAGATCTTGGTCTATACCCGTACAAGATCCAACTAGTTCAAGAACTAACCACTTGACCATAATAAGCGTCGTTTGTTTGCTGATTGAGCCCTAGAACAGCTTCAAGTTCATCCACTTTTTTTATCGTAAAATTGTGTTTAGTGATGAAGCTCATTTCTGGTTCAACGGCTATGTAGACAAGCAAAATTGCCGTATATGGAGTGAAACAATCCTCAAGAAGTTCTGCGGGTTCCACTGCATCCTGAAAAATGCACTGTATGGTGTGCTTTACACGCCGGAGGCAGCATCGATCCATATTTCTTTAGAAACGATGCTGGAGCTAATGTTCGATGATCAATGATTATTTGTTTCAAAATTTGAATGGTATCGACAGAGAAGTTCCAACAAGATGGTGCTACACCTCATGCTGCTGCCGTAACAATTGATTTATTGAAAGAAAGATTTGGCGATAATATTATTTCGAGAAATGGTCCAATTAATTGGCCTCCAAGATCATGCGACATAACTCCACTGGATTATTTTCTTTAGGATTATGTCAAGTCATTGGTTTATGCTGATAAACCAGAAACAATAGATGCTTTGGAAGCCAACATAACTCGTGTTATTGATGAAATAAGGCGTGAATTACTCGAAAAAGGGGTCCAAAATTGGTCTGGTCGAATGCGGTCCCTCAGAGCTAGTCGTGGTGGACATATGCCGGAAATTATTTTTAAAACATAAATGTCATAAAATTATCTTTCAAATAAAAAAAAATTGGCTTCAATCTTAATTTAAATGTGTTTCATTTCAATTTAAAGTTCTTTCACTCTAAAAAAAACACCCAATAGATCGGATGTGTAGTCTCAAAATTAAGAAAATATTTCTAACTTTAATAACTGCGAAACCCATTGATTTTATCCTGTAATTTAACCTTCCATATCATTTATCACAAATTGATATGCAGACAGATTATTCTGCGAAAAAATTCAAAAATAAGATCATTACTCAGGTTCTGAATTTAAACCGCCAGCATAGAGAAACTAGTAGTTTGAGATAATCCTGGGCCCAGAATTAGAAAATAACAGACATATGGCCCAAGCGATAGCACAATGTTCCCTAGAACAAGTGCTCTAAACTTAGAATACATAGAATGTGTTCTATCATCAGTCAAATAAACGTAATTTTTTGCAATTTCAGATATGCTCTCTCCGTTCTAAAGTTAGAGTGTTCGCGAACACTCGGACACAATTACTTTTTACCTAGGATTTTTCATCAATGAGTCCAACCTAGTCGTTTGAAAATTCAGTTGGTGAAAATTCAAAGAAAAATGGAAATATCAGAGGGGGTTGTTGCTTCTGTATAATTTCGCCATCCTATGATTATGCTTTGATTGATTAAAGCAAGAAACAAACAATTATTAACCTTATTTCTAATATCCAGTCACTACAACTTGACATTAAAATGATTTATCTCGCGAAAAAATTCGAAATATCTTTTACTGGGCACCTGGGTTCGGATCCATTGCATTGTAGGAATACGGAAAGGAGTCCTCTTTCTAGCTCACTCATCCAATGCTGGGGAGCCGTCCAGTTCCTGCTACATATATTTAAATATTTCAAACGTTACTTTTTAAGGTTTTGGAAATTAATTCCTTACGATTCTCACAAAATTCTGCATTAGCCTTCTTATCATAATTTTATATCTGAATGCTAAATTAAATCTCATTCATACAATTGTTGGTAATGCTCAGGTAGCGGTAAATGGTGCCTGCTCACATTTTTCTTTAATTCTTCTGATTATATGATTCTTACGAAATTTGCCAATAGCCTTTGTGCCGTTATTTCAGATCTAAATGTTAAATTTGAACTCTATGGTGGGATTGCTGTTACAGTTTTTTTTAGCATTCAACGCTACTCCGCTCACAGAATTCATGTTTCTGTTTTGAATCTCCCAGTCATATGATCCTCCATTTCGCTGTGGGGAGTCGACCTTCAAGCATTTGCTGATGACCTGGCAATCAGAGTGAAAGGTAAATCGGAGCTGACGATATCGGCCGTCCTTCAAGAGATACTGAACACTATTGACAAATGGTGTATAAGGGAAGACATGTCTCTTTACCCGCAAAAGGTAGTTATAGTACCACTCTAAAAAACGGAAGTTGAATGATTTGGAACCACCGACTATCCATGGTGAAATAATACAATTCTCATTTGAGGCAAAATACCTGGGAATAGTCCTGGACAAGACCCTCAGCTGGAATGCACACCTAGATGAAGTGTGTCATAAAGCCAGAATGGGTTTCTGGACTTGCAGGTGGATCTGTGGTAAAACCTGGGGCCTAAAGCCCAGGCAGATGTACTGGCTATACACTATGGTAATTAGACCACGGATAGTGTATGGCGCTGTAGCGTAGTGGAAGAAAGGCCAACAAACGGTTGGCGAACAAAAGCTCACCCGACTACAGAAACAGGCTTGCCTTCCAATTACAGGTGCGTTTCGCATCACACCCACGGCAGCCATGGAGATCCTACTAAATCTACCACCCCTGCACCTACTCGTGCAGAGGATGGCGGAACGGACCACATACAAACTATATCCACTGGCGATTGACAGGCCAGAGGCAATAGTGATGGCCGAGACCGAGAATTAACATCTCATTAAGTCTCGGTCAAAACGCAACCATCTTCCAGGCAGAACTATTTGCCATTGAGACCGCGGCAGAACTGCTGATAAAATGGCAAATCCACCACGGTAAAATCAAAATATTTACTGATAGTCAGTCAGTACTAAAAACTTTGGAATCCAGCTCTTGTACCTCAAGAACAGTCTGGAGTTGCCGCACGGCTTTAAACAGGCTCGGTATGTATAACGGAGTCACTCTGGTTGGATACCGAGCCACTCAAACTATTTGGGTAACGAGGAGGCAGATCGGCTGGCGTTTGCTGGAGCTGCGCTGCCGCTGGTAGGACCGGAACCATTCCTGGGAATACCACATGACGTGGCTAACGAGGCGATAACAGGCAGAATGAACTCAAGGCTAGAGTCTTTCTGGCAGAGTCATTCTGGCCTGAAACATTCGAAGTTGTTCCTTGGAACAGCTTCGAACAAAAAGATGGCGAACCTAGCGCTAGGTCTGGATAGGGCCAAACTAAGAACACTTGTCGGAATTATGACAGGTCACTGCAGACTGAAAGCGCATTTGCACAAAATCGGCCTGGCTGAAGACAATGAATGCAGGCTGTGTCTTGAGCACACTGAAACAGCCATGCACATCGTCTCAGAGTGCCCAGCGGTGATTCGCATCAGATTCGAGGTGTTTGGTCAGGCTTTTATAGCCCACTGCGAACTGAAAAAATTACCCCTAAACAAGATTATCGGTTTTATCCAAAAACTGGATCTCGTCGGGGAGATATAAATTAGGGGTGAACCACAATAGTCCGTGCGGACGCAGTGGTAGGGTGGACAGACGCCCGCTCGCCATAAATAACATAACATATGATCCTCATGAAATCTTGTAGGAATATGTTCGTTATCATTAGAATTCTAAAGCCCAAATTTCAGATGAATCGAATTTGTAGTTTGGAAATTATGGATAAATGAGGAAATTTCAAATGTGGATAACTACGAAACTATTGGACTGATTTATATTCAAAAACGAATTCAGGCGAGAATTCTAACCCGAAAATTTGAAACTTCTATCTCCTTCCGCTCAACGCTGATCCGCTCACAATATTATTTTGAACATTTTATTATACGATCTTCACGAAATTTCGCACGAACTTGTGCGTTGCTATTCTACTTCTAAATGCCAAATTTCAGATCGTTCGAGTCTGCAGTTTCGAAAATATTACGAAAAATATGAAAAATTTTCAAACGTTGATAACTGTGTAACTGTCAAATCGATTTTTCCATAAACGAAATCAGGCGAGATATTCAGATCGCAAACCTTCCCTGAAAGTTTGAAGGCTCTATCCTTTTTCCATTCGAAAGTTGGCTTGTTTACGGACGTACCAGCCGGAAGTCCGGAGAAAATTACTTTTGATCTCGGATTTTTCATCAATGTGTCCAGGCTAGTCGTTAGTCGTTTAATACTATTTTCGGCTCTATTCGAATATTCCAGACATTTGGGCGAAACAATAGCACATTATTCCCTGGAACTAGCGAGAAAGGCATATGTACTATCAAAAAAATTTCAAAGAACTGAATAAGTGAATACAGGTTTTGGAGGTATTATAATGAATGAATTACACTATTACCTGAATGACTTGTCCTTGGAATTCTCAGGATATTTAGAGCCTTATTTAACGTAAATACTGTAAAAATAATTCCATAGAATTTATCTGCAACCAGCTCTGGCGAAATTATGTCGGTGTGAGACACATTGGCATTCCACTTGTGTGCCATCGAAAAAATAACACAATTTAATTTCATATTTCATTCAGATTAACCGTGGAAGATTTCGAGGGGATGATTCAATAATCAGTTGACGTTTGTTCCGTAGCGATGGAGTTTAGACGGTTTCTTGAATATTCAATGAATTTAACGTGGGATCTTGGTCAAGAACTCTTTTAAATTAATCTAACATGGAATACTTGAGCCGAAAATATAACTTTCGTTGATAAAATAATTGAGCAATTTTATATACACTCACCTAGAGCAAAAATAGTGTTGATATTTTTTGAATTTTGAGCCAACAGATGGTCAAAAATATAATATATTATATTTCTCCTCACATAACACTCCAATCACAGCAGAGCTTCAGTGGATTTGAAAGTATTCACCACTCTTGTTCTCTGTAAGATGTTCACTATGTCATACAGGGAAGGAATTTGCTCTATTTCATGGAATAGTGCACCAGTGCAGTCTCTACCAAAGGAGGAAAGTGTTTTTAATCAAACTACTATTATCCATTTTGTCGTAAGTCATGGAAAAAATGCAGCTATCAACCTTGAAATGGTTATATATCTGGGAAGTAAAGCTCTTACCAGTGATAGACAATATGGTTTCCGCAAACACCGAACAACAGGTGACTTCCTTAGATATGTGTCGCAAGTGTGGTCTTTTAAGCCTTATGAACATGCAGTTTAAGTTCTCTGGACATATCCTTGAGTCTTCTGAATAAGCCATCTTCCTATGGTTTTCCTAGGAGTCTCTGCGATTGGATGAAGAGTTTTCTCACCAACAGAAACATTCATGTGAATGTGGATGGTATCGGTTCCTATGGTTTCAACGTGAACGTTGGAGTACCCCAAGGCTCAATTTTGTAGCCCACCGTCTTTCTGATTCACAAAAACGATCTTCATAATACCTCCGAGAACCACATTATGAGCTTCGCGGATAATAGCACGCTGATTTTTCCTTTCACCAGTGCCAAACCTTTTAGCACCGCTGAGTCTCACCTCCATAGATGCCAGTAATTCGATTTCCTGAACAACGATCTCAAAAAGATAAAAGAATGGAATCGACGGAATTCAATTCTTCGAAGACCCGAAAAACCACTTTTTCTGGAAAAATTCAGTTCGTGACTTCTGACTTGATGAAAACCAGGTGCTTCATCCAAGTGGCGTGACTGTCAATTTTTTTGTCTGTTGGGGGAACATGTCTCTGACATTGCAAAGTCTGCTGCAAATAAGCTGGAATATTTGTTCAAGGTTAGGAAATATTTGTCTGCAGAACAGGTTTTTTTTATTCTATATATAGTCCAGGTCAGACTCAAAGACTACTCTCATGTTTAATGCTCCGAAGCTTATAACTTTTGGATTCCATCTAGAAGAGATCAGTACAATTGATCGACAAACCAGTTTCAGTCCTTGGAACATAAAAGGAGAGTTGCCGACTTGTTCTTGTAATAGATGTTTTCACTGTCGATGCGCAACGAGCAAATCTCTATGCAGTTGAATTAACAACTCAGAGAACTTCTGTTTATCATTCAGTTTAAGTTAGGCGATATAATGATGGGGTACATGGTCAAAGAAAAAAGTAACATTTTGTTTGAAACTAGACCAGTTACGTTCCAATTTTAGGTTGTAACTTACAGCTTCATGCTAACATAAAGAAAAATTGAAGAAACGTGAAGATTTGCAATCACAGTACTTCACAAATTATTGCAGGATGTCAATTTTCTCGATTTTACAGTGCCTTCAATTTTGAAAGCACGTGATTAAGATGTGTTTTTATATTCTTCTAATAATTGTTAATGTGTGACTATTTCTACAGGACCCACACGAAGACAAATGTATTAGGAGCAAAATTGTTTCATTTTGCACTTCTAATGCGTTGCTCATCTTGCAAGATGCATAGTACATGTTGTCACGAGCGCATCCACCAAATAATTTTTTCTTCAATAAATACGATAATATGCATACTACTAGGTTAGGGAAAATTTTTCTGCAAACTTTTTCTCGATTTTTCTGCAAAATAATATTAAAATATAAAACGAATTCATTGTACGTTATAAATCCAAGAACTATAAGTATATCTTAAATAAGATCCACTCTCCCACAATTTTGTCGCAATGACTTAATAAAGTTATATCTTAAACCATTGGCTGATTTCATATTATAAGCCTAACTTTTTACCGAAGTTTCATTTTACTGTAGCCATAATTTCAATTACAATCAATATAAGCAATTATATTTCTGTGGTGGATAATTGTGGTTATGTTAGATAGACTGATATATAAAACAAATATCTGTCAAAACAGTTGATGTGGTATAAATGGTAATTTTATATCAATCACATATAGAAAAATATATTATCATTTGAGTCTTCCGCTGAATGAGTTGATAAAAAACAGCAAAAATGACTGTTGTGGAATTTTTCGGTTGTATGTTCCTGGCATTTGGCCCACCTTTCGCAATGTTTGTGTTCACTATCGCTCATGATCCTGTGCGAATTATAATACTTATAGCTGCAGCATTCTTTTGGTTATTATCATTACTGCTATCTTCATCTTGGTGGTTCATTGTTTTTCCTCTGAGAAACGAACTCATCTTTGGTTTGGTGTTCTCCGTTTTATTTCAAGAGATATTCAGAGGGATTATCTATGTGATACTGAGGAAAGCTCAAGTTGGATTAACGAAAATCAATGACGATACTTCAACTTTAATAGAAAATAAACACATTTTGTCCTACGTAAGTGGCCTAGGATTTGGAATAATGAGTGGGGCATTCTCGCTTATCAACGTATTAGCTGATGCTGTTGGACCTGGAACAATGGGTATAAGATCTGGAACTGAAAAATTTTTTATTACTAGTTCGGCTATTACACTTTGCTTCATTTTACTACATACCTTTTGGAGTGTGATATTTTTCGATGCACTGGACAAAAAGAATAGATCCTTAATAGCAGTAGTAGTTTTATCACATTTATTAGCCTCATGTTTAACTTTACTAAATAGGTATCAAGTTTATTCAGCAACCATAGTACCTATTGCATTGATTTGTGCTTTGACAGGACTTTTGGCATTCAAAACCGCAGGAGGATCTTATAGGAGTTTCAAAAGCTGCATTGTTTTTAGATAATTTCACTTGTATAGTTAGTTTTTTCAAAATACATATAAGACATTTGCTTGTATGTACTTTCAGTGAAAACAAGTGTACTGCTTCCGAATAATTTCTCGTTAACATTAATTAATGAATATTTATATTAAACATCAAATCACTACTCTTATTCACTTGAAATTTTAGAGTTTGTCACATTGATTCGTAGATGAACATCAGATGCTTTGGTTAAATATCCAATCTACTTCTCAATTTATGTGATCATTTTAATTCAGTTAATTGAATAATTGGTACACAAAATGTAATTTTTGTTAGAAATAATATGCAACTTGTTTTTACTTTGGGTTTCGCATCCTTACAGATTTAAATGTAATTGTAAAATTTCTACATGTAACCAAAGTAAAGATAAAAATTTTATAATGTGAAAAATGTATCAAATGAGACCACAATAATATCGAATCAAAAATTAGTATCAACAAAAATAAACCTCAGATTGGGAGTAAGTAATAGCACAAAAAAATTTAAATATCCGAAGCATTCTAGAATGTACATACAACGTCATTATAATTCCATAATATTATATCTTTGTTTAAACTTAGAATATCCAGTTATCTTAATTGAGATGAGAAAATACCTTATATTCGTTTTTTTATTTATTTTGATTGTATATATTCTTGATTATCCTATTCAATATTTTAATAAACTTTTTTAGATGTGTAATGCAGCGAGATTTTTATTCTAACCCTACTAAAATTGTTTGTTTTACTTTGAACTGGAAATAAATTGTGTGCTGCACTACCCATATTGGAAATGATTTATTTTGGTTTTATTTCCGGAGAACTGATATTACCTATTTTCAGGAATAAGACTAAAAACTGTTAAATTTCCTTTTATTCACAAGTATTTACCTCATTACTTAAAACAATCTCATTTCAGAATTCCTTCGGATGATAGTTTTTATATCAAATTGAACACTCACAAATATTTTAAGTGAATGAAATATTCAGGTGACACATCTGTATTACAAATCATTAGGTTATATGTAGTGCAAATTGTATTAAGTTTTTCCCGAGTTATATCGAACTGAATAACTACCAATATTGGTATGTTATATATATAACATTCGAAAAAATTACATTCAGACTTGAAATTTCAAGCATGAATGAAAAGACGAATTTAGTAAATAGGCACTCTGATGAGTTAGTAAATATGCTTTTGGAAGTTTTTTTCTAAATATCTAAAAAAAATAGGAAACAAATCAAGTGGTTGAATGTGAAATAGCCACTTCAAAGTTTTTCATACAAAATTCAATACTTCATGTGATTTTACGATATAATTACTTTTGGACTATCAACCTGAATCTTCACGTTTCACTTTTCTCTGCTTTTGTCAGTTTTCCACTTATTTATTCATATATTCCACATTCACCACTTTTAGGTGTTATAAATTAATAAAGTACATTCATTGTGTTAACATTATGATTATCTTCTCTCTTCACTTTCCTCCACACCTAAAAAATTTTGTAAACAAGCTCAAAAAGAAATGACGTGAAGTAAGGACCTTTTGCGCTTGTTCATATCACCTATAATCAGCACGAACGAATTGCAGGTCGATCGAATCTGTAGTTTCTAAAATATTACGAAAATATGAAAAATTTGCAAAGGTAAATAATTGCGAAACTATGCAACCAATATTTCCCATTAACCATACCGTAGCATTTAGACCTCAAACCTTCTTTGAAAGGCTCTAGCTCTTTTCGTTCGAAAGTTTGCGTGTTTACAGACGAACGGCCAACCGGAAATAATTCCTTTTAAGCTCAGATTTTTCATTAGGGAGTCCAACTAAATCGTTTAAGACCATTTTCGGTTCAAAATTACAGACATTCCTTTTTAAAGTTACTGTGCTTACTAATTGCTCAATAGACAGACCATCATACATAATTTGAATGAACAAATCTTTCGTCGAAATAGTAAATTCTAAGTCACAAGCGAGTAGAAATTATATACATAATATTTAATGAGATGAGCTCCTCCGCCATTTTCATATCCTGATAGATTTGGCCGAAGAAAAATATTAGCTGGTCACCTAATGAGATTCAACTGTTTAGGTTGAATACTCATGAAAATGAAAAACTTTTTTAAAAACAATTTTCCCACATTTCTTCCGTATTTCATAACTTACATGGTGCCCGCCATAGATCACTGCGGTAATAACATAGTTCGATAATAACAGAATCATATATTTCGTATTTTATGACTACAACATCACTGATTATTTTTCTATAAATATTTTTTCATTTTATCTCAAATTTTTAATCCTCAAAATGAATTGATCTGGCTAGAAATCTTGGAGGAACATCGTTCGTTATTTCTGATGTTTTAACGACCTTAGTGAGACTTTTCTAACCTTCATCAGGGCTCTACGATAAACTACTAAAGAAAAAAATTGAATAAACCGAAACACATGGAACTATTTGAAAGCAGTTTTGCTTGCTGTTGCCATTTCAGGCAGGTTAACTGTTTGTAGACTTCTATTCAAAATAGTTATTCGTTATCTTCTTCCTCATTTTTTCTTGATCGTTGATCTGGAAGTACCTCAATTCATAACTGTCCTTTCCTGAAGCATCTACCCTCCACCAATCCCTAAGATTGGGCTTTTTCAAGTATTTCTTTGTCAAATATTTAAATTATAATACATCGGTACCTACATATGCAAAATCGTCTTTTCATTTCCTTTTATATGTATGCAAATCACCCACTTCAATCTGGATCATTATTAACACTATGACTTAGAGCAGCGATATTTTCTTCTGTACGTATAGTTCTTTGTCTTGTTGTTGTTGTTGTTGCATCGAGTAGGGAAAATGTTGTCCGAAATCTATCGATAGTTCGACGAATAAGCTGCTCTGATGGTCGATCATGTAAACCATAAATTTCACGGGTTTTATAAGTTTGGCGAATAGAACACTAATTTTTAAAATAAATTTCAACAATTTGTAAACGTTGTTGCGGCGTGAGTCTTTACATGATAATTTGTCAATGCTAACTGAACAGAAATGTCAAAATAACATGGCTTCTACCTTCTGTCAAACCATAGTTATCCTTATCGAAAGTTCTATCACCCGATATTAATACACCTACTTCCTACTTGAATTTTTTTGTATCATAGAAATATTTTTTCATTCTAATCTAGTTTCCTATATTTTCTACTGGTCCTTGTAACTAAGTCCTTACCTTTTTGTTCAACCCTCGTACAAGAGTAGACAATGGCGGACCCACTTTTTAGGCGATTCGCGCAGGATGTCACGGGTTCTCTATCACTCTATTTCTCAACAAGTCGGAAGCTGCGAACGACCTTCGAAAATGCGAACAGTCAAGAATGAAACCCCGTACTTAAATCCATTCCTTGGAATGTCTTTAGAAATGTTTTGATGAGCATAATCCTTGACATGAATGTACTGTTCTATTGAGTTCCATCTCAAAAATTATAGAGAGCTTTGTGTATGAGTTCTCAATTATTAGGAATTGCCAGCATGTCTTCCGGATTGGCAGGTCAAAGGAAACTGCAGCGTGCCAATTTGTGGAGTTTGTTTTTGGCTGCTTGGATAACGATATTTGTGTGGCGGGGCTATTCTTCGATGAATCGCCTGCTTTTGATTGCCTGAATTTCAAATTCATGTTGGATAAACTGTACAACATTCGTTTTAATTGAGTGTTTCTTGAATGGATCCACAGTTTTCTGAAAAATCGGCATCTTTATGTTCGAGTTGATCAAAAGGATTCCAAAGGATACCCCATAGAAATGGGAGTACTCAGAGATATCTGTTCTGGGACCGCTGTTGTTTATATTATTTGTGAACGATTTTCCAGAGATCATTAAAATTCACATTGGTGTTCTATTTAATTAATGCATCATTTTGTTTGCCGATGCCGGATAGAAGTACGCCAGGTCGCTCGCCCATAGATAGAACTGGCGCTTGTAGGTCTTCTGTCAATAAGGGCGAATGCGTCAGAATTAGATCTGTACTAGCTTTAAGGGAAGGGATACAATGACGTGTTAGTTTCCTCGAGTTCTTGAAGTCTGGCATCGAGTTGAACTCTTCGTGACGACCGTTAGCCTTCAATGGCTCCTTTTGAAAACAAGGCTACCACTGGTGGGCGGTTTGGCCTGCAGGGGTATTCGTACTTCTGACCACCCAAATTGGTGTTGGACTCGTGGAGGCAGTGGTTGAAAGCCTGCATACTAGGTTAGAAGGGTACTCTGCCGTGCAGTATCGTAGTTCTTGCGCCTGGATAACCGAGACTGGCCTGGGGGTTTAGGAGTCTTGACCATGCTTTATACTGGGCTTGAACCCGGATAGACTGGGGTATCTACGGCGAGTCTGGGCCTCGACCAGTCGAATGGAAGGTGGAGACATCAATCCCCTATCGGCGCAGTTCTTGCGCCTGGATAACCAGGACCACACTTCATGCTAGGCTTGAACCCGGATCGGCTGGGGTGTTCATGGCGAGTAAGGGCCTTGAGCGATCGAAGGATGGTGGATGCATATAAGCCTCTTCGGCGTACGAGTTGCACCCAAACAATTCGGGCACTGACACTGCGGATTGACGGTGCTCGTACCAGGATCAATTGAGGCATCAATCTTGGTATTATCTTAGTTCATGAGACTGCATTCAGATGGATGGATAAGAAACCCTCCCGGTGTGTGAGTTGCGTCCCAAACAACTCGGGTTCTGACCATGTAGAGCCAGTAGAGGTTGGATAGTGCTTCGCTGCTACCAGTCAGGCGGTTGTAGGTTTTAGAACTGAAACTCAAACTGGAGGCCGGTGGGTTCATCTCTTCGGAGGTGTAATTACACTTTCTGCCACTTGGGGCAGACTGTGGAGACTGCTAACTAGTCCCTTGGTGAAAGTGACCTTTGCGCCAATACACTAACTGGTAGAATTCACGTGACACTGCATGAAGTTCGAAAGGGAAGGATGCGAGGTGGTAGCATATACTGATGTTGTGCTCCTTCTGCTGAAAGGGAACAGTGGTTCACTCTCGAGGAGAGGAGGCGTACTATTTGAATCTGTTGAGCAACTGGCCTGCTGAGGTAAGTGTGTCAGAAGCAAGACAGTTTGCATGTTGGTAAAAAAGAAGTTGGCCTCGAGTAGGCCTCCGAATGTGCGTTTGACTGGGCATTGCAGAGAAAGGCAATGAACGTGATAATATGGTGGCATGTTTAAAGCGTGCGCCATGTATGGAGCAAATATATGGTATAAATCCATGAGGTATGCATATGCGAGAAAGGCTTTGAATAGGTGTCAGGGGGTGGTCATGTATGCATGCCTAAGAGTATGTCGGACGGTATCCATGGATGGCATGAATGTCTTGAGGGGTGTCCTTCCGTGGGATCTTGTAACGAAAGAAATGGAAGTAGAGTACAAACTGAAGAAAGGTTTGGTACTGAATGATTTTGATAGAACGATCGTTGATGAAAGGAATCAATACCCTGAGAGGGGTGCGAATGAGTTAAAAGGAAGAATGAAGGTGGAGTGGCAGAAAAGATGGCTCAAAACTCATATTCGACCAGAATATTGAAAAAGTGATAAATAATTCGAATAAAAAGCTGGGATTTGTAATTCGGAATGTAATTCGAATTTACAAAAAATTAAACTCTTCTAATGTTGTATTATTTTTTGTCTATAGTAAGTTGAATTTTGCTTCTTCTTTGTAGAACTGTTATGTGCAGCGCTTGGAATGTTAAGAATAGATTCTTAGGACATTTAGTATATAGAAATAAATTTGTCATTTCCAATGACGACTACACGGCTTATCGACATAGATTTGTTATGGTGAGTTTGTTTAATCGTAGGCGTTTGACAGATGTCTTATTTATCTGTAAAATTATAAAGGGAGAGATTTCTGCGTCTGAGGTTTTCCATTTCATTTCGTTCAGAGTTCCAAACTTCAAAATTGCGGTCCTGTGGTACATTTTACACGCCCCTCAGAAGTACAAATTCGGTACAATTTATAGGATGATAACGACATGCTCTCTGTTCAAACATATCTTCCATGATTCATTGTTAAGTTTAAAAAGAGCCTCAAGAAGTGAACTGAAATCTTTTTTGAAAATTAAATGTTTGAGGAGAGATGATGGAACCTTATGTTCAGGAATGTCTTTTTTCCGAATGTACATGTCTATTTTTGTGGCTAATTTAGCAGTTTTTGTTCACTTTTTTATTAGTTGGAAGATTTATTTCCGTTTGAAACGATGAATAATATGTCAATACTCTTTTAGGCATTCTCCCGTTTGTATTCCAATGTGTAATAAATAAATGGAAAATTGTGATTTTCCCTGTATATATATTTTGAATTGCTCTATACTCAAAGCAATCTTTAGTTACTTAAAAAGTGGTCTTAGTATCATGCATATGATACAAGACACAAGAAAAAAATTTGTATTCCAACTCATAGAATATCCAAGCTTGAGAACTTAAGTTTAGTGGTTTTAAACTTTTCAATCATCTGCCTGAGAGAGTGAGGATTTTAGATTATTTGAGCTTCAAGTTTGAGTATTTCGATGCAGTGGCGACTCGGGACAGTATATGAAGATGAGGCACATCAGAAAAAAAATTATTATTGTAATACATATATTTTAAGTTTACAGACAAAGTTTATCTACTTTGTCAGTTGCATAATAATCATTATGAAAAATTTTATTACTAACAATTTGAATGATTGAATTCAAAAACAAATCCTCATCATTTTATGGCTTTATTGACAAATTTGTTCTTCAGTTTAAGAAAAAAGTCCTTTGGTTTTAATATCCCAATATATGATTTTTGAACTTTTTTTTTCGACATATTGCATTGCTATAAAAATGAAAATCGTTATTATGCAGCTGTCCAGCATGAACCGACGTGGAGGTGTAGAGTATTCTTGCCAAGTAAGAGATGGGTATGATGAAAATAAAGAAAAACGGGTTTAATGAAGATCGAATATTTTAAAATAACACTCTACTGTTAACGAAACTCTAAAATGAAGAAATAAACTGTAAATCAATAAAATAAACTCTGAATTAACGAAATTAAAAAACGACCTCAGCGTACATTCTGTCAAGAAAGTACCGGGAATTATCGATTTAAATCTGGCGGGGCAATGAGGCAGGTAAAATGTTTTTTTCCTAGGTTGGTACCACTGTCCTTAATTACTATGCCAAGCTTGAGCGGGATCTGTTAACTAGTGTGTTTGCAACAGCTGATTAAGTCAGTCGATGTCAGAGTGCGTGCCGATTTTTACTATGGGTGATTACCTTGAGCAAAGAATTTGTTTAAAGTTTTGTGTTGCAAATGAATTTTCGTGTGCCGATGCATTGAAAATGTTGCAAAAGGCCTTTGGTGATAATGCTCTATCGAAAACTCGTGCATATCAGTGGTACAGAGCCTTCAAGGACGGTCGTGAAGTGGTCGCCCATCGACGGCTTCAATCGAAGATAACGTCGATAAAATTAAGGAAAGGGTGCTGGAAAACCGTCGTACCAGCTTGAGAGAGATAGCACAGGATCTTAAGATATCCCACGAGTCCGCACGTACGATTTTGACTGATATTTTGGGCATGAGAAAGGTGGCCGCACGACTCGTACCGAAAGACCTGAATTTTCTTCAAAAACGTCATCGGAACAGGTTGCTTCAGACATGCTGGATCGCTGTAATTCCGATTCTACATTCATGGAACGCATTATAACTGGTGATGAGACCTGGGTCTACGAGTACGATATGCAAACAAGCCAGCAATCATCGGAATGGGTGGCAAAAAATGAGCCGAAACCGAAAAAACCACGCCAAAGCCGCTCGAAAATGCAGGTGATGCTCATTGTTTTCTTCGATATCCGTGGCGTGGTGCACTACGAATTCGTTCCAGAGGGTCAGACGGTAAACAAGGAGTATTACCTAGGCGTTATGAAACGTTTGCGTGAGCGTATCCGTAAGAAGCGGCCAAATTTGTGGGCGAACAACTCATGGATTTTGCATGACGATAACGCGCCTTCTCACCGAGCTACGATTGTGACTGACTTTCTCGCCAAAAACTCAACAAACGTGCTTCAGCAATCACCGTATTCGCCGGATTTGGCTCCCTGCGACTTTTTCCTCTTCCCAAAACTAAAATTGCCCCTTCGTGGCACCCGTTTTGAGTCGATTGAAGCCATAAAACAAAATTCGGCGCGAGAGCTAAAGTCCATCCCGGAAAACGCCTATAAAAAATGTTTCGATAATTGGAAGTGCCGTTGGCATAGATGTATTGGAGCAAATGGAGCCTATTTTGAAGGCGACCCAATAAATTTTGACGATTAAATGTAAAAATGTTGTTTTAATTGAAAATTCCCGGTACTTTCTTGACAGAGTAGTATAATATAGGATATATTCTGAAAGTTGTAAAAAAAATATTAATTCTGAATTGAAATCGTGAGTTCTGAAAATCAGAATTTTTTATAGACCAAAGAAATTCTGCGATTCTTCTATTCAGCGAAATGATCTATTACCTCGTCTATAAAAATGTTCTCATCCTGTGATTTTCTAAATCCCTTTTTAAATTGAAATTTTTGCCATATTACTCAATGGCGCCTGCACAGTTGTATTTCTAATATAATTCTCAATTATTTTCAACGCGGGGAAACTTCTTTCTGTATTGAAGCAGTTATCACTGGCAAAACAACAACGAGACATAATAATTTAAGGAGTTTTGGCATACAAAATTTTGGGTCAGTAGCATGAAAAAAGTTAACATTTCATAAGGGTTTGTGAAATTTTCTATTATATCGTTTCCGTAGAGAACAGTTAATCCACTTTTTAGTTGATTTATATCAAAAATATTATATCAAGTCTTTCAAAAGCTCATGAGGAAATTCTTTTTCATAAATGGAGAATTTTGAATTATTTAACAGATCGAAAAAATTCAGTTTTTCTATGTAGCAGAACCTAACCTCTATTTGAGTCGCTATAATGTCTAGAATTGAAAAAAAATTGTCTCAATTGTTGTGTTTTATCTGCCATTTCAACTCTAGGATAAATCTTCGATATCCAGTTTTTTTATAAATTGTATCAAAATAAGTACTGTTATTCCTGAATTCCCGTATTTTACTCAGTTTTGTCTGCGGTAAATTTCTCGCCTTCAGAATATCTATGTTTTTATTTTGTAAAATAGAAACAACAGTATCGGTTTGATTAAAAATTAATACAAATGTTACTAAAAAAAAATATATTCTGAGCTTCCTCTAAAAAAACCTACTGCTCCTCTAATTGATTTTTTATCACAATCGCGACTATTACTATTGATAATAAAATGAAAGTAATTAAAACAAATTGTAGAAATGACTATGTTTTACTACCAAAAAATATATATTACACATTTTCTTGTGACTCGAGTTTCGGGAAATGAACTTTCCCATCATCAGTTGTCTGACATAGTAATTTCCACAATTTGTTTTAATTATGATCAACTACCAAATAGTAACGGCTGAAACAATTCAGTATATAAAATGAAAGGTTTCGAGTAATTTATCTCTATTATTAAAGAGTGTCAGAATGGCACGTGAAGTAAAATTCAAACGAGTTACCTCCAATTTGGTCTAACACTTGGGTTCGCTTTGTCGTTTTGGAAAAATATGATCAAAATCCTGAAAAGTTTGAGAAAAAAAGTTTAACCTGTTGAATTGCACTGCACATACATTAGTTAAAACCAAACTGAATACGTGTGTGAGTAAACATTGCTTGTGGTGCTATAGATTTGATTTTTGCCTGTAAACCTTTTACTTCTCCCGACATTGCACTAGCATATGTTTGAGCCACTAATTTTGAATGCAAGTCAAATTGGGCAGATATAAATTGAAATAAATCTTCAGCAGAACGCCCAGAACTTACATCATAATTAGTTAATTAGTTTTAGATGTGCCAGAAAAAAACTGATCTACTGTTAATGCATAAACATATACACAAAAATATCATTTTTTAAAAAGGTTTTTGAATTAGTGCCAAATTTACTAACAAAAATAACCAATTCTTTGAAATTCCCGCGATTTAAAGATTCATTAGATTCATCGTACCTTATAGGTAACTCTTGCATACATAGGTGTAATATCTATTAGACTTTTTAGAATTTGTCGATTTGCTTTAACTCTAGCTTTAAATTTTTGAATTTCAATTTGACGCGCATTGTCTATTGCTGTGGCGATATTTTGTTTTGGTTTCCTTATAAGGGTAAGCTTGTAATTCGATGAAATATGTTGAGCACTTTCATTGTGTAGCAAATAGACCCTGAGACAAATCGTTATACTTAGATCTGGAACAGGTCGCTTTACTTCTTTACTTATGTATAATTTAGCCCATATATATTATGTATTATTTAAGAATGACGCGCAAAATGTTGCTGATTTATTGAAAAATTTACAAAATCACAAGTACTTCGAATAGTTTCATTTACCTTGGAAATTTGAGACGACTCACTCGCTAAATCTTCGTCTTGTGGTAGTAATTAATTAGATTAATCGAATGAAAAGTCTTTTCGAAAAAAGATCACAGGAACACGGAGAGAAACTTACACGAGACAGTCGAGACACAGCAAACGCTGCCACCAAATCACAACAAAGCGAAAACTAAGCAGATTTCCCGATTAATCTGAATAGTGCAGAATAATTGCAGTTCGCCCTTCGGCGAGGCATGCCTCAAATCTATCTTTAGAAGCCGCCTTCAAAGGCGTAGGACATGCCTCGAACCGTTTACTTCTTAAAGAAGAATTGGGATGATTGAGCATGGATATTATGGAACAGAGACCCAGTGCCGTATCGTAAGATGTGAAATTGAGGATGAAATGGATTAATAAAATATTGGATGAATTCGATTAAAACGTGTAATTTTCAGAATTTATTTGGTGTGGCACTGCCTCATAGGACAAGCCACCACTGTTTCAGGTTAATTTTTCAGTTGATGTTAAGAGGGTTAGTCTAGGTTTAGAGTGACATTCCTTTCGGACATGTACCGTGTCCGGAAGGAATAATTTCTTACTTACTATTATAGGAAAGGTCTACTTTGAAATTTGGATGAATATTACATAATGTTGGTTTAGTTTCCGACTTCAGGTACATTTTTCACACTCAATTATTCCTTGAAAACACTGATTTCTAGTTTTCTTTTAATTAGGGCATTTTTGAGCTGTATGGCACGTGCGGAATCATTCCTGAAGTATTCCTGTCCCAGTCAAAGCTGTAACAAAGAGGGGAGTCCCCGGTTCTGACCGTCCAATGCAGTTGTTTTCAATGGCGTTCGTAGGAGTGAATGATCACTTGGAAACACGCCCAAGTATCACCGGTCTCGTTCTATCTCGAACGGGAATTTCTCCCGTCTGTGGAATAATTTCATCCGGAAGGTCCTTCCTGACGCGTAATGTTTTGGGGTTATTTCATTTTCTGCAGTAGCTTGAGGCGACTGATGAGCTGAAGAGAATTCGGTGAATTTCAATGATTAATTGGAAGAGGGAAATAATTAACAAATAACGACTTAATAGAATCGGTTTTATTTCAATAGAAAAATGAAGAATTTCTCCACAATTTGATATAGGAAATTATATCGGTTAGATTAATATTTCGGGGTTCCAAAAATATATTGAAGAATGCTTTTGTTCCTGGAAGGGATTACAAATTTCCTTACTCTGTACATCGAAAGACTAACAAAGATATTAAATGTTATTTTCACAAAAACCATTTTCATTATATTTCCTGGTTGACTGATTTTTTAGACCCTATTTTTTGTAAGTCATGTGTTTTATTTGCTAAATATCATATATATTATTTCGAATTATAAAGAGCTAATTTATTATAAATTTTATTGTATTATAAATATTTAGAGTATTAAGTTAGTAATGAAGTGTTAGTCGTTTTTGAAAATATCTAATTTTTTAAGAAAAAAATTTAATCTGAATAATAAATTTGAATTATTTATTTCAAAATAAATTAAATTTATTATTAAATAGTTTAAGCTTTACAAAATTTGAAAATCAAAACAGATTTAATCTGTTGTCTTCTACAATTTTAATTTCAAAAAATTCTTTGAAGAAACTTTAAGAATTAATATACATTATACATTGTTTAATTGATTTTATTATTTTTTATATGTAATGTTGAACTGATCTTATCGTAACTTTAATTATTTCTTGAGAATGTGCTACATGTTTTGAGATTTTTTGAAGTAATTTATTTAAATATATTGAATATTTCAAATAAATTAGTTTTTGAGAAGTTCTTGAAATTATGTTTTATATTTTTGAGAAAGGGTTATTTTTCATTCATATGGGATCGGAAAACAATGCATTTTGTAACAAACAGGGCTTCGTAAGTTTGTCTGAAGAGTTCATTACGCATGCCTGGAACGAAACAAAAAATGTTTGCTTATTTATATTTTAATTTTAATTGACAGTTTATATTCGTTGGTTTTTCTTAATTCCGTTTGATATTGTATGATGAATTTTGACGTCTATTAAATATGAGCAGTGCTTATAAAGACATTAATTTAATTCTTAATGTTTCTTCAAAGAATTTTTTGAAATTAAAATTGTAGAAGACAATAGATTAAATCTGTTTTGATTTTTGAATTTTGTAATAATCCTTCTATCAAGTAAAAAACCGTTCCTTCTTATTTTATTTTATATATAATATATAATTATATTAGGTTTTTTAAATAAAGAAATTCATTATACAGTGTTGAACGGTTTTAACTGAGGCCAAGTGCCTTATAAGCTTTGTATGATTTCTGTGAACGTGGAACATAAGTACCTTGGATTTATAAACGTGTTTACTTTTATTCTATTGAGGACCGTGTATTCCTAAGATTCACTGAGTAAGTCTATACATTGTTTAATTGATTTCATTATTTTTTATATGTAATGTTGAACTGATCTTATCGTAACTTTATTTATTTCTTGAGAATGTGCTACATGTTTTGAGATTTTTTGAAGTAATTTATTTAAATATATTGAATATTTCAAATAAATTAGTTTTTGAGAAGTTCTTGAAATTATGTTTTATATTTTTGAGAAAGGGTTATTTTTCATTCATATGGGATCGGAAAACAATGCATTTTGTAACAAACAGGGCTTCGTAAGTTTGTCTGAAGAGTTCATTACGCATGCCTGGAACGAAACAAAAAATGTTTGCTTATTTATATTTTAATTTTAATTGACAGTTTATATTCGTTGGTTTTTCTTAATTCCGTTTGATATTGTATGATGAATTTTGACGTCTATTAAATATGAGCAGTGCTTATAAAGACATTAATTTAATTCTTAATGTTTCTTCAAAGAATTTTTTGAAATTAAAATTGTAGAAGACAATAGATTAAATCTGTTTTGATTTTCAAATTTTGTAATAATCCTTCTATCAAGTAAAAAACCGTTCCTTCTTATTTTATTTTATATATAATATATAATTATATTAGGTTTTTTAAATAAAGAAATTCATTATACAGTGTTGAACGGTTTTAACTGAGGCCAAGTGCCTTATAAGCTTTGTATGATTTCTGTGAACGTGGAACATAAGTACCTTGGATTTATAAACGTGTTTACTTTTATTCTATTGAGGACCGTGTATTCCTAAGATTCACTGAGTAAGTCTATACATTGTTTCATTGATTTTATTATTATTTTATATTATTTTTTATATGTAATGTTGAACTGATCTTATCGTAACTTTAATTATTTCTTGAGAATGTGCTACATGTTTTGAGATTTTTTGAAGTAATTTATTTAAATATATTGAATATTTCAAATAAATTAGTTTTTGAGAAGTTCTTGAAATTATGTTTTATATTTTTGAGAAAGGGTTATTTTTCATTCATATGGGATCGGAAAACAATGCATTTTGTAACAAACAGGGCTTCGTAAGTTTGTCTGAAGAGTTCATTACGCATGCCTGGAACGAAACAAAAAATGTTTGCTTATTTATATTTTAATTTTAATTGACAGTTTATATTCGTTGGTTTTTCTTAATTCCCTTTGATATTGTATGATGAATTTTGACGTCTATTAAATATGAGCAGTGCTTATAAAGACATTAATTTAATTCTTAAAGTTTCTTCAAAGAATTTTTTGAAATTAAAATTGTAGAAGACAAGAGATTAAATCTGTTTTGATTTTCAAATTTTGTAATAATCCTTCTATCAAGTAAAAAACCGTTCCTTCTTATTTTAGTTTAAGCTTTAAATTAAATATTAATAACTAAGTTTGTTAATTGGAATAATTGATGTTAATAAAAATTTCTATTTTTAAAATTTTGTAAAAATTTATTATTTT
The DNA here is from genome assembly GCA_034642435.1 of Megalocaria dilatata. Classification (NCBI taxonomy): domain Eukaryota; kingdom Metazoa; phylum Arthropoda; class Insecta; order Coleoptera; family Coccinellidae; genus Megalocaria; species Megalocaria dilatata. The sequence goes on from CM067855.1 coordinate 48,938,660, forward strand.
TATTGATTTTTATTTTTTTATTAAAATAAATGATTTAATATTTAAATTATTGTAATAATGATAAAATTAATATTATTTATTATATGAATATAATTTATATTTATTGCTTAGGTTAAATAAAGTAATTCGGCAAATATATTTTTCACCTGTTTATTAAAGACGTCTCTTTTCGATTATAATTTAAAGTAGGGCCTACCCTACTACCTACAAAAAAGCTTAAATTTTTTTAATAGACGAGTAGACCCTATGGAGGTATTCATAAGGCCAGGTCTATTAAAAAACTTGTGGTAAGTCTAATTCAGGAGTATTCAAAACTATTCCTTAAAGATGGAGATCTGACCGTTCCTAATAACTCAAATTATCAAAAGGCATTCCTCTGAATGTTTCTTGAAATCTTAGAGAACCGTGAAATGAATGTTATCATCATGCTTCACTCGGAACGCTTGGAACAGATAAGTGAAAATAGAAGAAAAGTAAAGGCCGTTTTGAGCACTGTAAATTACCTAGCAAAACATAACATACCTTTACGAGCTCATGTAAGTAGGTCAGATTTGAATGAAAAATCTGAAATAAATGAGAGAAATCTCGACACCGAATAGAAACCTGCGGAGATGATCAAATGCTCAAAGATCAATTTGAGTCTGCATCTTCTCGTACAAAATATGTGAGTCCATCGATAAATGCTCACCTTTGATGATTTTTGAACTCCTGTTGCTACAATTTTTTACATTCTTCAAATTTTATTTTTCCTATGTTATCCCGAATAGTGCTTCTGTAACCTGCGATCTTCAATTATAAGACAATTACTCCAGCTTGGAAAATAATGTCACTTTCTGCCGAACCAGGTATTCAAAATTAATATTTCGCACAACTTTAACTGACTGTACTGAAAAAAAACTGCACTACTTCAGTTTGGCAAGTTACTTTAAAAGTAAGCGCATTTATTAAGAATTCTAAAAAGGTATAGCACTTACTACATTATTTCTTTCATTTATACATTTTAGAATCCTTAATAAATGTGCTAACTTTTGAAGTTACTTGCCAATTGAAGTTGGGCGAAATTTTAATTTTGAATACTTGGTCACATTATTTTCCAAGCTGGAGCAATTGGCTTAGAATTGAAGATTACAGGTTACAGAAGCACTATTCGGGATAATATAGGAAAAATAAAATTCTAAATTTCACTTCTAAGCTTTATTAAAATTTAATTCTCATCATTTATTCTTTCAATTATTTTAAATTAAAAATCCAATAGAGGAACTTATCTATCAGTCCTAATTCTAATAAAATTTTTATAGTTTTCAGTCTTATTAATCTTACGCAACAAATAGCCCTTAGCCTTAACTGTTAATTACCATAAAAGAAAAGAACGATACATTCGATTTTTTAAATTCCTTCTCTAAATTCACCTTTATCTTCAAAAGAGTCTTATAAGGCAAAACGCTTACATTTTTTCCTGTAACAAGCTTGACTTCTGGTTCTTCCCTTGACATCTGGTTTCATTAAACACAGGGCATTTCCTTGGCTTATGTGATATGACTTAAAATTTGACATTTTCTTCGATGAGCATTTCTTGATTTCTTAGTACCATGTCTAGAGTATTATTAGTTCTACTAATATTGAATGTATTGCAAAGCTGTAAAGCATAATCTCGTGCCAACTTTAAAATATTGCAATATTCTTATCCACAGATTCCTTGCAATATCGTGTGACTTCCATAAAAACTGTAAATTTTGTACAAACCTAGTCTATACGGCTTAAAGAGCATCAATCTTCTCTGTCCGTAATTCACGTGATCTCAAAATTCGCTTAATTAATCCATAATGCCAATTGTCGTTGTTTCGTTATTCGTTTTCCATTCACAGAATACAAGTAAATTGTGGAATTTTATTTACAATTAATTTTGAGTAAATTTAAAGTTGCTTCGTTTCGAACTCTCATCACATTTCGTTCAAATAAAATTAATTTTTAGCCCGTTGTAACAAAATATTTTAAAGTAATACAAAATCGGCATCAATGTTCTTTACTATTATAAGCAGCCTAGATGTCTTTTTTTATCTGGTACACATTTTATCGGCGATCTTTCACAAATTTCAAGCCAAAAGGATAGTGCCAAGGCCGAAAAGTGATTGTTTTTTTCGAGTCAGATTTTATAAATCCCCATATGGTTTTCCTTGTCCCGAATACTGCTTTTTCATTCGAAAATATTGTAGTTTCATGAGGCTATACAAAAATTCATTCGATTCTGTCTTTGAGACTTCGTAGGAAATCATAATTTTGCAATAATTATGAAATACGTTGAGTATGAGAGACGCTTAAGCGTTGACTATTGGTACGAGTGGATTATCTATCACTCTAATGTCATCCTTTATGTACTGGAAGTTGGATCAACTGAGTATATTATGCTCAATTCACAATTTTTATAAAGGTCAATAATTTTTAAAACTTTAGAAAATTACGAAAGTAAATATAAATATTGCAAAGACACAAAAAATCGAACTATTCAAATGATAAATGTTCAAAATGAATAGGTTGTACAAAAACATTGAAGGAATATAACTGGGATATATATTTGCACATATTGTACTTGTTGAAATATTCCTTCGTCAGAATTCAGAAGAATGTAATACCATGGAAGTGTGTCGATATCGTTATTTGGAAATAGGTACCAAGAAATAGTGCTAGGTGAGCATCTCACCACATTCAGAGTCACTAGGTTGCTGAGTCAGGGATTACTAGGTACGCTTTCGAAATCATTAAATCACGTCAGTATGTTTATAACTTCTTCGTAATACTTGGACAAACGTGCCGCAATGTATAAATTCGTATTTAGATTCGAAAAGAGGAATGGTAGAGTTTCATTTCTGTTTCGTCGAATATACCCAATGAAAAAATATCCTAATATTATGATTGATTGTTCAAAATTTTCATATGATGTCGTTTAAATGTGAAACTGGAATATATCAGGAAATATTATTTTTTTAAGTTTGAAGTACAACTTATGAATTCAAATGTATATTTCCTAAGCAGATTAGAATTCGATGCAGCCAATTTCCGGGATCTTTCATATAAATCTGTAGTTATTTCGTTATTGCCTCGATTTTTCAGATAACAGACTCATCAACATTTTCTTAAAATAACTCCATAATGGCAATGGCAAAATACAGCGATTTCATGTACATTTAACCATGCCAAAAACCAGTTAAAACAGTAATATTTTCTGAATATAAAGGATTCTTTCTCAAAAAACTAATGAGGATTTTTTTCATAACAAGAACGAGAGGTTAAAAGAAGGTAATTTTTCAAAATCAATTTTAACTTACTCTAAAACTGAGTTAGTGATCGAATTTGTTGAATCAATTTTGAGTCTTAATCGTACAGAAAATACAAGTAAGAGTCAGATGGTGGAGATGTCACAACTTGGTGGACAAAACAGAATACAAATACTTGGGTATGAAACTCCATGAAGAACTAAAAGAATATTTGAACTGGCAATTTCAACACCACATTTAGACAACAACGGCGAATACAATATCTGGAAGGCTATAAAAAGAAACAAAAGAGCTGTAAAACGAAAACATCCAATCGAACAAACAAATGGAAAATGAGCCAAATCTGATGAGAAGAAATCAAACTTATGCGGATTTCACTTGTCACAAGTACTCATCCCAACTAATCCTTATCTAGGCAACAACAATACTGAAATTGAGTCATTCTTGTGTTTGTCAGATGTCTCTTCCCATCAAAACTTTCAAATCCAAAGAAGTTTTTCACGAGATCAAAAATTTAAAAAATGAAAAAGCACCAGGTTTTGATCTGATAACAGCAAAGATTTTGAAAAAACTGCCCCAGAAAGGCATCATATTACTCAATACAATACACAATCGCATAATGGGTATATTATTTTCCCACTATCTAGAAATATGCAGAATATTTATGATACCAAAACGAAACAAACCTGAACATGATTGAAGATGCTATAGGCCGATAAGCCTCTTTTTAATTTTACGGAAATCGTTTGAGAACTTTTGTTCAAAAGATTGAAGAAGTATATTGATTTACACAAAATTCTAACAAACTATCAACTAGGATTTAGAGAAAACCACATCAAATACACCGGGTAATAAGTACCATTTGAACAAGCCTCGAAGAAAAAAATACTACACTGCGCTTTTTTTAGATTGATTTCAAGTTTTTGATAAAGTTTAGCATGATGGATTACTCTTCAAACTGAAAAAGCTTTTTTCACTGCCCTACTATCTGGTTCAGAAATCATACCTATAAGATCGCTGTGAAATATGGCGATTTTTATCAAACTCAATTGAAATTGAAATTAAGGCAGTATACAGAGAAATATATTGGGTCCACTGCATTATCTGATTTATACATTCGATATTCCAGAAAAGCAGAACACTACACTAGGCTTTTTGCAGACGACATTGCGACATTAACATCCCATAAAAATGCAGCAACAGTTTCCGAAAACCTTCAAAAACATCTGAATGACCTGTGACAATGGTACCAAAAATGGCGCCTTACCATCAACGAAACAAAATCCGTACGAGTTACGTTAACCAACAAAAGAGAATATATGTCCGCCAGTTAAAACACATGAAGAACAAATTCTAGTTAAAACAAAAGCAAAATTGTTATGCATTCACTTGAACCAACACATTCAAGCTAAAATGACAAATAAATATCAAAACTAGACAAATGTATTGGCTAATAGGCTGAAAATCGAAACTTTCTCTCCGAAATAAGGTGTTGATCTATAAAGCCATTATTGAACTAATATGGACATACGGTATTCATTTCTGCAGATGTGCTAAGACTTCCATTATTCAGATTATACAACGACTTCAATCCAAAATATTATGGTGATTAACAAATGCACCATGGCATGTTTCTAATTTGACAATACATAATTGTCTGAAGTTCCCCTTCGGTAGTGATGAGATCCGAAAACATTCAAGAAAATACCACCAAAATCTGAAAGGACATGAAAACAGCATCAGCTGGCAGGAAACCCCTTCAATATAAGAAGAATCAGAAGACTTGGCCAACTGACATCAATTGAAGTATTGTAAAGAAGTATAAATAACACTGGTCGACAAGATTTTTGTAACACAAAGCCGATCTTTATTTTCTTGGTGGAAATACTGTTCTAATACCTAATAGGAAAAATATTCCTGAAGCCCTAATACGTACCACTTTTCAATAGCTCAATAAGACAATTTTACATTATCAAGTAGTTAATTTTATGAGGGGACGGTTAAAATGGATGCATTTTATAACAGGAAAAGTACCTAAACTGTGTTGTTTGCAATTTTAGACAAAAAATTAAGATCAAAAATCAGTCTTGTGTTGAGTTTCGAAGTGAGTGGTTCCCTGTGTGTGCATAAGAAAGTGTTTTAAGGACAAAAATGTCACGACAGATAGTCTTTTATTGCAGTTGCAAAATCTCTCCTGACAAATTTTGTTATATTTCTGTAGCATTTATGGTGAAATCACAAGTCAGGCTATTTTCTGAAAATGTTTAAAAAGCCTACTTCCAATATTTCGCTGTTTTAATTGGGGATCAAGACAAGCAGTGGGTTTCCCACATGTGCTTTTTTAGTTGTAGCGTATTATTGTTGCAGTGGATTAATGAGAAGAAGAAAAAACATGCCTATCCAAATTTGCAGTCTGCAATACGACCTGTTCCTCATAATGCATATTTACCAGTGCCCATCGCACCTTCAAATCCGCAAAATGTTGTTTTGGAAGATATTGGAGACAACGCATCATCAGGCAGCTTCGAGTAACAGTGCACCGACCCTATTTTTACTCCAGGACACCTATTATGTTTTCCGAGATAAGCAGTACGTGACTCAGTTAGAATACATATCATCACAAAATCACTTTTTTCTCGAGATTTTGCTCCGTAACGCTTTCAACGGAGGGTACCTTTTTTCTTCAAAAACATATGAGAAACCTATTTGTTTGATTAAAATTTCAATTCGATCACTCAGTCAAATATTAGAAGTAATTTTATGAAAGACCCCTCTGTTATCTCTGCCACTGATGAGAATCAGTAAGTTTTTTGATCATCAGACGATTCAGTTTATCCAAAAACCTCCATGTACCGAATTTCATTTGAATTCACCACATTTCGACAAAGATATCGCTAGTTTATTGGATTTTGGTTGAAGAAACTATAGCGCCCATAGGGTGCATTTTAGGACCTAAGTTAATATGAAGTTTCCTTAATATTTTGACCTCAAGAATCACCCCCTGAAATATATGAATGTTAAATGCGGACACCCTGTATAGTGGATGCATTAAAACTTTCCAACCAAGCGCTCGGAGTTTCTGGCGAGTCACTACAGACGTGTGTGGCCCGGAGTTGTCCTGATGTAACACTTCTGTCGGTGAATTCTGGCCGTTTCTGGTCAAACGCTAGCTTCAAGTGGTGCAGTTGTAAACAGTAGAGATACGAATTTAGTGTTTGGCCATATGAAAGCAACTCCTGTGATTTTACCGAAATTTTCGAGAACGGGCCTGCTGCATCAAAAATTCCTGAATAGACGAAACCAAAATTGCACGCAATTAGCTGTTACAACATTAGGACCATAAATAGCATCCATAATTTTAGCCGCCTGGCTTGCATTTTAGCCTTTATCAAAGAAAAACTATAAAATGTACCGAACTTTGTCTTTGTTGACTTCCATTTTTAACACCCTTCAACTCACAACTGAAAAGACCAAACAAACCCCAGCCAAAGAATTGTTTTAGTGTGAAATGTCACCTTGACAACGAGCATAAATCTGAAATTCTTTGATCGATACTTCAAGGGATTTCGATCACTACAGTCATCTGCCGAAAAAATAACGGATTTTTTTCTCCTCAACCTTATAAATATTTTTTCTACGAGCGTGCGCGCTTAACCTTTTTTCCACACGCATTTCAACTCACAAAGAGTCACTTTTCAACACAGTGCGGGAAGAATCGCTGCTATTTCTTTTCTACATGTATTGGCGTGCGGAAAAGAAATAGCAGGGGTTTTTCCCGCACGCAAATGATAAAGAATAAATTGTGCCTAATCGTCATATACACCAATGATGAGGTAACTATGGTAACGACATACAGTATTATGACTGTCATTCATGTGTATATGAATTATTTAAACCAACATAAGTACCTACTTTTTTTTTTACTAATTAGTAATATTTATCGGAAACGTACAGTTAGACCCGTTTTACAAGTTAATCGCCGAGGCCAAAGTGTTCGAGAGTCAACTGCTCCTTGGAGGCAGATAATTTTGCTGGACATTTCTTTATTTATGAACATTTGACAATTTATTTTATTCGCATGTAGAAAAAATTTTGTTCCTAACTCTTGCGGAAAGTGCCTTTCCCACACTCAACTGCTTCAACGGCAGTTTTTCGTTTCCAGCTTGACGTCGACTTCAGAACATTCTGTATATATATACTGATTTTCCTGCTTATTTGTCTTCCTCGGATACTTATGAGCGTAGAGCATTTCTTTCAAAACTGCTGTCCACGCATTAAGAAGCCGATCTATGAAAACATCATAATATCCCGAAATCTGCACAGGAAGGAGCAGGATCTATAATCTCATGAAACCAGTAAAATACAGAGGCGGAGCACTGAAATGTGGGGGAGGGTCCTATTTTCATCCTTATCCAACAAGCTCATCCCCACTTCCGACTAGGACTGGCGCTTCGTTACACGCTGGCTCAGTTGCTCAATTTGCATAATCTTCACAGGAATCCCTATAGTGAAGAGTGAAGATTAAGTACAAGGGCTATACGCATAGCGGACTGTTCGAAAAAAAGTTTTCATGCGCAGTGTCGGACGCTTAACCCATCTGTTGCCGCTATTGAAAACATCTTTCTATTTTATAAATAATAATACATCCGTTCGTTTTATTATTGTACTTGTTTTGAGTGTTGTTTTATGTTTATTCGGTTCGGATTTCTTGTTAATGTGAATAAACAAAAACAAAGGAAAGTGGATTATGTTTACGCGATCCGGGAAGTGAATCAGCAACAAGATTAAAGGTTTTTGGACGAAGGATACGCCGCCATGAACGAGATGCCGGAAGCTCTGAATTTCGCTGGAAACGGAAGATCAGGACTTCACTCAACTCATATAATGCAAAGTGTAAGTCAAGATTTAAGGATTTTTGCGGATCATCTTTTGAAAGAATGATTAAATCAAAAAAAAAAATCAAAGAAACCAAAAATGTATTAATTTTTTTTTAATTCGGAGAAAGTCCTAGGACCGGATAGATGGTAAAGAAATTTTCTGGTAGAAAGGGTGTCGGCCACCATTTCACTGTTAGGTCAAAAATGAACAATGCTGTGACCTAAAGTGGCGCAAGATCGCAGTAACTAAGCCTACCCAGAACACAACTGAACTCCTAACTCGCACAAGCTGAAAAAAGCTTCTGAGGGATCTTCACAGAAGATCTAGGAGTATCAGGATAATAACAATAATAAGAAATGAATGATATCAATGGCATACATTTTGTGTTTCCAAAAATAAATGTGAATAGGATATCCATGATTCAGATTTTGATCAAATTCATATATCGATATATTGTTTGAGTGTCACAATTATGAATGGAATATAAATCATAAATAATACAAATCAAGTGATCTTTGTGGCCAGTTCAGATCACCGAAACAAGAAATAATTCGTCCAGAAAACTTTTTTTGTAATGAAACGGAACTTTTCATCTGAGATAAGGATCATTCGATCAAATCACACGTCTTCTACATCTTCATCTTCGATATTAGGTCAAAAACATTTGTAACATTTGGCTGTAGCGATGAGAATAAGGCTTTCTAATTTTCGAACAAGTATGAACCAATGATATCTCTGACAAAATTGCGCGCAATACTTTTTACGTCTTGTGTCAGTTACATGGATTTTCAATTTCACCTACACCTATTTTCAAATTCAACTAAAGGGTCCTTCATTAACAGCGCTCCACATTATTTACATGAAAATTATTGAAATTTTTATTTCATTATAAGGTACAATTAGTTATGAAACAAAACATCATTTAAATGTCCACCACGGAAACGCTGGCAGGAGTGAAGTCGTTGAACCCAATTTTCCATGACTCTCTCACACAAATCAGGTCGTATGTTAGCAATTACACATTCAATAGTGATCTGTAAATCTCCTTAATTTGCTGGATGATTGCTGTAAACCAATGATTTAATGTAACCCCAAAGAAAGAAGTCCAATGGAGTGAAATCGCAGGAACGAGGCGGATAATTTGTCAGTCCATTTCTTGAAATAATCGTATACCGAATACACGACGCTTTAAATGATCTGTTGGTTTGAGTTATTGGGTTAAAAAAATTTTGTATGGATGTAAACCAAGGTATTTTCGTAAAATTCGCCGCAAAGAGGTCTGGGAGATGCCTAGTTCTTGTGAACGTCAAGAAATCGATAAATTTTGGTCTTCACGAACACTTTTAAGTAAGTACCCCAGCAATATTATCTTCACTTATTGTATTTCTTTGTCTCACTGGCACTGTAACATCATGAAGTGTAAAATTTTTTTCAAACTTCTTCACTAAACTTTCAACGTTCTTTTATCCGGACGATTTTAACGACGCAAAATTTGGAGTTAAAGCACGTAAAGAGTAACTGATCGCGATTTTTCATAATAAATTTGGATAATTTGTAAACGTTGTTGGAGTGTGTACCTTTCCTTGATTAAATAGTAGCAATTGACAAACACAACTGTCAATGTCACAAATAATCAGTGGCTGTCATGCGTGAGTTATGCCAATTTAAAAATGGGGCGTTCCAATTGAAAGACCCTTTACATGGAGCTTTGCCAGTCTGTTTTAGGAAACTGCGTGCTATCGTTTTGTAATTTTCGAATTTTGAGCCGAAAGTTATCTCTAACTACTGGTTTGGACACACTCATGTGGGTCAAAAGTAAGCCTGTCGACCGGTCCGTTCGTAAACACTCTAACTTTCGAGCGATGAGTGGGTCGATTAACGAAATTAGTCTCATGGTTACGCAGTTATTCACTTGAAGCTTCATCTTATCTTTCCAATAGCCCAGAAACTACTTATCCGATCAAAATGAAATGAAAGATTTATGCCAAATTTTGTGAGAATAGGCGCTCTCGGCGGACTACTTAGATAAAATCCTAATATCCGAAGAAAAAGATCTAGAGACTTGACATTTACTGGGTAGGTTTCGAATCAGTTATGTTCAGAAATGGCAGATTATGCTGAATGATTCCAGAGTATTTTTATTTGAAATTTTATTTTTCAAATATTTTCGAAAGAACAAATCCGATTGAATTCAAATTTTGTTTATGATAGATTGGGCCGTTGCTTGGTAGAAATCAGTTGTAATTGTCATTATAAAATAAAACACGTGTTTACATTTTCTACTTTATTTTTGGTATTGACGTACGTTTCGTCTTTGCTAGAAAGACTTCATCAGAATACCTATATTTAGATGTGAAATACAAACACGAATGCTGATATGTAATTCCTTAAAGATAAATTACGCTAATTTTTTCCTAGGATTTCGGCGAAAACTATTGAAAGTATATAAAGTTTTGTTTCTTTTTCAATTCTTTGTTGCTAATATGTAACGATATAAAAGGTTGTTCGGAAAGTAAATTCCTTTTTTCCCGACAGGGGATGCAATTGTATTTTTTCGAATCCAACTTCACACTTAAGCCGCATAATCATTATATGTTTTGAGAGGTGATATAGCAAGGCTTATGTAAAAAAGACCAATTAATTCTACGCAGTAGTTTTTGGTTGGTGCCCTCTTCTATATGGAGAGCAATCAGCAGCAGTTTCGTCATATTTAACTTTTTTGCTACAGAAAAGATAAAAATGCTGTTCAACCCAGAAATAAATTAATCAATGTGTATGGGGAAGTTGTATCGACAGTACGCCAGTACTAGAACTTGTTTGTAAAATTTTGATTCGGCCATTTTGATGTTGAAGATGCACCACGTTCCAGAACGGTTGAAGCCGATGAAGATATGATAAAGGCATTAGTTGATGCAAATCGGCGATCGTCAGATCGGTGAGATGTTAAATTTATCGCATTCAACTGTTTGTGACTACTTGAAAGGCCTGTGTTTATTTGATATATTGGTTCCCCATGTTCACACGGAGAGAAATTTATGTCGTTACCTTGACATCTCTGATTCGTTTCTCAAACGTCACGACAATGATCCATTTTTATATAGCGCATTATTTATTACTGGGGACGAAAAATGAGTTTTATATAACAATGTCAAACCAAGAGATCATGAAGCAAAACAGATGAACCGGCTCAAAGCAATTCGAATGCCAATATCAATCAAAATAAGGCGATGCTTTCTGTTTGGTGGGATTTTAGAAGGAGCGCCTTTTTGAGCTTTTACCGGATAAGATAACAATTAATTCAAAAGTGTGCTGTCATCAGCTGAACAAACGGAATAATGTTGCACTTCAACAGGAAAAGCCAAGAATTAATCAATAGAAAAGGTCTATTGTTCTACCAAGATAAACGAGACCTCATACAAGTTTGGTCAGTCGCCAAAAGCTTTTACAGCTAGAATAGGATACACTGCCACATCCGTCATACTCTCCAGATCTGGCGCATTCGGATCATTATTTGTTCCGGTCATTGAAAATTTTTTGGATGCTAAAACCTTTACTTCCAGGTCAAAAATTACCTGGATCAGTTTTTTTCCAGCAAAGACCATATATTTCATGAGCGTAGTGTCATGCTACTACAAGAATTATGGTAAAAAGTGTTCGGCCAGAATGGCCAATATATACTTCAATAAAATATTCATTCATTATACGAAAATTGTCTTTCATTTTCCCAAAAACAACGAAATTACTTTCCGAACAACCCAATAGATTGGAGGGAGAAGGATGGTGTCTTTCAACCATGTTATTTAACATTTTCATAAGATGTATTACGTCTCTTCGAAGAATCAGTTCTAAAATTGCGAAAAATTACGTTTCTATGACTATTGAATATTCTGGTAAGATCAGCAAATATGCCGTGAGACAAGCTGAAATGCCACATTCACTGCCAGAAATTTTTTTTATATAGCGACGATGGTCAGACCTTAAGACATTTTTCTACAGTTTTGTTTATATTTAATTTCACTGGACCATTATATCATTATCTGTGTATCTGCTTAAAACGCACGAAAAGTACCTACTCATTACAGAATGACCCCTAAAAGGATCAACAATGATCCATCTTCAAGTAACTTTCCATTATAAAAATAATAATTCAACAAATATTGTATGGAACAGTCTGTCACTTTGTGATAGTTCATTTCGAAAAATGAAATAATTGATAAATTATTTCGTTTTCTATCACAACTTTATTATTGAGGATACAATGACCCAAGTTTCTTAGTCTTACTTTAAATTGGTGTATTTGAAGTGTTTTTATATATCTGAGGAAGGATTCGATTTGTTTGACTGTTCGAAGTCCTACACAAACCGAAGCCTTTCTTAAAGAAATAAAAACCTTTGAAATACAACCTGTAATGTACCAGTTTGACAATGTAGTAAGACTATGACATTCGGTATCCTCAATAATCAAATAGTGACAGAAAACGAAGTGATGTCGTATTTATTTCAGTTTTAATCATTCAACACTTTTAATAAGTTCATGGCGATTCATGGTGTTTTATTTCCTGCTTGTTGCAGGAAATAGCGTACTATCGTTTCTCCAAATGTCTGTAATTTTCGAATTTTGAGCCTAAAATGGTCATAAACGTCTAGGTTTGACTCACTGATAAAGAAGTCGAGGTCAAGAGTAATTCTGTGTAGCTGGTCCGTAAACATGCTAACTTTCGAACGGAAAGTGCTAGATCCTTTACTTGAAACTATCAGGGAAGATTTGGTGTCTAAATATCTCGACTAAGTTCGTTACTGGGCAAAATCAGTGCAATAGCTTGGCAGTTATTCACGTTTGAATGTTTTTTACACATGTCTTAATATTTTCGAAACTACAGATCTGATCGATCTGAAATTCGGCAGTTAGAAGTACAATAAGAACGCGCATATTCGTGCAAATTCCGTGAAAATCCTATGTTTCAGAAAAAAATATTTTGCGAACGGATCAGCATTGAGCGCTATCTTAAACATTATACATTTCGAACGGAAAGAGATAGAGACTAGAAAATTTTGGGGTAGGTTTGGGGTCTGAATATGTTGAGTTCCTTATTGGGCAAAATCAATTCAATGATTTCCAGTTATGTAAATTTGAAATTTCCTCTTATTTTCATTAATATTTTTCATATTAGGAATTCGAATGGTCTGTCATTTGGGGTTTAGAAGTATATCGATAACGCACATGTTCCTGTAAAATTTTGGAAGGACCGTACCGATTCAAAACAACGACAAAAATTTTGTGAGCAAAGCAGCTTTGACGCTGAAAAACCATAAGGATTGAGTTTGAATTTAGTAGTCAGATGTAAAATAACGGCAAGAAGACCAATCAAAATTTCGTGAAGATCGTGGGTGATATGAACACACGCGTAAAAGCTCCAGAGTTCAGTGTTTTTCACCTTTTTTATGTGCACAAATCGAAAATATCGTACAACCATACAGCTGTTATATAAAATTTCACACTTTCTTAAAGTAAGTTGGGCATCAGCGCCAAATTTATTGCAATATGACAGAATAAAATTATGGCGAAGATTTACTGAATTTAAAGACGGAATCATAAATAAGAATTGTGAGCTATGGTAATAGAAAATTCTACAAATCGAGACAGGGTAACATACATCTGTATAACAATTCCATACTCAAACGATAAGGTTTTGTTGATCACAGGGGCAAACTGCAGATATGCGCACGTTTCAAACTTTGATTGGTTTTCATCAGTACAATGTATGCCAATGACTGCAAATGTCAAGTATCTATATTCACTATACACAGAGACACTCAGATATTAATCATACACTAGCGCCATCTACAGCATGCAAATATACATACAAGACATACCTTTGCGAGCTAATTCAAGTAAAGAAATGTATTTCCGATATTTTGACGTCGGAAACGCAGAAAAAACTTTCCTCATGATCAAATCAGACCATAATATGCCTTAATGCTCATAATTGGAATATTCATATTCAAATAAATGAATTCGGATGATCTGTACCAAATATCATGAATAAGAATTGTGAGCTGTGGTAATTTATTTAAATACAGAATATTTGATATTATCCTGATACTCCTAGATCTTCTGTAAGGGTCTTTCAGAAGCTTTCGTGTAGCATTATTACTATTCAGATGCTAGAATATTAGGTTCAATTATTTTTATTATTATGTATCAAAGTCATTCGAGCTATATTATAGAGACATTCAGAAACTCTATCACAAATTTCTGAATACAGTCGAAGTGAAAAATTCATGAAATATTTTTTTTTACCATCTTGAGAATTTTTTACATCACATTATGCAGGATTATATTCAAGGTAATGGCATATTTGGTTTCGAGTATTCTAAAATAATATGTTTTTTAAAATTCGTGAAAGCTATAAAAAAAGTTTTTAATACTGCTCCAGGGGCCTTTGTTACATGAAATAATTTAGTCTAATATTGAAACTAGTGTATCTTACTAGATTAACATCTGATGTGGTTTTCTCATAATTTTGATTTTGTTCCATAAAAATGAGATATTTTTCAAATAAAACACCACTTATCAACAAATTAAATCGGACGGGATTTGTTAGCAATAAATAATGTTGCGCGATTGTTTTTATGGCTGAAAAAGTATCCTGCAGATGAAATATTTTTAGGAGGTGCTAAGACAGAACACTCTTTATTTTGACTTCATATGTGTTCAGTGATCAGTAGATTAAGTACGTATGAAATTGAATTTTCCACTTTACGTTGTAGACTCTGAAATGGGGACGTCTACTTGCTTTTTATTGGTTCCACTCGGAGAATCTCCACTTGGAAAAAATTCGTGAAAAATGCAGAAAAAATGTTTTGATTTCATTTTATTCTTCTTGATGTATTCTGAATTAGTATTTTTGTTCAGTAATTATCAAATCAAACTGGAATAAGTCGTTTACATTCAAGTATATTTGTACTATAATTTTTTCTTATAATAGGTTTTTTCATTTTCAGTTATTTGTGATAATTGTAAGGGCTATGTGAAATTACACAAAATAATTCATTTCATCAATGGTAATAATTTTGTAGGTATTACTTCTAGTGAACGCTTCTGTTACTCGTATTCTCAATATGATCTAAAATTTAAGGAATACTCTCAGAAACATAATGTTTCTGAAACCTCATCGGTCACACTCAAGTTCGGCATAAATCCTCTAAGTTTCTGGGTCTGTAATATGTCAAATATGTTATTCATCTGGGTCTTATAGTTGTCTTAAATGAATCTTATTTATGACGGTCTGAAGAATATTAACTTACAAACACGATGAATGGGCTGAAAATAATTCCACATAAATAACCCAAGTTTCACTAATTCTATGTTTCCATGAATTAATTCCATTTAATAATATTACATTAATAATATTTCTAAATACTGATGAATAGATTTTTTCGTTAACATTGAAACAACAGATATTTAAATCAATTTGCTGGGTGAAGAATAGAAATGAGCCACCGCTTTTTATCGAAGGAAATTTATCGTGAAGAAAAAATTTATGTAAAAGATTTCGAGGTCTTTTAGTCAGATTGAAAATGTTGAATTTTTCTTTGTTATTGTGAACCACAAAAGATTTTCTTAAAGTAAATGCAAAGAAAACAAATGGCAAAACTACTATCGCAGCCTTAGTGGATTATGTGCTCGAAATATATTGTTTATATAAATAATAAGTTCTATATTTTTGGTTAGAGAAGCATTTTTCTTGGCTGGGTACAGGGCAACTTGGAGCATTGTTTTTTGTTTCTTCGAATGGGTCAACATGATTCAGTATTTTCTAAAAATGGGCTTACCTCAGGGGCCTGTACTCGATCCTGTACTTTTTATATTATTTGTGAATTACCTGCCTACCCATTTAAAATCGTATTATTATTGTTACCATTGTAGATAGGCATCAGATTGTCCGAAATAATGAAAATGTTACAGTATAATCTGTTGAAAGAAGTAATTAAGAAACTGCTGATAGGAAATTTCTACTACAGTTCCAGAGAATACATTGACTGTGAGTTAAGTCAGCAAGGGGTATGTGTTTATTTTCCTTCTCTGTATTGTTTGTTCATCTTTTTATTTCACTTTTTTTGTACTTAATTGATCATTGTCTATTTCACCTATCATATACAATCGTTATGTCTAAAAGGATATAAAAAATTTTCATTCTTCTCATTAATTTCACTGGTCTGTAACACTCACTATTAATCAGATAATTCGTTAAGAAAACTCAGAAAAGTATAAACTTTCCAAGTATCGTTATTACATATGTCTTTGATTTACAAATTTCCATAAAATTTTGTGGCTTCAGCAGAAAGTAGTTTATATGTAATGCAATTATTTTTCAAGTCCCAAAATGATATAATAGTAAACAGCATTCATAGCAACGAAATATTTTCTTCGATACTCACTCCAAACAATCCAATAAATAAACCATATTTTCTCTGACAGTAAAACTGCTATAAAGCGAATTTTCGGAGTTTCATTTTAGAGAGCTATTGAAAATTTGTTACAATTAATATTCCTCCCACAAAAATTCATTATCGTCGCCAAATCTGGACAACCATTGGAATCGTTATTTTAACTAACCTCTCCCTACTTAGATAAATCTGAATTTTTCTGAAAATTTTCAAAAGATCGATTATATTCCTTCACAAACTTTTAAATTTTACCTTTGTAACTTTCACACGTTTTGCAAAGATAACGAAGTCCTACTATAGGAAATCGGTTAGGTCCGTCTTCATCTGAAATTTTCAGAAATTCTTTAAAAATCAGAATACAAAAAACTCAAAAATTATATTTAATGATAAACTAATGTTTGATCAGTGATTTTCTCATATTAGACAATTTTATTTATTTTTGGAAATCATCAATGAATCATTTTCTGCCATCGAATTCACCTATAAGGAATAAAAAATGATGGGGCATCAATTTCTTGGATCTTAATATTACAAAAATTAATAAAAAACACAATTTTTCATCTACCGCAAATTAAGACGTATAGATTTTACTATGATTAAACCATAAATTATCAGCTTATAATCTTTGATACAAGAAAATTTCCATAGGGAAAACAATATCGTTAAACAAACAGCATTTCAATTCTTCAATTATAGAATATTTGTTGAACAAAATCGAATCCAAACAAGCAATAGCTCGTATATCCTAAAATCTGTGAAACAGGTATATTTCACTAACTTATATGAGAACAAAACTGAAGAGGTTGCTCCATATTCGGGGAAAAAAACAAAAATAATAATATCGTTTGCAAAACTAATGATTTATTAGAAAAAACAATAAGGACATAATTTCTAAGAGCAAGAAATCAGGAGTTTACCGATTAATATGAGATATTGGTCGTATGCCAGTGAAATTGAGGAGTATGAGCTATGGTAACAGAAAACCTGTCTAATCAACTTGCATTTGTGTAACAGTTCAAAACTCAAATCCAAATTGGGACCTAAGCAGCAGATATGGTCACGTTTCGAAGCTTATTGGCTTCAGTGTCAGTGCCAACTCTAATGCTCGATACTATATACCTATCACTCTGACAGGGTGTCTGTCGTTGGCTGATGGTGGAGTGTGTGTTTACATCAAAAAAGAGCTTTTAGTTTCTTTTTCGATCTCAATAATTTCTTTCGACTGTCCAAACATTGATACAATAGCATTGAAGGTGAAAACTGAATCTTTATCAATGACCCTGGAATGCGTGAACAGACCACCTAATGCAGCTTTGAGGATGACGAGGTTATATTTGAGAAAATATCGAATCTATAGGGAGACCGAAAAGTAATGTCGCTTTTTCAAATTAAATTCAAACAAATAAATTATTGACAAGTTTTTATTTTTAATTAATAATGTAACAACCTTCGTTTTCAACAAGCTTTTGCCATATAGTGGGCAAGTTTTCAATGCCGGACCGATAAAATGAATTGGTTTTTGAGTAAAATATCTCGAGATGACATTTTGGACATGATCGAAATTTTTTACAACTGTGAAAATGTTGTAACGATCGGAATAAATGGAAATCCAAGGGTGCGATATCGGGGCGAGATTCATTAATTTTTTCCAAGCTTCGTCGTGCACAACGCGATCTTGCATTGTTGTGTTGTAAAATAACGCCTTTTTTGTTGGCAATTGCCGGACTCTTTTCGATTAAAGATTGGTTCACTCGATGCAATTGTTCACAACAGAGATCTGCATTAACAGTTTGTCCAGGTTTCAGCACTTCAAAATGAACAATTCTGCTTATGCTCCATCAAACACACAGAAACGCCTTTTTGGGTTGTAAACCCGGCTTCTTAGTACTTCATGGTGATTCATTTGGAGAGAGTCACCGCCTTTTGCGTTTTAGATGATCCTAAAGGACCCATTTGCCGTCTCCAGTGATCAAGCGATCAAGACCGGTTCTGTATGGTGCCGTTGAAGCAATACGTTAACATGTGATGGATCGGTTGGCTTTATTCTCTTCGGATAGATTATGGGGGACCCAAACACCTTCTCTGCTTATTTTTCCAATCTGCTGCAAATGTTTTTGGATGGTCGACCAAGGTTGTTTAAGGGTGTTTGAGAGTTCCTCGATTGTCTTATATGGATTTGCTTCTACTTCTACATGTCGTTGTCTAATGTTGTTGGTATTCCTGATCCATATGAGACAGAGAGATCAAAATGACCGGATCTGAACATAGAGAACAATCTTTGGCATTTACGAACGTCTCATGCACTCGGATAAACATAGCAAATGTTTTTGGCCGCTTGTGTTGCGTTACTACCCTTGCGAAACTCAAAAATCATACAATGCCGGATATGCTCTTCTGGTATTTGGCTGGCCATTTCACGGCAAATTGCAGAAAAAGTGTAATATTTAATTATTTAGAGGTGAACATTATTATAACACAATAACCCTAAAATATCTTTGACACGACTTCGAAGTACACAATGAGCTGACAAATGACAATCAAAAATCGACTGAGCAGAAACGACATTACTTTACGGTTCCCCTATTACTTTTGACCTCCGATTTTTTATCAGTCAGTTTTTTATCAGAAGACCATTTTCGGCCCAAAATTTGAAAATTATAAACATTTGGGCGGAACGATAGCACGCTGTTCCCTGGAACGAGCGAGTAAAAAGACTCGCCTGTAAAAACACTCTGTATATCTCGAAATTTCGCATTGTTTCAGATATTTATTCGTTGACGTGGCAAAGAAATAAAGGACAGTTATGGCTTATGGAAATGTTTATATTTCACGGTGGTTTATGAATAATATTTACGACTTGATTTCAGTAACTAGCGCAGTTTACCGATTAGAAGCCATCGAAGAATAAAGCAATAAACGCCCGAGTTTCTAACTCACCATCTCAGATTTCACAGAAAGCAATAATAACACCGTAAATCTTTGGACCTATCAAGTGTATCATAAGTTAAATAAAGAAATAAGTTGGGTTGAGTTCGCTTGAGTTACGGCACGATGTCGATCATATAAACAGGAACTTGAAATGAAACGCCAATTGTTTCGTCTGTAAGCACATATTTTCAGCAGAATTCCGATGGAATGCAGTCTGAAGAAGAATTGGTGTATGTTATTGGTCGTTTCTGTCTTGAGGGAAGATTTTCCTTATTGCGGAATATTGTAATCTTTGTTTCTACAGGACTTGTAAATTGACATATCAAAACGTTATGTAAAGAGTTTTCCAACAAGAGTTTTTTTTATATTTAACCCTAGAATACTAATCTTACTTTTTCATACGTTATTACTAAACATTCGTAAATATCACGATTGCCCATTCGATATGATTTTTCTCTTATAATAGAGTAATTTTCAGTCAACGAAACACTCTTGAATAAAAAAAATACTTTATTGAATATATAAGATTGATTTTTATGCGAATTTTTCTTCTTTTTTTCGCTAGGGCAAATGCTACAGATGGTTCGGGATATCCTAGAAGGCACTGTTGCTTCATATGCCATTAATTCCCCCAGCATAGTGTTGATATCTTCACGGATTGAGCGTTTCAAAGTTGGCACATTTTTTCGCTCCTTCAACCAAGGTTCGATAAAGCTCTCCTGAAGCATCAGCAAATATGTCCTTCTGTTGATACCTCTGAGGCCATTTTTTGTTCTTGATTGCTGGTAGTCTATGAACGAATAAATACATGCTATAAAACATGCAATGTGGTCATCTCTTTGTTTTTCTAGAAGTAGACACACTGGAACACATTTGTCAAATGTGTCCACAGAACCCTTTGTTTGATTATATATCTCAACTATTTAGGGTTTTCCAGATGCAGAAATTGAAAACCCTTCATGCGTGGTTGATAGCAAGAAAACATTTTTGTTGCTCCTTGCTTTGTAAGAAACAATCACCTTCTCTTTGTCGAAGCAGAACTTCGAACTTCCGATTTTTCTATTCTTTATAGCTAACATTTCTAGGGTGATTTCCCGCTTGTTCTTGCGTAAAAAAGTCGTTTTATATGGTTGCCTTAACAGTTAGTCTGCTAACGATACAGACGTGAACCAATTATCCATTGTTAAATTCCAGAAAGAACCTTCAAATGGCTGTAATAAACTCTTAAAATAATATTCTACAAGAGGCAAGCCTCCTGAATCTGTCTTCTTACCGAGATATGGAACTGCATTTACCATATATTTTGATGCATCACAAATCATAATAATTTTAATGCCATATTTCCAGGTTCTATTGAGAATATTCGGATATCTGTTTTCTAAGAGAATATTCCATATATCTCTTATTGCAGCAAATGGATCGTTGTCTCTTCTCTCGAGTCTTGTCGTTTTATCATCAAATCTCAACCAATCAATAAGAAAATTAAAGATGAAACGGCCCAAGGTATTTGGAAAGCCAATAATCATCAAAAAAAGGTGATGCTGTCTGTTTGATGGGATTTTTTAAGAACGTTTTTTTTATTTTTACCGGATAACACAACAATTAATTCGGAAGTCTACTGACATCAGCTGGACGAACTAAATGATGCATTTCAACAGAAAAGGCCAAAATTGATCAATAGAAAAGGCGAAGCGTTCCACCAAGATAATGCGAGGCCTTATACAGTCAAAAGCTTTTACAGCTTGAATGGGATACACTGCTACGCCCACTATAATCTGCAGATCTCTCGCCTTCGGATTATTATTTGTTCCGATCATTGCAGAAGTTTTTGGACGGTAAAACCTTTACTTCAAATGAAGAGGTTAAAAATCACCTGGATCAGTTTTTTGCCAGCAACGACCAAAAACTTTATGAGCTTGGAATCATGCTACTACCAGAAAGATGGCAAAAGATGTTGAACCAGAAATGGCCAATATATAAGTTAATAAAATATTTATTCATTATACGAAAATTGTCTTTGTTTTTCAAAAAAAAAATTTTTTCCGAACTACCCAATAGTTAGCAGTGATGGTTAATAATTTGATTAATTTGCCAATTCATTATTATTCGAAATGAATGCATTTTTTTTAGATAAAAAGGAGACCGAATTAATTTATACTCCCGATACTATATAGAATTAACTGATGTTCACGTGAGCGAGTGTGGTGCCCTGTTTTTTTTTAATCAAAATTGATCATTTAACATATTTCAAACATGAAAAATCATTATCTTCTTTTCATTTATTTTTATTTGAAGGTGGTTAGCAATGTAACTTTGTTTGAGAATTCATATTGTTTATTGTAGAATTAATGAAATGTGGATCTTACATTAAATTATAGGCACAACAACTCTGTGTCTCTGACTTTATCCCAACAAGACAGTCCCGAATAACAATATATTTAGATAGAGGAAGAACACCGAATATGTAGTTGAATCGACCTAACAAACCCTGTATCTCACACTGTTGCAACAAGACATTCCTATATATTATTAGGTATAGATATTATAATGAATAGGTACTTGAATGCTTACCACAACAAAGTGCAGCAGAGTATATATATCACAACAAAACATTCCTTACCAACGAAATTATGAGCCCAGATTATGGCAATCTTATTAGATATAGGCGTATGAATGGGAGATTCCTAAACGAAAGGTCATTGTTTGAACTCCCTCGAAGATCTTTATTACATGTTCCTATTGCCAAATTATCTATGTATTCACTCAATTGACTGCTGCTTTTGCATTTGTTTGTACAATAACTATGTTTTAGGATATTAGAAGGTTGCCGATCTCTGTAAGCTCAATTTTATCCATAAATGAAACTGCAGGGTTGAAGAATGTGTTGGGGTTAAGAAGTTTAGATTTTCTTCCTGAACGCCCCGTTTACATATTTAATTTTTTGGAGATCTCTGTTGAGTTGCAGTATTTAGATCTAAGAGTATCCACGAAAAAATTCATTCACAAGATAGATGAGCTTGTATTTGAAAAACTTAATGCCAAAAGAACTTCAACAACTAGGTGGAAATTATATGAAGAAAGCTAATTCCAAATAGAAAGTAGGACAATCGTCCCTGTAGGCAACTACCTCTAAAAGCAGAACAGCCTAATATTATTAAGGATTTATATAGAACCTAAATGTTTAACTTTTCTAAACTTAATAACCATGGTAAAAATGTTTTTATATCTATTCGTTGTACCTATATTTATGTGACTGGAAAGCAGCATGTGTAATAACCGATTTTTGTACCCAAGTTTTCATGAATCTTATTTCAATATTTTCGGAAACTTTGAACGCATTAGTTTTCCACTTCTAAGTGCCCAACTAATGCGATCCTTAGCTTCAATGAGAATATAAATATAAAATGAACTAGTCGAACTTAAAAACTGCTTCTGTTAGATTTGGTCATTAAATGAATGGAGTAGATGGTATTGTTATTTATGTACTTTTTATGGAACTCAATATCATTTCTTGACCTCGCTTAACACCAGATCACTGGAAGTGTTGACAGACACCAGTACTCGTGAACAGTGAATGAAATTCAATATCTCTTTTGAAAATGTGTTCCTTACCGTATAAGTTTGGAATGACTCAGAGAGAATACACTGTAATATACCTGAAATTGTCATATTTGGATTTCCAAGTGTGCTTTGTTATGGAATTAATAATGGTGTTTTGCCAAATAAAAAATATGAATGGGTCTTCTCTAGTCGAACATTTGTATACATTCTGTCAAGAAAGTACCGGGAATTATCGATTTAAATCTGGCGGGGCAATGAGGCAGGTAAAATTTTTTTTCCTAGGTTGATACCACTGTCCTTAATTACTATGCCAAGCTTGAGCGGGATCTGTCAACTAGTGTGTTTGCAACAGCTGATTAAGTCAGTCGATGTCAGAGTGCGTGCCGATTTTTACTATGGGTGATTACGTTGAGCAAAGAATTTGTTTAAAGTTTTGTGTTGCAAATGAATTTTCGTGTGCCGGTGCATTGAAAATGTTGCAAAAGGCCTTTGGTGATAATGCTCTATCGAAAACTCGTGCATATCAGTGGTACAGAGCCTTCAAGGACGGTCGTGAAGTGGTCGCCCATCGACGGCTTCGATCGAAGATAACGTCGATAAAATTAAGGAAAGGGTGCTGGAAAATCGTCGTACCAGCTTGAGAGAGATAGCACATGATCTTAAGATATCCCACGAGTCCGCACGTACGATTTTGATTGATATTTTGGGCATGAGAAAGGTGGCCGCACGACTCGTACCGAAAGACCTGAATTTTCTTCAAAAACGTCATCGCGAACAGGTTGCTTCAGACATGCTGATCGCTGTAATTCCGATTCTACATTCATGGAACGCATTATAACTGGTGATGAGACCTGGGTCTACGAGTACGATATGCAAACAAGCCAGCAATCATCGGAATGGGTGGCAAAAAATGAGCCGAAACCGAAAAATCCACGCCAAAGCCGCTCGAAAATGAAGGTGATGCTCATTGTTTTCTTCGATATCCGTGGCATGGTGCACTACGAATTCGTTCCAGAGGGTCAGACGGTAAACAAGGAGTATTACCTAGGCGTTATGAAACGTTTGCGTGAGCGTATCCGTAAGAAGCGGCCAAATTTGTGGGCGGACAACTCATGGATTTTGCATGACGATAACGCGCCTTCTCACCACCGAGCTACGATTGTGACTGACTTTCTCGCCAAAAACTCAACAAACGTGCTTCAGCAACCACCGTATTCGCCGGATTTGGCTCCCTGCGACTTTTTCCTCTTGCCAAAACTAAAATTGCCCCTTCGTGGCACCCGTTTTGAGTCGATTGAAGCCATAAAACAAAATTCGGCGCGAGAGCTAAAGTCCATCCCGGAAAGCGCCTATAAAAAATGTTTCGATAATTGGAAGTGCCGTTGGCATAGATGTATTGGAGCAAATGGAGCCTATTTTGAAGGCGACCCAATAAATTTTGACGATTAAATGTAAAAATGTTGTTTTAATTGAAAATTCCCGGTACTTTCTTGACAGAGTAGTAAGTATCAACGTTTATTATGATAGTAGAAAGTTGTACCAGTAAGTAAATCCCTGCTTTACTCAATAAAAGTCTAAATTTTGTCTGAAGGAAATGACTGTAAATTTATAATACTTTGAGGAAATCAATTTTTATTATAAAAAACAATTGGTTGGCAAAAAATTTATCATAATGATCTAGTGTCAACATCTCCTCTTACGAGTAATATAAAGAGAATTCTTCATAAAAAAATGGACTCAGCTTCACTAGGAAGAAATATTATCGAGTAAGTAATCGTTGAAATAGAAACTCCCCTTTTTATGGACAGTTATTTATTATTCATTATACACATATTGAAAAACAAATATTAACTTCCGCTATTTTATTGATGCTCACAACAATTGTTTCTTCATACCATGACTTCATCAGGTGAGTATTTCAACTTAGGTATACAATGCAAAATATGACCTTAAAAATACAGCAATGGTACAAAAAATAGAAGGGTGACCAGAGATGGTTTACAACATTGAAAAATGTTAAGCAGAGGCATCTGTTTAAGTCTATTTGATCGTTTAATAAAATTTGTCTTTTATTATGACTATTGATCTCTAAAGTTTCTAACAGATTAAGTTTATGACTTTTATTTTCATAGACTGTATTAAAAGTATGACCTGTCTCTAACAAATGATTGGCATAAGTTGATTTTTTTTTTATTAATTTAACATTTTTATGTTCACGTATCCTTGTTTGGAATGAACATGTCTGTCCCACATACACACATGGGCAATCACTGCATGTTGCATGTCTTCAAAGAGAAAAAAACCATAACATATCTTATAGAACCATTAATTCATTAGGCAGTTTAATAAAAAATAATGAAGACGTCATTTTTAAAAACGAAAAAATCAGCAGTTTACAAGTTAACATGCAGTGATTGCCCATGTGTATATGTGGGACAGACAGGTCGTTCATTCCAAACAAGGATACGGGAACATGAAAAATGTTACATTAATAAAAAACAAAATTCAACTTATGCTAACCCATTTGTTAGAGGCAGGTCATGCTTTTAATACAATCTATGAAATATTACATATTGAAAATAAAAGTCATAAACTTAATCTGTTAAAATTTTTAGAGATCAATAGATATAATAAAAGACAATTTTTATGAAATGATCAAATAGACTTCAACAGATCCCTTTGCTTAACATTTTTCAATGATTGTAATGCACCTCTGGTCACCCTTCTATTTTTTGTATTTAAGGTCATGTTTTGCATTGCATACCTAAGTTTAACTACTCACCTGATGCAGTCATGGTATGACGAAACAATTGTTGTGAAAATCAATTAAATAGCGGAAGTTAATATTTGTTTTTCTTATATTGAAGATGAATTTCCGTCAAGTAAAGACCTAGACAATCAAAAATTATCCACAACTCTATCTTTTTTGTTCATTTATAAAGAGTGATTTTATCAACATTTCAAATGTGGCTTCGTTTACTTGCATATAAACAATGATAACTGGCGTTTTTCACTTTATTTATGTTCGTCAATAACTTATCGGAAGTAAACTCAAACGATTACGCTTCTGAAGACTAAGGAGTGAAAAGTTTATGTGACTTACTTTTAATAAGAAAGCTGCACTAGCAAACTTTTGAGACAGTTCATGGCCTGTTTCTAATAAATGATTCGAAAAAGTTGAATTAGTTTCATGGTTGAGGTAATACTTCAGATATTTTTTTATTTTCCTTATAAACATTTTAATATCTTCTTATTTCAATTTATAAACTCCAGATTCATCATCTTTACCTATATAACTCACATTTATTCAAAAATTTATGTCTCTCAAAAGTAGTTGTTTGATATTTTTTTTATATTTCATCCTGGTACTCATACCTAGATCTTCTGCGATGATCCCTAAGAAGGTGTGGATTCTGCAAGTTAAGAGATCAGTTGTGTTCTGGTTAGGCTTTGGTTACTCTGTCGTTACGCCACCTTAGGCACAGCACTATTGATTTTCATCTCAGCAGTGAAATTCTTACTGGCAAACCTAGTGAAAAAATGTCTTCCCTCGACAAGATGTAAACGCTCGTCTAAAAGGAATGTCCGCTTACGAGTCGGACATTTGAACCACTACATCCACCGATAAAAGAGAGAATGCCCTAACAGAACCATCATCCAGCAGAAGTTTATTCTTTAAAGACACAAAAAAATTCAAAATGATTCACCTGATTGCACGCTTGAGATTTGTCTAAGAGAATATTATCTGAAATGAAAACAGCTCCGGTTTTATCAATTATGGGTGATGAAACAACAGATTTTTCAGCAAAATTTCAGATGGTCGTAGTCTTTCGGTATATACAGAATTCAGTGCTAGTTTTTGGAGTTGTTTGGTTTTTGAAAAATTTGCTAATACAATAAATGGAAAGCTTTATAGCGGGATGATTTGCAGTTTTTGTAGCAATAATTTGAGTGGCTCGGTATCCAAACAAGAGTGATTCTGTTATGCATACCGAGCTTGTTTAGAGCCGTGCGGTAACTCCAGACTGTTTTCGATGTACAACAGCTGGATTTTAGAGTTTTTAGTACTCACTGACTGACTATCGCTAAATATTTTGATTTTGACGTGGTGTATTTGCCGTTTTATCAGCAGATCCGCGGCGGTTTCAGTGGCAAATAGTTCTGCCTGAAATATGTTTGCGTATTGACCGGGACTCAATGTATGTAAGAAATAGAACCAAATGTTGCCAACAGAAACTTAGCCAGTGCTGCATCTGGAATCAGACGAATGCTGCAGGGTTGGTTGAAATGTTTTCATCGTATTATGTTTTATGTAGATATTCTATTCAACCAACTTCAACAGGGAAAAATTGAGCTCACATTAGCACAGCATGCTATCAATATTTTTGAAGAAAATAATGCATGTATTAGAAATTCAATCGGTGATTTTATTAATGAGGCAAATAGACTTATTTTTGACAAATACCCTGAACCATTACCGAAAAAGGGACCTTCAGATTCCCAAAAAGCAACAGATCGTATTAGTGCAACAAGTGTCCCACAATATTACACGTGTAGGATAAGTTCTACTGCCCATTTTCAAAGTACTTCTTTATTTCTTCCGAAAATTTTTCCATATAACAAAATTAATTCCATTTGAACACTTTAGATGTGGCTTATACGTCCTATCCGGGTTAAACAAATCACGTTTACATACTGAATTATTAGTGATAAATTGAAGAAGTGACCACAGAAATCTAAAAGGAACTGTCCTATTCTTGAAATTCATTATACAAAATGATTTAGGAGAGACATTTTTTGAAACAGAAAAATTGTTACGAATTGTTGCTACTATACGAATTACAACAACTGAAGCTGAGAGATGCTTCCCGACCCTAAAACGAATAAAACCTGTTGTAAGAAATTCTATGCGTGAAGATAGGTTAAACGCTCTATCTATGCTGTCTATTGAAAAAAAGATGATAAGAAAATACAAATCTAAATGAAAAAGTTATTGATAAGCTTGCATCCGAAAAATCCCGAAGAATTTAATTAATTTATAAAAAATATTAGGATTATAAATAAGTTCGTGTGGGTTTTTGTCTAAAATTGAAGCTTTATTGTGAAAAAACGGTTATTCATTCAAAGTTCAAAGTATCGTCCGTCTGTAGCCACTGCTTTTTCCCATCTTTCTGGTAATTCACGAGATATCGAGCAAAAAGGGCCGTTTGTGATGGATTTTCATTGAACCTCGTCTCTTATTCTTCATCCTTAAACTTTGGTGACGCTTTGGATAATTCTTCGTCTTCCAAATGAAAATTGCCACTTTTAAATCGGGCCAACCACTTTTGACAGGATAGTTCAGTTAGAGCATGGTCACCATAAACATCTACTGAAATACGATGACTTTAGGCAGCCTTTCTCTTCATATTGAAGTAAAACTCCCCTCAGAGCACACAGAAACTATATTGTTTACACATCAGCGAAATGACAGATACTGGAAAGAAAGCCTTATGATGACACTTCAAAATGAACGTGTTGCCAGATTAAACAGTGGAATAAATAAAAAACTAGGAACGACATCTGTTATGAAAACTACAGGAACTTATTTCTATTTCTAATAAGTGTTAGTGCTCTTTCTTTCAAATATGGAGCGAGTCAATTTACCGGTGAGTAATTATTTTTGTTTGTGTTCTTTTTTTTGTTTATATGTAATTCGCCCCATTTAATCCGTAACAATGCTAGAAAATATTTATGAACAACAAATCAAAAGGTTGTAGCTCAATATATGCTTACTCTGGGCCCTTTTATACTGAGATGGTATCTTCTGATTTGGATACAGAACATCCACTTCTTTTCCCCACGAGCCGCGACTCATGTTAAATATACAGTTTTCGGTAGGAAAAAATTACTTCATTAACATAACACTAAAGTGTTATTCAATAGGAAAGATGTTGTTATTTGGTTTGTATGACCGCTTTAATCCATTTTGAGATAAAGTGAATGAATTTTCGACAATTTTGTTTGATTTTGTCATCTTGGAACCACACCTTAATGATACTTTTGTTGTTTGTTAATGATCTACGAGGAGTGTTGAATGTATTCTCGGTATCCGGGTATCCTTAATGATACTTTTGTTGTTTGTTTATGATCTACGAGGAGTGTTGAATGTATTCCCGGTATCCCGGTATCCGGGTTATTTGCTAATAATGTGAGTAATCTAATTATCCCATTTACTAATGACACTATCTGAGGGTATAAATATATTATTTCATCATTTTATGATCGTTAGTTTTCTAGGTATCCTCACTGAGCATCGCGCGGTTATTAAGTTCCTCAATAGGCATGAAAAAGTCCAAAAATCATTGACAATTGAAGAGATGTTTACCAAGACTCTGCTCCGTCGTTATCCACCATTCAAAAGTGATCAAGTGAATTCAAAAGAGACAGAGAAAGCATTGAAGACAAACATCGCTACTTGCAGATTCCAGAATAAAAATCAAGATGTTAGCAAGATGGAAAAACCTATCCGCTAGTACCATACGTGCTACCCTTCATGACCATCTTAACCTCTCAAAGGTCAGTGCAAGATGGGTAGCGAGGGTTCAGAAAGTGAAGATTGAGCTGAGTGGTGAAAACTACTTGTCAGCTGGACATAAAATAGATGTGGGGATTCCCTATGGAAGTATTCTTGGTCCCTTACTATTTCTGTTGTACACAAATGATCTTCCTGATGGTATTCTGAACAGTCGGCTTTTAATATATGTGGATGACACAAAACATCTAGATGACTAGAAAACAATTAGATGACGCAGTGATGGTGTGAGAATAACCAAATAATTGTGGATTCGGAGAAGACTCAGTGTTTCTTATTTTCGACATATCATTCGGGGTTGACGTTGCCTGATGCTGTGTTCCGGGATGGTGGCAGAATTATGTTGCAGCTTTCTACCAACTTTCTGGGTATTATCCTTGATAGCCACATCAACTGGAGCTCTCGGGTCTTGAACATAAGGAAAAAACTGAATTCAGTTGTTGATACAATGAGAGTGTTGTCAAGGAGAGTAGACTCTTCTCTCTACAAGTAGTCTACAATGCAAACTTTCAGTCTCTCCTACAATATGGTCTAATGATATGAAGTACTGTCTTTAATGTATCTGATATTTTGACTGTATAGAAGTTAGCGCTACGTATTATCAGTAACATGGGAAACAGAGATTCCTGCCGCGGTGTTTTTCGGAGGAATGTTCTTTCGGAAGCAAAGTTCCTACTTCGAACATTTCAGGAATATTAGTACGACTAGGAAAATGATTCCTTTCCATTTTTCCCAACATTCCTTTACATTAACTGAAAAAAATGTCGAATACATGTGCCTAAAATTGTATAATTGTTTACCAAGAAAGCTTCAACAAGTTGAGAATTTCAAAAATTTCAAAAGAGAGATATCTAAGTTTTCCATTGAAACTGAACCTTTTAATGTTCAAGAGTTTTTGGGACACCGTAAGCGTAAATGATTTCTATAATTGTATTTTGTTTTTCTTTATTTTTGACATGTTCTTCTTTATGTACTTGTTTATACATTGATTTGAGAATAAAGTGATTTTTTGGTTTGATTTGATTGCTCACCGCATCCCCAGAAGCAAGTGTGAGTCGAGTGCTGTAGGGAGTTTTTAGAGCTCTTTGGATAAGACCCATCGACTATTTCAACCGGTTGGTTACTGGGGATGAGACGTGGGTTCATCACTGTGACCCTAAGAGTAAATAAGATTCCACGAAGTGGATTGAAAATGGTGCATACCCTCTAAAGAAGTCACCCCATCCACTGGAAAAATAATAGTCACGTTTTTTGGGAATCTAAGGGTATTGATAGAATGCACTAAAAAGGAAGAAAGCATGACAGCAGCATCATACGCAACCACTCTGCGTAATTTAAGAGAAGCAATTATAGGGAAAATGGCGAGAAAAACTCACAGCGGGAGTGTTGCTGCTTAACGACAACGCGTCGGTTTACAAGGCTCGCGTGGCGAAGGCTGCTGTGCGTAAATGTGGCTTCGAAGAAATTATTCATCCTCCGTACAGTCCAGACTTGGCCCCCAGTGACTACCACCTGGAAAGCGATTTTCCGACGATGAAGAACTGAAAGTAGTAATTAATATCTATTTTGAGAAGAAGCCGGAAAAATATTTCTCACAAGGTTTAGAGAAGCTTATTTCTCGATCTAACAAATCTATTGAAGTTCTAGGAAACTAAATTGAAAAACAGAATTTTTTCAAAATTTTCTCAGTTTTCTTTCATGACTTTACCGAAAATGCATTGAACACCCCTCGTACACGTGCTCAGTAAGATTAAAGTGTAGCGAATTACCAGGCCATCTAGAAGAGTCACCTTGTCCTTTACCCAAAATGCGATGATAATAGAAGGAGTAATACATCAAAAATAAATCCGACATCATTTCATTTTCACTGGCTCGATATTTCCTCCGCGGTTTTCTGGAACCAATTTCAAGCCTTGACTTTTTGCTATTATCCTCATGTTTCGACATTACTCATGACTACTTGTCATCCTGCCTTTCCTTAAATTTTCTGCAATTGTGCAACATTTTATACGTCTCAACTAATTCGAAGTGAATCCGCTGATTTTTCAGGTTTGACGCACGTGCAGCGAAGATATTTCGTTGTTTTTATCTAATGCCGAATGCCGTTGACCTTTAACTCCAATTGATTTGTTGATCAAAAAACCAGGGAAGCGTCTCGTCAGTCCGATAAGGAAAATTCTGAGATAAAAAAAATATACTAAATAAATGATATAACTAGATATTTCTAGAATTAATTTTGTCCCATATCTTCGGAAATTGCGTTAGTTTAAATATCTTGTTATTCGATCATATTTAAAAAATTGCCTTGAAGCCGTTTGAGTTTAGTGAAGTCAAAGTTTTATTAAAAGGCTTATTTGGGGTCATCATATTTATATCTCTTGTTGATCGAAAAAGTCTAGAATGAGAAAAATAGCAAGTACTAAGTTGATTTTAGAAAAAAAAGTGTTTATGCAGATTATGCTACTGATAACTCCAGTCGACATTTTGAATTATTGTCAAACTACAAGGTTTTTCGGAAAGTAATTTCGTTTTTTCCCGACAGATGATATTTGTGTTCTTTTACCCATCTTCACACTAAAGCCGTATAATCATTAAATGTTTTGAGAGCTGATATAACAAGGCTTGTATGTGAAAATATTCAATTAATTCTACGCAGTAGTTTTTGGTTGGTGCCTTTTAAATATATAGAGCAATAAGCACCATTTTCATCATATTTTACCTTTTCACTATAGAAAAAATAAAAATGCTGTTCAAGCCAGAAAGAAATTAACCGATGTGTATGGAGAGAATATGTTGACAGTACGCCAGTGGCAGAACTGGTTTGCAAAATTTCGATCCGGCAATTTTGATATCGAAGGTGCACCATGTTCCGAAAGGCCTCGAAACTCGAAATATGGATTCTCCATGTTCTCACAGAGAGAAATTTGTTTCGTCGCGTTGACGTCTGTGATTCGCTTCTCAAAGGTTACGAAAACGATCCATTTTTGAAGCGCATCATTACTGGGGATGAAAAATGGGTTGTATATAACAATAAAATGCAAGAGATCATGGATCAAAAAAGATGTACTGGCTCAAAGCATTTCGAAAGCCAATATCCATCAAAAAAAGGTGATTACTTCGGAAGTCTACTGTCATCAGCTTAACAAACTGCATGATGCACATCAACAGAAAAGGGCAGAATTAATCAACAGAAAAGGTTTAGTGTTCCACCAAGATAATGCGAGACCTTATAAAAGTTTGGTCACTCGCCAAAAGCTTTTATAGCTTGAATGCCACACCCACCATATTCTCCAGATCTGGCGCCCTCGAATTATAATATTATTTGTTCCGTCCATCACAATTTTTTTTGGTTTTACACCTTTACTTTAAATAAAGAGGTTAAAAGCACCTGGATCAGTTTTTTACAAGCAAAAATGAAAAATTTTATGAGCGAAGATGTTACTACCAGATAGATGGTAAAAGGTGTTGGACCAGAATGGCCAATAATTTAATAAAATATTTAATCATTATACGAAAATTGTCTTTCGTTTTCCCAAGAAAATTGAATTTACTTTCCGAACAACCTAATATACATGAATATTTGGGGAAAAATTTAGAGGGTGCTGCCTTGTCAAAAAATAAGGTGGGTCTTTCATATAAACTTTATTTTTTTTGAGCCCCCCCTGCTTAGTTACAGCCCTCTAAAGATGGTGACCGAAAAACAGTTTTTAATTTTCTTCTCAAAAACCAAAAAACTGAGAAGAATAAAATTGACCAGACATTTTATGCGCGCGAGAAGGCACTCAAAAAATTTTTGGTCGTGTTCCTCTATGATTGCAAGGGGTAGAAAAAGCCATTCCTAAAGCCATTCGCAAGAAATTTTTTTCCATACTCTTATTTTATAATGAAAAAATTAATTTTGGATCGCTTGATCTATTCTTCAGAAATAAGGCCCCTTTTAATTTCTTGGTAAAATTCAAGGTTTTTGAGAAAAAAAAAATTTTTCAACATGATAGCGTGAGGCTGGAATTATTTCCGAACTAGAATTCTTCTAGTAAGCGGATGCCAATTTGTTATGACAACTGACTAGTTTTGATTAACTTTGATTCAGTCACAATTATTTTCTGGTATGGCTCATCATTTCAAGGTTTTGGTCACATACTCATTCAGATGGAGGTGTACACAAACACAAAAATGACCGATATGCATTTTCTTTACGCTCTTTCTGGTGGTAATTCTCTGAAAGCATCCAGAAGATATGTAGAAATATTCACTGAACACGTGGCTCCACATCTCACATGATTTACACGAATTCACCAACGACTACGATAAAGTGGTACATTTAAAATAAATAAGAACGATTGTGGTCGCTAGCGCGAAATTAAAATTACAGCAATAGAAGAAGCAGTACTAAATCTTGTCGACGAGCAACCTGACATCAGTAGTAGGAAAATTGCTCAGCAATTACTAATCACCCACTAATTAAACTAACTTTCTGTCAAAACACAAATGGTAGAATTGTTGTTAGATTCGAAATACCTACTTTTAAAAAATGCAAACTCTAGATGGCCCACTCTTTAACTCCTTCAAGAAGTTATTCAAACATTTTCAGAGTAAACGGACCTTTGAGCAAGCACGCCAAAGCTTCTGACTTCTGTACTTTTCTCCATTTTTTCACTAAGCCTTTTGCATCTTTCTGATCTGAAAATTTTGAATTTAGATAAATCAGTGATTTCTATAAATTCTGAAAAAATAAAGTGAAGATTTCGTTGTTGAATTTAATTCTGTCCGTTAAAAGGAACAATTTAACTAGTCGAAATTTTCAGGTAGATATTCTGAATTGGGTTGTTACGTACCTGAGCAATTTTGTTTTTTCAGTATGAGAACCAATAAAAAATTACATAGTACTGAAACGGAACGTCTAGTATGGAGTTCATTTTGAAATAAAAGTCAAATGAATATCAAACAGATATTATTCAATCACCCTTTTCATTCAATATTTTAGAGGTTATTTTCATGTCTGCTAAAGGGCTGATTCAATTTAATTTTAAACCAGTTTACAAAGTGTCCGTCAAATATACCTACAGATATAGGAGTTGAGTTGTGTTCCTTAAACTTTTTTTTTCTGGGTTTTTTTGACTCAATCCTTTATCTCCGATGAGCCTTCCAATGTGTTGGTGGAATTAAATACTGTCTGATCCATCGACTAGAAATGCCCATGATGGAACTTGAATCCAAGTCGTTGACCATTTTCCAGACAGTACGATACAATGACCACTACAAAGGACCTTCATTCGTGAAATTTAACACCCTGTGTGAGATCATTGACTTTATATTATTCAGAGCACGATACTTGGAAAACGATTTTACATGAAAATAGAAACATGAGAAATGCTGCATTTATCGTACGTGGATAACAAGTGAGAACGTGGTTTAAAAATAGATTGGATATAGCCAGACAGAAAATGGTCATGAGATGTGGAGTGATAGAAAAAGAGTAGCATGAGGATGATACACAATTTTGAATTTCTTTATTCGATATACACCAACATTTTTAAATACTGCTAGAATTGTAGCTGAATGTAGTTGAAATTGTGTTTTCCCTCTCACTAATTGGTAAAATTATAAAAAATTAAATGTCATTCGAAAATTCATTCTCTTATTCCCAGTTTTACCAATCTTCTTTAAATTCTTATTCTACATTACTATATAGTTATTTAAACAATGATCGTCAAGTATTCAAGGCCAAATTAACCATATGTGGGGCCTTAGGCGATCTAATTCTTATGGTTCTTTTTACCTTCTCTAATTTCCTAAAGTACAATATTTTTATACCAAAGCGTAAATATGTATATAATTTCGGGTGTTTTTTTAGAGTGATAGAACTTTAAATTGAAATAAAACACATTTAAATTAAGATTGAAGCCAATTTTTTTCTATTTGAAAGATAATTTTATGAATTTATGTTTTAAAAATAATTTCCGGCATATGTCCACCACGACTAGCCCTGAGGAACCGCATTCGACCAGACCAATTTTGGACGACTTTTTCGAGTAATTCAGGCATTATTTCCATCTATAACACAAGTTATGTTGGCTTCCAAAGCGTCTATTGTTTCTGGTTTATCAGCATAAATCAATGACTTGACATAACCCAAAAGAAAATAATTCAGTGGAGTTATGTCGCATGATCTTGGAGGCTAATTAATTGGACCATTTCTCGAAATAATGTTATCGCCAAATCTTTCTTTCAATAAATCAATTGTTACGGTAGCAGCATGAGGTGTAGTACCATCTTGTTGGAACCAAAACACTTCTGGGTTGATACCATTCAAATTTTTAAACAAATAATCATTGATTATCGATATGTAACGAGCATCATTCACTGTAACATTAACTCCAGCATCGTTTTTAATGAAATATGGACCGATGATGCCTCCAGCGTATAAAGCACACCATACAGTGTATTTTTCAGGATGCAATGGAACCTGCAGAACTTCCTGAGGATTGTTTTCACTCCATATACGGCAATTCTGCTTGTTTATATAGCCGTTTAATCAGAAATGAGCTTCATCACTAAACACAATTTTATGATAAAAAAGTGGATCAACTTCAAGCTGTTCTAGGGCCCAATAAACAAACAAACGACGCTTGTTATGGTCAAGTGGCTTTAGTTCTTGAACCAGTTGGATCTTGTATGGGTGTAGACCAAGATCTTTACGTGAAATTTTCCATGTGGTGAATGCACAGAGTCCAACTTGTTGTGAATGTCGACAAATAGACACATCTGGATCATCATTAACAATATGACTTACAGCAGCGATATTTTCTTCTGTACGTACAGTTCTTTGTCTTGTTGTTGTTGTTGCATCGAGTAGAGAAAATGTTATCCGACATCTATCGATAGCTCGACGAATAAGCTGCTCTGATGGACGATTATGTAAACTATAAATTTCACGAAGTGCTCTATAAGTTTGGCGAATAGAACACTGATTTTGAAAATGAATTTTAACAATTTGTAAATGTTGTTGCGGCGTGAATCTTTCCGTGATAATTTGTCAATGCTTACTGAACAGAAATGTGAATACAAAATGGTTTCTACCTTCTGTCAAATCACAGTTATCTATATCGAAAGTTCTATCACTCTAAAAAAATTATCCGATATATATTCACTTTATTTTTCCTGTGTACTGAAGGTATGCCATCAACCCAAACACTAAAACAAATGAAAGGAAAGTATACATATTTTTTCACACAAATCGCAATTACAGAACGGGTGTTGCGAAACTTTTGTGTATAAAATGAATACGCTACGTGAAATATCCAATGAATCTGGGACTTCCCCAATGCTCTTAATTTTATTCCTGTTATTTCTTTATTTGACAAACAAAATATCGACAGGCTAGAGCCCAAAATAACGTTCACAACTAAATATAACAATTGTAAGAAGAAATATGTCTAACATTTTAAGATGAATACACCTTAAATTTAATCATTTCCAATATTTCAATTATATAAATACAATAATTAAGCTCATACTATCAGTTTAACATGTTTCTCGAAAGAACATTAATATTAGTATATGACAAAAGCTTTGGAGAAAGACAAAAGTCAAAACTTATGCCATAGTAAAGTTAAGTTAGCTATATACGGGGAATTATAAGTTCCTGTACCTTCATATTCTATGAAACTTAAGAATTTGTTCGCACCATCTCAAATCTATTCATATAGACCTCATATTGTAGTAAAAAAAAAATTTGAATATCAAAACAGATTTAATCTGTTAGTTTTCTGCAATTTTAATTTCAAAAAAATTTTTATTTTTATTTTTTGAATAAAAATTTTTTTGAAATTAATATTGTAGAATCTGTTTTGATATTCAAATTTTGTTATATTTCTTCTATCAAGTAAAAAGCCTTTTTCTATTTTATCATATTGTAGTGACTGACCTCATATTGTAGTAAAAAAAAAATTTGAATATCAAAACAGATTCAATCTGTTAGTCTTCTACAATTTTAATTTAAAAAAAATTTGCATTCAAAAAATAAAAATAAAAATTTTTTTGAAATTAAAATTGTAGAAGACTAAAAGATTAAATCTAGTTTTTTGAATAAAAATTTTTTTGAAATTGAAATTGTAGAAGACTAACAGATTAAATCTGTTTTGATATTCAAATTTTATTATATTTCTTCTATCAAGTAAAAAGCCTTTTTCTATTTTATCATATTGTAGTGACTGAACCACCGAACCATAAGAACCTTCACTATATATTGAAGAAAAAAGAACTGTTTACAAAGCCGCACAAAAAATGAAATCTTAGCAAGATCTTATCACCAGTTCCAGCAAGGTTGGTTTTGGTCACAACATTTTCGATATGTTCCCCTGATGCTTCAGATTATTGTCACCTAATCATAGTAGTCGATGTTTATTTTACGATTAAAAGTTAAGCTAGTATATTTGTTGGAGTTGAGTTGAAGTCTATTTCTCTTAGAATAGTCTGAAAAAGCATGAAGATCTTGTTCAAAATTTAGGTAGTCCAAAACATTAGCAATACGGAAAAAACAATACGCAAACAACAGAAATTTACGACAAATTCAGAAACAGCTGACCTCCTTGGTACGAAGCTATATTGCTTCGGTACTATCAAGGTTTCAATAGAAGTCAAGATCCCATCATGAACGAAAAATTCGGAGATCTTACTTAAAATGTCCAACTTGTAGATCTCCACATTTTCACTGTCATCTTTTTTAGGGATTGGGATAACATAAGCCATTTTCCATCTATGTCTGAAAGAGATATTGGAGAGAATGTAAGGTGGAATGCACAACGATTTAGCACAACCGCTGACAATAACTAATCCCGAAGGAATGTCGAAAACCTGCCATTCACCTTGACTTCATTTATCGAATAGTCGCCACTGAGAACTGGAGCAGGGTTCGAAGATTTTTGCTCATATGGTCAAAAAAACATTACAAAAGTAGGCTGGGAAAATTGTTACAATATCGGGAACCCTGGCACTAACATTGAACCTTAACCACCCCTTAAATGCTGCTAGAATTTCTTGGTTCTTAGTCAGCTTGTTCTCACTTGAAGACATATAACGAAAATAATGTGACCTGTTGGTTCTTTTAGTTCTGCGCCTTAACTCAGAAAATACTCCATAATAAAAAGAACGAGAAGAATATTTCCATCTCTCATGAGCTTTAATGTTTTGTTTTTATCATGCGAACCAGTACTGGCAGTATTCCCACTCTTAAAAGTTAAGTGGCCATAGAGTAAATTAATACATAATATCACTACTTGTGCATTCAAAATGTTGAAATTTTGAAGTGCTTTGCGCTCAAAAAGCTACTCTTACTGTTGGACTTAAGGATATCGAAGTTTATTCCATATTTTCCATATAATTGACCATTTGTACAGAAACAATATTCTCTTATCATAGCTTCATTCTTTTCTTACAACGACAGATTTTCTTCTTTGGTACGCTTTCTGATCTTTTCGGCATGATCCTTAAAAAAATCATGCATTCAAATTTCTTATTCTTCAATTCCGTTATTTTGTTCATCTCCTTTTCTGCCATAAATTTTTTTTTATTTGAAGCAGTTTTTATTGAATATATCTTATATTATATAAACATTATCCAACACTCCAGCATAGAAACCTACTACTTCTCAGGCAAATTTAGATAATTCAATTTCTTTCACATCATAGAGGAATTTCACGTCGAATGGTAAGAGCTTATAATCTAGAGCGAAAATGAGTCCTTTGTGTTCTAAGAAGGTCCATTGTGTTTCATCATCCTTCTTTCTTCTTCTCTTCCCACAAATACACACCTCCGGTTTCTTTTTTCTTCTCTTTTTAGCACCTTCTTCCGTAACTTCCATTTTGATCTCCGCTTTAGGCTTCTCTTATGGCTTCAGTTGCCGTTCTTTCTTCTTGGGTTCATCAAAATAGTTCTTCTTGTCATCATTTTCAATTTTCTTCCGTTATCTCCGCTTTTTTCATTGGTTTATAATTTTCTTCGTAGTCACATCTTCTTTTTTTTCTGAGTGAGTAATCGTCCCTTAATTATCGACACTCATGATTTTCTTTTTTTTGATCTAGGTTTCTTTCTCATTCATAATCGTGTATCTCCTTCTGAGACAGTTTTCGGTTTTTGTTTGACATACGAGAGGACAAATAAACTAGTAACATGAAAAAACATAAAAATTCATGGTATTCGAAACAGTGCAACACTATTAAATGTTGGCCTCAACAATATTCTGGTATTAACCAACTAAAATGAGATTGCTTTCTGAAATCAATACGCCGTAATATCATCTACTGGATAAAATTATCTATTTCGATAAAATAGTAAACTATGGCAAGAAGATAGATGAGAATGCACAAAAAAAGAATTCGTCGTACATATATCTTTTGAGTCATGTTCCTATCGTGTGCTCTAAACGAGGAATAAACAAATAAAAATGCAACGAAAACAATTATTCCCTCCCACATAGTAAAAGTACCAACTGAGTTTATGTAGCAGCCATTGTATTTTGCCTATAAAGATTAAATTAACAGGTCATAACAGGAGATGATATTGAAATGAAAACAATGGACACTTACTTTCCATAGATTACATAAAAAAATCAATAATAGTTGATAGTGGAAATACGTGAATAAAAATCGGTTTTAGCGACTACCAGCTTGAACCAAACAGAAAGAGCTAATTCATCTTATGTTGAAGCTTTAATTTTTTTGTTTGATTTTAGGACATTTGAACTTATTGTGAGATATTTCAACTACCCCATAAAGAAAAGACAGACATCGCTGATCTAGTCAATTTAATTCTCTTTGCGGTTATGCCTTACTCATATGTATATCATGACGAAGTTCACTGTTCAACTACGCAACTTTCAGGAATTGGAAAGTGTAACGTAAGACATTTTGCCCAGTTCATTAAACTTTTTATGGCGAGTTTTACCGTCAGCATATCAATTGTGCATGACACAGAATAGCAGGTGCAAAACCTTAGAATTTTCACGCTTTTTTCAGATACCCAGAACATATAATCCCGTTTAGGTATTCGAAATAACGTACCTTCGTTATACTCGTCTGCAAGTTTCTGTTTTCATTCGGTAAACTGAAATATAAAAGTGGTGAAAAGTTTAAGACAACTAGTTAAAGTCTAGAGAAAAATTCGGGAAATGCACTGAAGTGAATGAAGGAGCTTTTGCGAGCCCATATGAGCTACAATTCTGACGAAATTTTGCAGTATTCTTCTTGTCCTCATTTAACATTTGAATGTAAAGTTTAAACTCGATCGTAGTACTGTTGCTATAGTTATGGTAGCAATCAACGCTGCTTTCGACGAGTTGCATCATTCATTGCTGCTGAAATGACTTACTGACGTTGGAATTGCTGTTATAGATGGATATTATCAGTTCTCCGTAGTTAATCTAGAATAATTTAAGTAACTTCTGGGGTTCCCCAAGGTTCTTCTTGGCCTACTGCTCCTCAAAATCTATTTCAACATGCGTCTTGCTTTGATCATGCTCTTTCCCTTAATGCTGACGATCTAATAATTTAATAGCGAGTAAATGATATTGAAGATTGTATCAATTACAGAGTGATATCAGAAGATTGAACGAAAATGGCCAAAAAAAATAAGCTTTCTGAATTTAGATCAATGTTTCAAGACAACGTTCTTCAGAAAGCGTTTGTTGGAAAGCGTTTAAAGAATGTTGCGTCATTTGTGCATTAGAATTGGCATTTCTATATACTCAACCATGACTAGAGTGAAGCTCTTACAAGGTTTAATTAATTGAGCCTTCAAGATCGACGAAGGATGTGTGACCTTTATCAGCTCTATAGGATGGCAACTGGCTCTCTTTCTGTTCCATGCTTATTGAAGTCGATAGTATTCAGAGAACCGAGAGGGGGAACGAGACCCTCAAAATCATTTTATTTTCCTGAAAGGTACCTTTCAGGAGAACAACCTTTACACAAAATTCTGCTATTTGCAGAATTTTGGCGTTTTTCAACCCTCTGACTTCTCTGACGATCTGTTTCGCGTTTCTTGTATAAGGTTGGGGAAAAAATCCACTATTTTTGCATAGTTGATTGTCCGATTTGGTTCAAAAATGCACCGTTTTGTTCTATAATTCTTAACGTAACTTCATGATGCCCCTCTCATGGAAGTCTGGATCTTTACTGGGGACAAACTCTAGTAATCGATTTTCACAAACTTCCCTTGATGCCAATTTCATGTCACTCAGTAAGTTTTGCTATGCAGGAAAAAGATGATAATCACTTGGTGCCAGATCCGGACTATATGGTGGATGAATCAAAACTTGCCAACCAAGTTTCCGAAGTTCCTGGCGAGTCACTACAGATGTGTGTGTTGTCTGGCGTTGTCTTGAT
The DNA here is from genome assembly GCA_034642435.1 of Megalocaria dilatata. Taxonomy (NCBI): domain Eukaryota; kingdom Metazoa; phylum Arthropoda; class Insecta; order Coleoptera; family Coccinellidae; genus Megalocaria; species Megalocaria dilatata. The sequence goes on from CM067855.1 coordinate 48,980,707, forward strand.
GGAACACAACATCTCTTCTGTGGGTCAATTCTAGATTTTTCTGGTCAATCGCTTGCCTCAAATGGTCCAGTTGTTAACGAATTTAGTGTTTGGACATATGGAACCAACTCATAGTAAATTAATCCTTTCCAGTCCCACCAAATGCACTGTAGAACCTTCCTGGCTGTTAGTCCTAGTTTAACCACCGTTTGTGCTGCTTCACCGCACTTGGACCACGATCATTTTCGTATTGTCGTATGTGCCCATTTTCCATCCCCAGTCGCTATCCGTTTAAGAAATCGGTTGATTTCATTCCATTTGGCCAAGGCTTCGCAGATGGAATCATGTTTTTGGTGTTAATTGGTATAGCACACGAACATCGAGCTTCCTTTTGAATCCAGCTTTGCGCAAATGGTTAAAAACTGTTTTATGGTCGATCTTCAGCTCGTAGCCGATGCTACTATTAACATGTCGGTCAACTTCGATTATTTTCATGATTTTATCGACAATTTCGACGACGAGCCTGCCTGCATCAAAAATACCTGAACGAAATCGACGAAACTAAAATTGGACGTAATTAGCAGTTATAGAATTGGGGCCAAAAATATCATTCAAAATTTCAGCCGCCTAGCTTGCCTTTTCGCCGTTATCAAAGAAAACCTGTAGAATGTACCGAATTTTCTCTTTGCTGACTTCAATATTAACACTCTGTAACTCACAACTGAATAGATCAATCAAAAACAGCAAAAGAATTTTTTTTGATGTGAAATATTCTCCTTAAAAACGAGCTGAAATCTGAAATTATTTGATCGATACTTTAGGAGATACGATCACTACAGCTTTCTGCCGAAAAAATAATAGAATTCTCTTCCCCACCCTATTGTTATATTATTTAACTTCTAAAAGAAATTTGGAAAAATGTTTTCTTCGAGTTCAGTCTGATCTGTAGTTCAAACATATCAATTTGTTGTTGATTTCAACAGGTGTAGGATTTCTTTGAAGTTCCACAAAGTTCTTGCCTACTATTTTTGCCTCCTTAATGTAAAACATTGATTCACTGGATTTAAAAATTATTTTATAAAATTGTTCGGAAAGCAGTGGCGCTTTTTCCCGAAAGAGGATTTCATTGTATTTTTTGGAACCCAATTTGACACTTGAGCCGCATAATCATTATATGTTTTGATAGGTAATATAGCAAGGCTTGTGTGTGAAAAACTTCAAATAATTCTAGGTAGTTTTTGGATGGTAGCCTTTTAAATATGGAGAGCAATAAGCAGCATTTTCGTCCTGTTTTACTTTTTTACTATAGAAAAGGTAAAAATATTGTTCAAGCCAGAAAGAAATTAACCGATGTGTATGGAGAAGATGGGCTGACAGTACGCCACCAGTGCCAGAACTGGTTTGCGAAATTTCGATCCGGCAAGTTTGATGTCGAAGATGCTCCAAGTTTCGGAATGCCTGTTGAAGAGTTAATAGAGACACGATAAAGGCATTAGTTGATGCAAATCGGCGAATAACAACACGTGAGATCTGTGAGAGGATCCATTCATCTAACTAAACTGTTTATTACAATTTGAAAGGCCTGGATTTAACCTCGAAGCTCGAGATCATGGAGCAAAAAAGATGAACCAGCTCAAAGCATTTCGAAAGCCAATATCCATCAAAAAAGGGTGATTCTTGCTGTTTGGTAGGATTTTAGAGGAATCGTTTTTTTAAGCTTTTACCGGATAACACATCAATTAATTCGGAAGTCTACAGTCATCAGCTGGACAAACTGAATGAGGCAAATCAACATAAAAGGCAGGAATTAATCAACAGAAAAGTTGTAGTGTGCTACCAAGATAACGCGAGACCTCATACAAATTTTGTCACTAGCCAAAAGCTTTTACAGCTTGAATGGGATACACTGCCACAGCCAGCATATTCTGGCACCTTCGGATTATTATTGGTTCCGGCCATTGCAAAATTTTTTGGACGGTTATACCTTTACTTCAAATAAAGAGGTCAAAAATTACCAGAATCCATTTTTTGCTAGCAAAAACCAAAAATTTTATGAACGTGGAAACCTGATACTACCAGAAAGATGGCAAAAAGTGTTGGACCAGAATGGCCGACGTATAATTCAATAAAATATATATTCATTATACGAAAATTGTCTTTCATTTTCCAAAAAAAAAACCAAATTTCTCTCCGAAGAACCCTATAAAATATAGTTCATTAGGAATGAGGTTGATGTATTATCAATTGTAATTTAGTTGGTGCTTCGGTGGATGGCAATATCTGTTTTTAAATGTTATGTAATAAAGCAATGTTCAGTATGCGATTTTGACATTAATATGCCCTTTAATTTAATTTTTACTGAAGGAGTACACACAACAATTGAAAGTTATAACTCCTGCTGAGGTCGATAATCATATTTCAATAATCGGAGGTAGTTTTCACAAACCATCCTGAATAACCTAATGGAAAATATCACACAAATAGAGTTAAATTCAAGATTAACAAACTAAGTGCATTTTCTTTTATGCATCTTCCATCTGTTAGAACAAGAGCAAAAACAGCGATATCTTTATCATTACGTCCTCTAATTGATGAAATGAAATAAAATCAAACAAACAGAGGCTATTCAGCAATCGGATTAAATATTCCAGGGATGATTTATAGTAACAGTAATTGGACGTAGTTTGAAAATATCATAACTGTCATCGTTCCATAATATTGCAATGGAACGATGTTTTGGCAACAAGCAACGACTAATTTAATGAGAGGATTTGTACAGTGTCATAACTCATTAAATGATCAGTAATATTATCTTGGGTTTATGTTCATAATTCTGGATTTCATACTCAATAAATTGTTCTATATTGACCTCTATACTCTATACATTCAAGGACATCGCTTAATCTTTTCCGGGATAGTCAGGAATGAAGCACAATAAGTCTTAAGATTAAGAATTAAGGGCTTAGTTTAAGGCTAAATTTGATGAAATTGGCTTTAGCTATAGGTTTTTAAGGTAAAAATAGATATGCGTCGGCACACAATATAATTTCGCTAGCTGATTATAAAGGGGTTTCCAATAGGAGGTTTCATTTTAAATAGCCCGCTATCTGGACAGCTGTCACTTTTGAAGCTATCCTCTTTTGACATTTGACAAGTAAAAACTACGCCATTACTAAAACTAGAACTTATTTAAATATTTTAAAATTAGCCTTTTACATATTTAATTTCAAAAAATTATATTTAATAATTATAACTTCAGGAATTAAATTAAATTTATGTCATATAAATATTTATGTTATAAAAAATTCAATATTTATGTTATTAAAAAAAGAACGATACATGCTTAAAAAACGCAATGAAATTGTTAAAATTCACTACAAAAATGGTGAAAATTTTGCAGTCACAGTTCGCAAAACTTAAGCACATTAGTCGTCGTGAAACACCTTCTCGGCCAGTAATAGTGAAACTGGTGGAAAAATTCACATCACAAGTTAGTGATGTGAAGAATATAAACCGTTTGCGTCGTTCAAGAATAACTGAGAATATTGCTGTTGTAGCCCGTTGTGTTGACGAAAACCAAGGTTTGTCGATTCCTCGTCGTCTTTAGAACTAGGCATTTCACAAACGACATTACACCGAATTTTGCATAAAGATTCAGGTCTTAAGGCTTTTAAAGTTCAGTTAACACAGTACAAGCCGGTCGATCATTAGCAACGTCGTAAGTTTCCTCCCCGCGTTATTTTTCGAGGAGGTGATCACAATTGGCCACCGAGGTTTTGTGATTAAACACCTTTAAACTTTTTTCTTTGGGTCCACGTGAAAGATTAGGTATATGCCAATACTCCACAATCGATTCAAGACCTTAAAGATGGAATTCATGGAGTTATCGAGTTCTTGAAAATTTCATGAAATGGAAAAGGAGCTGTAACAATAGCCGTGGCGGCTATTTGGCTGATATCGTTTTCCATTGTTAATCGCATACCTTCCTCTTTATAATGAAATAAACAACCATTGATTTCTCTCCTAAGATACTCATTTTTTCAATATTAAAATGAAACCTCTTATTGGAAAACCCTTTATTAAAGCTAATCATAGGCTTAGTATCTTTTTTCAATGTTATCGGATAAAATGTTTTTCAGTACTTCCTGAACTATTCTATAATCTCTTTTTTTCAGGAAATTGCAAATATTCCACATAATCTACACAAAATAAAACTGGAGCCAGATTTGCACCAAAGCTATCCTCTTCCAGCTATGACTTCTACTCTAGCACTACAAACACATGGTGAGTTGCTTATTTCAGTTATGATATTAATATAATTATATTACAAACAAATATAGATTCTCCGTAACTTCTACAAATTCAATCTGAAAAATCTGTTGAAATCGAATAAAATGCCTTAAAAACACTGTTTCACTTATAGTATAGACCTATATAAGGTTGTTCTGAAAGTAATTTGGTTTGTTTCCGACAGAGGATTTAATTGTATTTCTTCGAACCCAACTTCACACTTACGCCGCACAATAATTATATATTTTAAGAGTCGATATATCAAGGCTTGTGTGTGAAAAAGTTCAATCAATTCTAGGCAGTGGTTTTCGGTTGGTGCCCTTTTAAATATGGAGAGTAATAAGCAGCATTTTCGTCTTATTTTACTTTTTCACTATAGAAAAAATAAAAATGCTGTTCAAGCCAGAAAGAAATTAACCTATGTGTACGAAGAAGATGTGTTGACATTACGCCAGTGGCAGAATTGGTTTGCAAAATTTCGATCCCTCTCTTTTGCTATAGAAATGGTAAAAATGCTGTTCAAGCCAGAAAGAAATGAACCAATGTGTATAGAGAAGATGTGTTGACAGTACGCCAGTGCCAAATTTGGTTTGCAAAATGTTGATGTCCATGATGCACCGCGTTCCGGAATGCTGGTTGAAGCTGATAAAAACACGATAAAGGCATTAGTTGATGCAAATCGGCGAATAATAACACGTGAAATCGGTGAGAGGTTAAATTCATCGAAGTCTAATGTTTATGACCACTTAAAAGACCTAGGTTTAACCTCGAAGCTCGATATATGGGTTCCCATGTACTCACGGGGAGGAATTCGTGTTGTCGCGTTGACGTCTGTGATTCGCTTCTCAAACGCCACGAAATTTTTGAAGCGCATCATTACTGGGGACGAAAAATTGGTATATAACAATGTCAAACGCAAGAGATCATGGAGCAAAACAGATGAACTGGCTCAAGGCATTTCAAAAGCCACTATCCCTCAAAAAAATATGACGCTGTCTGATTTGTGGAATTTTAAAGGAACCGTTTTTTGTTTTTGAGCTTTTACCGAATAACACAACAATTGATTTGAAAGTCTACTTTCATCATCAGGAAAATCTGAATGATGAACTTCAACACGAAAGGCCAGTATTAATCAGCATATTCTCCAGATCTGGCGCTTTCTGATTATTATAGGTTCCGGTCATTGCAAAATTTTTTGACGGTAAAACCTTTACTTCAAATGGAATCAACCTCGATCAGTTTTTTGAATCACCTGGATCAGTTTTTGCCAGCAAAGACCAAAAATTTTATGTGGAATAATGCTACTACCAGAAAGATGGCAAAAGGTGTTGAACCAGAACGGCCAATATATAATTTAATAAAATATTTATTCATTTTACAAAAATTGTCTTTCATATTCCCCAAAGAAAAAGTACTGACCGTAATCATTCAGAACCATCATCTAAGACAAGTTTGTTTTTTGGCGAATGAAGGTATGTAGACATATTTTATGGATTGTTTTTATTTAGTATCCAAATAACTTCCAACTGAAGAGAATATGGATAAAAATTTAAGATTCCTTTTCTGGAGAATGTGCTATCATCTATTTATTAACGAGAGAAATGAAAAGCCCTTTTTTAATTCTGTGGAGCATTTTTTGGTGAAAGAATTTGTTATTTCTGAATATCCAGTTGAAACAAGCTTGTGTTAAATGATGGTTCTGGATGATTACGGTCATTATTTTATGATTTGAATATCAAATCTGTCAGTCTTCTACAATTTTAATTTCAAAAAAAAAATTTATTCAAAAAACTTTTAGAATTAAATTAATATCTAAATAAGCACCGCTTATATTAAATAGACGTATATAATCAAAACTCAATATAGAATGTCAAATGAAATAAATAAACCAACGAATATTAAAAAGGTCATTTAAAATTAATAAATAAATATTTGAAGGAGACAAAATTTGTTTCTGATCTCATCATTATGAACAACCAATTCTTTTTCAAAAACATAAAACACAACTTAAGGACTTCTCAAAAATTATAATTTATTTGAAATATTTAATATATTTGAATATTCAAATAAGTTCAAAAATCTGTCAAAACATGCACTATATCTTCAGAAAACAATAAGAATTCCGATAATCTCTTCGTCGACCCTAGATAAGATTTAAAATATCAAAATCAACTAACAATCAGTATATCTTACCTTAAAGTGTAACCGGAACTTGCTCAAACAGACTAACTTTAAAAATTCAGATAGTCTATGTTCGTCACAAAATCACAGAAAACTGTTAGGTATTATAAGATTTTCTTTAAACTATTGACATTCCATAATAAGATTTATTCAAGCCTAAATATACTTATATATTATGTATAAAATGAAATAGTAAAAGGCTTTTTACTTGATAGAAGAAATATAACAAAATTTGAATATCAAAACAGATTTAATCACAGTCGCAGATTAAATCTGTTTTGATATTCAAATTTTGTTATATTTCTTCTATCAAGTAAAAAGCCTTTTTCTATTTCATTATTTTATGTTTCCTTTTGATTCTTTATTGGTTAACTGCCGCTCATATGTGTTGATATTTCATATCTATAAAATGGAACAGTGTTTCTATGATATTTTATTCACATTAATTCTAGAAAATTTCGAAGAGATTTTTTTGATTAAATGTGTAATGTTTTCGGAGAATTAATCTAGCTATTATTTGTAATAAATAATATTGTTGACAAGTTGAAGGTCAGTTTATGGAAATAAAAAACCACTTCTTAAAACAGCGCCGACATGTTTCGATTCTATTCTAAAATCTTCTTCAGGGCTCTAAAATGAGACACAGAAAATTGTACTACATCTAATATAAACAGGGGGAATTATAACATATTACATTATAACAATAAAAGTGAAAGCGAAATTACAGTTACCAATAAAAGGTTAAAATTATGAAAAAAAAACAATTTACACAGTGTTTAGGCGAGCAATCAACAGTTTCATTAAATGTTTTCTTAGGAGAATTACTTACAATTTTTTTTGTGGTTCTGAAGTCAAAACACGTAAAATCTCAAATGAATACACCTTATATAACATCATATGGGAAACGATCAGGAAAAAATTGACAGACTAATTTAACATTTCAATTACATATATGTTATATATTTTTATTGAATTGGTGTTGAAATTGAATGAATCAAGCGTATTCGATACATGCTCTGCTAGGGCGGTGTTGTTTTACTTTTTTCTTTTCAGAGGATTGATCATCTTTTTATGTCTCTGTATTTAAGATATCTAGCTGTCTGCCCTATATACGTAGATTGACAGTTATTACAACAAATTTTGTAGACCACATCGCTGAATAATTCTTCAGGAATATTATTTTTCATCCTTGTGAAAAGTTGTTTTAAAGTGTTAGTAGCGACATCAATATGTAGTGGTGAAATTCTTTCTTTTTTCTTTATTTCTTCTGATAAACTGACATATTGAAAACTTAAATGCAGCTTATTATTGTCTTATAAATAAAAAAATTAGAGACAAAACTTAAATTAGTTTAATAACATAAATAGAGGCTAATTCTTGATAGAAGGTATATAAAATTATATAAATATTTTTAAAAAATTTTAAAAAATTAGCCTTCTACATATTTAATTCCAAAAGATTATATTTAATGATTATAACTTCTGAAAATAAATTAAAATAATGTCGTATAAGTACCACTTATATCATGACATAAAATAAACATTCATTATAAGACATCCGAATGGTATAACAAAATCCAATAAATAAAAATTATTAACCAAAATCCTATAAATTAAACATTTTGAATAGACAAAATTTTGTTTCTGCTGATCAATCTTATGAAAAACCAATATCTTTCAAGAATATCCAACATAATCTTAAGAATTTCATCACAAAACTATCTTACTTAGACTATTCAATATTATTGGATATCTAACCAAGGTACTTTATATAAAAAAACTCATTTATTGAATATGAATATTTGAATACTGATGAGCAAAGTCGATCTTAAAACTTGTTTTTCAGTAATGTTTTGCATATCTTGAGTTTTTTTACAGAAAGTACCTTGGTTAGATATCCAATAATATTGAATAGTCTAAGTAAGATAGTTTTGTGATGAAATTCTTAAGATTATGTTGGATATTCTTGAAAGATATTGGTTTTTCATAAGATTGATCAGCAGAAACAAAATTTTGTCTATTCAAAATGTTAAATTTATAGGATTTTGGTTAATAATTTTTATTTATTGGATTTTGTTATACCATTCGGATGTCTTATAATGAATGTTTATTTTATGTCATGATATAAGTGGTACTTATACCACATTATTTTAATTTATTTTCAGAAGTTATAATCATTAAATATAATCTTTTGGAATTAAATATGTAGAAGGCTAATTTTTTAAAATTTTTTAAAAATTTTTAAAATATTTATATAATTTTATATACCTTCTATCAAGAATTAACCTCTATTTATGTTATTTTATTCATAATATATAATTATTTGGTTTCCTTAACATTCTTTATACAGATAGTCCTTGTGCTATAGCAGAGGCCGTTAAATTTGTCTTTCAATCTTCTAGATCAAGGGTAAACCACAGATATATTTCTGTGTGTAGTGAATGCCATATTTAAAGGTCTCATTTCGGTAGAACTTTTTCTAGAGGAATGAAGGGTGAGTTGAATATTTGTTATTGATTGATGTTATATTTATTGAATATGAATATTTGAATACTGATGAGCAAAGTCGATCTTAAAACTTGTTTGTCAGTAATGTTTTGCATATCTTGAGTTTTTTTTTATATAAAGTACCTTGGTTAGATATCCAATAATATTGAATAGTCTAAGTAAGATAGTTTTGTGATGAAATTCTTAAGATTATGTTGGATATTCTTGAAAGATATTGGTTTTTCATAAGATTGATCAGCAGAAACAAAATTTTGTCTATTCAAAATGTTAAATTTATAGGATTTTGGTTAATAATTTTTATTTATTGGATTTTGTTATACCATTCGGATGTCTTATAATGAATGTTTATTTTATGTCATGATATAAGTGGTACTTATACGACATTATTTTAATTTATTTTCAGAAGTTATAATCATTAAATATAATCTTTTGGAATTAAATATGTAGAAGGCTAATTTTTAAAAAATTTTTAAAATATTCATATAAATTAGTTTAAGATCTAACGTCTATGACACGTAAATTTCTATGGAATTTATATATGTATAACATATTTGTAACTGATTGTTTCTCATATGATGTTGTACTACTCTGTCAAGAAAGTACCGGGAATTTTCAATTAAAACAACATTTTTACATTTAATCGTCAAAATTTATTCGGTCGCCTTCAAACTAGGCTCCATTTGCTCCAATACATCTATGCCAATGGCACTTCCAATTATCGAAACATTTTTTATAGGCGCTTTCCGGGATGGACTTTAGCTCTCGCGCCGAATTTTGTTTTATGGCTTCAATCGACTCAAAACGGGTGCCACAAAGGGCCAATTTTAGTTTTGGGAAGAGGAAAAAGTCGCAGGGAGCCAAATCCGGCGAATACGGTGGTTGCTGAAGCACGTTTGTTGAGTTTTTGGCGAGAAAGTCAGTCACAATCGTAGCTCGGTGAGAAGGCGCGTTATCGTCATGCAAAATCCATGAGTTGTTCGCCCACAAATTTGGCCGCTTCTTACGGATACGCTCACGCAAACGTTTCATAACGCCTAGGTAATACTCCTTGTTTACCGTCTGACCCTCTGGAACGAATTTGTAGTGCACCACACCACGGATATCGAAGAAAACAATGAGCATCACCTTCATTTTCGAGCGGCTTTGGCGTGGTTTTTTCGGTTTCGGCTCATTTTTTGCCACCCATTCCGATGATTGCTGGCTTGTTTGCATATCGTACTCGTAGACCCAGGTCTCATCACCAGTTATAATTCGTTCCATGAATGTAGAATCGGAATTACAGCGATCCAGCATGTCTGAAGCAACCTGTTCGCGATGACGTTTTTGAAGAAAATTCAGGTCTTTCGGTACGAGTCGTGCGGCCACCTTTTTCATGCCCAAATTATCAATCAAAATCGTACGTGCGGACTCGTGGGATATCTTAAGATCATGTGCTATCTCTCTCAAGCTGGTACGACGGTTTTCCAGCACCCTTTCCTTAATTTTATCGGCAAGTCTTCGACCACTTCACGACCGTCCTTGAAGGCTCTGTACCACTGATATGCACGAGTTTTCGATAGAGCATTATCACCAAAGGCCTTTTGCAACATTTTCAATGCATCGGCACACGAAAATTCATTTGCAACACAAAACTTTAAACAAATTCTTTGCTCAACGTAATCACCCATAGTGAAAATCGGCACGCACTCTGACATCGACTGACTTAATCAGCTGTTGCAAACACACTAGTTGACAGATCCCGCTCAAGCTTGGCATAGTAATTAAGGACAGTGGTACCAACCTAGGAAAAAAAATTTTTCCTGCCTCATTGCCCCGCCAGATTTAAATCGATAATTCCCGGTACTTTCTTGACAGAATGTATGAGGTGTATTTATTTGAGATTTTTCGTGTTCTGACTTCAAAACCTCAAAAAAACTGTAAATAATTCTCCTAAGAATACATTTAATGAAACTGTTGATTCCACCCCTAAACACTGTGATAAATTGTGTCCTCTGTTTTTTTCTCATAATTTTAGGCTCTTATTGTTAGCTGTAATTTCGCCCTCTATTTTATTGTTGTAATGTAATTATAAGTCCCCCTGTTTATATTAGATGTAGTACAATTTTTTGTATCTCATTTTAGAGCCCTGAAGAAGATTTTAGATTAAAATCGAAACATGTCGGCACGATAGCACGCAGAAAAAGGAAATATCTGATTTGAAATTAGACGTAGATTAAACTAATTTTAAGTGGTCATTTTTGCGCGCTTGTTCCAGGGAAGAACGTGCTATCGTTTCGTCCAAATGTCTGTAATTTTCCAATTTTAAGCCGAAATTAACTGGGCTGAATTTACAGGGAAGATTTGGGGTCAAAATGACGCGACTAAGTTCGTTATCAAGCAAAGTCGGTGTAATAGTTTCGTAGTTATTCAGATTTGAAATATAATCTGATTTTCTCAATAATTCGATACTATTGCTAGATCAAAAATAAAGGTTTCATATTGATATTGAAGAAAAACGAGTATATTTTAAAAGAAATCGACGGATGCTTATTTCATTCTTAAGAGGAAGGTATTGCATTAACAATGTAAAACGATATCAGCCAAATGACCGCCACGGCTAGAGTTGCAGCACCATATCTTTTTTTTCACGACCAATTCGCAGATTTACGGCTGTGTTCTCAATAACTTCACTAATTCCATCTTTAAGGTCTTGGATTAATTGTGAGGTATTGGCATAGACCTTGTCTTTCACGTGGTCCCAAAGAAACAAATCTAGGAGTGTTAAATTGTAAGATCTCGGTGGCCAATTGTGATCACCTCTTCAAAATAACACAACCAGGAAACTTTTCTTGCAAATTTGCGATTGTTTTGTTGCCTGAGTGGCACGTGGATTCTTGTTGAAAATAAACGTCGTCCACATCAATATCTTCCATTTCCGGCCATAAAAAGTCATTAATCATAGCTCAGTAGTGCAATCCATTCATTGTGACAGTTGCATTAGACTTATTTTCGAATAAGTAAGGTCCAATCACATAGCCAGCTCAAAAACCGCACCACTCAGTGGCACGTTGAGGATGGAGAGGCTTTTCAACAATCATTCATGGATTTTTCGAGCCCCAAATGCCACAATTCTGCTTATTAACGTAGCCTCTGCAGTGAACATCACTGCAAAATCACTGAAGATTATTTTTCGATGAAAATTTCAGTGCTTCTTTGAAGCGTGTATCGTTCCATTTTTATTGATGGCGTGGTTTCTTCTTGTCAAATTTCAGAAGATGACAGCTTCAAAAAAGTGATAGCTGCCCCGAAAAAAAAAAGAAACCTTTTATTGGAAAACCCTTTAATTCTATTCGGCCGCTCTTGTCGATCCGTCCTTCAACACGCAAATTTTCGGAAACCGGTAGACACTTGAAACTTTCAGGGTATATTTGAGACCTGAATATGGCAGTTAATTGAGCGAAGGGAATCGTATAAGATCTAAAAAAAATTGTGAGCGGAGCAGCGTTGAGCACCATAAGATCAGTCCTACGATCGAGTTTAAATTGGCATTTTTATTTACAATGACGTCAAAAACGTGAATTCAAAATTTCCTGAGGATCTTATTATAAAAATATTCTAAAAAAGATATTTTGTGAGCAGAGTTTAAACTTGGATTTAGATCAAAAGGCGATTACAAAATTTCTTGAGGATGCTGCATATAAATAAACAAGCAATCTAAAACTACGTTGTTATTTCAATAATTCAAATCCATAAATATGGTATAATTACATGAACATTACTAGTGGTTGCAATAGTTGAAAAAAAGCATTGTCTCAGAAATTTATTTTTTATCTAAATATACTTTTTATCCAAAAGTCAATGAAGATCTGAATTGAACTGTAATGTAAATTGTCAGTTATCTTCCTTCGAATCGAAAGAAATACATGTGATGAAGCCTTTGAGAAATTATTTTGGAATTCCATTTCCAACTAGTTTATATAGAATTGGAAAAACTGGAGTCCTTATTAATTTTATAACCTCATTGAAAGTTGATATGGACCTGGTGATAACCCGAAGAACTTTCGATAAAACGCGTTACATACGCAGATATCTCTGTTCCGACCAAAATAGGTTGTTTTGATTATTTGAAGGAGAAAGCTTTGAAAATCACGCACTTATTCAGATATTTCCAAGGAAGCTTTCAATTCTGATACACTGAAATAATAATGTCAAGGTTTGAAATACCTCCAGTTAAAGAATTATTGAAAAATATGAAAATAATTTCATTAACATCGAAAAAAGCAGGTGAAATAAACAAAATGACATAGAAAATTACAATCTCGGATTTTAAACTGATTTCTATACATTCTGTCAAGAAAGTACCGGGAATTATCGATTTAAATCTGGCGGGGCAATGAGGCAGGTAAAAGTTTTTTTTCCTAGGTTGGTACCATTGTCCTTAATTACTATGCCAAGCTTGAGCGGGATCTGTCAACTAGTGTGTTTGCAACAGCTGATTAAGTCAGTCGATGTCAGAGTGCGTGCCGATTTTTACTATGGGTGATTACGTTGAGCAAAGAATTTGTTTAAAGTTTTGTGTTGCAAATGAATTTTCGTGTGCCGATGCATTGAAAATGTTGCAAAAGGCCTTTGGTGATAATGCTCTATCGAAAACTCGTGCATATCAGTGGTACAGAGCCTTCAAGGACGGTCGTGAAGTGGTCGCCCATCGACGGATTCGATCGAAGATAACGTCGATAAAATTAAGGAAAGGGTGCTGAAAAACCGTCGTACCAGCTTGAGAAAGATAGCACATGATCTTAAGATATCCCACGAGTCCGCACGTACGATTTTGATTGATATTTTGGCCATGAGAAAGGTGGCCGCACGACTCGTACCGAAAGACCTGAATTTTCTTCAAAAACGTAATCGCGAACAGGTTGCTTCAGACATGCTGGATCGCTGTAATTCTGATTCTACATTCATGGAACGCATTATAACTGGTGATGAGACCTGGGTCTACGAGTACGATATGCAAACAAGCCAGCAATCATCGGAATGGGTGGCAAAAAATGAGCCGAAACCGAAAAAACCACGCCAAAGCCGCTCGAAAATGAAGGTGATGCTCATTGTTTTCTTCGATATCCGTGGCGTGGTGCACTACGAATTCGTTCCAGAGGGTCAGACGGTAAACAAGGAGTATTACCTAGGCGTTATGAAACGTTTGCGTGAGCGTATCCGTAAGAAGCGGCCAAATTTGTGGGCGAACAACTCATGGATTTTGCATGACGATAACGCGCCTTCTCACCGAGCTACGATTGTGACTGACTTTCTCGCCAAAAACTCAACAAACGTGCTTCAGCAACCACCGTATTCGCCGGATTTGGCTCCCTCCGACTTTTTCCTCTTTCCAAAACTAAAATTTCCCCTTCGTGGCACCCGTTTTGAGTCGATTGAAGCCATAAAACAAAATTCGGCGCGAGAACTAAAGTCCATCCCGGAAAGCGCCTATAAAAAATGTTTCGATAATTGGAAGTGCCGTTGGCATAGATGTATTGGAGCAAATGGAGCCTATTTTGAAGGCGACCCAAACAATTTTGACGATTAAATGTGAAAATGTTGTTTTAATTGAAAATTCCCGGTACTTTCTTGACAGAGTAGTAAACTGGAATGTTGAACTCCCATATTTATCAGATGAGGATCGTTTTGATCATTTTTTTCATTTCTTAAGATATTCTCTCAGTTCAGAATTCACGAAGTGAAAAAATATATTAAACGTATCTTAAATATCAAACAGATTTAAGTCTGCTATACCTATACAAATTTCAATATTATAAAATTTCGTGAAAACTTTTTTCAATTAAATGGAATAAATGCCTGAGAAAACACTGTTTCAATTTTAGTAGTAATCTAAAATTAACTGCATCAAAAAGAATCCAAAGAAAGTATAAAATATTGATTAAACTTCCTCAACAAATAAAATAATATATAAGAGACATTATTTTAATTTCACCCTAAGTTTTTATGGCTTGTCTTTACCTTATTTGTCACTTACTTAACTAATATTTGAATAAGGTTATTCTGATTTTCTCAAATTTTTATTGTTATGTTCACAACAATCGTTTCACAGTAGCATCATGAGGCAAGATTACATTTTGAATAACTAAGCTTGTTTCCGAAATCCGTTGCTATTTATATCACAGTAAGTACAATAAATTTTCATTGAGCACTAAATCCCAAAAAAGGGAGTCTCTGCAAATTCCAGCTCATCTGAGTGCTGTGTAATGAGTGTTAATTTTACATATCTACTAAAATTGAATCATTGTTTTCGAAGGCATTTATTCAATTTACTTTTTAAATTATTTTGAGAAATTTTGTGAAATACAATTTATAAAGGTATAGCATAGCAGTATTAGTGTTTGATATTTGAGATATTGTAAAAGCCTTCTATCAAGTGAAACCTCCATTTTTATTATTTTATTTTAATCCAAATAATTATTACTTGTTTTTTTCACTCATACACATGGTATTTTCGGATACAACTGAGTCTTAAAAACTACTTTATACAACCTTTGAGTATTTTCTTTGAACGAACATAGAATGCGAATGGTAACCCTTAAGAAATCAGTTGAGTTCTATCTTAGGTTTGAGAAGACCATGAGGTCGTATGATATATATTTTTATTAATTGTTTTTATTTTTCGGACATGGAGGTGGATTGAAGAGTTTTTTGGAAGGAGCTTTTTAAAGAAAGGCAGATTCGAAGAATTTCTTGAGGTTATCTTGGACATTTTTGGAGTTGAATTTGGTTTTCATCAAACCGTTATAAAACAACGCTGCTTCCCCTAAATGTTTGTTGAGGAATGTTTGATTGATTCGGTCTTTACTTGGTGGAAACTTATTTTAATTAAAAAATATATAAGAGACAGTATTTAAATTTCCACAAAGTATTTATAATATAACAATTCTTTCACCACGATGTGGCTTCTTCAGGTATCTTTATTCTACAGGCTGATTGTGTCCAGTGTAACAGAATTTAAATACAGTTAAGTAAGTTTTGAATTGAATCAGTCCTTACTTGGTGAAAATTCATATTAAATAATATTTAAATAAGGTTATTCTGATTTTCACAAATTTTTATTGTTATGTTTACAACAATCGTTTCGCTATAACAGTAGCATCATCAGGCAAAATTACATTTTGAATAACTAAGCTTGTTTCCTAAATCCGTTGCTATTTATATTACTGTAAGTATAATAAATTTGTATTGATCACTAAAGCCCAAAAAAGGGGGTCTCTGCAAATTCCAGCTTATCTGAATATATTTAACCGGGGTGAATTATTTAAATCTATTTGTTCGTTAAGTAATATTCCAATTTTATTATGTTTATTTATCTCTAGGGATTCTATTAGATTTAAGGCATAACTTTTATTTCTTTATGTAGAATTTCAAAATTAGGGTTGAAAGTATGTCCTGTTTCTAACAAATGGTTGGAATATGTAGAATTACTTTTATTATCGAGGAAACTCTTCAAATGTTCACAAATTCTATGTGGGAAAGTTCTTGCAGTCCGTCCTATGTAAACTTTAGGGCAATCACCGCAGGTTAACTTATAAAGTTTGAAGTTTGAATTGGTTTAAATGAAGTTCTTAAATTATATTTATTTTTGAGGTATGTAGCAATTTTCTCAGAAATACCTTTAGTGTATTTTGAGGAAATGTATTTAAAATTTTCTTTTATATTAGGATACACCATATTTAAAGCTATTTTATTACTTTTATTCATCAACAATTTGTCTATCAACTTAAGATCATAGTCATTATTAATAGCTATTTGTTCAATTATGTTAAGTTCTGAAATATCATTTTCTCGATTCATGGAAATATTAACTAATATATGGATCATACAATTGAATGCTGATAATTTTTGATTTAAAGGATTATTTGATTTATTGTGTATAATAGAATCCGTATAGGTTGGTTTGTGAAATATTGAAAAATCATGTGAATTATTTATTCGAGTTACAGTTAAATCAAGAAAATTAATAGAATTATTATGTTCGGTTTCCATAGTGAATTTTATTGAAGGATCTATTTCATTGATGAATAAAAAGAATTTTTCTAAAAGTCTGTCTGTACCTGTGAAGCAACAGAAAATATCGTTTACATATCTATACCAATATAAAAAGTATTTCTTAAGGTATAGATATGTAGACAATATTTTCTGTTGCTTCACAGGTACAACTGTATTTGAATTCTGTTACACTGGACACAATCAGCCTGTAGAATAAAGATACCTGAAGAAGCCACATGATGGTGAAAGAATTGTTATATTATAAACATTTTGTGGAAATTTCAATACTGTCTCTTATATATTTTTTAATTAAAATGAGTTTCCAAGTAAAGACCGAATCAATCAAACATTCCTCAACAAACATTTAGGGGAAGCAGCGTTGTTTCATAACGGTTTGATGAAAACCGAATTCCACTCCAAAAATGTCCAAGATAACCTCAAGAAATTCTTCTAATATACCTTTCTTTAAAAAGCTTCTTCAAAAAACTCTTCAGTCCACCTCCATGACCGAAAAATGAAAACAATTAATAAAAATATATATCATACGACCTCATGGTCTGCTCAAACCTAAGATAGAACTCAAATGATTTCTTAACGGTTACCATTCGCACTCTATGTTCGTTCAAAGAAAATACTCAAAGGTTGTATAAAGTAGTTTTTAAGACTCAGTTGTATCCGAAAATACCATGCGTATGGGTGAAAAAACAAGTTATAATTATCTTGAATAAAATAAAATAATAAAAATGGAGGTTTCACTTGATAGAAGGCTTTTACAATGTTTTAAATATCAAACAGATTAATACTGCTATGCTATAGCTCTATAAATTGTATTTCATAAAATTTCTCAAAATCATTTCAAAAGTAAATTGAATAAATGCCTTCGAAAACACTGGTTCAATTTTAGTAGACATGTAAAATTAACACTCATTACACACCATCAAAAAGAAATAAAAGAATGTACAGAAAATATAGGATATTGATAGAACTTGCTGAACAAACATTTGGTGGAAACAGCACTATTTCATAAAAAATACAAAAAATAATTGATGGAATGTATTGACAATAATAAAAAACAAAGAAATGAGGCTCTTATAAGTAACTCTGACAAAAACTAATTACTATTTCGAAAATCATAAAAAGGGAACGAGAATTAAAACAATTCCAAATGAAAATAACATTTTGACTGCAGATATATTGATTTTAATCAAATCAAATCGAAGGAAACAACAGACATATATGACATGACAACTAAATTGGTCAAGCCTGGAAATTTTTTGAGCCCTTAACTATAATTTGAAACAAAAAAAAAGTTTTTCCTAAAGCGCTAAAAGATCGCCAAAGTTATACCTGACATCAAGAAGGGAGATAGTAAGGAATTATGACCCGATCCCTATTCTGCCAGTAGTATCAAGAATTTTCGAAGAGATAGTGTAAATAATGCTTTTGACCTAATTTGAAGAGAACGGTATATCAGGCGAACATCAACATGAAGGGTCTTTCAATGGGAAGGCCCCATTTTTAAATTGGCATTACTCACGCGTGGCAGCCATTGTTTATTTGTGATATTGATAGTTGTATTTGTCAATGTCTACCATTTAATCAAGGAAAGGGACACACTCCAACAACGTTTACAAACAATCCAAATTCATTATGAAAAATCGCCATCTCTTACTCTAACTCTACGTGCTCTAATTACAATTTTTGGTCATTATAACCGTCCATTTTGAACGTTTGAAGTGAAACTGAACGTTTGGTGAAGAAGTATGAAACAAATTTTACACTTCATAATGTTACAATGCCAGTGAGACAAAGAAATGCAAGAACTGAAGAGAATATTGCTGCCGTACGTGAAAGTGTTCGTGAAGACCGAAATTTATCGATTTCTCGACGTTCACAAGAACTAGGCATCCCCCACACCTCTTTGTGGCGAATATTACGGAAAGATATTGGTTAATATTCATAAAAAATTGTTTTAACCCAAGAACTTAAACCCGCTTCAGTTTCACGCGCCGTCTATGAATAAGCCAAGGTCGATCCTCAATAGATCCTCAGCATGCTTAGTGCCGGCTGGGGACGATTACATTGAAAAGCCGTTCTTGGCTAGTGACTTTTGACATTAGATCCGAGGACATCAATAGGGTGCTGTTCCTTAAAAGCTCGTTCAGCAGTCCTGACCCTCCCATCATTATTGCCTCTGGCCTGTCGATCGCCAGTTGATGTAGTTTGTATGTGCTAGGGGTGGTAGATATAGTAGGACCTCCATGTCTGCTGTGGGTGTGGCCCGTCTCTGTAGTCGAGTGAGCTTATGTTGGCCAATCGTTTGTTAACCCTTCTTTCACCATACTACAGCACCATACGACTAATTACGATAGTGTACCTCTGCCTGGGCTTTAAACCCCAGGTTTTACCGCAGATTCGCCTTCAGCTCCAGAATCCCATTCTGGCTTTATGACACACTTTGTCTAAGTGTTAATTCCAACTGAGAGTTTTGTCCAGGACTATTTCCAGGTATTTCGCCTCATTAGAGAATTATATTGTTTCTCCACGGATAGTCGGCGATTTCAAACCATCCAGCTTCCTTTTCTTGGTGAATGGTACTATAATTACCTTTTGTGGGATAAGAGACATAGCTTCCCTTGTACACTATTTGTCGCGCCCCCCATGGCCATAGATCTTGTCGCGATACGGGCGCTTGTCTTGACTAGGACCCTAGTTCCATCCCGGTGAAATGGAGGGTTAAGTCTCGATGCCTAAAATTATGCCATTCACGCCAGTCGCTGGACTCGTGTGGTGGAAGATCTTCCGAATGAGGCCCTAGTTTTGCCGTTATGGTGGAATGCAGGGCTGAGCCGGTGGATTAACTCAATGACAGGGGAGTCCGTCGCAGCACAGGGCCTCTCCCTTAAAACTAGCGTACCTCCTTATCACACTTTCTGTCTCTATGGCAGACTGTGGAGACTGTTGAGTAGTCACTTGGTGAAAGAGCTATGCTCACATGCCAATTCAACTAACTGGTAGAATTCACATAATTTGTCGATAGTGTTCAGCATCTCTTGAAGGACGGCCGATATCGTCACCTCCGATTTACCTCTCACTATGCCAGGTCATCAGCAAATGCTTGAACGTCCACTCCCCGCAGCGAGATAATTGCTAGCAGATCATCGACGAGAATTGCCCACAGTAAGGGTGAGAAAATAACCCACTGCGAGGAATATCATAATATTTTTGTCAAAGAAGTATTCATTATGAAGATATCGTTGGATATGAAAAAATACCGAAATTGAGCATTTTTTCATATACAACGATATCCTTATCAAGAATACTTCTTTTGTGTGAAATTCTAGGTGATACATATGAGTTTGATAAAAAAAATCGATCTCTTTCGTTGGATAATTCAATCATTTCTGCTGGTTATCCTTAAAAAAAGGTGGGACTTCGTCTTTCAGTGTAAAAAGGAGCAAAAAAGTATGCATAAAATCTGTTTGCGCAGAATGCACCAATCAGTGTTTTACTCCAATGATTCTACGGCAGATTGATGTTGAATTTCACTAGTTGCCAGTATCGAATTACAACCGAACAGGCTTAATCAGCTAATGAATCTCAGATACAATTCATCCGCCCTAGGGAACTAGGGGGTGAGTTGATACGTACATCTGTATCACTTACTTCCTCTCTATCCCAGTTCCTCCAGCCTCGAGCGATCCTTTGGTTCAGTTACCTGTAATGGGGCGCTTCCCCTATTAGGCCAATCAAGGGCTAATTTATACCTCATCGTGATTTTTGATTCGGAATCAAATAAAGGTGTCCAGCCATTCTTTTCGGTATCGAATTACTGCTTCCGTAATGGGGATGTAAATAATACGGTAATAATATCTACAATACAGAGTTTTGAATGATGTCAAGTTCCCACGATAGATCATGACGTGTTCTCAACGAAAAGGGTTCAGTGAAAGTTACAAATAAGTACTGAACTGATCAATTACGACTGGGTTGATTTTCTCAATTAGAAAGACGATACTGGAATGACATATTTCCTCATCAATCACAGAGGAAGTGATTTTGAATGGCCAGAAAAAGTCCTGATTATAACCCTGTCGATTTTTATGACATCTGAAGTACTTAGTTTATGCCCATGAAATTAATTTGCGAGACAAACTCTGGAGAAGAATACAAATTAATGTCAGAAACAATACAATTTTGTGACTGCAGTTTAGAGATATGGCTTCAATCAGTAAAAACTTAACAAAAGGTTTTTTTTGTTTTATCAATAATATTTATAGGGGTTCAGGTGAAAAAAAAATAGAAGCCTTATAAAATATCGACAAAAGGAGTAAATTGGTAACAGATGTTTTTTAAATATACTGAATATTTTGAATTCACATAGATCCAAATGGTCATTCATTATTTTCAGATAATTTTTATTATAAACTTATTTGAAAATTTCAGTAAACCCAAAAATCTTCCTCCCTTTTCATTCCTTATGTAAAATTTCAAGATTATTCACTGTAGAAAAGAATGGTCATTTTTTTTGTATAGGGTTCCTAAGATAGAAATTTGCTTGGTAAAATAACTGATGTTTTGTTCATGTACAAGATTGTTAGAGGTTTCTTATCCGTTCCAAGTATAATATTTTGAAAATAATTACGTTTCGAATTCTTGACTTGATAAATTTTTTGAAGTAAAAGATGAAAACTACTTCTCTTACGGAATATTATGTCTTCTGACAGAACATTATGATTAATCCGGTTTATTTCACTTTTATTCTAAATGTTTACTGTGAGTTCTATTTCATTTATTTTTGTATATTAGCATGATGTATATGTGTAACAAATAGAGTGAATATTATGTATGAGTTCAACCTTTTTGTGTTCATTGTTTCTTAAATAAATAAAGAAGTATTGCAAATTGCATCCAATAACAGCTTTAGTACAATTATGATAGACGAAAGTTTAAACAAAAAACAGAAGAAAATAGCACCGAATTTAGTTGTTACAGAAGATTTGACTTAAAAATACATTTCGATTCCTTGCGTAAATGGAATATCAGATAATATTGCCAAGTATTTTAAAATTGAATTTGACTCAAATTAAGCTTTTAGAATGGTTAATAATTTAGGAAGTCGTATAATAAATAACAGAGATCAAACAAATAAAAACAATAAACCTGGATCATACAGATTTATTCTGCTGACCTCACTAAAAATTTTAATTTTAATTTCATAAAAATTTTTTCTCAAAAATTATAGAATTGACATTCATTATACAGCACCAAAAAGAATAAAAAAAAATTCTATATGTCTACTAAACTGAAACTGCGTTCTCTGAGACATTTATTTTATTTAATTTTAAAAAGATTTTGAAAAAAAAATTTTATAGAACTAAAATTAATATTTGTAGTTAGCAGAATAAATCTGTATGATATTTAAGATATTGTAATAAGCTATCAAGTGAAACAATCTCATTTTTAGTGTTAATTTGATTTAATTTTTCCATTTTTTCAGTTTTTAAAATTTGAGGAAATTTGGTTTATGGTTATAAGATTATTTCTATTTAATTTAATTGTTCATTCATTACAAATCATCATTGAAACTGTTGTTTATGATTTTTAACCTCAGCTTCGCGGTAATAATTCAGAACTGCAGGGACAAAAGTTTTATTGTGGTAAAATATGGTAATTTCTCAAAAATTGTGTTGCATAAATGAAGAGAGTCACTATTTACTTAGGGAAATGAATCCGAATACTTTTCTAGTCGTAGTTTATTTCTTGGTCATTCGACTAGTTATTTAGAAATAATGGAACACAAAAAGCATTCAGATTTAAGAGAAATAATACACTTTAAACTCACAGCCTCTGAAGCGCCATGTGCAGCATATAAATATTCGAAGTTATGAGATTGAGTTCCGATTTATCTTGAAAATATAACTGAAATCATAAAAAACTATTATTCAGATAATATTATAAATTTCATTCACATGAATTAACTAATAGTTATGATACTTCTTGATATAAATATTCCTTAGTCAGCTGCATTTTGTATATAAATAGAAAATTCCAAAATTCAAAAACAATAGATAGCGAATAAATGGCGCTCTGATATGCACCGGGAAAAGGCCGAAGACAATTGATCTCGTATTTACAAACAGGGCCATGGTTTATACATTCAACGAATAAATATTTATAAAACAAAGCTCAAACAGGAAAAAATTAGAGGCAGCTCGTGAATAAAAAATAACATGCTTCTCTTATCTGTCCATTCTCAATTCAACCGAGTAGTAACGTCATGATATTTGTTTATTACGGTGACCTCGAACCCTTTGCCCTCAGATAATTGATAAAAAGACATCATTCTTGTAGCACCTAATTAATAACTGAACTTTCTTGAAGCAGTCCTTGTTATGAACTTGATTTTGGGTTAATTTTTTTAAATTGAGAATTCGTGGTTTAATTGAGCTTATTTTAACTTTCACCCATTCTATCTAAAAATATCAAACATATTTATTCTGATAACCTCACTACAAATTTTAATTTTATAAAAAAAATTTCTCAAAAAACTTTAAAATTAAATAAATTGAATGTTGTAAAAAACGCGGTTTCAATTTAGTAGACGTATAGCATTAGCAGCAGAAGGAATAAATGAATCCAAAGAAAATATAAAATATTAATAAGAAATATCAAATAAATACTTGAAGGATACAAATGTTTCTAATTAATATAATATATTTTCTTTGGGTTCTTTTATTATGCTATGTAATGAATATTAATTATATATGTCTACTAAATTGAAACGGTGTTTTCTAAGACATTTATTTAATTTAATTTAAAAAAATTTTTATAATATTGTAGTGAGGTTAGCAGAATTAAACTGTTCGATACTTAAGATATTATGAATTCTTCTGTCAAGTAAAAACCCCCTTTTTATTATTTTATTTTATATATAATAATTATATTCTGGTTTTTCACTCATATACATGTTATCTTATCATTCGGATATAATTTAGTCCATAAAAATACTTCACAAACTTTGTGTAATTTCTATGGACGAACATGGAATACGAATATTTAGAAAAAAATCACTTCTGTTTCATATTTGTTCACTGAATAACACGTGGTTAATAGGGTAAGATATATTTCCATTAATTATTTTTAATTTTTGGATACGCAGTTGGACTGAAGAGATATCGACGTTCCAAATAGCCTTTTTGAAGATGGGTTGCATCTTTTTGAAATTTTTTTGAAGGAGCTTTTTTTAAAGAGAGTTATTTTCAAAAAAATTCTTGATGTAATGTTGTGTATTTCTGGAGACGAATTTGGTTGTCATAATACATTGATACGAAACAAACGTTTATACCTATCCTTGAAATATTTATTTAATATTTCTAATTAGTATTCTATATTTTCTCTGGATTCTTTTATTCCTTCTGTTGCTGTGTAATGAGTGCTAATTTTATATGTCTACTTAACTGAAACTGTGTTTTCTAAACTATTTATTTAATTTAATTTTCAAAAAAATTTTGAGGAAATTTTTTTCTAAATTAAAATTTATAGTGAGGTTAGCAGAATAAATCTATTTGATATTGAAGATATTGTAAATCCTTCTATCAAACAAAAACCCTTTTCATTATTTCACACATATTATGATACAACCATCGTTTCGCTAACACAGTAACATCGTCAGATATATGGTATATCTTACATTTTTTAATAATTGGAGATATTCCACCTACCTGACGATTCTACTGTATTATATTAGCGAAACGATCGTTGCAATATAATAATAATAAAAAAATGTATGAAAGTCAGAATAACCTTAGGAATACTATTTTAAATGGATTTTCATCAAGTAGACTGATTCAATTAAACATACTACTCTGTCAAGAAAGTACCGGGAATTTTCAATTAAAACAACATTTTTACATTTAATCGTCAAAATTTATTGGGTCGCCTTCAAAATAGGCTCCATTTGCTCCAATACATCTATGCCAACAGCACTTCCAATTATCGAAACATTTTTTATAGGCGCTTTCCGGGATGGACTTTAGCTCTCGCGCCGAATTTTGTTTTATGGCTTCAATCGACTCAAAACGGGTGCCACGAAGGGGCAATTTTAGTTTTGGGAAGAGGAAAAAGTCGCAGGGAGCCAAATCCGGCGAATACGGTGGTTGCTGAAGCACGTTTGTTGAGTTTTTGGCGAGAAAGTCAGTC
This sequence comes from Megalocaria dilatata, assembly GCA_034642435.1. NCBI lineage: Eukaryota > Metazoa > Arthropoda > Insecta > Coleoptera > Coccinellidae > Megalocaria > Megalocaria dilatata. Next base: position 49,005,897 of record CM067855.1, read on the forward strand.
ACAATCGTAGCTCGGTGAGAAGGCGCGTTATCGTCCCATAGTAATCACCCATAGTAAAAATCGGCACGCACTCTGACATCGACTGACTTAATCAGCTGTTGCAAACACACTAGTTGACAGATCCCGCTCAAGCTTGGCATAGTAATTAAGGACAGTGGTACCAACCTAGAAAAAAAAAATTTTACCTGCCTCATTGCCCCGCCAGATTTAAATCGATAATTCCCGGTACTTTCTTGACAGAATGTATGTTAAATTGAGCAACAAAATATTTTTCAGTTTGCCTCGGGAGCATCAGCTTCAGCAATGAAATTCATTCAAATTAATTTCATTGATTTATAATAATACAAAATTAAATAAATATTTTGATTTCTCGCAAACCACTTGATGAAACATTTTGGATGTTTATAAGGTAAACAAATACACTTGACTTAAGTTCTATAAAGATTTAATTTATGTTGTTGACAAATACGTTTCAGGTTTCTACCCATTTTCAAAATTAAGGAGAATTTACTCAACATTACAATTTATAAATTTTGTTGACAGTAAGTTATACGTGTTGACGATATTTGCTTATTTTTCAAATGAACTAGTCATCAACAGATGTCAGTAATGGGAATAGATGAAATTCCAACTGATCGTTTGTTATCGCCAAATGTTTTTTAAGGGCCGAAGAGTTCTCAAGATATTCGAGTAGGTCCAACTTTTTACTTTTGTTACCTGAATGTAGATTTTCGGTTCAACAAAATGAACAAAACGGAATGTTTTTCTTTCATGCAAACCAAAATTTTGGTTAAAAACAAAGATTGTCTGAAAATTGGAAAAAAACGGCACATACAAATTGCATTGTAGTGAGTGCCCTGCCTTTTACATAGATCAAACTGGTCGTTCAATCAACATTAGAGTAGACGAACATACAAAATCTATAAATCAATAAATAATAATGAATCGTGGAAATGATCTATTTTATTTTATTTAATTGAATTGAATTTCCATCAAGTAAGGATCGATTCAATTAAATTTTCATAAAATTAAATTTCATTTTATGACTTCTTTGCTGACAATTTCAGTCAAAACATCATTTATACATTATATCCAATTTTATGACTTTAAAAAATATATTTTGTGTTCGCGGATTTGATACTTTTTCGCTTATGTCACGTTGAACTAAGATGCGATAAAGATTTTTTTCTCGGATTTTATGGTGCAGAATATTCAACTTATGGCAATTTGATATTGTTTTCACTCAAATACTCCGTAGTTATTTTTGGTAAGGGTGAGAAAAAATCTTCTGTGTATTAACGATCCATAATTTGATTTTTTTGTGAATATATATAGATGAAGTCTATAGAAATAAATTGAACGGTAGCGGTCAGTTTGTTGAAGAGTGCATTACAAAAAAAATATTCAGAAACTGTCATATGGAATATCTTACCACACCTGCCGTTTTTTACGGACATTGTTCTTCTTGATTACTGGCTGTTTCGACAGATGCAATACAATTTGGCAGGCTTAACTTCTATTAAAGAAATCTAAAATTGACTTCAAAATTGGTTCAACTCAAAAGGCAAAATCCGGAGACGGGATTCGGAAATTGCCTGAGAGGTGGGTAAAATTAGTCAGCAGTGATGGACAATATTTTGATTAATTTGTTTATTCATTATTTTTCGAGCTTTAAAACGGACCGATTAATTTGTGTCCCCAATAAAAAAACTTTAAATAATTGTGTGACCTCATTGCACAATCATGAATGCCCAACACGACAACCCAGTATTATCTTCTACGTAGTGTTGAACTTCTTTCCAAGAAATAAACTTATCGAACGGCAACCATTCTATCGTCTCGATTTAATCTACAAAGCTAGTCATATATTTCAGAGAAAATCATTGCGTCAAGCGTCATATCTGTATCGATTTCCTAGTAAGCATACCTGAAACATAAGCGATTACTGTTCTTCAATCTAAATCAATATTGATATCTTCCAATAGAGTGAAAATTGTAAACTGAGCAATAATCGCTACCGATGCTTTCTGCATAACATCTTGTGAATTAAAACTGTGTCTGATTGATTAAAACAAGTTTTTAAAAGTCACTAATTTCACACTTAAGCCGCATAATCATTATATCTTTTGAGAGCTGATTTAGCAAAACTTGTGTGTGACAAAGTTCAATTAATTCTACCCAGCAGTTTTGATAGTTTTTGAAATTAATAAATAAATATTTGAAGGAGACAAAATTTTGTTTCTGATCTTACCATTATGAAGACCAATTCCTTTTCAAAAACATAAAACACAATTTAAGGACTTCTCAAAAAATATAATTTATTTGAAGTATTCAATATATTTCAATATTCAAATAAGTTAATTCAAAAATCTCTCAGAATATGCACTATATCTTCAGAAAACAATTAGACTACCGATAATATCTTCATCGGCCCTAAATCATATTTAAAAATCAAAATCACCTAACAATCAGTATATCTTACCTGAGAGTGGTAACCGAATCATTGCTTAAACAGACTAACTTTAAAAATCAAGGACTTTTCATTCCTTCTGTTACTTTGTAGATATCGTGTAGGTAAATATTGTATAGAACTGGTAACATTATAGTGTCTTGTGGTACACCTTGTTGAGGAGAAATCGATGCCGATAAATTCTTTTGTTGTTTTCAGCCCTCATGTTTCTGTCTCTCAAGAAGTTGGATGCAGTAGTTCCTTTGTGATACATCATTTTAGAATGGAATGGAATAAGAAATTACTTCTTTTTTTTCCACTTTTCATTACTGAATATACACGTTTCGTGCTGCTTACTACATTTTCAAACCTGAGCAAATTATATCTCAACGATTATTTTATTCATTGAGCTGAAGCCTTCAATGAATATACAGGGTATCTACTTTTGAAGGGGTCAAACTTCAAGGCGGGATCATACAAGTTATTTGCAACAAAAAATGTCATATAATACATGGTTGAAATATTGATGGTTATTCTTCAATTTAACATTTCTTGATTTCACAAAATATTCCCAGTTTTTCCATAAAATCAATAAAAGTTCAGTTATCCTTGTAACCTCATCAAATTTGACCACATATCTGGAAACGGCGTTAAATTTGCTACAAGATAAGAAGTTCTGTGTGTCAAAAAATTCTTATTGCGTTAACAAAATCAGCCATATTTTTGCAATGGTTTTATCGATGAAAAATTATGAATTAAGGACATGTTTTCGTTTCACCAAAAATACCTCATTTATTGTGTTTTCGAATGACATATTAATTTTTTTGCTAGCTGCTTGTCCTCTGCCATAATATCAGGGCTAAGATGATAACAACGAAAAATTGAAATATTCCAAACTCTATCTCTATCTTGAAGCTCCTTGTGATTGAATATAATATATATATATATATATATATATATATATATATAAAATTTTATTTATTAATGAAAAATGGCACCCGTGTGTAGCGTATGTCTTAATCCGATTAGCCGAAATTCTGAATATTTGACTTGTTCAAGTAACAGTCTACATCTCAATCATGTAAATTGTGTGGGAATCAATTCTTCCGAATTGGATAAAATGAAAAAATCCGGTCAATTTAAAACATGGAAGTGCAAATTATGTACAACACTCAACATAACCTCAACTGGTTCGGCTGATGCTATCAAGTTCATTATTCCAGAAGTAATGAAGGAGTGCATGAAAGTCATACCTGCAGTTATTAAATCTTCAATTGAGGAAAACTTGTTGAAAGTTATCGATGAACTGCGTAGGGAAGTATCAGCCTTGCGTGAAGAAAATCTCCATCTAAAAGATTTGGTTGGGTCAATCCAAAAAGATAGAGAGATAAATTCCATTATTCCTGGAGGTAGAAATCAAAAAATCGAAAATACTGAACCCTGTAAAAACGTGTCAAAGAAAAAAACTACGATTAAAAATTATTCTGAGAAATTACCTACCTTAAGCTCAACGATTTCTGAATCAACAAAAATATTATTAACTACAGAAACTGCAACTCTTGAAGATACTAACGAAACAAGAGTTAAAAATGACGAATTTATTCCTGTCATACCGAAAAGGAAGTTGAAAAGACCTAGACAAAGTATAGTAGGCACAGGGAAAACCGAAGAATTCAAAGCGGTGACACCTTTTTCACATGTACACGTTAGCAACCTTGATCCAAATGTTGTTCCTGAGAAGATCGTAAAATATCTTACTGATAGAAATTTCAAAGATGTTAAGTGTACCAAACTTCGATCAAACCGTCCTGAAGATTATTCATCATTCAAAGTGTCCGTGATGTCTGCAGACTTCGGCAAGGTAAAAAATCCGGACTTGTGGCCCGAGGGAACAAAAATTAACAATTTTTTATTCCATCTAATCAAGAAACCACCCTCAAATTGATTCATATAAACCTTCAGTCTATCGGAAATTGTTGGAATCAATTAGAATATTTTGTAAATAAACAAAACTGTGACATCCTTGCTGTCACAGAACATTGGAAATCAAATATTGAACTACCAGCATATTGTATAAGTAACTTTCAATTAATGTCATATTTTTGTCGCGATAGTGGCAAACATGGAGGTACTGCTGTTTATGTCAGTGTCTGTCTGGCAGGTTTTTCTAGGGAAATGCCAGACTTTGTAAATATGAGCATACCGATCTCATTCGAGTGTTCTGCTGTGTTGGTTAATATGAAAAATAAGCCGATAGCCATCATTTCGATTTATAGATCGTCGTCAGCAAACAGTGATGTAGACCTCTTTATCGAGAAACTCATTATTTTGATGCAATTCCTGACAAACAAAAAAATTCCTTTCTTGATAGCAGGTGATTTTAATATTCATTTCGAGGAAACTTCCAGAGATGTGAATGGGAGAACCCTAACATCGATTATCGAATCATTCAATTCACGATTAATTATAGATGAACCAACACGTAAAGGAGCATGTATTGATAACGTGATTACTAATATTGTTTGCGCTTCTGGTTATTGCGAAAATCCCCATCTTTCTGACCATTCAGCTCAAGTGGTTCTGTTCAAACATTCTAAGAAGTGGGTTAAGTCGGAAACAATAACAACTAGGTCCATCGATGAAACAAAAATTTTAGAATTTTGTAACAATTTATCAAATCATGATTGGAGGGAGTTATTCGAGCTGCCATTAGAGGATGTTAACTCACAGTGGATGTTGTTTAATCGTGTTTACAAAAAAGAGTTCGAAGAATGTTTTCCGGTAAAGGTAATAAAAAAAAGCTGTAAAACTAATATCCCATATAATTCCGAAGTAGAGAACATCAAAAAACAACTTGATTCAGTTTTTACTATGGCAAGTATTGATCCATCTTTTCTCGGTTTATACAAGAAACTAAAAAACTTATACGATATTGCACTGAGAGAGAGTAAGCAGAATTACTATCGTCGAAAATATGAAAATTCGGCAAATAAATCGAAAACAATTTGGAAGATTATAAATGAGAAAACAGGTAGGTCGCAGGAAAAACCAAAGTTTAGCAATATAAACAGCCCTCAGCAACTTGCAGATGATTTTAGTTCTATATTTCGAAACTCGTTAAACCAACATAAACAAGCCGATGTGTCAGGGACATTGAATGCTGTTACTCGATTGGAAAATTCTTTTTTCATGTTTGAGGTAACTGATACAGAAATCGAAAAGGTAGTCAAAAACTTGGCGAATAAAACTAGCGTAGGTTATGATGGTATACCAACGAGAGTAATAAAAAGAAGTATCTCTCGGATTTCTCAACCACTGCGTCATATCCTGAATAATAGCTTCCAGTGCGGGGTATTTCCGGATATGCTCAAAAAATCGGTTATAAAACCTATTCATAAGAAGAATGATCCAAATGATCTCAATAATTACAGGCCAATAAGTCTTCTGAGTAATTTCTCGAAAATTTTCGAAAAAATTATGGTAAATCGACTTCTCAGCTTCTTCAGGAAATTTAAGACTTTGAACCCACAACAACATGGTTTCATGAAAGGAAAAAGCACGGAGACAGCGATTTACGAACTAGTAGAAATGATAACTGATGGTTTAGAGATGAACGAACAAATGCTGGGATTTTTCTTGGATTTCTCGAGGGCATTCGATTCAGTAGATCATTCCATTTTACTCGCGAAACTTGAGGCGTATGGCATTCGAGATGCTCAACTCAAATTCTTTCAGAGCTATCTCAGCGAACGATATCAGCATGTATCGCTTAGGATAGATGGAGTTGAGTTTACATCCGTGGACACACTGATTGAGCAAGGTGTGGTACAGGGTAGCGTACTTGGTCCGCTGCTATTTGTTATTTATATAAATGACATTCCTAATATAATCCGCACTGTACTCTCCACGTTCACGGAATTAAATGACATATCAGGACCTTCATCTCCATCATCAATAGCATTCGTCAACTTTGCTGACGACTCGAATATTCTCTTACGCGGAAAAAACTCTGAACATCTCCAGGGTCTACTTGAATATATTTATCATTCTGTAAAATCATGGTGCACCCTAAATAAATTACATCTCAATGTTGATAAGACGGAATTTGTTTTGTTTTCGCACAAACTAAGGAATTTTGAAGCAGAACAACAGCTCACATTATCAGGAGAAATTATCTCTCCTCAACCAACAACCAAGTTTTTGGGCATTCACCTTGATCAACATCTTGAATGGGCAGAACATATTGAAAAATTGCGCAGAAGGTTAAGTCAAACAGTGTTTGTATTGCGAGTGTTGAGATCAGAGCTCAGCCTAGAATTCTTAAAATCCATTTATTATTCCAACTTTCAGTCGGTGATGAGCTACGGTATCATTTTCTGGGGGAATAGTCGACAGGTGAAAATGGTTTTTTACACCCAGAGGATGGTCGTTAGGGTTCTTTTTGGACTAAGGTACCGAGAATCCTGTCGGGGCGTATTCAGGAAGAATAATATCCTAACACTCTCAGGCATTTACATCTATAAATGTCTGCAGTTTTTATTCCAAAATAAGCACCTTTTCGACAAATTTCGGAAAAGTGGCGCATATGAGACTCGACACCACTTTTATGTGTACCCGCTACATTCTTTGTCCCTGACAGAAAGAAACTGTACATACATGTGCTTAAAACTCTTTAATAAACTACCATCAAAAATACGAAGCGTTGATAACTTCAAATGTTTTCGAAGAGAGGTCTACAGCCTATTGCTACGATTAGAGCCATACTCTATAAGTGAATTTCTGGAGAGTGACATGGAATTTTGATGTCCTCTACCTCTTTACTTTTTCTCATGTGTGACGTTTCCCATTTTCATTGTTATATGTAAACAATTATTATTGGTGAATAAAGATATATTCTATTCTATTCTATTCTATATATATACATATATATATATATATATATATATATATATATATATATATATATAATATATATAATATATTTAATAAGTGTATTTCATAAATAAAAAATATCAAAGTAAACATTGAATTAAAAGTATGTCGCTTTATAATTTTAGCTATTAGTACGTTTTCTTGAATCTAACGAATTAACTAACATTATAATAAGTATTCTGGAAAAATCGAAAAAATTCAAACATCGAATATCACGATATTTTGTTCATTTATAGATTTGCGAATGGAAATGCTCGCGCAGTGGTTCGAGAATACGGTATGCGTTTTCCCAATAGATGACAACAATATAGAAAGACATTTGTACAAGTGTTCAGGCGATAAGGTGAAACAGGCTCATTTGGTGGTTTCCGAATCAAAGAAGGTTGTCAAAATAGTCAGCAAGACCAGTATGCACCTGCTATACTTCATTCTACAGTATACCGAGAACTCAAAAAAAAAATAAGTTGCGACTATTGTTTCTCTTTTTCAACATGACTTGAGGGTCAACATGTGGTTGGAAGTCATGAGAGGTGAACTTTACATTAATCCAAAGCAGCTTAACAGACATATTGGATAAAATACCCCTGGCTAACAAAGAATATATCTAGTTTCAAATAGATGGCTGCCTAGCTCATAATAGCCGGAATTTACGGGACCTCATGAATGAATATTTTGGGGTGCAATGGATTGGAAGGTGCGGACCTTCCACCAAGGAGCCCCGACCTTACGCCTTTGCATTTTTATGTCTGGAACACCTTGAAAGAAAAAATATATCAAATTCGCGTTCAGACTCGAGAGGATCTGATCGACAGAATAAAATTGTGTTGGGCAGAAATGCGTCAGAAACGATATGTGAAAAGTATCGAACAAGGCGGTGGATATTTCGGACAGTTGTTATAAGTAGTAGTAGTCTGTTTTCTTTACATCTTTTCATAAAATCTGTATTATTAAATTTCAGATTATTCGCTTGAATTATTTTGATTCGATAGATAAATTCATGATTTCCATGAGTATTACTTTAATATTCAATTCAACCTAAAGAGCTTCAAGATAAAGCAAATTTAGGTTTTGAATATTTCAACTTTTCGTTGTTATCTTCTTAGCCAATAATTGATTTTTCATCGATAAAACCATTGGAAAAATATGACTGATTTTTTTCACTTCAGAATCCTGATCATCATCTCCTTACCACGCCCGCAATAAAAATTTTTGGCACACAGTACTTCTTAACTTGTAGCAAATTTAATGCCGTTTCCAGATATGTGGTCAAATTTGATGAGGATACAAGGATAACTGGAGTATAATTGATTTTATGGAAAAACTTGAAATATTTCATGAAATCAAGAAATGTTGAGGAAGTTGAGGAATAACCATCAATATTTCAACCATGTGTTATATGACATTTATGCCTTGTATGATCTCCCCTTGAAGTTTGACCCTTTTAAAAGTAGACACAACTATAATAGTTGAGATACAATTTGTTTTATTCGGTTTAAAAATGTTGTATACACTAGTTAACTCAAGTCACTGTATAAAATAAAATAGAAAAAGACACTGTATATTCAATAATAAAAAGTGATAGGAAACAAAGCAATTTCTTTCTTAATTCATTCTCAAGAAGTTTCCTGTTATACTATTATATTTTGTAGGTAAACCGGGGTATCCAATTGCTGAAGTTCGAAGACCTTCACTATCAAATGCTTTCTTGAATTGCTGATTTGTGATCTTTCTCTAATGTGGTTTGTACGTTTGATACAAGAGCTTCTGGGTGAATGGTTGAATGATTTTTATTTCATCAAAACTGTGAAAGAGGAAAGTTTTGTCCAATTTAATTTTCAAGACGAATTTTCACAATTTTACAAATTTTTTTCCTAAAATTGGTAAAAGGGTGATAAGGCGATAACTAGGCAGTTCGTTATAGTCTATGCTGTAATTGTGGATTGTTACAGTACCTAGTTCCTTTTTCCACTCTGTTAAGAAGTACCCGATATTCAGACAGTAGTTGGATATCCCCTTTGTTTCATCATGACCTTCTGAACTTAAATATCGTAGTATTTTGCTTGTTACGTTGTCGTAATCATGTACTGTGTTCTTCCCATGTAAAGCTTCTTCATACTCTACATGAGTGTCTCTGGGACTGCGTTTATTTTATTTGAATATGCCGCTTTTTTGTGGTTTTCTATTTGAGTTTCAAAGTCTTGGTCAAAAATTATGTTGATCGTTTTTCGTAATTTGACTTACGTTGGCTTTTGTGTTGTAGGTACATTGTTATGTTCATCATTTATTGACAATGAATGAATGGCTCCTGCCCTTCATTTCATTAATTTTTTCACATGTTTGAATCCACTTGGTCGTCCTATATTCAGTTATGAGTTTGTGAATTTCTTTATACAGTTTGTTAAAGAATATCCTCGGGTTCATATCATTGTTGATTTTCAGTTCTCTCTAAAGTTGTTTCTTCCTTCTCAAATCGGTGTGTGTGGTAATGTGTGCAGAAAGTATTTTCTAGTGAGTTTTGGTGAATGTTTGTATACTAGATCTGCTTTGGTATTCATTTATCTAATCACCCATTATTGGAGTTTCGGCATTGTTGAAATTTTCCATCACATCACTTAGGTACTAAGTTCGTAATTTCTTATTCATTCTATAATGTATCGGGTGTTTTTTTAGAGAAACTTCCTAGAACTTTCGATAAGGATAACTGTGATTTGATAGAAGATAGAAGCCATGTTGTTTTGACATTTCTATTCAGTAAGTTTTGCCAAATTATCATGAAAAGACTCACGCGGCAACAACGTTTACAAATTGTTGAAATTTATTTTCAAAATCAGTGTTCTATTCGCCAAATATATAGAGCACTTCGTGAAATTTATGGTTCACATAATCGTCCATCAGAGCAGCTTATTCGTCGAATTATCGATAGATTTCGGACAACATTTTCTCTAGTCGATGCAACAACAACAACAAGACAAATAACTGTACGTACAGAAGGAAATATCGCTGCTGTAAGTCATAGTGTTAATGTTGATCCAGGTTTGTCTATTCATCGACGTTCACAACAAGTTGGACTCGGTGCATCCACCACATGGAAAATTTCGCACGAAGATCTTGGTCTACACCCATACAAGATCCAAATGGTTCTAGAATTAGAGCCACTTGACTATAATAAGCGTCGTTTGTTTGCTGATTGGGCTCTAGAACAGCTTGAAGTTGATCCACTTTTTTATCGTAAAATTGTGTTTAGTGATGAAGCTCATTTCAGCTTGAACGGCATAATGTAAACCAACAAAATTGCCATATATGGAGTGAAAACAATTCTCAAGAAGTTCTGCAGGTTCCATTTCATCCTGAAAAATGCACTGTATGGTGCTTCACACGCTGGAGGCATCATCGGTCCATATTTCTTTAAAAACGATGCTGGGGCTAATGTTATAGTGAATGGTGCTCGTTATTTGCTTCAAAATTTGAATGGTATCGATCCAGAAGCGTTTTGGTTCAAACAAAATGGTGCTACACCTCACGCTGCTACCGTAACAATTGATTTATTGAAAGAAAGATTTGGCGATAACTTTGTTTCGAGAAATGGTCCAATTAATTGGCCTCCAAGATCATGCGACATAACTTCACTGGATTATTTTCTTTGGAGTTATGTCAAGTCATTGGTTTATGCTGATAAACCAGAAACAATAGACGCTTGGGAACCCAACATAATTCGTGCTATTGATGAAATAAGGCTTGAATTACTCGAAAAAGTAGTCCAAAATTGGTCTGGTCGAATGCGGTTCCTCAGAGCTAGTCTTGGTACATATATGCCGGAAATTATTTTTAAAACATAAATGTCATAAAATTATCCTTCAAATAAAAAAAATTGGCTTCAATCTTAATTTAAATGTGTTTTATTTCAATTTAAAGTTCTATCACTCTAAAAAAAAAAACACCCGATACATGCGATACTGTAAATATTCATCTCCTGCTACACTTAGTGATTCCAGTTACACTGAACACATTCAATTTGGACATATGCTCGGTTCGAAAATAAATCAAAGCAAATTCGGTCGTCAAAAATATCGTAGGCGTTATGAGAAGGGTGAACGGGCTTGTTGATATTTTCTGCACGACGTTTGGTGGCGCCTTGAACCATATTATTGTTTTTAATGTTCGGTGAGTCGCCTCCATTTAATAGTGTCAAGAACGTGACTTAAAGCGTGCTGGAGTGGGCAGTGCGCACCCCAACGTACAATGGCCTATTTGTTATTATGACATAGGTATGAATTACACCATGATTAATACGTATACATGTACAAGTCGTTCGGTAATAACTGGCCAGGACCAGGCTGGATCGAGTTACTGGCTGTGTGTTTGAGTTATAAAATTAAAATGCATTTGATGTTTCAACAACTACAGCTTTGCGAGCCAAGGTTCGGTTTTTTTATTCTGTTCGATATTAATGGGCTTTCCTCAAGGTACTCATGGACGTAAGAGATTTATATCCAGTCATATACAATGGTGACGCCTAATTTAGTTTTTTTCTTCTTGAGATTTAATACTGCAGTGTCAAAAATGACATCGGTATTGTCAATTTTTCCCATTCATTTATTCATCAATTATTTATATGTTTATTGTACATACTTTAGGTGAGCCCCTTTCGAAAAGGTAGTACACAATATCGACTGAGCACATGGGTGCTTAATTCGTTAAATTTTAAATATTGAAACAGAATAATTCTGTGAAACCTCGTTATTGTTCAATTTTTCGAAAAAATCGAATCAAACAGAAACACCGTTTTTATTTAAAGAGACATATAAAATTCTCAAATATCCTTCAATACTCAAAATATTTATGAAGGAAGCTATAGAAAATGTACGAAATTGACAGATATTAAATAACATACTTGGCCGATACAACTGTTTCATATGAACATTATGAATAACAAATTCAATACCTAAAAAACGCTCTATATAAATTTGAAACTGTTCCTTCTGAACAGTGTTTGAAGCTGTCCATAATCTAGTCTATAATATACCCTTTGAATTTATTTTATTTTTTACATGAAGCATATGTACTGGACCTTTTTTTTGACAAGGGAAGCAGAACGCTACAAGGTTGCTATTTCAGCACCTTTGCATCGCACCTGACTCCAGAAACCCCATCTGTTCCGTCTAGGAAACCACGTAGGATTTGCAGCAGACTGGGATGCAATGCGTGATTTTTATGCCTCGTACCCATGGAATAAAACATGCTCTAACACGCGAAATATGAACCGCATTGTTGATTGTGTCACAGATGTGACTCTTTTTGGAATGACTTAGGACATATTTTGAGTTCGGAAAGCTCTAAATGAGCTGAATGAAATAAAAAGCCGCATAGATGGATATCTTAAAAACTGTGACAACAATTTGAATATACCACTAAATTCTTAGTGAAAATATGTACAAATAGTCGTTCCAATAGTTTCAATATATTTTGCACTGACCGAAATATAGGAGTTGTCCAAAAATGAGTAATATCAAAATCACCATATAGCAAAGAATGGCGGCTATAGCAAATCGGTTTTTGTTTCATTAAAAAATAGCATGGCGTTAAGGAAACTACATTAATATCTTAAATATCAGAGTAATTCTGCTATACCCTGCTACAATATATTTTAATTTTAATCTTATAAAATTTCTTGAAAACTTTGTGAATCACTATACTCAGAACCTAAAAATCCTGCAAAACCAACAAAATGGGACACCTTGTACATTTCTACAAGTCACAATGAAATTGATAAGATGCTATGGAAAAATATATAATGCCAAGGAGAATGACCCACTACCAGTATTTTATTGAACAATGAAAAAACATTCTTAAGAGATATTTCAACTGAAGGTTTATGTCAAGCTTTAGTAATCTGACTACACTATTTGTAAAACACCCCATTAATTTTATTTGTAGTATATGAGCTGTAAATTCAATGAGATGACGCGTTAATTTTGTGAAATGTTTGGATCTTTTATATTGAAAATTTACCATGAAGAAGTTTTTTGAATATTACAGATAATAGCTGCAATTAATTGTCCGAAACCTATACAGATTTGAATCTAAATAAATCTCTTGAAAACATTTAGAATTGAATTTTTAGCATGCCCTAGATAATACTGTAGTATATACATCACATGTGGTGGAAATTACCTATTAAAGAATCAAAAAAAAAAAATTAAATAATGACCAAATCATTCAAACATCACCTTATACAAAATTTGTTTCGATTGGATGTTAAAGAATTACAAGTTCACTTACCAAGAAAGACCTTTTTGAATTCTATGTAGAACTTTTTTTGGTATGTGAACTTGTAATTCTTTAACATCCATCCCAAACAAATTTTGTATTAGGTGATGTTTATATAATTTGGTCACTATTTTATATTTCTTTTGATTATTTATTAGTTCATTTCCACCACTTGTGATGATAATAATATGTCTATAAAGTTATACAGTGTTATCTAAGGCATGTTTAAGATTAAATTCTAAATGTTTTCAAGAGATTTATTCAGATTTGAATCTGTAGAAGTTCCCTAGAATTAATTCCAGCTCTTATCTGTAATATGGATGTTTTATTATGACGAAGTTCACCCAACCTCAAATCGAAAAGTATTAATTTGTGTAACGTTTAATTTTACACAGTTAAACGGTTTTTTTCCTCAACCAATGTAGTTTCTCGTAAACTTTTGTGTATTATTCATTATTGAAGGTAGATGACACATCCTAATTTATTATTTTCTACCACAATGAATATTTGAATCGTGCAGTGAAAAAATTCGGATAACTCCTTCGAAATTTTGACATACGTGGAATATGAAAATCGAATAAAAAATATGTCTGTGTATAGTAAGATCGCAGCTTTTCCTCCAATTATTGAAGAAAACATTATTGGTTCATAATATAAATATTTTAAAAAATTTTTAAACAATTTTAAAAAATTAGCCTTCTACATATTTAATTCCAAAAGATTATATTCAATGATTATAACTTCTGAAAATAAATTAAAATAATGTCGTATAAGTACACTGAATACATACAGATCCATACAGATAGTCCTTGTGCTATAGCAGAGGCCGTTAAATTTGTCTTTCAATCTTCTAGATCAGGTTAAACCACAGAGATATTTCTGTGTGTAGTGAATACCTATTTAAGGTTCTCATTTAAGTAGAACTTTTTCTGGAGAGCGAAGGGTGAGTTTGAATATATGTTATTAATTGATGTTATATTTATTGAATATGAATATTTGAATACTGATCAGCAAAGTCGATTTTAAAACTTGTTTTTCAGTAATGTTTTGCATATCTTGAGTTTTTATATAAAGTACCTTGGTTAGATATCCAATAATATTGAATAGTCTAAGTAAGATAGTTATGTGATAAAATTCTTAAGATTATGTTGGATATTCTTGAAAGATATTGGTTTTCATAGGATTGATAAGCAGAAACAAAATTTTGTATATTCAAAATGTTTAATTTATAGGATTTTAGTTAATGATTTTTATTTATTGGATTTTGTTATACCATTTGGATGTCTTATAATGAATGTTTATTTTATGTCATGATATAAGTGGTACTTATACGACATTATTTTAATTTATTTTAATTTATTTTCAGAAATTATAATCATTGAATATAATCTTTTGGAATTAAATATGTAGAAGGCTAATTTTTTAAAATTGTTTAAAAATTTTTTAAAATATTTATATTATTTTATATACCTTCTATCAAGAATGACCTCTATTTACGTTATATTATTGGTTCATTTTAAGACTTGGAATAGAGAGCATATGTCCATTGAAATAATATTGAAAAATCTTACAATATGTACAGGGTATTTGAGAAACAGATATTGTCAAAAATCTCACAGAGTATCTACTAATAGATAAAGTTAAATGAATAGAAGATAAATACTCAATTTAATTTCAGCTCCTTAGATTTTATGTTTCATTTTCCTCCGCAGAAAGTACTTATTTCGTATGAAACTCAATACAAACAAAATGATTTTTGAGAGCTATGCAGTATGCTTCATTTTCGCCTGAAATGTCAGTATTTACAAATTTTGAGTCTAAAATAATCTAAGCAGTTGAACGAATAAAAAATAAACGATTAAATCAAGTTAGCAGAAATTTGTGTTTTACTACTGTTAGATTTCATTAAGAGATGTGCCTATGTACATTATGAAATATTATCTTTGTTCTGTCCGTCTGAGTCAGCAGCATTCAAACATTTCTGTTTATGAGAATGTTACACTTTCCAAGTTGTGTCTATCGTCCTATTGTTCGAATTTTGATAATTGATTGCTTTGGATACTTAGATTGTCTACAACCACATATGCCTAAAAACCTTTTAGTCAACGTGTGAATGACGTTGATTGCTAGAGTGTTAAGCGCATGGGAGAAGAATATAGCATTTTCAATCAATTTCATTATTTCCCTCTTTTGTTAGATGGCATGCATTGGAACTCCATGTTTCAATGCGAGCAGCGGATGGTTGCAAAGGTACAAGAAACGTTTTGGAATTCGATATCTTAAAATCTCAGGATAAAAATTGTCATCTGCAGGTAGGACGGTCAATCCATTCAAAAAAAATAATAAGGAGTGTGAGCTATGGTAATAGAAAGTTCCACAAATCGACAGTGTAACATGCATCTGTATAACAATTCCACACTCAAATAAACTCAATAAGTTTTGCTGATCACAGGGGCAAATTGCAGACATACGCATGTTTCAAACTGGTTGGTTTTCATCAGTACAATGTATGCCAATGACTAAAAATCTATCAAGTACCTATATTCGCATACACAAACCTTTGCGAGCTTATTCGAGTAAAGAAATATATTCCCGATATTTTCACGTTGCAAACGCAGAAAAAATTTTCCTCATGCTCAAGTTAAGACTATAATATTTTATACAGATCCGCCGAATTAATTTATTTCAATTTGAATATGCTAATTATCAGCATTACGGCTTATTATGGTCTGACTTGAGCATGAAGAAAGTTTTTCCTGCGTTTGTAACGGGATGATATCGGAAATACATTTCTTTACTTGAATTAGCTCGCAAAGATATGTTTTGTATGTATGGTGTTAGTGTATGATTAATATCTTAGTGTCTGTGTATAGCGATTCAGATACTTGACAGATGCAAACATTGTACTGATAAAAGCCAACCACTTTGAAACGTGCGCGTGAAAATTGATGAGGATGTACCAGATAAAGATTTAGGGAATAATCTACAAGCCATTAGGACATCTAATGCATTAAAGAAATTAAATGAGGTGATACAGTGGACAGAGGAAAATGAAAATTTTATTGACTTTTCCACACTACCAGTCTTACATAATTTGCGACATACGATGGTTCAGGTGGGTGTGGATAAATCGCAGAAACAAACGAAAATCACCTCATTTTTGGGAAAAACTTTGAAACATCAAATTAAGGTGGTACAAACTCTGTTGTTCATTCCTGAAACCAATGTTCTTTCAGTTGAACTTCGCCTTAGTGAACAAGTCAAAATAGTGAACTAGGCGTGCACTAATAAGTTCACTATATCGAGAGTACTTTGTACTTTAAAGATTTGATTGGTCTATTTCGAACTGAAATAAAAATATTCAGTTCGTGAATGGCCAAGAACTGCTTATTAGACTCTGAAGCAAAATCGGATTATTCGTAAGGCAGTACAGACATCTGTGATTTATGAATCTTGAGTCAGAAATAGTCTCAAACGACCCCTTTTTTTTATCCATTATTCATTCCCTTCATAAAATCGAATGGAAAAGACTAAAAGGTGATCGCGTGGATTCACATTGGAAAAACAGAAAAAAATCAATTTCGAAACAAATTCTAAATGTGTTGCCAACTGAAATATTCTCTCAAATTTTCTATATTATATCCGACCATCTCATGAGTAATATCTGTTGTAAATAAAATAGACAGTTAGTTGACATTAAAAATATGCCAAACACTATACATTCATTAGCCGAAAAGTATTCCTTTAGTCGCGGATAAATTAACATGATGAACATACCGAGAACATTTTCATCACATGCAATTTGCAACCACATTAAGCAGATATTTGTTTGATCTTTCCACGTGAGAGACATTTTAATTGAGCCGCTGTTGAAATATATTTCTGGTTCTGATACTTTCCAACTCCGTTCGAAAGAACAGAAATAACAAATTTCTTTGTGTCTTGCATGCTGCTGTTTAATTTTGAGCAGCACTTTTACTTAATTTTGTTTCGAATTCCGTAAAGACTTGATATTCCTTATTAATAATTTATTGAGTTTATTTGTAAAGGTTTACAGAACATTCTATAACTCTATAGAATTAATAAATTTTAAAAAAATTTAAAATAGCAAAGTTTTAAAACACAGTTTCTCTTTTATAGACATATTGGAATTCTATATTAATTCTGTGAAAATATTATAAATAAATTGGGCTGATCTGTACCAAAAATCATTAATATGGAATAAAATAGAAAAAGGCTTTTTACTTGATAGAAGAAATATAACAAAATTTAATTTAATTCTAAAAGTTTTTGAATAAAAAATTTTTTGAAATTAAAATTGTAGTAGACTAACAGATTAAATCTGTTTTGATATTCAAATTTTCATTAATATGGAGTATGAGCTATGGTAATAGGAAGTTCTAGAAATCGATACAGTGTAAAATACATTAACAGCCGAATTAATGCATTTAAATTCTATAAAAGTTATAGAATGTTCTGCCTTTATATTTGAGGTAAATATAAATCTTGATTTAGAATAATTTGTATGACGGAAATTCATCTTGAAATCATGAATAAAAACAATATTCTATTTACTTCGTAAAAATACAAACTAGCTTTGTCATTAATACATTCTGTCAAGAAAGTACCGGGAATTATCGATTTAAATCTGACGGGGCAATGAGGCAGGTGAAAATTTTTTTTCCTAGGTTGGTACCACTGTCCTCAATTACTATGCCAAGCTTGAGCAGGATCTGTCAACTAGTGTGTTTGCAACAGCTGATTAAGTCAGTCGATGTCAGAGTGCGTGCCGATTTTTACTATGGGTGATTACGTTGAGCAAAGAATTTGTTTAAAGTTTTGTGTTGCAAATGAATTTTCGTGTACCGATGCATTGAAAATGTTGCAAAAGGCCTTTGGTGATAATGCTCTATCGAAAACTCGTGCATATCAATGGTACAGAGCCTTTAAGGACGGTCGTGAAGTGGTCGCCCATCGACGGCTTCGATCGACGATAAAATTAAGGAAAGGGTGCTGGAAAACCTTCGTACCAGCTTGAGAGAGATAGCACATGATCTTAAGATATCCCACGAGTCCGCACGTACGATTTTGATTGATATTTTGGGCATGAGAAAGGTGGCCGCACGACTCGTACCGAAAGACCTGAATTTTCTTCAAAAGCGTCATCGCGAACAGGTTGCTTCAGACATGCTGGATCGCTGTAATTCCGATTCTACATTCATGGAACGCATTATAACTGGTGATGAGACCTGGGTCTACGAGTACGATATGCAAACAAGCCAGCAATCATCGGAATGGGTGGCAAAAAATGAGCCGAAACCGAAAAAACCACGCCAAAGCCGCTCGAAAATGAAGGTGATGCTCATTGTTTTCTTCGATATCCGTGGCGTGGTGCACTACGAATTCGTTCCAGAGGGTCAGACGGTAAACAAGGAGTATTACCTAGGCGTTATGAAACGTTTGCGTGAGCGTATCCGTAAGAAGCGGCCAAATTTGTGGGCGAACAACTCATGGATTTTGCATGAGGATAACGCGCCTTCTCACCGAGCTACGATTGTGACTGACTTTCTCGCCAAAAACTCAACAAACGTGCTTCAGCAATCACCGTATTCGCCGGATTTGGCTCCCTGCGACTTTTTCCTCTTCCCAAAACTAAAATTGCCCCTTCGTGGCACCCGTTTTGAGTCGATTGAAGCTATAAAACAAAATTCGGCGCGAGAGCTAAATTCCCTCCCGGAAGGCGCCTATAAAAAATGTTTCGATAATTGGAAGTGCCGTTGGCATAGATGTATTGGAGCAAATGGAGCCTATTTTGAAGGCGACCCAATAAATTTTGACGATTAAATGTAAAAATGTTGTTTTAATTGAAAATTCCCGGTACTTTCTTGACAGAGTAGTATACCCCAAAAGTAATAAATTAATAGAAAATAAATTTATTTCATTAACATACTTAGGATCAAAAAGAGAAAAGGCAGCTAGATATTTGAAGATGAATCATAACTTCAACATCTCTTACAAAACACATAATTCATTAAGAAAATTAATTAAAAAAAAAATAAAAATAATATGTCTAAGAACAAGAAATCAGGTGTTTATAAGCTAACTTGCGGTACTTGCCAGTTTGTATAATATATGTTGGTTAAACAGGAAGATCCTTCCAGACAAGACTGAGGGAACGTGAACAAATTTATTGCAACAATAAAACGAATTCAACTTATACAGAACACATATTGGACACAGATTTTTTAAAGCAATTTTGAAATTTTACACCTTGAAAACAAAAGTCTCAGACTAAACCTATAACAAACGTAAGAAATCAATAGGTATCATAAAATAACAAATTTTATTAAATGACCAAACGGTATAAAGTAGATCCCCCCTATTGAATATTTTTTGAAATATTTCGGAATTCCCAAATAAATGTAAAAGCAACCGGATACCAAAGTAATCCTGGAGGACTTATATAAAGAGGTTTTAATCGCCTGAGAGCCTTAGTTTGGGATATACAAGGTTATCATATGAGTGAAATTTCACAGTTAATTAACTCTTGAACTAAACGATCGAATGATTTCAAATTTTGAAGTTTTGTCACCCTTTACCATCGTCTTCCTTCAATATTTCTGATATCAAATAAATCAGATCCGTACAGGGAAAATTTCGACTTTTTTCGTTTTCGTGAATATTGGATCACCCTGTTCGTGACCATTATGATTTTTTTTTCGTTTTCGTCACAACAAAGGATTAATTCATAATAAAAATTCTAAATTTTTGCTTGGCATCGTCATAGACGGTGATCAATAAACCTTTCCTTATGAGTGAAAATTCATTATTCAATAAATATTTAACTAATCGGCAGAATTATTTCGATTTTTGCAGTTTTGTTAACCTTTGCTATCGCCTTCCTGCAATGTTTCTGAAGTCGAATAAATCAGATCCGGACTGGAAAAATTTTAAACTTTTTTATTTTCATGAATATTGAATCATCCTGTACGTGAAAATTTTTTTTTGTTTGTTTTCGTAACCACAAAAAATAAATTCATTATAAAAATTCTAAATCTGTGTTTGGTATCGTCTTACAGGGTGATCAATAAACATTCCCGTGTGAGTGAAATTTCATAGTTCAATAAATCTTGAACTAATCGGTGGAATTATTTCGAATATTGCAGTTTTGTCACCTCTTGCTATCGACTTCCTTCAATATTTCTGAAATCGAATAAATCAGATCCGGACTAAGAAAATTTTAGAGTTTCTTATTTTTGTGAATATTGGGTCACCCTCTACCTGAACATTATGATTTTTTTTCGTTTTCATAACCAAAAAGAATTAATTCATAATACAAATTCTAAATCTCTGATTGGCATCGTCATACAGAGTGATCAATAAACATTCCCTTATGAGTGAAATTTCATAGTTCAATAAATCATGGACTTATCGGTAGAATTCTTTTGAATTTTGCAGTTCAGTCACCCTGTACTATACAGCTTTCCCTCAATGTTTCTGAAATCGAATAAATCAGATCCGGACTAGGAAAATTTCAGACTTTTTCTATTTTCGTGAATATTGGACCACCCTGTACGTGAACATTATGAAAGTTTTTCGTTTTCGTGATGACAAAGAAGCAATTCATGAAAAAATTCAAAACTTTTAATTTTAATGTTTTAAATGGGTTGATTGTTATTTCACAATGTAGAATATTGCTCTAAATATTTATTCAATTTTCAGCTGTGACAAAAAATACGTAGGCTCAATTTCCTAATCATAATTCAATTAGGTAATCTATTAATTGAAATATTGAAATTTTCCTGAAAATCAAAAGATGTATTATCATTTCAATATTGAGCAGCTTATGTAATCTCAACAATTCACTTGAATACCAGTGTATAAGTAGAGAGTGCAAATTAAGATCAAATGATAAGAAAGTGTTCATAGCTGAAACAAATTTATTCGAGTAAGCTTTTACTCAACAAACTACAAAACTCGAAATAATTCTACCGATAAGTTAAAAATTTATTCAACTACGAAATTTCACTCATAAGGGAATATGCCAAACAGAGATTTAGGATTTTCATTATGAATTAATTCTTTGCGGTTACCAAAATGAAAAAAAAACATAATGTTCACGTACAGGCTGATCCAATATTCACGAAAAGAAAAAACGTCTAAAATTTTCCTGGTCCCGATCTGATTTATTCAATTTCAGAAATGTTGAAGGGAGGCGATAGTAAAGGGTGACAAAACTTCAAAATAATTCGGTCGATTATTTGAAGAATTATTGAAGTGTGAAATTTCACCAATAAGATGCACATCACCCTTGTATCCCAAAGGAAGGCACTCAGGCGATTGAAACCTCTTGATACGAGTCCAGCCTAATGACGTTTATCGTATTCTTCCTGGGACACCCTGTCCCAGGAAGTTTTTCCAAAATTCTGATTTTAATTTCTAATTTAGAACTTTTAACAGGTAGATAATTTATATATATATATATATATATATATATATAATTATTAAATTATTGCTTATGTCATTTCGTTTTAAGGAATAATAAGAATTTCACGACAACAATATTTTCGGTCTCTAATGCTGGGAGAGTTTCTATTCGAATCTTGTATTTTCGAATTTTCATTTTCCGATTTTTTAATGTTTCTTCTGGAGTTTTGATTAATTCAACAAATTTTAGGTGAAATGTATGAAATTCACTCAATGATACCTATAAATGCGCTTTGAATTTCTTCACGTCATATTACTCATATTTAATTTTTTTATCATATATTGTTGGAGTTATTAAGTTTTTAGCAATAATCCTCAAAATAATTCGTGATTACGTCAAAAAGCAATAATAACGACAGTAGGTTGCCAGACGTCACTGACAGAATATATATTTTGAATAAAATTTTTATAATGTTTCACTTAGTGCCAACCGCATACTCCATGCATATACTACTCTGTCAAGAAAGTACCGGGAATTTTCAATTAAAACAACATTTTTACATTTAATCGTCAAAATTTATTGGGTCGCCTTCAAAATAGGCTCCATTTGCTCCAATACATCTATGCCAACGGCACTTCCAATTATCGAAACATTTTTTATAGGCGCTTTCCGGGATGGACTTTAGCTCTCGCGCCGAATTTTGTTTTATGCCTTCAATCGACTCAAAACGGGTGCCACGAAGGGGCAATTTTAGTTTTGGGAAGAGGAAAAAGTCGCAGGGAGCCAAATCCGGCGAAAACGGTGGTTGCTGAAGCACGTTTGTTGAGTTTTTGGCGAGAAAGTCAGTCACAATCGTAGCTCGGTGAGAAGGCGCGTTATCGTCATGCAAAATCCATGAGTTGTTCGCCCACAAATTTGGCCGCTTCTTACGGATACGCTCACGCAAACGTTTCATAACGCCTAGGTAATGCTCCTTGTTTACCGTCTGACCCTCTGGAACGAATTCGTAGTGCACCACGCCACGGATATCGAAGAAAACAATGAGCATCACCTTCATTTTCGAGCGGCTTTGGCGTGGTTTTTTCGGTTTCGGCTCATTTTTTGCCACCCATTCCGATGATTGCTGGCTTGTTTGCATATCGTATCCGTAGACCCAGGTCTCATCACCAGTTATACTGCGTTCCATGAATGTAGAATCGGAATTACAGCGATCCAGCATGTCTGAAGCAACCTGTTCGCGATGACGTTTTTGAAGAAAATTCAGATCTTTCGGTACGAGTCGTGCGGCCACCTTTCTCATGCCCAAAATATCAATCAAAATCGTACGTGCGGACTCGTGGGATATCTTAAGATCATGTGCTATCTCTCTCAAGCTGGTACGACGGTTTTCCAGCACCCTTTCCTTAATTTTATCGACGTTATCTTCGATCGAAGCCGTCGATGGGCGACCACTTCACGACCGTCCTTGATGGCTCTGTACCACTGATATGCACGAGTTTTCGATAGAGCATTATCACCAAAGGCCTTTTGCAACATTTTCAATGCATCGGCACACGAAAATTCATTTGCAACACAAAACTTTAAACAAATTCTTTGCTCAACGTAATCACCCATAGTAAAAATCGGCACCCACTCTGATATCGACTGACTTAATCAGCTGTTGCAAACACACTAGTTGACAGATCCCGCTCAAGCTTGGCATAGTAATTAAGGACAGTGGTACCAACCTAGGAAAAAAAAATTTTACCTGCCTCATTGCCCCGCCAGATTTAAATCGATAATTCCCGGTACTTTCTTGACAGAATGTATATTATTATATCAAATTTAATGTAAGAATGAGCATTTTGCCACTACCAAGGAATTTTAGTAAATAGACGTTAAGTACGGTCAAAGATCTAAAAAAACTTTCTTTAATTTCATAATAACAAACATAATGCTGTAATAAAAATTTTGATATAAATAAAACCGATAACTCCAATATCACGTGGTTCTCTCTATTTCGAATCAGAATCATTTAGATAAACTTTTATTAATAAGCGATAAAAATTTCACCTAATTTTCACATGATTATGATGTCATGTATAACTTACATATTTACGAGGATTGCTTCACAAAACATTTTTTTTTGATCTTATCATTATATGGTCCTCACGAAATTTATGACAAACATGTGCGTTATTATTGTACTTTTAAAGTTGAATTTCAGATCGAGCGAATCAGTAGTTTCGAAAATATTGGAAAATATGAAAAATTTTCAAATGCCAATAACTGCGAAACGATCAAAACCAATCTGTAATAGCCTTCTTGTCGTAATTTACATCTAAATGCTAAATGTAATCTCGATCATGGTACAGTTGCTATGATTTCTTTAGTGCTCAACGCTGCTCCGTTTACAAAATTTTTGTTTTGAATCTTTCTAATCATACGATCCTCATGAAATTTACAGGAAGGAATATGTGCGTTATCATTATCATTCTAAACCCCAAGTTTCAGAGAAATCGAATTTGTTGTTTGGAAAATAGCAATAAAAATAGGAGAAAATTTCAAATGGAAATACCTGCGAGACAATTGAAGTAATTCTGCCCAAAAACGAACTCAGCCGAGATATCAGGCCCCAAATCTACCCTAAAAGTTTCAAGTCTCTGTCTGGTTTCGTTCAAAAGTTATAGTATAGTGATAGGTAGCACTCAACGCTGATCCGCTTATAAAATATATATTTTTTTGTTTTTCTAATCATACGATCCTCGCGAAATTTCGCAAGAGCTTCCACGTTATCATTCTGCTTCTAAATGCTGAATTTCAGGATGCTCGAATCTGTAGTTTCGAAAATATTGGGAAAAATATAAAAAAATTTCAAATGATTGTGACACTAATAAACCGATTTTGAAATATAGTAGTAAGTAGAAAGTAATACCTCAAACCTTTCCTTGAAAGTTTAAAGGCTCTAACTCGTTTCGTTCTAAAGTTAGCGTGTTCACGGTTGTCAAATCTACCGATTAGGTTACTGGCAAGTGAGCGTCGTTCTTTCACCAGGTGACTACTCAGTAAGCAGATAGTGTGATAAGGATAATACTTATCATCGCGCATTAGCAAGAACCACTTTCGAAGAGTTGAACCCATCAAGCTTTCAGTTTTGGCTCCAGTCCGAAAACCTATACCGTGACTGTTAGCAGCGAAGCACACTATCCAACCTCTACTGACTATATAGTGTCAGTACCCGAATTGTTTTGGGATGCAACTCACACGCCGAAGGGCCTTCTTATCCACCCACCCGAACCCAGTTTCATGAACCAAGACAGTCTCAAGATTAATGTATCAATTAATTGACCACCAAAGTACCATTTTATGATCTGATTTTTTTCTTTTACAATGTACATTTCGATTTACTTTATTTTCAACCGATATGGTCTAACGCATCTCACGTTTGAAGTGCGAATGAGAGCAGACTGCAGAGCCTTTCGATCGAAGTATCGTCACATGCCACTGTCATTGAGAGAGAAGAGTCGTTTATTCGTCATCGCATCGCGCTGAGGTTTTGATTCTTCCACTGCTCCACTGGACCCTGGTCGTCGTCTTGATCAACTTAACACAAATTGTATTATAGAAATTACTACAATTTGTTTTAATTATGATCAACTACCAAAAAGTAACGGCTGAAACAATTCAGTCTTGATTATCATTGAATTTCGTATCTTTCCGACTGTCATTTCCATAACGGTATATCAGAAAATAGTAGTTTGTAATCATCATTTCGAGGATTATATGGATCACAAAAATCGAATAAGAAATCTTGGCTTGACAGTAAAATCATACATTATCCTACATTGATCCTCCAAATTTTTAAGCTTGTTCGGTTAATCCTAAAGGTTTGAAATTTAGAGTTACATCAAAAAAACTCGAATTTGCGGATATTTACGAGTATTATAAGATAATAAAACTTTGTGTAAAATTCGCAGTATTTCTTCAAAAGTCTGTATTTTCAAAATACCTTTAAAACGATTTTATTCGTTTTAAAAGATTTCTTGTACATTTGTAAACAAGATAACTTTCGAAAGGAATCACCTAGAAAGTTTGAATGTGCAGAGAAGGTTTCAAGTTTGAATAGCAATACGAAGCACGTACACGTATAAAACCTGCCTGTTAAGTCAATAACAAATATTTCATTAATCTCTGTATGCCAAAAACCATAAGTCCGATGAGGGAGAAGTCGAGTAGTTAGAGGTAAAATAAGGATTTAATTTTTATCAAACTTCAATGGTAAAAAAGCTTCGTGGTATTTTCACGTATTTCGATAATGAGAATTTCCAATTTGATTTTTTTGTGACGCGAACTGAATATAATTGCTCTAATTATCAACCAATAACGGAGTAGAATGATCGGTACAAGAAGTTATGATCCTTTTACTCTTATATGAAACCGTTGTTTTGATATCTATCTCTATTGTGTTGAAGAGAGATTTCGAAACTCTTGCAATATTTGCTATATATCTCTGAAAATGATGTCAACTATGTTAAAAGGCCTATATTTTCCCATTTACTTGATCTTGATGTGACTTATTAGACGATTGAATAGCATTGAAACTGACTGATATTTACAGAATAATAGCTGGAATTGATTCTCCAGTACCTCTACAGATTTTAATCTGAATAAATCTCATAAAAACATCTAGAATAAAATTTTAAAACATGTCCTAAATACACTGTATCACTGTAGACGGATAGTCTCAACCAGTACCAAAAGGAGACGGTTGCATTTCTCAAATTAAAGGGCAAGAGGACCTTTGAGACTGCCTCGGCTATCACCTGGACATAGAGCTACCCGTCGGCAATAGGCAGAACACCACCAAGACTGCCTTTTACCTCAATGGCGCAACGTACTTTTTTCGAACGAGTCACGATTCGGTTTACAACGTGATAGTCGACGAGAAAGGGTTTGGAGAGGTCCAGACAGACTAGAGCGACCCAATTTCGTCCAGGAAGTTATGCCCTTTCAAGGGGGATCAATAATGTGCTGAGAGGTATAATGTTCGGTCGCCGTACCCCTCTTATTATCGTTGAACGAACAATCATCATTCAACATCATTAAACATCATTAAATCAATCATTGTTCCTCTGCGCAACGAATTTGGGGATAACTTCATTTATCAGGATGATAACGCCCCACCACACCGCACACGAAGGGTTCAAAACATTCTTCAAGAGAACACTATCCAAAGAATGAAGTGGCCAGCAAACTCACCAGACATAAATCCAATCGAGCACGACTACTTAGGGAGAGCAATATCCAATCGCCAAAACCCACCAGGAATTGAGTTTAGCCCTTCAGGAAGAATGGAACGATATGCCTGAAAATTTCATTAATGACTTGAAAAATAACAAACAAAGATTTTCTGTCATATATATTGCAGTTGAAATCATTTCCAGAACATAGATTGTTTATTTCTTGAGAAACCAAGGGGGCCAAGACTTTTGACAGTGTGTGTATATTATCATCACCTTTGGGGAAAATTAACTAATAAAGAATCAAAAGAAATATAAAATAATGACCAAATTATGTAGACATCACCTTATATCGGGTATTTTTTTTAGAGTGATAGAACTTTCGGTAGGGATAACTGTGATTTGACAGAAGGTGGAAGCCATGTTGTTTTGACATTTCTGTTCAGTAAGCATTGACAATGCATCATGGAAAGACTCACGCGGCAACAACGTTTACAAATTGTTGTTTATTTTCAAAATGTGTGTTCCTTTCGCCAAATTTATAGAGCACATCGATGATTATTTGTTTCAAAATTTGAATGGTATCGACCCAGAAGTGTTGTAGTTCCAACAAGATGGGTGCTACACCTCATACTGCTACCGTAACAATTGATTTATTGAAAGAAAGATTTGGCGATAACATTATTTCGAGAAATGGTCCAATTAATTGACCTCCAAGATCATGCGACATAAGACCCCTCGATTATTTTCTTTGAGGTTATGTCAAGTCATTAATTTATACTGATAAACCAGAAACAAAAGACGCTTTGGAAGCCAACATAATTCGTGTTATTGATGAAATTAGGCCTGAATTACTCGAAACATTGGTCCAAAATTGATCTGGTCGAATGCGGTTCCTCAGAGCTAGTCGTGCTGGACATATACCGGAAATTATTTTTAAAACATATTTGTTATAAAATTATCTTTCAAATAAAAAAATAATTTGGCTTCAATCTTGATTTAAATGTGTTTTATTTCAATTTAAAGTTCTGTCACTCTGAAAGAAACACCCGATACATATATGTTTCGATTGGATGTTAAAGAATCACAAGTTCCATCACCAAAAAATGTTCAACATAGAATTCAAAAAGGCCTTTTTTATCTCCCTTTTTTAAATAATATATAACACATTCTCCAGAGAAAGAACCTGATATATTCGTACCGAAAATCTCTTCAGTAAGGAGTTCATCATTTAAAAATATATAAAAATACCGTTCTTATCACTACACATTTCTGCAACAACTAACCAATTCTCAATTATAAATATGTATAAATTAAAAATTACTATAAAGAAGTATTTTCATATTACAGAATAATAGCTGGAATTAATTCTCCGGAACCTTTACAGATTTTAATCTGAATAAATCTCATAAAAACATTCAGAATTAAATTTTAAAGCATGTCCTAAATACACTGTATCACATAAATATTATCATCACATGTGGTGAAAAGAAACTAATAAAGAATCGAAAGGGATATAAAATAATGACCAAATTATTTAGACATCATCTTATACATACTTCTCTGTCAAGAAAGTAGCGGGAATTTTCAATTAAAACAATATTTTTACATTTAATCGTCAAAATTTATTGGGTCGCCTTCAAAATAGGCTCCATTTGCTCCAATACATCTATGCCAACGGCACTTCCAATTATCGAAACATTTTTTATAGGCGCTTTCCGGGATGGACTTTAGCTCTCGCGCCGAATTTTGTTTTATGGCTTCAATCGACTCAAAACGGGTGCCACGAAGGGGCAATTTTAGTTTTGGGAAGAGGAATAAGTCGCAGGGAGCCAAATCCGGCGAATACGGTGGTTGCTGAAGCACGTTTGTGCAGTTTTTGGCGAGAAAGTCAGTCACAATCGTAGCTCGGTGAGAAGGCGCGTTATCGTCATGCAAAATCCATGAGTTGTTCGCCCACAAATTTGGCCGCTTCTTACGGATACGCTCACGCAAACGTTTCATAACGCCTAGGTAATACTCCTTGTTTACCGTCTGACCCTCTGGAACGAATTCGTAGTGCACCACGCCACGGATATCGAAGAAAACAATGAGCATCACCTTCATTTTCGAGCGGCTTTGGCGTGGTTTTTTCGGTTTCGGCTCATTTTTTGCCACCCATTCCGATGATTGCTGGCTTGTTTGCATATCGTACTCGTAGACCCAGGTCTCATTACCAGTTATAATGCGTTCCATGAATGTAGAATCGGAATTACAGCGATCCAGCATGTCTGAAGCAACCTGTTCGCGATGACGTTTTTGAAGAAAATTCAGGTTTTCGGTACGAGTCGTGCGGCCACCTTTCTCATGCCCAAAATATCAATCAAAATCGTACGTGCGGACTCGTGGGATATCTTAAGATCATGTGCTATCTCTCTCAAGCTGGTACGACGGTTTTCCAGCACCCTTTCCTTAATTTTATCGACGTTATCTTCGATCGAAGCCGTCGATGGGCGACCACTTCACGACCGTCCTTGAAGGCTCTGTACCACTGATATGCACGAGTTTTCGATAGAGCATTATCACCAAAGGCGTTTTGCAACATTTTCAATGCATCGGCACACGAAAATTCATTTGCAACACAAAACTTTAAACAAATTCTTTGCTCAACGTAATCACCCATAGTAAAAATCGGCACGCACTCTGACATCGACTGACTTAATCAGCTGTTGCAAACACACTAGTTGACAGATCCCGCTCAAGCTTGGCATATTAATTAAGGACAGTGGTACCAACCTAGAAAAAGAAATGTTTACCTGCCTCATTGCCCCGCCAGATTTAAATCGATAATTCCCGGTACTTTCTTGACAGAATGTATATGTTTCTATTGGATGTTGAAGAATCACAAGCTCCATCACCAAAAAATGTTCAACATATAATTCAAAAAGGTCTTTTTTATTTTCCCTTTTTAGAGAATACAACCACAGATGAGGAACCTGATATGTTGAATATTTTTTGATGATGGAACTTGTGATTCTTTAACATCCAATAAAAACATATATGTATAAGATGATGTCTAAATAATTGGGTCATTATTTTATATTTCTCTTGATTCTTTATTAGTTGATTTCCACCACATGTGATGATAATATATATGTCTATAAAGTGATACAAAGTATTAAGGACATGTTTAAAATTTAATTCTGAATGTTTTCATGAGATTTATTCAGATTTAAATGTGGAGAATTAATTCCAGCTATTATTCTGTAATGTGCAAATACTTATTCATAGTAATTTTCAATTTATAACTGATGTTTCACGTTTTATATGTATTAACAATGTTCTTTTTCTTGTTTCAGCAATTGTCCAGAGTACCAGCTATAATAGTCTACCGATGTCACCAAGTAACACAATATGTAGAACACCGAATGCTTCAGTCCATTCATCCATAGAAAATACAGAAGAACAGACAAGGGCGCCGAGCACCAGTTCCAGCCAGTCCCCACAACCGTCCCAACCTTCTTCTTCGACGAATACCTCCACAGCAAACAATCAAGGAAAACCACCATTCTCTTACGTAGCACTTATTACAATGGCAATTCAATCATCGCCCAGCAAAAGAGCAACCTTGTCGGAGATTTACGCCTACATCACCTCGAATTTCCCATACTTCGAACGTAACAAGAAAGGTTGGCAGAACTCAATACGTCATAACCTTAGCTTGAATGAGTGCTTCATTAAGGTGCCCAGAGAAGGAGCTGGTGAAAGGAAAGGTAACTATTGGACTCTGGATCCACAATGTGAGGATATGTTTGAAAATGGTAACTACAGGAGAAGGAGGCGGATGAAACGACCATACCGTTCGCCACATCCTTACCCGAAACCATTCTTTGGCGATGCGATCGGGCAGCACGGTCTTCCATTAGCTAGAAACATTTTCACTCCTCCAACTTATCCAGCATACACTCGTTACGACCCAGCTGCTTGGTTGGGACAAACTCAACTCGCTACCTATTCAGGCTGCAATACTACCTATCCTCAGCAAGGATATCCATCTCCTGGAGCTTTCAGTCCATGTAGTGTGAGACAAGAATCAACTCCTAGATATGCCACCTACTGGCCACCAGAAAGTGAATATCCTCCGAATCCTCATAGTTCACCACCCACCGACTCCCAACTGTTATTGCAATGGTGACCTATATGGTTGAAGAATGTGAAAAAAGATTCAAATGTTTTTTTCAGTGAACCTCCGGCGTAAAGCTTAGTTCTTCGGATTGATGAACAATTGAAATCTTTATGAATTCCTTGAAAATACATGTAAAATTTCATAAAAAAAGAGTGAGGGAAGCGTAAAGTAAAATATAGGTTGAGTGGATGATTCTTCCAACGTTCATTCATTTGTCGTGTATTGTATGTTTGTTTAATACAAAATGGAAAAGCGAAACTGTTCTAGCTACCTATATGTGATATAGAAATATATTCGGTTTGATTATTTTTTCCGATGAAA
Organism: Megalocaria dilatata; assembly: GCA_034642435.1. Classification (NCBI taxonomy): domain Eukaryota; kingdom Metazoa; phylum Arthropoda; class Insecta; order Coleoptera; family Coccinellidae; genus Megalocaria; species Megalocaria dilatata. The sequence continues at coordinate 49,037,678 of CM067855.1, forward strand.
CAATGTTTCTTAACTACATTGAAAATAATTCTGATATGCAAAATTGGGGCAAAGTTTACTTTTTTGCATCGTATATTTTTGTAACTAAAAATATTCTCTATTTTTGAGAATTCACATCCTGTTTATGTCTTCATTTCGTTTTAATATCTTTTATTTTCGTTTCAACCAGTGCTAAAATCTTTTGATTTTCATTCCGTCCGTGATTATAAGTGGGCACCTTCTCAAAAGGTCCCTTGTCTATATGTATTTATATGTATGTAATATATTATGAAATATATGATTTTATTGAATGTTCATTTTTTTGAAATCTTGACAATTCTCCCAATTTTCATTTTCCTTGAAATAACTCACTCATGTCATGAACGAAACAACTGGTCTAATTGGGTTATTTACTTTATGAAGTTTTATCAGTGAATCAAGTTTCGGTATTTGTGGGTTCATAAGAATCAATGAATATTTTCGGAAATTATGAAACAGAGTGACAGATTGGTTTATTATACTTTTTATTTGTTTCTGGAAATATTCAGTAGGATCTTCTTTTTCAACTGAATTACTCCCAATTTTATGGTAGCACTTATATTTCCAATGAAGGACTTATAATGGAAAATCCACTTAGCTCTATTTTAGCAGAAATGTTCATGGATGATTTAGAATCAAAAATACATTCAAATCCAATGAATAAATATTTCCTTTATTGGTTCAGATTTGTAAATGACATTTCATGTTGCTTCAAAGGAACAAATAAACAACCAAACTCCTTTTCAAATTTCATTAATAACCTACACCCGTCTATCAAATTCACCTATGAAGAAGAGAAGAAAAAGAGTATCAATTTCCTAGACTTGAATATCACAAAATTAAATAACTCACATGAATTTATCATACTTCATAAACCCACACGCACCGATATCACAATACATAAAATTTATAATCATCCCTTCAATCAAAAAATGCCAGCCTATAATAGCTTTATTTATAGATTATTAAAAGTACCGGTGAACCTTCAAAATGTTTCTAAGAACTCAATATAATAAAATAAATAGCATTTAACAATGGTTTCAACCCAACTCTCATAGATAAAATGGTTAACAATAAACAGAAAAAGATAGCATTAGCTTATGTTTATCCTACCACAAAAGACCGCATTCCGATAAAAGTCATACAAATTTCATAATAAGTAGAATATCCGTAGACGTAGCCAATTATATTAGAAAAAATTTCAATTATATAGCAGCTTTCAGAACCATTAATAACATTGATAAATATACTGAAAATAATAAAGATAAATCAAACAAAGATAATAATTCAGGAGTCTATAAGTTGACTTGTAAGGATTGCCCAATGGTTTATATTGGTAAGACTGGTAGATCTCTCTAGAAAAGAATACACTAACTTTAAAAGAGCTATACTTCAAATTCCATATATGCCAACCACATCTAATAGAATACTGAACTGTTTCAGCCGTTACTATTTGGTAGTTGATCATAATTAAAACAAGTTGTAGATATTACTATGTTTCACTACCAATGAATTGATATTTTACACATTTAATTGTGACTCGAGTTTCGGGAATTAACTATCCCATCTTCAGACAACTGAAGCCTCAACAAGTAAAACAGGGTTTTTATGAATATGCAAAGGTAGAAGAGGTAATAAAAAACGGTGTTCTAATATTTGTTAAGGGTCCTCTCATTTTAAACCTTTTTTAACCTGTTTTTATTACCTCTTCTTCCTGTGTATGTTCATAAATACCCTGTCTTCAGTTGTCTGAAGATGAGATAGCTAATTCCCGAAACTCGAACCACAATTAAATGTGTAAAATATCAATTTATTGGAAGTAAAACATAGTAATTTCTACAACTTGTTTCAATCATCTAATAGAATTTGAACAAGATTTCAATAACGAATATGAAATTATGCATATCGAGAGTAAAGGAGATTAACATTCTTAGAATCACTTGAAATAAACCGGTATAATTCTCAGAAAATTCTCCTAAACGAACAAACGGACAAGAATAGGTCACCTTTATTGAATATATCTTCATGTAATTTGGAAAAACCAACGACTACCCCAATACCTTTTATTGCCATCGAAGTTATCTCTCTTCCTGATTGAGAATACCCTAATAAATATACTACTTTCAGTCCTACTTCTTGTAATACCTGTCAATACATATACATTCTGTCAAGAAAGTACCGGGAATTATCGATTTAAATCTGGCGGGGCAATGAGGCAGGTAAACATTTTTTTTCCTAGGTTGGTACCACTGTCCTTAATTACTATGCCAAGCTTGAGCGGGATCTGTCAACTAGTGTGTTTGCAACAGCTGATTAAGTCAGTTGATGTCAGAGTGCGTGCCGATTTTTACTATGGGTGATTACGTTGAGCAAAGAATTTGTTTAAAGTTTTGTGTTGCAAATGAATTTTCGTGTGCCGATGCATTGAAAATGTTGCAAAAGGCCTTTGGTGATAATGCTCTATCGAAAACTCGTGCATATCAGTGGTACAGAGCCTTCAAGGACAGTCGTGAAGTGGTCGAAGACTTGCCTCGTTCCGGACGCCCATCGACGGCTTCGATCGAAGATAACGTCGATAAAATTAAGGAAAGGGTGCTGGAAAACCGTCGTACCAGCTTGAGAGAGATAGCACATGATCTTAAGATATCCCACGAGTCCGCACGTACGATTTTGATTGATATTTTGGGCATGAGAAAGGTGGCCGCACGACTCGTACTGAATTTTCTTCAAAAACGTCATCGCGAACAGGTTGCTTTAGACGTGCTGGATCGCTGTAATTCCGATTCTACATTCATGGAACGCATTATAACTGGTGATGAGACCTGGGTCTACGAGTACGATATGCAAACAAGCCAGCAATCATCGGAATGGGTGGCAAAAAATAAGCCGAAATCGAAAAAACCACGCCAAAGCCACTCGAAAATGAAGGTGATGCTTATTGTTTTCTTCGATATCCGTGGCGTTCCAGAGGGTCAGACGGTAAACAAGGAGTATTACCTAGGCGTTATGAAACGTTTGCGTGAGCGTATCCGTAAGAAGCGGCCAAATTTGTGAGCGAAAAACTCATGGATTTTGCATGACGATAACGCGCCTTCTCACCGAGCTAGGATTGTGACGGACTTTCTCGCCAAAAACTCAACAAACGTGCTTCAGCAACCACCGTATTCGCCGGATTTAGCTCCCTGCGACTTTTTCCTCTTCCCAAAACTAAAATTGCCCCTTCGTGGCACCCGTTTTGAGTCGATTGAAGCTATAAAACAAAATTCGGCGCGAGAGCTAAAGTCCATCCCGGAAAGCGCCTATAAAAAATGTTTCGATAATTGGAAGCGCCGTTGGCATAGATGTATTGGAGCAAATGGAGCCTATTTTGAAGGCGACCCAATTAATTTGACGATTAAATGTAAAAATGTTGTTTTAATTGAAAATTCCCGGTACTTTCTTGACAGTATGTTTGAAGTTGGGTCCTTTGCATTAAATAATATGGATGATAATTTATTTTGTGTTTTAAAAGCAAGTTGCTCTAATATTTGTTAAGGGTCCCCTCATTTTAAACCTTTTTTATCCTGTTTTTATTACCTCTTCTTCCTGTGTATGTTCATAAATACCCTGTCTTCAGTTGTCTGAAGATGAGATAGTTAATTCCCGAAACTCGAACCACAATTAAATGTGTAAAATATCAATTTATTGGTAGTAAAACAGTAATTTCTACAACTTGTTTCAATCATCTAATAGAATTTGAACAAGATTTCAATAACGAATATGAAATTATGCATATCGAGAGTAAAGGAGATTAACATTCTTAGAATCACTTGAAATAAACCGATATAATTCTCAGAAAATTCTCCTAAACGAACAAACGGACAAGAATAGATCACCTTTATTGAATATATCTTCATGTAATTTGGAAAAACCAACGACTACCCCAATACCTTTTATTGCCATCGAAGTTATATCTCTACCTTATTGAGAATACCCTAATAAATATACTACTTTCAGTCCTACTTCTTGTAATACCTGTCAATACATATATAAGAACCTATGTAAGTTTTCATACAGTATCAGTTCAAATGTAGAATATGATTAAGCCAAAGCGTGGAGAATCAATTGTTATTCAACAATGAAAAGTTTGTGGAAATTGAATTTTTTTATTACTAGTTGAAAATGAATTTCCATCAAGTAGGGACCGAATCCATCAAATACAAAACTAAAAGTTTCCATCATTCTTCAATTTGATCTGCATCATCAAATATTAACAAGAAAAAGTGGAAATATAATATATTTAATAAAATGTAATATACTTATCATACTTTTTGCCGAAATTATATTGAAATAACTTGGAAATTTTAAATTTCAACAGCTTCGCAATTTATTGTTTGTCAATTTTTTATGGATAATTTGAAACGATAGTACGAATGTTGGATTTTGACTATTTCTATGCTAATGGGCGTTTTTTTCTAGGCAGGAAAGCCCTATTATTTTACTCAAATATCTGTAATTTCAAAATTTTAGGTCGATGATAATGTTATTGAGTTGCACTCGCTCATTAAAAATTTATATCCTTTTTATCCTAAAGGGGGTCTCAACGAAAATTTGACCCTCTAGAACACAGAAACGAAGAATTTTCGAATATTTAAAAAAAAACAGGTCAACTTTTGTCTTGAGGGGGACGAATTTCCGTTACGAGTTTGTTACAAAAAAACCACACCCATGAAGGTGGCATTAACCCACAAATTTTTTTGAATAGGGAAGAGATGTCGAGTGTTCGTTAGTTTGTAAGTTATTGAACAATTCCTACGACATTGTTCCGAAAAAACCAGCTGAAAGTGGCAACAACCCCCATTTTTTTTTTCATAAGAAAGCTTTTTTTTTATCTAAACATCCTAGTTTAAATTTTCAAATTCGGTATTTTTTTGAGCGATATGATATTGAATATTGTCAGAAGAGTAACTCAAACAGAAACCCAATACATTCAACTACACCAGATCTGTAAGTAATGATAGGGAACATCCAGAAAAAAATGTAAACTATTTAAAAAATAACTTACGTATGTATTGTTCAAAATGACCACCACTAATCTCCATACAATGATATATAGTTTCAAAACCTTCTCTAACATTTTCTAAAAAATATGATGTCAGTAATTAGCATCGCGTGATGATTCTTTGTCGCAGTTCTGCAAGATTTTCAGGTGGAGTTGCATAGACTTTGGTATTCAAATGTCCCCAAAAAAAAATCTAATGACGATAGATCGGTTGATCTTGCTGGCCACTCCAACGTCTTGGATAACGTTCGTTCAAAAATTGTCGAACACGGATATCGAAATGTGGCAGTGCACCATCCTGCTGAAATATGAGTTCATTTTCTAATAGGTTGTCGACGTTTTCCAGAATGTCAGTAGTCATTGAATCAATAATGTCGTTTAATAAATTCACCTAAGTTGTTGCGTCAAGATTCCCATCGATAGAAATTGGTCCAACAATATGGTTTCCTAATATTCCTACCCAAACATTTAATTTATGGGGAATTTGTGTATAGTCTCCATGAATAAATGAGGATTACTATCAGTCCAGTAGCGAAAATTATGTCTATTGACTTTCCCATTCAACATAAAGGTACTCTCGTCAGAAAAGATTGTATTGTAGAAGTCGGTATGGGTTATTATTCAGTAACTCACTAAATTGTTCACAAAACTGAGTCCGACGGTCCGGATCATCTTCATTCAACTGTTGCACGAACATTATCTTATAAGGGTGAAATTTATGAGCTTTCACAATTCGATGAGCGCTAGATTTCGAAAGATTAGATGCTACTGCTAAAGTTCTCATAGATTGCCGATTGTTCATCTGTAAATGTTCTAATACTGCTATTTCAAAAGCTCCATTTCGGACTGAACGCTCAACTTCGTGTTTCTTATTCTGAATGGAAACAGTTTCCAATTCATTCATCAAATGCTTAACATACTGGTGACTTACATTTCTTTCTGCATGATTGATATTAAAATACCTTGCAGTTAATCTAGAATTTTCGTCATTCCGATAGTATAATTTGAGAATTTCTATTCTTTCTTCCATAGAATAGACCATTTTCGCCCACGTCAGTAAGTCTCAAACCCAATTATGATGGAGAAACGAATGACTGAAACACATTTGAGAAAGAATCTTCAAAAAATAGTATACATTGTAATGAGTTTCATGCGTTTCACATGAAGCGTGCATACAGATGGAACGGGCGGCCGGACAGAATCACTTTCGACCTCGGATTCTTCATCATTGCATCGTCCAAGACTATTTTCGGTTAGAAATTCCAAAATTACAGACATAATATAATAATAGCATAATTGGCCCGCAGAACAAGCGCGCAAAAAGAGTTATTCAAAAATAAAAATGTTTTCATTATATCTCACCAAAAATATCAGCTTTCATATCTGTGAATTGTCTCAAAAAAGACTTAATTCAGCATTAGTACGCGAAATATATGACCAAATTGCAACATGACAATTAACACGACATCCCATCAATATTTGTATCACAGTTATTGCAAATAATAACCTGAAATTCAGTAATTAATTGTAATTAGGTTTAGACATTAGTTGCCGGAATCATTGTATTTTTAAAAGCTCTAACAATCATTACTCTTGTTCTGTGTTCGATCCAAGAAAAACCCTGACAACGTTCAATAGACGAAAATACAAATAAAAAAAAATTATTTACGAAGAGTATCATCATTGAAGCTCCAGATGACAAGTGGTTGCTTGCAAAATTATTTTTAATTTTTGGCATGTAGACGAGACAATTTAATTCTTCATAAAGATCGATATTTATATTTTTTCAAGTGAATTTAATAAATTTTTCTGAAAATTTTTAATCGGAAAATAAATGGAAAAATATTTCAGTGTACCAGG